>OY796675.1:16035882-16635882 GCA_963680715.1 Tetragnatha montana | reverse complement strand
TATTTTTAAAAAAACTACAATTTGATTTACATACACTTTAAATGTTATACCTTTACTTACAACTAATGCATATAATTTATGTATATTACTAAGAAAAAATACCTAGTATTTTAAATGACATTTATTTTAACTTATAAAAGTTATTATCTTTGAATAAATTACCCTGCGACAAAGAGGGCAGTTACATAATTGTTTCACACATTCTTTACATGCAATAAGATGACCACAAGGTTGAAATACAATACACATTTCTCGATCCATGTAAATCTTACATAAAAATGAATTTTCCTTTTTAAATTCACTCTCACTTTTATGATACTTAATTTTTGAAATTTTTATTCCAGATTTATTCTTTATTTTACTACTAGCATACATTTCTTCTACTAAACCAAAAGCCTCTGAAACACTTTTCTTTCTTACATCATACTTTGGAGAGACTTCCCTAGTTTGAAAGAGAATACTGTCTTTGTTTTTCATCATAAATTAATAAATTCACAATCGGGAAGGAAAAAACTTTTTATGCTCAACCATTGGATCGTCGTCATTCATCCAATTTTCCAATAATCCACCACAGGTAAAACAAGCTACAATATCTTCAACGCCAATATAATATAATCCAGAGTCCGCCATATTCTTAATATTTGGTTTCTCTTTATACCATTTTCTGAAAGTCTCAAGGCGTTTTTCTACATCGGACATTTCTGGGTGTTTTGGGATGATACCTTCCATTTTTCTCAAGAGTCTTGATTGATTCTTGATTTACTCTTGCGTTTTGAAGAGTTTATGGTGTTCACTAGAAACTAAAAACAAACTCGGGCGGTTTTCTCATGTATTCTCTTATTGGTTTTTCCCCTTTAACTCAGTACATTGTCAATTCTAACTGGTTTTATCAATGGAATTTGCTAAGAAATTCGTGCTGGTGCCAAAAGGGTCCAAACATGTTCCCCCTCAGAGACAGCTAAACGACTTTGATAAGGAAATGCTAAAAGTGTTGATCAGTTCACAAATATTTAAGAATGAAAATGTAACAAAAAATAGATTTTGCAGGGGGTTTTTTTTCAGGTTCAAGAAAGTTTTTCCAGTATAGTTTAGGCCTTGAAGGCAAGTCTTAAAAAATACTTTTAAGAATACTTAAAAGAACTTTCCTGTTGTAGCTTTATTTTTTAAGACTTGCCTTTTACCTAAACTATACTGGAAAAACTTTCTTGAACCTGAAAAAAAAACCCCCTGCAAAATCTATTTTTTGTTACATTTTCATTCTTAAATATTTGTGAACTGATCAACACTTTTAGCATTTCCTTATCAAAGTCGTTTAGCTGTCTCTGAGGGGGAACATGTTTGGACCCTTTTGGCACCAGCACGAATTTCTTAGCAAATTCCATTGATAAAACCAGTTAGAATTGACAATGTACTGAGTTAAAGGGGAAAAACCAATAAGAGAATACATGAGAAAACCGCCCGAGTTTGTTTTTAGTTTCTAGTGAACACCATAAACTCTTCAAAACGCAAGAGTAAATCAAGAATCAATCAAGACTCTTGAGAAAAATGGAAGGTATCATCCCAAAACACCCAGAAATGTCCGATGTAGAAAAACGCCTTGAGACTTTCAGAAAATGGTATAAAGAGAAACCAAATATTAAGAATATGGCGGACTCTGGATTATATTATATTGGCGTTGAAGATATTGTAGCTTGTTTTACCTGTGGTGGATTATTGGAAAATTGGATGAATGACGACGATCCAATGGTTGAGCATAAAAAGTTTTTTCCTTCCCGATTGTGAATTTATTAATTTATGATGAAAAACAAAGACAGTATTCTCTTTCAAACTAGGGAAGTCTCTCCAAAGTATGATGTAAGAAAGAAAAGTGTTTCAGAGGCTTTTGGTTTAGTAGAAGAAATGTATGCTAGTAGTAAAATAAAGAATAAATCTGGAATAAAAATTTCAAAAATTAAGTATCATAAAAGTGAGAGTGAATTTAAAAAGGAAAATTCATTTTTATGTAAGATTTACATGGATCGAGAAATGTGTATTGTATTTCAACCTTGTGGTCATCTTATTGCATGTAAAGAATGTGTGAAACAATTATGTAACTGCCCTCTTTGTCGCAGGGTAATTTATTCAAAGATAATAACTTTTATAAGTTAAAATAAATGTCATTTAAAATACTAGGTATTTTTTCTTAGTAATATACATAAATTATATGCATTAGTTGTAAGTAAAGGTATAACATTTAAAGTGTATGTAAATCAAATTGTAGTTTTTTTAAAAATATATGTATTTAAAAAATAAAGTTTTGTCTTAAATGCTATTTTTTTCATGAAAATGAGATTTTAAATAAATGAAAAATAATTTAACACATAATGTTAGAATGAATTTTACTCATATTACAAAATACAAACACATGTATAAAAAGTTGTGTTAAGGTATCTCGAATAAACAAAAATATCCTGCAAATAAAAACTTTCATACAAATAAAACCTTTAATACCTTTAATATTTCTGTACGCAAATACTTTCATAAAAGTTTGAGTTTAATTTTTTACCGAAAAAAAAAAAAAAGGTTTCGAGTAGGAAATACAAAATGGAAATTACTTTTTTCAGAAAAATAAATTTTTAAGCAATGGATAATAATTTACCTCATAACGAAAGAATAAACTTCATTCATATTGAAAAATACAAACATGTATAAAAAGTTATGTAAAGGTTTATGAGTAAAATTTACTTTTATTGTAAAATAACAACTTATGTATAAAAAGCTATATCAAAGTTTCTTGAAAAAAAAAATATTGTAAAGGAGAAAATTTAAAAAAGTTTACGTTAATATTTCTGTCAGTAAAAACTTTCGTAAACGTTCGAGTTTAATTTTTACCGAAAAAGAGAAAATGGTTTGGAGTAAAAAATACAAAAAAAGAAATTACTTTCGGGAAAATAAATTTTTAAGCATTGGATAATAATTTACCTCATAACGTAAGAATAAATTTCTTTCATATTGCAAAATACAAACATGTATAAAAAGTTATATAAAGGTTTCTCTATGAGTAAAATTTACTTTTTTTGTAAAATAACAACTTACGTATAAAAAGCTATATCAAAGTTTCTCAAAAAAGAAAAAAAAATGTTGTAAAGGAGAAAATTTCAAAAGTTTACGTTAATATTGAGTAAAAACTTTCGTAAAAGTTTTAGTTTAATTTTTTTACCGAAAAAAAATTAGTTTGGAGTAGAAAATACAAAAAGGAAATTACTTTTTCAGGAAAATAAATTTTTAAGCATTGGATAATAATTTATCTCATAACGTAAGAATAAATTTCATTTATATTGCACAATACAAACATGTATAAAAAGTTATGTAAAGGTTTATAAGAAAAAAAAAATTTTTAAAAATTCTTGTAAATAAAAAAAAAAGTATAAATGTATACACTAATATTTCTGTGAGCAAAAATTTTTGCAAAAGTTGAGTTAAATTTTTTCCCCCGAAAAAAATAATTTGGTGTCATGTTGAAAAATACAAAAAAGAAAAATTATTTTTCATGAAAATGAAATTTTGAACAAATGGATAATAATTTAACTCATATTATAAGAGTAAAATTTACTTTTATTGTAAAATAAAAACTTTTGTATAAAAAGCTATGTCAAAGTTTCTCGAAAATAAAAATTATAGAAAAACGAGAAAATTTGTAAAAGTTTATCTTAATATTTCTGTGATTAAAAACTTTCGTAAAAGTTTGAGTTTAAAGTTTTCTCCGAAAAACAAATTGTGTTTCAGTAGAAAAATACGAAAAAGAAATTATTTTTAGTCTAAAAATTTTCGTTTCGTAAGAGATAATTTTATTCTTTAAAGTTAATGTCCTTAAGTAATTTAAATAAAAGTGTTATGAAGAGAAGTATTTTAGGGTAAGCTAAAGAAAATTTTTATGTATTGCTGTTTTCTTTTTCAAGTAAGTTTACTTTTTTAAAGATCGAAAAATATAAAAGTTAGAAATATTCTAGATCAACAGGACGACTACTTTTATTTAATTAGGAAGTCACATAGTAAATACTATTTGATACGGTAATGATGGTTATGAAAATAATTTTTATACATATTTTTATCTTCTATAGGTGTAGAGACAGTGAAGAAAATAATAAATAGCTGGAATATTTTATTTACACATTTTTATATATACACATTGTGTGATTCCTTTACAATTTCATCATGAATGTTTAGTAACAGTTCATCTTCCATACCTCTCAAGATACTAGCGTAAACATTTACCTTTGCTACGGCACAATGTTTGGAATAGGGTGAGTTGTGAAATGAGCAAGTTTGTTTGAATGATTCTTTAGGAATGGTATCAGTGAAAAAGTCTTCAAAATTGTAGCATGTTCGATTACATAGAAATTCAAGAAACTTTTTCTTTTGCAATCCTTTTACATAAATTTTCTCATACATTTCAAAAATAAAACACATCACAGATTTCAATTTCGAATAGGGTAACTGACCATAGCTCCAATCAATTCCATGAATGTTTCTAGTGACCCAATCATAAGATCGCTTCTGTTCCTTAATTAAATTCGAGTGTGGAGGTTTGAAAAAGAAATATCCGGATAATGAATTCGCTTCTAAAGAACAAAAAGCTAGTTCTTTCACGATATAGTTATTGGGGGCCTGTTGAAATCCTTCAAAGTCAATCACAACGGAAGACATGATATAGAACGAATACGTCAAGAGTCACAAGGGGCGATGAAGCGGTTTGTCTGGTTGTATTGGAGATAGAGAGCTGGAAAAGCTTGAAGATATGCCGAGGATGTAGGATCAAGTGGGTTGTTGGTCTTCAGGTGAATAGAGGTATTTTCTCTTTGATGATATGCCACTATCACTAATGATGATTGAGGTGTGCACAAGATGTAGGGACAACCGGCTGTTGGTGTTCGGGTGAATAGGAATGATTCCTAAGTTTACAGGATATTATTAATCAGTGACGAAGGCTAGTGATGGAAACTAGTAACGTCCGAGATTTTATACAGAATTTCCTGATTTTAGCATCACTCTCATTGGTTTCTAGATGTATATAACATCATATGGAGGGGATATTCCACTCTCATTGGTTTTCATTCTTATCTTATGCAGTGGGATTGGTTGGATTGTATTGAAAGAGTGGGATTCTTGGAAAATGCCTCCAAACAATCCATGTGTCCTAATATTTATGCTGAAACTACCCTCTTGACTTAGGCATGTATCTGTAAGATTTCTTTTTAACGTAAAGCATAAAATGTATAGGTTTTCAAAAACTGAGAGGTATTTCACATAATTATTCTATGAATTTACGATATTTTCTGTTGATAGTTTTATTGAATCTTCTCCCTGCATTGGTTAACAGTAAGAGTTCAAGAAGAAATACTAACACCTGCTTCTTAAACCAACATAACATATCATACCTTTGACTTTGTTAGGATATTACCTTTCTTTGAAGTGAAATTCAGATTTCAGTTGTTGAAACTATTTGAAATCTATACAGTCAAAGCAAAACTTTCTGAAAACACTCTTCACCTCAATACATATCTTTTATTAACCTCCCTCTTAATTGGAATAAATTAATCAATGCTTCCATCCACACAAAGGAAACTTCTCTTCGTCGTCTATTCCTCCTACTCCGAGGAGCAATTTCTTTCTCACAAAAAAATATAAGTGAAGTTTACAAAAGTTCGTGTGTTTTTCTCAATCCATATCTCCAAAGTCTGCAAACATTATCAACTGGTTTGGGAGAGGAAAATCTGAATTTTAAAAATTTCCTCCAGGATTGAAATAGTCTATTTCAGGTATATTATTATTTACAGGTATTTCCGATTATAGCATCACTTCTCATTGGTTAAGCATCACTCAATCCTCTCCAAGTCTGCCAAATATAGAAAAATAATGTTGGTATGGGCTAATTCAGACGTTAAGTCTTAAAATAAACGTTTTTAAAACGATCTTATGTAGATAATATAGGTGAGAACGATCCTGAGATTGCACTGTCAATCAATTATATTGATGCGATGAATTAGTAGGTATCCAATTAAAAATATCGCATTCAGACATCTCGTTGTTCATGCACTTAACAGGGAGAATTCCGCACCCTTTTTAGCTCTCCGTTTTTATTACCCATACACACAATGTACATGAGAGCATTCTCCGGACATCGCGTCGTCATCAGCTGTCACTAGCAGGTAAATAGATTACCGACCCTTAAAAACCTTTTAGCACTGGTCGACCTCCCACTTTGATTTTCCAGTAACACACCCCAATTATATTCCTACATTATTAGAGTAATTAGTAATAGGGAATTAAGCGGAATAATAGAACCTTCCATGAGGGGGCTCTTCCTCCCCCACCCTCCCCACCGTTCATGAGGGTCCTTGTCCCACCGCTCACCTCCACCGCCACCGCTGTCCCAGGTCTGTCCACCACTGTCCCAGGTCTGTCCACCACCACTTCCACCTCCACCGCCACCGCCACCACCGCTGTCCCAGAACTGTCATATTCCCCCTACTGAAAGAGATGTTTGAATTGGGAGCAGATATCTATTTCGTTCGCAGCAGTTCGCTGGTTTCGTTACGTAGAATCTGTGAAGAGAGTTGAGAATAAATTTTTCTCCTTGCGAAGGGGTTGTGCGAGCGAATGCGTGTGTGGCGCGGGTAGTAGTACCTCACCTCACCTTCGTGGTGGTCCATAGGTGCCCGCTGGGTAACGCAACGCTGCGTATTTGTATCAAAGTGCAGGATTTTCAAATATTTTTAAACTTTGCGTAATCTCGAATCGCATACGTCTACCGCCTAAATATTCTTAGAAAGCTTAGCAACCCCAACCTTATATAAAAAAGGGACAAAGTTGAGCACTAAACACTATTATGTATATCACTACAGATAGGAAAAAAACAACCGTAATCAATACTCACCTCCATTAATTATGGTGTTTTAGAAGCTGCGCTCGGCGACGGGCTGCATCTATTCTTTAAAGACCTGCCTCACACGGAGACCCATGTTTAGTGTCTCGAAAATAAAGTTTGTGTTTTTTGCTTTCTTCAGTCAAAGATGTGAGCCATAAAGTGATTATAAGCTTAAGAATTTTGTTTTTCTTGAACATTAAAATATGCTGAGAACAGATAGCTTTGGCGCATTTAACGTTTATTTATTTACTGGACGCGTTAACGTTTGGATTTGATTTGAAACCTTTTTCAGAATATACAATATTTTTGTAGAGCTTCGGTAGGAAAACATCTCATTCCAAAAGTGTAAGAGCTTCTTTTGATGTTCATATCTAAGAAGTGCCGCGTCGCGTTTGGGTCTTTCCTTTTAAGTTTTATCAAACAAACATACATTCCTTCCAAAATAATTTCTTTAAAGAAAATATTGAAATTTCGCAATAGTACCAACAGATAAAATGCCACCATCTTTCTTAATCCTTCCTTGCGAGACAATTTAAAAGCTTCGTTAGGAAACTCAAGAAACGCCAAGTGAGCCTCAAGGGACTACTTAAGAATTCAATTAATGAGAACAGTGGTTATGATAAAGAACCCTCACCGTGTTTTTCGGAAGACATGAATTCTTCTATGAATATTAATGCCTCCTTACCCCTTATTGTTCCATCATTTACTTCATAGCAACCACCCATTGAGCCCATCTGATTAAAAATCCCAGCAGAAACAAGCATTAGTTATTATAGTTACATCATCGCCACTCGAGCATGTCGCTGATACTCCTAGCAACCGTGTGCTCCATAGAGAGAGGTGTGATGCAAAGCACTCACTCCCGCGATTCCCCAGAGCTTCCCGTTGCCTAGCAACCAGCCACGTGCTGCTCAGAAGCGAGAAGAGTAGGGCTTCCCCTTTTTTAAAAAACGTCGCAGGCGATGCTTAACTCTCTCTCTCCCCCCCCTTCTGCAAGTTTTATTATTTATTTATGATTATTCCACTCTGGGTAACAGTTTCATTTCATTTCGGATGACGGCTTTTTTGCTTTTGATTTTTTTTACCCCCGTCCTGTTGTTTTTTATTATTATTCTAATTTTATTCTCTCTCTTTATGCTTTCGTCATCGGCGGTGGCTCAAATGAGATTTTCGCAACGATTTTGGGGGTGCTTTTCTGAAGGGAAAAATATTCGGCGTGAGATCTATCGATTGGATTGGGCGATTAAGGAGTTTTTTTTGCGAAGAGAATATTTTTGAAGTGAAATGTGTCTTGTTCCGTGTTCTAATTTCTCCTCTCCTGGCTTAAATTTAGAAATCAATATTCAGGTTTGGAGTGACTTTCATCTCTACTCATTTTTTAGAATTAAGTGACTGGAACTTGTGGGGAAAATTGTTTTTTTTTCTCGGTTCCAGTAAAAATCGAACGTTTACAATGTGAATAGAAGAGAAACCACTATGATAAAGATAAAATCTATTTGAAATTTTCATAATTTTCATTCGAAGAGGTTTCATCCATTAATGTTATAAACTCAAACCTACAAGATGTATAAAATGGTGCTAAGGAACCTTTCCGCTGTGTTTATTGACGCTATGCCATGTCAAATCTTTTGTAAATTTACAAAAAAATAGGTGATTTAAAATTAATGCGATATTTATATCGTATTTTTTTTAAATCACCTACTTTTATCCTTACTTGAGTTAAGTCTTATTAAAAAAAAGTATAGATTCGATTAATATCGAATACATTAGCACCTCTTGTGAGAAACATGTATCTTTAACTTCTTCTGCCATTCTTAAATGTTGTTTGCTATCAAATTCACCAAGCTGGACTTACAGCCATATTCACAGCCATCAGCGTCGGTGTTAACAGGCAGCTAAAGAACGAAAAATTAGCTTTTCGCTGACTCTGATTGGTGGAATTCTTTTTTGACTTGGGATTTAACACCGACGCTGATGACTGTGAATATGACTGTAAAACTTGTAGTATATAATTGCACGTCATGTGGCATTTTCTCTATTGATATGTATTGTTTTCATTATTGTAGGAATCTTATTTTCTATTATCTTCTTAATTTTTATAAGCCCAGACCTTTTTAAACCTTCCTAACCTACTCTTGTTGTCTGAGTTAATATGAAAACCCTGGTGAATGGGTTTGGGTTTTCTTTTCAGATGTTTTAGGGATACAATAACTAAATATAGTCCCCAAACATTTATGATGAAAATTATAAATTTTTCTACATGATTTTTATTCTTGCAAAAGTTTTAATGGAAAAAAAAAGTACATATTAGATTAAAATTTAAAGTACACAACACCTTTAGATTAACTTGATTTATTAACTACTTCTCAGCTGATAAAGTACATTCTATATAAGATAGTTTTGCCCCTTAATTTGTTAAACTGGGCTAAAATTTGTTGCCCTTTACTTCATGTGCCAGTTCTCTTCTGATATGTATTGTTTCTAAGCCTTTTAGCATCCTTATTCTTCAATTTGTGGCCAGTGTTTAAAAGTCCATGAATTCATTTCTTGGTTTTGATGTCTTTTTTATAGTGTTAAGCTGTTAAAATTCAATTTCCCATTTTGCATTAAAGTTGTTTAAAATTAAATTTCCTTTAGAAAAACTATTGTGTGTCTCAAGTAAAAATTCTTGTTGTTTGACGATTCTTTGAACGTTTTTGAGTTTCCCTCGACGCGACGTGATAAAATATCTATACTTTTTGAGTGGGTCACAGGAAACCTCCCCATCACTAAGTCTACGTTGTATGTCACGAATCACTGTTTAGCAGGTGGGTACTCCACCGAGCAGTTTAATTTGAATCCGAAGGCCTCGACGTGATCAAATAGAATCCATTAAGCGTTCCTTTCCTCGCCGCGAGTTCAATTAGAAGGAGTGGGACGCAAAAGGAAGAAAAAAAGAATAAATCGAAGTTGTCCATTCATCTTCGTTTAATGCAAATTGAGCTTTCTTCTTACAGGAGCATTTGCATTTCATCTTTCAAGATCATTCATGCTCTTTTTTTCTTTAGTCGCTATGGGTCATTTGAAAAACCAATACAATTTTCTCAATCGTGGGGAAGATTTCTTCTATTTTTTTCGAAAATGGCCAATGACTTTAGAAAGTTGGAAAAGGAAAGTTTTTGATTTATTTGGTACTGCCTACTCTTACTTTCATTCTTAGTTATCTCATCGCGATGCTAATTACGTTTTTATGCCAAGTTTCTGGGTGATATTTTAGATATTCTTCTGAATAAATCACTCATAAAATTTTAGAAGAATGTTATTAAAAATGAAAGAGGTTGGTGCACCCTTCAAAGCCTTCTAAAATAATTTCCACTTATCTTCTGTTTTTCTTTTGTAATATACTTATTTACCGTGGCGTAACCAGAGGGGGGATTTTGGGTTATGCCCCCGAAAGTCAGAAGTCTTCCTTTTGACCATAGAAATGGACTAAATTTACCCAATAAAACTCCGATTTTTTTTTTGGCTATACTGTTGCGTATATTGAATTAATGTTTCGTTGAGTACAAATCAATTCAAAAAATTATAGTAAAATAGTAGCACTTGGCTCACATTAAGTAATGAATAACTCAGATGAGGCCATTTTCAAGAGCCGAATCTATCAGGGTTAATCTATTTATTTATTGGCATTTGTTGGATGCTTTGATATATTATTACCACTGTTGTTTTGCTTTATATTTTGCCTTGCTTGCATCTAATGCCTGGTTGGAGTTTTAAGCAACAATCCTCTTATTCTGAAGTTTTTGCTGAGGTATAAAGTGGGCAAGACATAGGACAGATTAATAGCCATGAACGCTACCTATATTCAGAAAGTGAACTTTTTTCAGCTTAACTCAAAGCTATCTCCTGGTAGTACTCTCCGAAGTTTAATAAAAACCCACAGAAACTTTTTCTAACCTTCAAAATATTTGTTCATATCACTGCTTTCACGTTGTCGAACGGGAAAGGAAGCCTTAGCCTAATTACAGAACATTCACGACTCAACGCTTTTGAATGCGTTACACAAAAGGATGATCTCACACACACCGGCAATGATCATTAGACGGCAAAAAGTTATCATTAGGCCGTCCGAATAAAGCGCCTTTCAATGTCATAGCTCCTTGATGCTGTATCAATTAGAAAAAAACGTGTAATTTTCTGCCAGGGGACGCCGGCGATCTTGAAAAACCACCCAGAAAAGCTTCCATTAAAAAGTGAAGTAACCTTGGCCAAAAACTCACAGATGGTAATGGGATTATGTCAAATCTTGAATCCACACGCTTTAATCTGAGGAATTCGACGTTTTTTATAAATGCCCTTAATGGCCGTTTGATTGAGGGAAAACCTGGATGTGCCCGCCGGCCATCCTCGAAAGATGGAAATGGCGATATTGGCAGTAAAAATTCCAAGCCAGATGGGATCAAAAATGAGTTATGGAAGCATTCTTTTAATCCAAAACCTGCGACGCCTGTTCTCCAAGACACATCCAATGCTCTCATAAAATAAAGCATTAAAAAGAGCGCCCCTTTTGTATTACACCCTGCTCATTCAATGAATAAAATTCGTGACCAACAGGTATAAAAAAGCCTAATAGAACCTACTAAAAAAGCATTATAAAAATACCGTGGCCGAGGGATCAAGGCCACTGCGAATATCTGCCCTTGAAAGGCAATTTTTTCGCTCCGGCAGAGTAGACTTCCACCGTTTTATGGGGCTGATGCGTTATGGTTCGGATTGTGTATTGTTTTTAAGCGAGGGGCCCGGATAGGGGGCTTTGCTGATGCTTGATACACAGTGACAGGGGGAAAAAAGCCGCTTTTTTTTGGCAGTCAACGGCACTCTTGAGGTTGCGCCTGGGCAGTGTAATTTTGATGTGTTTGTACTTTTTTTTTTAACAAGAAGGCAACCAGTTGGATGTGTATTGTTCTCCTCGCCCACGGAAATAGGGAATTTCTTTTGTTGTGAAAGAAATCCTGTTCGATGAATATTTTTTTTGTTAGGTTCATATCAAGAGTAGAGTTCAAGCAGTATAAAACTCCGGAGGTGGCAGTCACCACTAGATAGAGAAGCCACAATGTTCAGAACTCAACAATTAGACTATAGAATTTAGTTCAGAGTGAGTACGTAAAAAAATTAAGATAGATTTAAGAAAAAATCTCGGCTCAAAGCCAATGTGACTTGATACAATTCCTAAATACACTTTCATAACTAATTCCATAGCTGGTACTTAATGGGATAAAAATGTTCAATATTTTAAAGTTTGATGAGGCATTTTCAAAATCGAAATACATATGTCATTCGGATCCGCACCGAAACTGAATGAGACTACCTCTGCCCCTTCAGAAAAAAGTCATTATGGCATTCGGATCAGTGATATTGATTGTTTATTTCAGAAAAATTTTGTTCAAACTCATTTATATCTTTAGAAGTTTTTCTGTTCTCATGAAGGGTACACACTAAATAAGATTTGTCACTTTTTCCTGTTAAAAATAAATTTTTAAAAAAAGTTTTGAAAGGGGGAAGAATGGAAATTAACACATTTATGATTAAATTATTTATTTATAATTGACATTTATATACTTAATGCTTTTAATTCATTGTATGGGCATTTTTATGTATTTAAAGATTGACATAACCGTATAATAGAACCACTTTCATCCAAAAAGAAAACAAATTTGGGATTTTCCCATTTTCTTTAGAAATCCTCATTTATTAATCCTGCTAGTTTTCATCAGACAGACACGATCTGTCATTAAACTTTCGAGTTTTCGTAGAAATAATTCAAATTGTCTCGCAAGTTCCTGAAATTCAATTTATAAATTTTCTCTCAAAAGGTCACCTCTGCCCATTACTATCCCATTAGCGGCCGCAAACCTTATTTGCCTCCGATTTCGCTTTATAAAAAAAAAAAACCGTACAGGTTATCGTCCACGTTTCTGCAGGAGCAACAAACACTACGTCTGTCTCGCTCATTACACCCTTCTGAGAAAGCCCGAAAGAGGGAATAAACCACACTAGCAAAAAGTCGTCTAGCTAGGACGAAATATATTCCGCGGAAAAACATCATTGCGTATTTCTCTTGCATGGATAAGCGTGATCCATCCAGTTCTGTCCACGTTAAATGTCGAATAAAGAGGAAAATGAGGGAAGAGATGACGCAAACCTTAAAGGAATATAATGGGCCACCCACAAGTAGCGCAAGATCCAGTTTCTCGTGTAAAAAAAGAACAATATCTCTCATCTTCGATCGAGCGAGCGTCGTAATGGGGAACGCCTGCTGGAATATTTCGGATATGTCGTCAGGTTCAATTGTTCGAAAATCATTTTCTGTCACGGGAAAACTCGGGTTTCATTTCTGGGGGTTCAGTTTTTTTTTTATCTTCTGGAGGGAAGTGTTTTAGTGTTTTTGTGGCGTCGTAGAGGAAGTGGAGATGGGATTCTGTTCTTGGATGTTCCAATCTTTGACTCACTGTGGAACTGCAGCGATCAGTAGATTATCTACTACTAGTTGTGTAATTTTGAGATTCAATTAGACTAAAAAAATCAGAGGATATGGAATTTTTTTATATGGGATAGTTTTAATCATTTCCTGTTATTAAAGAAGGACCGGTAATTATTGAGTTTTCAGAGGAGATATATTACGTTCCTAATATCGCCCCTTTTTAAATGCAATATTGCAAAAAGAAAAAAATTTTGTAACCCTTTTTCATATTAGAGTTCGTTTGCAGATCTAGAAACTAATTTCATTTCCGCTAATTTACAGCCTTTGTCGCTTCCTAAACATGTTCTAAAACTTTCTTCCAGTGAAAATGAAAAAAAAAAATGAAGGTAAATCTTACTAAAATTGAATGCATTTCTTTTAAAAAAAAGCCATCGAAGTTCCAATTAGGAAAGTCCTATGACATTTGAACAAGTTGTGATACTTTTTTATTCTCTTTATTAGTTAGTAGTTAATCCGAAAATATAAGGAAGTTATTTAATTTTCAAAGTAGTTGCAACTAAAAGTTTTACTCTACTTGAAAAATACAGAACAAACCAATTTTATGAAGCTAATTGAATCTTCCTCTTTTTAAAACCTAGAAAAGTACCGATTCTAATTCAATTTTATTTTTTTTTATTAAAACTGAATTGTATTTAAACTCATCTTCTCAAAGAAACATTTATGCCAGTAAAAAAGACTAGAAACAATATGCTAAAATACCACAAGTGTCAAAAAAGGTCAATGAATCCCTACAATTTAAAACTATTAATTTCTATTATAACAGGTGTTTTTGTTGACTCATTATTATTATTTTGAGTTAGGAGTTTTTTGATTCTGGAGTGATTCATTTTGCCCATAGATTTTACTCAAAATTTACATTGAATACAATCAAGGAAAGTAAGGATATATCAATCAACATTAGCTATTGCTTTCTTTCACTGATGTCGAAATTGGTACTTGGAGCTGCTACATATTTCCATTATCAGTCTTTTACCCAGTTCCGAAGGACGTAATACCAGTCTCATATTTCATTACGATAAGTTTTCACTTGCTTTTAGGTACCCAAAGTGAAACCTATTTTCATTAGAGATACGTCTTTCCTGAACTTCCATTATCATCTTTTCCATTAGATTACTTTCAAATGGTCTATTTCAAAATGTATTGAAAAGTTTTTTGCTCGTTGCAGCATATAACCTGTTTTATCTTAAGTCCTCTAAGATATTTTTAAAAATAACAGTTATTGTTTTGAAAAGTTTATTTTTCCGATTTCATGATAGTGGTCAAGGGATATTTAACAGATAATGATACTAAAATTGTGTAACTGTGATGCAAGGTTGGAATCAATTACATTTACTAAAAAATAATGTTTGTTTGATAAAATTATTTCATCTCCTTGTTATATTTATTTTTATCATGGTTAGTTTTCGGACTATAGCTTATTAAAAACGTTAATTGTGTAGTTTTATGTGTAAAATATATAGCTATGTAGTACTAGTTTTAAGCTCCTTTTAAGCTTCTTTTTGAGGGCTATAGCAACTAGTTTCATACGCTACTTTTTATGTTTCCAAAAGTATATCCTCTGCACAAGATCACAGCTTTTTTTTGCGTTAAATCATATCAAATAAGTTTGGCCATAGCGTGAAATACATATTTTGGCATTAAATAAAAAAAAATATTTTAAATTAATACATTTCTTTCAAACTTTCAAGATGTTATTCAATCGAATTGGTTAATAAATTGATTAAAAAAAGCCACCCTATAGTAAAACAACAGTTTTAATGTGCTGTGTAAGTGTATATTTAGATTATTAAAAAGACAACATGTTCGTTAAAAATTCTTAATTTATCTAAAAGTAACTAGAACTAATATTTCAATTTTAAATAACTATATTTACACAATAAGCATTCTCGCATTGCATTAAAACCCAGCTAGCTCCCCGGGGAGCAAAGTACCTTCACCACACCAATAGAAACCATTCTTTTTTTCCCATGGGAAGTTAATTATGGACTACCCGGATGCTGGGTAATACTCACGATAAAATAGGTGCATTATAAATCTCCCGAAATTATTAGAACACATGCCGTCCTATTAGCTACAGAGAGCATATTATTTCTGCCTGAATCCCGTTTCATTATCTGCGCCTAAAAGTGTCTCCTGATGGTTTGTAAAAAGAGTTCTCGAGATGTACGTTGACTTTTTTTTTTATTATTTATGCCTGTGCCGTGAAGGGCTCCAGATGGTAATTATGAGGGTTGGACCAGATTAAGGTGTAAAAATAGTTTTTCCCCCTTAAAGCCTCGATTTTTGAGTGAGGAAAAGATGAGTATATCCCGGCATTAGCGTGCTTTTCTTGAGGTGGAACTTGGGGAAATTGTGGTTGTCTTTTCATAAAATGCGTAGTTATTGCTTCATTTATTCTTTAAAATTTATCCTAATAAATAAACCTGTTTTCATGGTACTAAATATTAAATTTAAGTCAAAAACTTAAATGTGCACTCAATACATTCAAAATAAAAATTAAAAACTAATTAAAACTAAATTATGGAAGAACAATTATAACATTTTCAAAGTGTACAAGTTAAGAAAATTAAAGAATAAAATGTTACTTTTTAAGAAGTATCAATGACAAAAAAATATTAAATATCATCATCATCATCATCATTTAAGCCAATTCTAAATTTCTTATGTTAAAAATTAAGCACTTGTTTTTATAACTTGATAGTTTGTAAAACAAACTTACACATTTCAATACAAATTAAAGTACCTTATACTATAAAAAAACTTCTAATTGATATTTAATGAATTAAAGCATAACAGAATATGTTAATATTGCCTGCAGATGATATATCGAAAAATAAACTGTAATCATTGGAATAAGATACTATGATGTATTTTAAGAATTAAAAGAAGGGTAATTCTCTTCCAGAATTCAATAAAGGAATCTTTGGTGCAAGGAAAGGAGGAGAATGCTTATTTAGTCTGTCAGCTGAGGTGAAAGTAAAACACCACACTGTGCAAAAAAAGCAAACCAGCCATGGAAGTCACAGTCCATTCCCATATTCAGCAAGTTCAACACACTTCCTGCGCATAAGCACGATTAGTGTTGCATTTGGAGTACCATGTCATGATGCTTAAAAGTTGATTTCCGAAGCAGAAAAGTTCACCTTTGAATAGAAGGTATGGTATGTGATTTTTATTTATCCTCTAACATATCTTCAAAGCTCAGCTCAGAGTAGTTCAAAATGATAGAGTGGTTAGAGGGGACCTAAACAAGCATATTTCGAATAGGAATATGTGCAGATGTACAGTTTAAATGCTACAAGGGCGTCACAAAAAGCGATTTTCCTGAGACCCGTTTAAATAAACAAAACAAAATTTAGTAAAAGATTCACTACATAAGGAGGCAGTATGCGAGCTACCTTCACCAAAAATTTGATCAAAAATGAAAAATTTGTCGAACCGTGGGATGAGATATAAAAGTAATATTATCAGCCAATAATAATGGAGTCCCATTTGTCTGATGTATTACAATGATCAGGACGGAATTTCTTTAGGTCCAAGGAACCTTGGAGAAGTGGATGATCATAATCTCCACGAATTGAGATGATCTACTGTACAGATGTTTCTTTGGCACTCCATTCTTTGGCTGAACTCTCAATGACATCAGAAAACGAAACAAATATAAAGCAATATTTTTACTTTTAAAATTTAAAAAGCTCATTTTTAATATTTCCTCCTAAATTTCATTTTAGTTCATCCTTAACATTTCCTATCAAATAAAATGTAGAAAAATCAATTTAATACTTTGCTTTGTTTATTTCTTTACTTCTGCCTCCTTGTTCTACTGCTAATCAGGATCGAAATCCATAATCGAGGAATTGTGTATCCTTACCATATGACCTCTAATATACCTCCCCATTCTCCCCTCATCAAATCTCATCAAAGAGATGACGATCTCATCCAATCTCGAAGCACAAGCAAGCACACTCCCAATTAGTCTCATACAAAAGCAGCACGAGCCATCCAGCGGAGGAACGTCCTGTTCCGTCCCAAAGAGATCGGGTTCGAAGTCCGGTCGATGGTCCGGCACACTCCGCTGGACACAGGGGGACATCGTTCCCACCTTTTGTCTTCTCTCTCTCACTCAGTCAGTGGCACGGACTCAACACTAATAGCGTACGCCGCCCCCATAGCGTTACAATGGGAGGTAATTTGTCAGCCTCCCTCTGAAAGAATGGAGAAAAAAAAGCGATCCGGGTAATAGACCCCAAAAGGATGTGGTCAGCTGAGCTCTCGGACTGTAATTATTATGGGTCCGATTGCAACGTTTTTTTTAAAGTGTGGTAGGTGAGGAGAAGTTAGTAGTTGATTATGGGGTGAGGTATTTCGAATTATGTGTTGGTGTAAAGTATGTCGGATGTCCAATGTTTTTGTACTGCATAAAAAACTTTTAAAGCTTTTAAGAAATGTTAAATATACTTTGCTTTGTAAAAATACAAACTACGGAGAAATTACATATTTTAAATTATCACCAAGGTGGAGCAGGTGTTATAGAAATTTATTATAAACATTATAGTAATTTCAATCAGTGGTGAAGCATGAATTGCTAAGAGGGTAAGCGCTACATGAACACATGATACAAATTTCAACCCTTCCAAGAATTTCGAGTTATTGAGATTTAAAAAAGTACAACTTCTAATATCACGTGAAATTACCAAATTCGGAATAAAACTTCAAAAATCAATCAAACAATTAAATCAAAAATTCGTAATACTACCCAACCTGTATCAGTAGAAAAGCTTTTATTATTTCAATTTAATTACAGAAAAAACATAAATACCGTTGATTAGAAATTAAATCACAATCAATCTTAAAGACACTAAACTCTAAACTAATCTTTTCCCTTAAGGTCACTAACTACTGATCCGTGACCAAAATCAGGTTCACACCATTCAGGAAATTCAGCTTCGCACAGGTAATTCAGGGGTTAAAAGAACCAAGTGCGTTTCAAATTAGAAAAAAAAAAGCGAAAACATGCAACCAAAAGAAGAGTCCAACTGTTCTTGTGGACACACTTCAATGAAGCGCATCACACGTGAAATGTATCTGATGACTCTTTCCACATCGATTCGCTAATAAAAAAAACTAGTCACTTTTAACGAATTTCTTTACACAAGTAACTTTTTAAACCGCCAGCCCCAACGTCTATTCATCCTGGTTTCTAGAGGTTTCTTTCTCCAAAAAACAGTTGAGCACATACCAGACTGTTGACGAGAAAATTAAATCGTATTCAAGTGTCACTCAGAGAAAGTAGTGAATGAAAACTTGAATGGGCTTGCTTTCTACGTGATTCGGAAAACAAGGTGTTAAGCGACTGGAATGAATTGTACGTTTGAAGGTGGGTTAAAAGGGGTTGTCGCCCGAATTAATTTAATAATTTTTGAATACACATTCAAGAGACGACGACTATTAGGTTATCGTTTATTCATTTCTCGTTAAATTAAGTAATTTAATTCAACTATTAATGTTAGAGGAAAAGGTAAAAATACGGGCACTTGTGTAAATACTATACGAGCACCCCTCCTCAACTGTCTATTTTGGAGGTGCAGAATACTGGGGTTAGGGCTGTAGATGTGCAACTTGTCGATATAAAATAGCAGAGAGCAATTCAGATCATTGTTTTAGGTAGTGTGGTTGCAAAACGAAAATACAAACTCCACGAGAAACTTAGCCGGTCCAAAAGAAATTGTAGTGCTTTTATTCTTACATTAGTTTTTGTAGCTATTACTGACCATTTGCTTTCCTGCTACATGTGTAGTATCGCGGAGAAACAGCCTTTACATATTGCAATGATTGCAACCCATCATTTTGCTTTTCTCCACTGCAGCTTAGTTATGGAGCGATAGAGCAAAACCATTTAACCAAAAATAATATTAGTTTTTGTTTTTAACGCAATGAAACAACATTTATAAGTTTAAATTTAGTCCTTTTATGCTTTTCAGGATCGTTCATAAATGTATTAAATGGTCAATTAAATCTGAAATATAATCATAGCGTAGTATTTAAGCACATAATATAATGTTGTTCTCTCTAAATAAGATTTCAATTTACATAAATACACAAAAAATTAATAAGAAAATAAGGAAAATAAATTTTTAACACTATTGAAATAGTAAAGTCATTATAGAGCATTCGCACATGACGTCACTTGGAGGACAAAAACAACGTTGCTAAGGCTGTTGTTAGGGGCGGGAAATAGAAGTATCCAATAGAAGCATTCGCACATGATGTCACTGGAGGAATAAAACAACGTAGCTAAGGCCGTTGTTAGGCAGAGTCATGTGATTGAAAATGCTCTATTGGACAACACTATTCGAATAATCCCTCAAGTTTTTAGTGTTGAAAAAACATTAGTCCCGTTGAGATCTCTCTCTTAAAGAAGGATTTAAGATTAGAGAAGTTTCTTAACCTCCGTTTTGTATTTTTAAGTCAAACCAGCTGTAAGATTTCTTCAAACAAGCACGCTTTTCACAACCACAAAAAATACTTGCCGTGTTAGCTCTCAGAATTCTTCTTCTCTTTGGATATCATAATCTAAATTTAGACCCGCGTTAAAGCGCGAGAAGTAAATATTTTTAATTTAGAAAAGTAAGTATTTTTCCTATAAAATCTCGTATCATGTTTCAAAGAGAAGGTCCGTGAAGTCTGTTTAGTTTTCTCTCAGAAGGGAACGAACACATTTAAAGAAAGTGCTCCAATAAGAGAATGATTAAAAGCGGAAACGAATGGCATTAACCACTTCTCTGGAAGTTGAACGACATTAAGTGGGCTGCTACTGCTACTATAGCATGTGACAAGCATTTTTTTTTCTTCCCAAGAGCTATATTTGTTGTTGTATTTTGTTTACGTATTTTTACGTGAATTGATAAAAACGATAGTTCAATGAATGCCCCCTGCACTTAACTCCGCTTTTCCCAAAAATAGCTGCTCTACGTATTATAGTGCTTTTGTTCCGGTATTGATAGGTCCAGTTAAGTACCTACCTGACTTGTTATCGAGATACAGAGCTTCAGAAGACAGTAGCTTAAACAACTTTTTCTTTGTTCAGTAGTGGATAAAGGATATAGTAGAAATGTAGATGTTTTCAAGCGTAAACTTAATTTTAAGATGTTGTTTGACGATTTTTAATTATGATAGTTTGTAATACTGGAATTAAAATTTCAGAGTTATAATCAATACAAATGTAACGTAAATTTTATAACGATAATATTTACATACTTATTTCGAAAATGTAAGAATTTTATACTAAAAATGGCCTCAAAATAGTATTTTGGTTTTATAGAAGGAAATATAAACTTCCAGCTTAGGGACACATTGTAGAAAAAACTTCTAGAACTTCGTGGAGCACTCAGAAACTAATTAATTTTCCAATGTTTTTAAAATTAGTTTTCCTTACAATGCAGACTTTCGATGCTATTTAAAAGATATCTTTGTAGGGAAATTAATAATAAGGAAGCAATATTTTACAAATAATGCTTCTTGTAAGATTTACAAGTTTGAAATTTTTTAATTGATATTATAAAATATTTATGATTTACAAATTTTAGATAGATTTTTTATGCAAATTTAAGGGAAAATGTGTGAAATTCTAGTATTAAAAAGTACATTTGTAAGTTTCTATAATACTTTTATCAATCTCTGAAAGATATTGATTTTGGAAAGTATTTTAAATTATATTTTTAAAACGCGAAATAAATTTGTGTCATCATAAATATGACGTCAATTGGTTGTTGTGATTGGATGGATAATATTTTGTTTGACAGTTGCTTGCTATGTAACTGCAACCGTATCCGAAATCTAATATTTTTAAATTTAGAAGTATTTTTGGAAATATCTAATAGCTTTTACTCGGAATACTCAAAAGAATCCGAACACTTTGTTACCAAAACTGTGTTATACGGTTCAGCAATTAAAAAGTTTTTCTCTAGAAACCGTTCACCAAAAATTTTTTTTATAATAGGAAGATACTAAACTTGTATATGTTGGAATACATTTAAAACTTGATATTTTTTTTAATTTCAAAGTTAATGAAAGATTTACATCAAGTAATTTATTCATCGATTTTATGTTACAAGATAAGGCTATAATCTAAAATATTACAATTATATGAAGATATAAAAAGAAGATGTACTCCTTATCTTTATTAGTATAACCTAATATTTTTAATGTTGAAAATTATTATAAATTAGACGACTTGGTGCTATTATACAACAGGGTGCCACTATTGTTGGCATTATAATCCACTATCCAGTATAACAAACGAAAAAACAAGTGGCACCCTATTGTATAATGAAACCGACAACTTTATTCCTAACTCCTTACTCCTTATTAATACTCCTTATCTTTATTAGTAGAAACCTAATATTTGTAATGTTGAAAATTATGATAAATTAGGCAACTTAATTCAAAATGAAAATTTCTAATTAAATTTTTTGCTTCAAAATAATTTTCCCAACAATTAAAAAGTCAATAAAATTAAGTCGATTTAAAAAAAAAAACATTATTTCAAGAAACTCTCAAATACATTTTTAATGGTCTCGTACTTTTCTTATTAATAAATTGAAGAGGTTTCATGCAAATATTATAAAAATAATAGGTGGAATTATAAAAAGAAACAAAATATGCATGACTCATCTCCGTGATTCATACCTCAGTCGTTTTTGTACTTTCCTCCTGGGGCCTCTTCTGAACCTCGATAACGAAATGAAAAACTAATATTAGCTGTATCCATTTGATCTAAGCAAACAATAGGATGGTGTCATCTTGTTTTTGCAATGTATCATCTGTAATATACTTTGTTATCATATTGTCATCCTAGGCTGTTGACAGGAATGAAAATGAATAATCACTTATCCGTCAAATTTTAACTGAAGTTTTATTGTATTGTTATTGTTTGAATCCTACAATAATATTGATACAAGTTCATCATAATTAGATAAACCAACTGTTAAGGGATTTTAACATCTGTTTAACACCTCAACAAGATTAAAAAACGCATAAAATGTTTCTAAAATAGTACTTTAATGTTTAGAGAACTTAACATAGGAAATTTGTGTACTTGTATCCTTGTAGGATTTTAATTCATATGTAGCTTTGATTTAAGAATTTATTTCAAACGATACGGTGCAGTGTTATTATGTAGATGTATACCAAGATTTTCAGATTTTCACGTTTATATTTTTATTTTATGGTTAACTTTTTGAAATTCCAAAAGACTGAATTATATGTTTTTAAAAATCAGAATGTAATTTATGATAACCATTTGTTTACTTAAAAGATGTAAGACTTTTTTATAATCCTTAAATATCTTACAGCAAGCTTTTATATACTCTAGAAGATAAATATGACAAATGTTCTTATACAGTTATATCGTTTTATATCCTATAATTAACATCCTTTTAAAGTTATGCAGATATTTTTAAGAAAGGGTAAATGACTGATAAATTTTTTAAACTACTTATAAAATGAATCTTTTGAAATAACTACAGATATCTTTAGAGGTTTTGTTACTCCGTGACATGCCTTAAAAATCAACTTTGTCATACAGGGGAAAAGTTATGAATGAACTGTGAACAGAAAAGGAAGTTGTATAAAACAGCGAATGGAGCAACTGTGAGCCTTCTGTCATAAGATGTCACCAAGATAAATGAAGTTTAACCATAACATTATTCTTTGGATCATCAAGACAGTTTCTTCTGTGTAAGGTTAGTAATTTTTGCTTGTTGTTAAAAATTAAATTGTGAATTAACTATAATTAACATTATTTAATTGCACCAATTTTTTAAAATATTGATAATGATGAAACAACTGTACCGATATGAAAAGATATCAAAACTATGTTTCCATTGGGTTTTTTATGTTATTATTTTTCACATAAAATATGTGAAAATACTATAGGGTGGATTTTTCAGAAATTCAAATATACATGAATAAAAAAAAAACATAACCACTGTGATGTAACAGCTTAAAAGGAAGAACTATTATAATGGTAATGAGCTTGAAAACAATTTGAGGAAAATTTGTTTTAATCAGGTTCTGGTTATTAAATAACCAGCAGGTAAGGAACACAACATCTATAAGAAAATGTTTCGTTGTTTTTCTTGAAAATGACTATTCAAAACATTATCCTATATCAACTAAAGTTGTGACATTAAAATTTGACTTAATTTTCTCCTAAATGCAGAGAAGAAGAGTAGATTGAAATTTTAATTTCAAGCAATAAATTAAGGTCGTAAATCTTTTAATAAAGGCACTTAACTGGAATGTATGAATTTTTACACAATTATTCGTAATTATATTATTTTCCTGCAAAGAAAACTAATGGCTTGAATAAAACTAACTATTTTGTTTAACCATCTCCCACAAAAAGTTGATTTGATCATCATAACAACTCCTGTTTGATTACATAAAATTTTAATTGGTGATTTAAAACTCTAAAAAGACGAAAAAGTGGTTAGTTAGTATATAAATGGTGTTTTTTCAGAATGTGATGAAGTCAGCCGACTCGTTCAGGGGTGAATGACTCTTGGGAAGGGGGAGGTTTGTTTATACGTCTGGGGGTTCATGACCCCTACAACGAACACTCCTCGGGAGGGACTTTCACAACCTCTCAACTCGGCTCTTGTTTTTGGAGATAAGCTTATAAAAAATCTCAGACTGGAAAGGAAGGAATGATAGTCTGCCTCATGCGGTTTGGTGAGGTTTCAGTCGTAAATATGCTCGACTTTCTTCATCATAAATTAAGTGCTCATAACTATGGTCAACACTGGGTGGATGGCAGCAATTTTGCTTTCTTGTTACTACTTTCTGATTTATGAATAAAAAATATTAATATTGATTAAATATTTTTCATTAGAATCAATTTTAGAGAAGATGTGGCCGTAAATATTAATGCATAAAATATTAAATATTCGTTTGAATAGGAAAAAGACTGAGATGAGAATGAACGTCTATTGCCAAACATTTTCAGGATCCAATCTATTTCTGTCTTAAACATACTAATTTTTTTTATTATTATCAGATAAATTAAGTAAGGTTCCTTAACCTAAGTTAAGTTCCTTAAGTTAAAAAGCTTCAACATCATGTTTGTCTCTTTGTGTTAGTTATACCCAATATTATACTCCTATTGAAGTACTAACTTATTAGGTTCAATTTTACAAATTTTAGCTAGTTTTGGTGAGTAATTTTGCAATCGTAGTTTACCATTTATTTTATAAAAATCGTAAAATTATTTTTCTTTGAATAACCTTTCTCATCCCTCTAGTATCAAATCAATAGTTTATTTTACAACCTTCACCTATACTTATGAATAATTATAAATTAGATGGTGCTATTAAACTAAAACGAATGTTTGTCAGTAGAGAGAAGAGCATTACAGTTATTATAGTGTACTTTATTTAAAAGGCGGATTATATTTTAAGGTTTTATTTTGTTCTTTCCTTTTCCTTTTTTTTGCGTCTGGTTCTCCGATTCCTTGGGTCAAAGCTATTAGGTAACTTGTTTATCTCTTGAAGTAAGACGACATAAAGAATGAATTTTATCTCCAAAGTTATCTACACTCTCTCTATGGGGGATAATTTTTAGTTCTTTATACTGGTCACGCTGTCTCATCTGTTTTTCTATATAAATAAATTGTTTACTTCTTGATACTAAAAGCACTTCTATGGATAATACGTACGACATTCCTATAAACTCACCAGTCACCACGTATCGTATTTCTTTTGAATTTTATCAGTTCATTTACTTCTCATATTTTCCCGAGTTTTTTTATTTTCGATCCTCACGATTCCCATGGGAAAACGTATGACGTGGGACGGTTTTTTTTTCAATTGTTCCTACTTTCAGCATTTTAAGTTTTGATAGTTTGAATTTCTAAAGTTATTCCTTATAATACAAAGAGGGAATAAAGTATAAAAGTGTTGGAGAAGTACTGTATACTGTTTTTTGAAAATTTGTCAAATTTGTCTTCGGTTCTATACCATAATTTTTCCTTTCCAATACATTTACATTCGTGACATTTATTACCTTTGAAAACTTGACAAATGTCTGTCTTCAGTTCAGAGAAGAACGTAGAATTTTTAAAGGTTACACTCTGAAACATAACTCTCAAATAAAAAGAAGAAGGGATAGATAGATAGATAAAGCTATCTTGAAAAATTTCTGAAACATCATCACTTTACAACTCTTATTAACTCAACAACAATCATGTTTCAAATATTGTAGATAAAAAATAATTATTGGCAAAGAGATGTTCTTTAGTATCAAATCTTGCAAACATGGATAACAGTTCTAAAGAAGGAAATTAGTATTTCTTTTTTCAGATGAAACTAGTTTTAAAACACCCGCTCTTTATTCAATAATAAACTCATTTTCTGTTGTAAACCTCTAATTTGTTTCTATTCTTTATCATGGTTTTTTTTCGTACTATATACGTCAGGCCTTTTTTTGAACTCCTAATCATGGTCGTGGCACTTAGCTGGCCTTATATATAGGTTGTAGGTGATGGCACTTTGATTTTTTTTTTAAAGTTTTGGCACTTAGCTCGTTTTCAATGTCCAGTCTTCGATTCCTAACAGCTTCAGCAGCACTGCCCTTCCCATTGGGATGTGGGAGGTTAGAAAAATGGTTGACACCCATAACGAACCCATAACCAGATAAGCGCGAGTTCCAAAAATACTTTCTCCGCGACCGGGAAATCCCGACTCTTGATCTCTCCCATCCCGTACCTTCCTGAGGTCACGGTCAATCCTTTTCCCTGCCTTATTTAGCCACCGTACCTGAGTGCTACCATCGACGGCCATCGATCATCCTGTGCCGGCCATCTATTTTCTGATGAGGCCTTTTCTCTTCTTATTGCGCTCGAGCTAATGACGCTCTTAATTAGGGAAAAGGCCGAGGAGAGAGAGAGGAATTAATTTTTAACAGCGTGGTGCTAATTTAAGGCGATGTGTTCTCGATGGGTGGTTTGTCGTAAGGTGGTGAGAGGCGAAGATGAGTATCACCTTGTTACAAGGAGAGTTCTGTCTTTATTAGAAGATGCTTATATGTACTCAAGAAGTTTATTGCTATATGCTATGGGTACCAACTAATTCAAAAAACCCCTTAACACTGGCACCTATGTTTCTTCATTATGGTGGAAAATATCTGTTGTTTGTACAGTACATTGATTTTACATTCTAAAACTACAGTTATAATCCAATATAAGAGTTACTGACCACTGTATCTGGTAATTTACTAACGAAAGGGAAAATATCCCTAAATGGTTTCGTTGCACTCATTTTTCTGTTCTTGTTATTTTACACCTTCAAATAAAAAGACTGATGTTTTTTTAGTTGAGTGCAACTGAGATTTCAAAGGTATATATATATAGTCAGTTTTTATTTTTATTTTTATTAGAGTGTAAGGTTTGGGTATATTTTCTCCAGCAGTGTTTTAAAAGAATAAAGGATATTTTTTGAAGAAAGATGCAATATAATTTTCTTTCGAAAAGAAATTAATTTTCATAGATTTAATTTCATAGACCAAATAAATAATTAGTAAAAATCATACAAAAACGTCATATCCAAATATCAAGGAAGAGAAAAAGTAATAAATAATATGAGTAGTACAGGAATCTGTCAAAAGGAGTTTTTAATGTTATATGTCTTTGAAAAAAATCAAAGCATTGACTACACGTATTTGTTTACTATTGTATTTTACAATTATTTTCAAGTTATAGAATAATCACAGCTTTAAAATCATAAAATGGAAGCAAAGCGCCGTCTGACATCATTTATGCAACTTTATTCTTCCCCGCCGCACTTAGCTCGTGTCCAGCTCCCTAGAATATTAAGAAAAAAGGTGATTCAGCTTTATTTAGAAAGCGGCTGTCACCAAATCACGCGCACGACCAACAACACGAAACTCTCTCTATTGACGCGCGATTCCACGAAATAAATAATTCCCAACACTCCTTTCGCATGTCCCAGACGCTAATTACGGCGAAAAACTCCTCCGTTCCCAGAAATGTCACACCTGCGATTCCTCCGTTTGTGTTAAAATAAATTGGAGCTGAGTGAATGTCACTCGAAAAGAATTTTTCCCCGTAGAAATCTCATCCCGAGTAATAATAATGATGATGATAGAGAGAGAGAGAGTCGTGTGCCCTTGGCCGAGAGCAGTCACCACGCGGTACGGGTACCGTTAAGGCAATGCTCTCTCTGGCTTTTCAATTTCGCTCTTGAGAGAAACTACGCAGAAGAGAGCCGCCTCTGACCTTGCGAGTCTTCACCTTTCTCTCTCTCTTTCTGCGGTGCGCTGTCGCGTGGAAGTTTTGGTTTCAGTTGCGAGCGAAGTTGGACTGGCTGTCGCTAGGGGAAAAGCTGTGGTCGGGGTGCTAGAAAGGGAGTTAGTTACATGTGTAAATACACCTTTATGAGGCAAACGTTACCGGTATTAACTCTGAATGCAATTTTAACTTGTAAATGACCAAAGCAAAGGAGGCACTAAAAATTTTATGTTAATAAATAAAAATAGGATTTTTTTTTTAATTACACAAGCTTTATAGACTATACTACCTACTGAATAAATCGTTTCGGCGAATAAAATCTGTAATTCAGATTTTTGTATTTTTAAGAATTATTTTTTAAAACATTTAAAAATTACTCTAAAATAAATAATTCAAAGTACATATACGACATCTTTTAAAATCCTCGCTATGTACATTTTCAAATGATTGATAAATTTCATGCTTT
Organism: Tetragnatha montana; assembly: GCA_963680715.1. NCBI lineage: Eukaryota > Metazoa > Arthropoda > Arachnida > Araneae > Tetragnathidae > Tetragnatha > Tetragnatha montana. The sequence goes on along the minus strand of OY796675.1, from coordinate 16,607,684 downwards.
GTGTGTTATCCGAGTTTTAATGCAGTTTTTAATTTTTCTGTAACGTGCGCATTGAATCTTTTTACGACATAATATGTGACAATAAACTATTTTTTCTATTAGCCGGACTTAAGCGCAAAGTGTTCTGGTAAATCGTTAAGAAAATCAAATATAAATTTTTCATATTGTTTATGTGTAATTTGTAAAGCATTGGCAAATGAAGTCCAAATAGTGAGTTTTACCTCGGCTTATCAAAAAATGTTTTCCTCATTAGTATTAAGGCTTCGAAACCTGTGTAATGCTAAAGACTTTTTTCTAAAAATATGAAAGCTACATTTTTTAACTACCCACAAATTTTATACTTTTTCCTGTCTGAGAGTGCAGAGAAAATGATTAACCCATTTTTACTCTCGATCATGTAAAAGTATCAGTACAACTTTAAGCCTAGTGTAATCAATGTAGAAAGCGAAAACATGATGTAATACATGCCTTTATCTTTGCTGCTGATCTACTTCAATTCTACCCTATCCTTTCTCTCTTATGGGACCTATAAATTTATCTTAGAAACAAAATTGTCCTCAATTTCCTTATCCATCTCGCAAATTGCTCTACTATTTGGGAAATTACTCCCCGAGCAAGGTGTCATTCTTTTCTGATCAAGAATCACCCTTTCCTTTTGTGTTTCTCGTACAAACTGGATATCGATTTTCTAGGGTGAAAAAAAATTAATGATTTGTTTCACAGAAATGGGCTTGTGCAGCACGAGTGGATTTTTTACAATTTGATCTTTTACGCTCAAAGTATACGTACTCAAACCTGTTTCAGTTAATGCATTGCGTAAACTAAGCTCGCTCGGAGCGGTATTACTTCTCGGATAAAAACTAACGGGGAAATGCGAAAATTGGGAAGGTGAAAATCACCTCAAACATAAATTAAGCAATTATCTATTGAAAACGTAAAAAAAGTGGAAGATATAAATAGGCAATAGAAAACTGTTCGAGGATTATAAATAATCATAAAGCCATGAAAGTGTGTGGAAGACCTGTTCCGAATCTGATGCTTTTAAAGGTGCACGTGTAGGAAAGGCACGTGACACACGCGGTTCTTGTGATAAAAATTTCTTGTCTGGAATGCTTTAATAGTGCGTCTTTTTTTATAAGAAACGGGTGGTTTATGTATTAAAATTGCCACAACACCTCAGAAAATTTCACTGATGATCAACCAAACAAGATTGAAATTGTTTGTTTTTATATAAAAAGAAAAAATAATTTACACTATCTTAAAAGCACTTTTCTCATTTTTGGTACTTGTGGATTATCCGGGAAAAAAGCCAACTGTTCTAATAAATCGTCAAAAAATCAAATGTTCCAACAAATTATAAAACAATCTATATTCTAAATGGCATTGTGGTTTTACTGTCTGTCTATCACAAGATGAGCTCTCATTTACATTTCTTACAGTCATTCGTTTAGTATTGTTTCTAAAGCAACCGACAGTATATTGTTTTATGTGATTTAATTTCTATTTGGGAGATTTGCATCAGGCGCCATTTTGTTTCTTCCGAACTCGCAGCAGATGGAATAATAAAGAATTAAGAAAAAACTATGTCTTCATCTTTCTTCGAACATCTCCGGAATGTGTTCATTCAATCGCTTAATGCGCTTGTTGCTGCGGTCTTATAGCATAGCTGCTCTCTGTATGGCTTTTAAAAATAAACCGATTGCTCAATCTAACCAGATGTCTTACTAAAACATGCGGGTACTGAACATGCTCATCCTGTTTTTGTAAAGATAAGAGAGAGAGAGAATGATGCTTGTTGCCCAAACTCTTCCTCATTTCTTGCCACGTTTTCCGATAGGAAAAGAGGAAACTGCGCAAGCGGCTGGTGAATGCGGGATCTGTTTTCGTTCTTGAAGGTTTTACTCATGCAGAGTGAAAAACGGAGGTTGTGTGTCTTATGATAGGGCCTCCATCTCACCAGATATCAGTCACATGCTCTATAAAAAGTAAACATCCCGTTGCCGTGAGCTGTTGTTTTTTCTGCGAAGTCCATATTGCTTTTTATATCATCATGGACGCAAGATGTTTCATTTTACTATTACAAGTTGTTTCAAAACATAGTTTACTTTCTATAAATTAATATCGTGTTGAGAGAGATTGCGTATGTGCTACGGGATTATTTTTTGTATTTGTCTCTTTGACTCAATCTTAAAATTAAAGAAAGAGAGAGAGAGAGGAGAATGAAACATAGGAAAAAATCTTGTTAGTAAACTTAAAACTGAAATTTTTTTCTTGCGAATGAAACACCCGAAGTGGTTAAGGGGCCATTCATTAATTACTTAAGGGTCCCGAGGGGGAGGGGGGTTGGAAAAATCTCTACATACCCTTACTTGGGGGGTATGGTTACTAATCTATTATCACAAGTATCAATCATATCGTTTTATGTAATTTTTGTTTACGTAACAAACCCATTGTTACGTAAGATTTCCCAAGTTAATGTAAACAAATTCCAATTATTCTAATCAAATTACTATTTAATTTCCCTAGAAAAACTTAAAAATATTAGTTGACAGCAAGAATATTACTTACCTATCTGTTGAAAAATAAAAATTTTTGATTTACATCAAACTGAGAGATTTAGTGTAACTGATCATTTTCTAACATTTTATTATTTTGAAAAACAAAATGAACTCTTACGTAAGAATAGGGGGGAGGGGTTTGAAAAATCTTACGTATCCTTACATGGGAGTGGGGGTGGGTCAAAAATTGCCAAAATCATCCTTACGTAATTAATGAATGGCCCCTAACTAGTAAAATATTATTATTGATGCTCAAAGAGTGTTCCATGTTTCTCCTGCACAAAATTTCAAAGTGCAATTTTTTATTAATAAATGAAAGAGATATTTTTACTTCCTTCATGATTTAGAATTGTTAATATATAGTTATAAATTTCTAAAGTAAATCTTTAAAAATGTTTCTGTTTTCTGTTCTGTTATATTTATATTTATCCTGTTCTCTGGTTGCTAAAACGTTCTTTGCACTGTTATAATCCTTAAAAAAAGTTGAAGGAATAAAATTTTTATGGAAAATAGTTTTATTTTTTGACAATTTTAGGTGGTGAATTCATTCTCACTCACGAATTTCTTAATGTTTCACACATTCTGCTCGCTCTTATGTCTATCATCATTCATCATTCAATCTACTAAGCTTTCCTCGTTCAAGACATCTCCGAAAGATGGCGCTCGCTTAGGGATGAAGAAGATGGAAAGAGATGATCTCAAGTAAATCTGTTCGAAATAAAAGATTCTATTGTTAAACTTTATCTCATTCAGTGCAGCACAGGGCTCTCAAGTTTTATGAAACATGATGTGTTTGACTTCTGCTCGGGTATCTAATTAATCGAGGCATAATCGAAAGTAATGAATGCTGCATCTTTGTGACCAGTCATAATGCTTATTGTTGGCCGTAAAAGATGAGAGGATCTCAACCTATTTTGGAGAGGTCAGTGGAGAATCAAGAAGCTCCTTTATACACTTTCAAGGAAAGTGCTCTTTGAATCGGAGAAAAGAAATTAATCATTCAAGAGTTAATCAAAGGCTTAGTGTGTATTTTTGATATCTTGTTTTGGACATTGGATTGCAATTGAAATGAAGCGTTATTTGATGATTCAATTCGACTTTGAAAGGATGAAAGAAACTAAATATTTCGATTTCTTTCCCTTTTTTCTTTGGGGTTCATTAACACAGTCCATTTAAGGAAAGTAATGTTTTTGTGATTTTGTAAATTAGATACTTCTTGGCTCAAGAAATGTCATAGAAAATTTCTGTTAAAAATGTGGATAGGGATTTAGTGAACTTATGAATGACCTCGTATCTTTAGTTTTAGAGGATGTGCTATTTTAGGCATTTCTGATAACTGATATCTTGTTTTGGAATTTGAAAAAAGCGTTACTTTATTATTCAAGTTGATTTCAAGGAAATAATTAAAAAAATGAACACACCAGTTCACTTTCTCACTATTTTGGGTTTAATTACTAGTCAATTTAATTAAAAGGATGCATTGTAATTTTTAAAACTGCATCTTAACTCATAAAATCTCGTAGAAAATTTCTAAATATTTGAAATATTCATACTTTGTGATGTCCTCGTACCCTAAATAGATTTGGAAGAATGGATGATATAATATGTCTTGTTTGAAATAATATTGAACTTTCAGTATATTTCCAAACTCAGTCTAAAGGATTGAGCTCTAAACTTTTTAAAAAATTTAGTTTGAAAACTGAAAAGGGATTTATTTTCTACCGTGTGTCAATACTTTTCATTGTTACACATAAGAATAGACACTAATTTAATTTGTCAGGTACATACTTTTTTTACATTAATAATCTCTTTGCATACAAAATTTCGCCAGCCCCCAGCCGTTTCTTTCTTTTTTTTCCCCCTTCTTCTTCTTTCTTCTTTTTTCGTTCATATTATAAGAAATTTTTTCCCCAATACTCTTCCATTGTCTTTGATCTTATATTTATTTTTATTTAATCCGTTACCCCATGGACGAGCAGTTGCTCCTTTGGGATGAATAAATTGTGTGATCAATGTGTTTATTTTTTTCCCCTGCCATGTTTTTGTATTGTTTTTATTTTTTTTTCTTTCTTGTTGTTTCTAATAAATTTGATTGATTGATTGAATTGAACTCCGTTTCGGTTCGATTCTCTCCTAAGAATCCTTTCACGTGATCAAACGTCAACTAAAGTGAGAAACTGTGACTCTGCCACTGAGGTGACGCAACGCGTTTATTATATAATGTGTGAGAACCGATACTTATCTCCTTTCCTAGACCACAGTATGAGTAAATGTATTCTTCACCACTTATGTCAGTGCATGGACAACATACGAAAACAAACTCAGAAGAAAACAGCCGCCATCCTCCAATTCAAACAATGGGAACTGAGGTGGATATTAAATTTTAACAAGCTGACTGTGCAGGTGGTGTTGAACTGCCGCTGTGTTATGATGATACTCTCAGGCATTAATTAATCAGGATTTTTTAATAAATAAAAAAAGGAGTGACCTTGGAGATAGAAGTCGCCGACCTATGATCCAATGGCACCACCTCAGAGGGAAAGTCAACTGCCAAGGCTATTTTACATGATATTACCAACCATTAGAAGCTAGGAGTTATTTAAGTTCTTCACAAAACAGCGATTTCCAGGGGGAAAAAATTTAGTTCAGGAAAAGTTAGTTTGTCAAAGAAGTTGTTTTCAACCAAGCTCACTGGATTTGGTCATATAGATTCATTTATCTGTGAGCCCTTAGTCTAAATGCACAGAACAAGAAAATAATCGCTAATGAAAAAAAAATAAGTGTTAAAAGAAATAGAGTGTGTAGAAAAAGTTACCTAGTAAATCATCGACCGAGTTTATACGTGGTGTCTTTGGGTAGTTATTTGAACTGAATTTATTTAACTTTCTTACTGATATTTTAATAGAATATAAATATAAGTTTATATGAGAAAACGTTTTAGGAGAAACTAACATTAATATGAGTCAAATGAAATCCGAAAAAATTTAGAACAGACTGCTTTTGACACATTCAAGTTCCACCCTGCGTATTTCTAGCTAGTTTCGTCTTACCAGCTACTGTCAGCTAGTAAACTAGCCTTCGAAGAGATCACATTTATGACAAATAATTATCTCTCAAATTTAATTGATGACTAAGGAGCTATTTGTTCGGGCAATGATACCAGACGCGGTCTGTGTTGAAAGAAAAACAAATAAGAGTTAAATGAAACAAACGCATTGAATAGGAGAGGTTACTGGTGGTTAGGAAATCGAATATATGAGAGCGTTGCGCAGTTGAGCCGACCGACAACGTGATTCAATGCAAATCGTGTGGGATGAATCAGAATCGATCGTTTTGCAGATGGATGACTCACAAAAACAGGCTGTAAACGGATCTAATTAGGTTGTATAAGGTGTTTTGTTTACGACTTGATGCGGAGGATGAGAATAGATTACTTTATCAAAAACTGTTCTTTTATTTGGGATGAAAGGTCAGTGTGAATACAATTCATTAGGGGCGAGGAAAAGACTTGTTGAATTTCATATAGTCAATTAGTTGTTTAGCCATAATTAAAATAGCTATTATAAAAAACCGCTTGGAAATTTTCCGAAAAGTATTTTTGAACTTCGATTTTTCTGCTCTCATCTTCTCTAAAGCAGTTGTTCCCAACCTGTTTTGCGATGCAAGGAGTAAATAAAAGTGAATTAAAAGGCATAAATGTCAAAAAGCTAAAGAGCATGGAGATGCTCAAATCCAAATATGTTACCCTTAGATATATAAAAAAGAAAGACACTGAGGAACACACAAAGATATGCTCAGAAGCAAAGAGAGAAAAGGGATGTGAAAACGAACGAAGGACGTGCGTTTTGAGTTTCACGTCTCACTTTTTACCAAGTTTTTGTGGGAAAATCATGAAATAATAACTGAAAAGAAAAGTATTTCAACACTAGTCAAGGCTTAAAGAGATCTTATAAATTAAAAAAAAAACTAAAACCCGTCTAACCCGCAGGCAGATCAGTTTTCTGGTACTGTGTGACCTATGTGTACCTTTGTGAACCATTTTCTTCATGCGTTCCGAAAATTTTACATTTTTCATACAAAATGATCCGCTATTTGTTTCTTCTCGCAAGGGAAACAATTCTCTATAAGTAAAATATCTCTCTTCTGATACTGCGCTCTTTCCTAGGAGAACTGACATCATTTGCATGCGGCGCACTATTGTTGTTGTCCAAGGAAATGCGCACCGCTTTTTCGGAAGCACAACAGGAAGCTCCGGAGTTTTTTCTGCGCCTCCCTCCCGTTCTGCGAAGAGGAGGTGTTGCTGAGCTTTCGAGGTGGACGGTCCTTTGAACTGTGCGGCGGAAGGAACTGTTTTTTGTTGTCGGGATCACCACAATATGGACACCTTGGGATGCCTTATTACGTTGGTGTGAAAGGACAAGTTCGATGACTTTTTATTTTTGAAAGCGGGCATGTTTAAGATTCTCACGTTTAAAGAAAGCTGTCAACAATAATGTTCTCGATGTAGCCAGTAAATTCTGTAGCGAAAACCAAGAGAAAACCTGCTTCAATTCGTAACTTATACCTTCTTCATTCGTTCCAAGATTCTTTTCGAAATTGAGGTCTACCCCAAAATCGTGCTCCTTGATATTTTACTTAAATGCGCAAAATATCTACAGTTTCCGATACGACTGATCTCCTGTTATAAAATAGTAAGGTAAAACGGGGCGATTTGATACAAGGGGCACATTGATTCACTTTCAGTATATCAAAAACTTTTACGGTTATTTAGGTACAATTTTTTTCTAAAAGTTGCCTTTACATGCATAAACATTACATCTGAAACCGTTAAACTCTGCAGTAAGTAAATAAATTTTAAGGAAAGACAAATTTTTTTAGTCAAAAATTTCCAAAAGTAAATTTTTAAGTAAAATGTAAAATCTTCCTGTCGATATTCTATACTTTGAATACAGAGATCTGTAAATTCCAAAAGAAAGTTCATTCTTGTTACCAACAAGGTATATATTTAAATTTTAAATAACCTTTGCCTATTTTTAAATAAAAGTTTTTGTTTAAAAATAATCATTGGGGCAAATTGATACACTTTGATGTGGGTTACTTTGAAACACCTCGTGGGGCACATTGATACATATAAAGGTTCCCATATTTTGCGTTGGGAGAATTTCTTTCAGCAAATGCAAAAAAAATCAGTTAAGTGTAAGTTAGATCTACAATGAAGGATATTTATGTCAATTTTCATATCTTTGGGTTTTATCGAGTGTTTGAGATTGGAAACGGTTTGCATTGTAGCTATGTATTTGTATATATTTATAAATTTTTTAAAAGAAAAGACAGTTGATACAAAGTTGATTTTTTACAAAAGTCGTTATATTAATTTTCTCATTAAACTTATATTTGTTTCATATTGGTTTCATAAAATTGAGTCATTCTTAGATATTTTTAGATACAAAGTACCTGAATAAGTCATTTATTTGCTCAAAAAAAAATGTATTTGTATTTTGCTGTATCAAATAGCCCCGCTTTTCCTAAAACATTTCTGTCATTTGAACATTCTTTCTCTCTAATAACTTAAAAGCTGCTCTATTGCCTCCTGAAGTAAATTCCTAAAGATAATCATAGTTTATAAAGGTTTTAATATTACTTGATGTATTTCTTATCTGCGTGACTTGAATATAAACATAATGAAACGTTATTACAAAAGAGACATCTCAGCATCTTTTATTTCTTGAATACTGAATACGTAAAATATTAAATTAGTAAAACATAAAAGACATTATTCAGAACTATATGACTTCATATTTTATATCTTTTTAAAGCTAGAATATTAAATTTATAAACAATTCTGGGCATCTATGATCTAATTGCATTCTGATGGTGATAAGTTCCATTCCGAATTTATTCCAAAGTAATTCTTGCAATCATGTCTCTATATCAATCAGTTTTTAATACCGAAGTTATATAATCCAATATATTCCACATAAAGGATAATTACATTCATTCCACGAATGAATGTTATCACTGTCGTCATTTTGAATGGAAATCAAATTCGTGTTTACGTTTTTACAGTCGAAAAATTCATATGAAGAGTAAGAAAAAACGAAGGTGTTTCAAAAATATGTAATTAACTATAGTTATGAAACTAAAATGTAGTCTATCCGGCACCAAGGTTTTTTCTTCATCTCATTCTATTAATATGGCTTGATAAGACTTATCGTCCTGTTTTCGAGATTTAGTAAAATACATACTCTTTCTTTTCTAAGGATTACAAAATATGTGCTTCCGAGTGCCAAGATGTCTGCCTTTTTAAGTGCGAAGACTCCATTAATCTCAAACAAATAAGACAGAAATTATTAAGTAGATGAACTATAAAGAAATATCCCTTCAATAAAGTCTTCCGAAAATTATTGTCGATATGCACTTCATTAAGAAAAGCATTTTGCATTTGGGAAATTCTATAGAATGAAATTTTCTGAGCTTAAAGTTTTCATGGATTTTGTGTTACATTTTTTTTATAACCAAAGACTTTAAACAAACTTTCAGTGATTAGTTATCTACTTTCAGATTATTCCAAACTGAACATCATGCAGAAATTGGAGAGTTTTTATGGGTCAACTCAAATGTCGATGTCGCCCAATTCTTAAAGCCTAGCGAAAGTCCTTCGGCGTCATCAACATAAAAAAATATCCTCAAAAAAACAAAAACAACACCGATAACTCGAAATATTTCCCACAGGACAATCAAATCGGAAGGAAAAAGGTTACATAATATGAAACAGACTATATACAGCCAGGGGAAAAAAACCGCCAAGGTTAAGAAAGTGCGCTCTGCTCGGCAGGAAACGCACATTGCCCGGAGGAGAAGGAAATGCCGCCGTTGCTAGGAGAGATAGCCGCATTCGCGCTCTGGGAATTTCGCTATCACCTTTACCGCACGGTGGGCAATGCCTCTTCCTTGGATTGTTCTGCGGAGGAAATGGACAAGAAGTGCCTTTTGGCCAGGAAACGGGCTTTGATTAGTGTGAGAGGAGGGCTCTTTTAATTGCTGTGAAGGAGCTTTTTTGTGGTCAGTTGTGTAAGTGGCCAGTTTTCTTTCACAGGGTTTAGAGTGGTTTACTTTGTTTTTTGTTTATGACCGCTTCCGATGGAGTTGGGTTCTAGCGTTCAAGGAGGTTTGGATGTTCTTTGTGGAAACACCGACAAAATACTTAAAAATAAAGTTTTTTGTTTTTTGACTAGTTTGTAAAACTATCAACAAAACTAATTAATTGATAACAAGCTAGGGGATATCATGGTAAAAAATACCTATGATATTTTTTTTTAAGTTAGAAAGAATTTTTTTACTTTTTTTACTAACTTAAATGTAAATAATTTTTTTATCGTTTCATTTAAAAAACAAAACGTTTATTTAAAAATGATAAAGGTATTCTAAAATAAACTTTTAATATTAGGTTTATCCAGAGTTAAAATTTTTACTTGGATCTTAAAAAGTTCTTTATAGTTATACTTAATAAAGAACGTCAAAGTAAAAACTTTTCTAGATATTTTAATGAATGTGTAATTTTTAAATCAACTCATAAAAAGTTATAATGATTTTTACTTTACCCAGAAACAACACTCATACATTTGTCAGAGAAAATTATCGTGTACATAGTAAAAGTATACACTAATTATTAAAAATGGAAATTCGCATAATAACGTTTTTAATAACACTCATAACATTTTTATATACAATATTAAGTTTAGTGCACAGGAAGGGAAAATAACACATTTCATAGAAATTTCGAGTACTAATCAAGTGTTCATGAAAGAAAAACAGAACGTCACGCTAAATCAAACCCTTAAGTCATTTAATAACGAGAAAAAGTATTTGTAACACATCAACGCAGTATTATTTACTTGTGCAACTCGTGCTACTACGACTTGGTAATCTTAAATGTGAAATTTATGGCTCGGGATTCTTATTTACTTCTTCTACGGTTATTACAGTGATTTTAGAAATTTATTTACATTCAGATTTTTTTTAATACTTAACCTACTCTCTCTGATTAAGTATGATGATTGGTTTCTCCTACTCCGTGGTTCGTTTCTTAGTCATGTTTGAAACATAAAAGGATACAACATGTGCTTGAAGTATCCTAACACGCGCATTTCCTACTACTACCCTTCTAGAAAGTGCGCATGAAAGGAAAAATAAAAGTTCCTCATTTTTCAGGTTCCATAAATTGTTTTTACCGAACCTAACTTTTATAAGAGAAAAAATTTAATGCAAGATCAGGGAAATGTTAACCTTTTCATCGATCTCATTTATTAAAAGGTAATATTCATGGGATGATGACTTCAGAATTATATCATAATATTATTAGTAGTAGTATTACATAAATGATTCATTTTTAATATTACTTTTGGAATAAAAATTATAATTCGACCTTTTAAAAATAGGCAATTACTAATTATTTTAAATTAACCTATATTTTAGGTTAAAATATTATTCATCATAGTTTAGTTCAATGCAGTATTATTAGAACTGTTATTACATAAATCCTTATAATATTTTTATAGTATTTGGTGACATTTTTTAAAAGATAGATTTACCATTTCTTTTTTTAACAAGACGGCTATTTTTCAATATCTAATTCAAATTATTTTTGAAATAAATGCTTATTTAAATTTATATTAACGAAAGGTCATAATAAACAATCTTTTGATTTTATTTGTTTTTAAAAATTACTTTTATAAAAATGACAAAACTTGTAACCTTAAAAGTGTTAAACATGTCCTTTTTTAAATAAAGTATAATAAGAAATATTGAAATGTTTAGTAAATACGATATGAACATTTTACTTCATTATTCTATATTTTCGTGTTAAAACAAACAAATTGGGTTGTAAAATCATTTTGTCATTTTGATTCTTTACAACTTTTTCTCGTGGGCACTTGTATTTCGACAAAAATATCAGCTTTTAACGACATCCGTTCACATGTTCCGCACACGCTGAAAAAAAAAATCCTTAATACAAAATTTACAACTCTCCATAAGTTTCTCCACGTTCTCCTCTATCCTTCTCAAGAAGGAGGGGTCAAGAACCACAGTACGCCTCTCCAAAAGAGAGAATAGAGATGAGTTGTAAGAGAGCTGTCAACTCAATAATAAAGGGACGAAAATAAAGGCTGCAGACTGATCACGCGTCCGTCTGTCAACGTGCTAGGGAAAGCTCTAGAGGAGTTGCGCAACAGGATGCTGCCCACGAAGAGGTTTGGCGACCTCCTCAGCCCCTGGAGACTCACTCTTGAGGAAGGAAGGGGTTAAGATGATGAGCGGAAGCTAAATTAAGGAGCTCGTGGTTTCTGTAAAGAAAATTATTAGGTACAAGAGAACTGGTGGACTGTTTTGAGACATTCTTAGCTCCCTTTTTTTCCCTTTACGATATTTTTACTTCTACAAAACACGTTTGTTCAAGTACCTGTATAAAAATCCTGAATTTTGTGTTGGGAAACTTTATATATTTGCACAAGAGAAAACCGCTTCCATTAGCCACTAAAGAAATCAAGCGCAAAACATTTTTCATATTTGGAATCGAAAAAACAACAGGTTACCACTAACTATTCAAATCAGTATAACCGATAAAATGGAACAATATAAAACAATTAAAATCCTTTTTATTCACATTTACGAATATTGAGCAGTTCTTTTGAATTGATTGAATGAATGAATCAATGAATGTTTATTGTCACACACAGTATTACATAAAATACATTGAATCAACTAGTACTAACTAGCCGACACCCTTCCACCAGTTTTGTAAATTTTGTCATATTATCTGTCACTTTTTCATTTATTATAATATTTCATCATATTTTTTTACCTTGTGTCATGATATTTATTTAATACATCACATTAATTAATGTAAAACAAACAAATGAGTGTTTTTCATTTTCTGTGATTTTAAATGTACCTACATAATTATTTCCTCTAGATTATTAGATTATAATCTAGCATTTTTATCAGGAATAGGTTAAGAACATGAAAATTATGTATCTTTGTGTTGTTTCTAAATACTCCTTTTTGTTGTGTAACTTTAAGTTCGTCATTTTTATGTTGGTATAATTTCTATAAGAATTAATTTGATGGTAAAATAAATTTGTTTTCATCGAATTCTTTAATTTTTTATGAAAAAGTGAAAAAGATTTTACAATTCTTATATATCGATATTTTTTATCACGATAGTTAGTTTTTATTGTATAAATGTATGTTTCCTTTCAATGAGAGAGCGAGAGGGGAGAGATAGAGAAAAAGAGAGAGAATTATGCTGGACACACATTTTCTTATCATGGTATGAAAAGAAGTTGTTTTTTTTTATTTGAGGGAAATATATCTCTACATTCCCAATGGCAACACTCCTGGGAAAATAAATTACTAAAATTTACAATGGGGCCTTTAACTCTTGTGAATTTTGAGGTAGGTTTCTTAACAGGGCATCGATGACGGAAAAGTACGCTTCTACCCATTAATATTTCAGAAAATCAGGTCAAAAGTTCTAAAATATCCGGTGCACCATCATCAGTCTCATCTCTCTCTCTCTACTTCCTCCCAAACAAAATTCGCAATCCGAGTTACCGATATTAGTTTCATGACCCGAATATTTCCTCTTTACGAAACCGCGGAAAGATCGTTACGAAAATTGTGAAGTTTAGTCGACGGGGAAAAAATTTCGCTTTCAGAAAAAGTTCGCCTGGGGAACTACGCCTGTCTGAGCAAATGAAAGTTTCGCCTCGTCTTCACCTAGAAGAGGCCCCTTTCGCAGAACGAATGCTTAGGCTTAGAATAATATAATAATAAAAAAAAGGAGAGTGTTCTTTACTGTAACAGCAGATGTGCCTGAGATGGATACTGGGAGCAGATGTTTTAGAGGGGCATTAAAATTGAATTGATGGAAGCTGAGCCGCTTGACCTATTACGGACAAATTAAGGTATTTATGGCCCATAAACGGGAGGCGCTGCAGGGATATTTGTTTCTGGCCGTATTGGATTTAATTGAAGGCGTATATCTGGGAAAAGATCAAAACTTCAAGTCGAGCGTACGGCCTTCTCTGGCAGTCATGGATGCCACTGTGTATTAGGCTGGGCGCGCACTAGCGACTAAAGTCACGGCGACCAGGATTACTAGTATCAAAAATATCATTAGAAAACAATACAGCATTTTCAATCACATGACTTTACCTAACAACGGCCTTAGCAACGTTGTTTTTATCCTCCAGTGATGTCATGTGCGAATGCTGCTATTGGATACTTCGATGTCCCGCCCCTAACAACAGCTTTAGCAACGTTGTTTTTTCTTTGTCACCGTGACAAAAGTCGCCCGTGCGCGCTCGCCCTTATGGTGCATGAAACGCCCCATGATTTTCAAAATTTCATAAGAACACAAGGGTTTTATGTTTCAAATGCTTTAAAACTAATACACATAAAGTTTTGTAAAATTTTAATAATATTTAATGGGTCCACCGAGAGCTTAACGTTCTGAATTTACGCACAAATTTTTAAGAAAAGAGCAAAAAATCTGAAGATAAGATCTTCATACTTTATTCTTAATTTTTTTTTAACTATTTTCAAACCCAAAATTATCCCAAATGATAATCTATGAAGTAAAATTTCTTTTTCTGCTTTATACACAAAAATAACTTTTATTTTTACCAAGGTAAAAATGTATAATAATAATCTTTATTAACAGAATTTAAAGAAAAAATAAAAATGAATCCCCTTTTTTTAATCCACTTAATCCCCTTTTGTTTTACTAAACTTAAAATTTCCTTAAGAGTAGGAAAAGTTGATCTCACATAATTTCATAAATTTAAGTTAACATGTTTAAAAAAAGGTTTTTATCCTAATTTGAGAGTGATAAGTAAAATACTAAATTCTTAGGAAACTTTTGTAATTTGTAATGCAATTTGAAATCAATGCTTTTTGAAATCATTGAAAAATTTTAATTGTGTATGTGTTCTTTAAGTCTATTAATATGCTTTTAACTGTTTCTGTTACATTTTAAACTTTAATTTTGGTTTTGATGATTCGAATTAGTTATATTTGAAACAGATTTTAAACTATCATGTTAAATATAATTTTTAAACACTCTAGTTTTCAGACTGAAATGTTATAAATTAAAATCACATACATTTCTTTGGGTTCATGAAATATAGAATAGGATTATGTATGCTATATTTAAAAATATACTATATACATGTCTGAGTTTGAAAGCGCTGCTCAATAATAATTAAACAAAAAAAAAAAAACCTCAGCTAAAAAAAATTATTAGTACATGCGTCTTTAAAATATGCGAAGTAGGATTATCGTGTTGATCTTATTGAATTTTCCAGTAATTTGTTGAAATTTCGTTTAATGATTTCTTTAAAAGATTTCTGCTTTCAAGCGAGTCAATAGAGCATTCGCACATGACGTCACTTGGAGGACAAAATCAACGTTGCTAAGGCTGTTGTTAGGGGCGGGACATAGAAGTATCCAATAGCAGCATTTGCACATGATGTCACTGGAGGAATACAACAACGTTGCTAAGGCCGTTGTTAGGCAGAGTCATGTGATTGAAAATGCTCTATAAGAAAACAAAATTACATTTAAATCCATCTGATCTCCAAGGAAACGACAACAACAACATTACATTTAAAAATATGTTTTGTAAATAAAAGATTCCAATCCACTTATTTTCTCCTTCACTCTATCTGAAGCGTAAGGGTTTAAATGACATAAAAATTCTACGTATTCGATTGCAGCAAACAACGTAAATGTACGGAAAAGAAGGAACAAGAAGCTATGTCACATAATCTCATTTCCCCCTCCTCCAATTTAAACTGGGACTTAAGGAATTGTCACATAAAATCCCCATTACTCCGGATCCTATTTCTGGGAAAAGGGGAGCTTGCCCTGATTATTTCCCGTTACCCAGAAAAACCGGGAGCATTTTATCTAATCTATAAATAACTGGCACCTACCTATTTCTCTCTGTCCAAAGAGCCGAGAATTCCAGGAACGTTGCGGACCAATGAGTGACTCCATTCAAGAAACGGGGTTTCCCTTGAATAAGTGAGTGATTCACGAAATTCGTTATTGATTCCTGGAATGTGAGTTACATCGAATGTGGGTTAAGCCTGGGGTCTACTGTGCTATGCAAATTATGGGTTGGAATGTGGGAGTAGATGTAAGAATATCCATTCTCTTACATTTTATCGTTCTTCGGGGAAAAGAATTGACGCTGGTCAATTGTGTAAAATATTATATGATAGTTTTCTAATTATTAAGTTCGCAACCACAGCTTCTTCTATTTATTTTCTGGTACCTCCTCTAGTAAAACATATTACTAATCAGAAAAATTTAATTATAAAAATCCTAAAAATAACTCCTGGATTATTTTAACATTCAATGAATTCTCAAAAGTTACAAAATGAATGTGATTTGGACAATCTTTAAATTTTTTAGTAAAGTATTGCTCAATATTAGTTTAAAATTACAAGTATTTCTACTTTTAGCATCTGGCAGCGTACAAACAGTAAAAGTTAAGCCTCACGTTTAATTTTGAATTTTTACAATTAGTTAGTTTTGAAATTGTAATATTTGTTTTATTAATCATTTTTCAATTTGGAGTGAAAGCTTATTTACCGTTTCTTACACTCTTTCCTTGAGAAAATTTTTATTCAGTTTGTGTTTTGAAACCAAAAATAATTTTCAATTAGAATCCCCACTAATAATAACCTTAGTACTGAAATCTAAGAGAATTTGCATAAATTGTTTATTATTAGTTTTTAAAAATAAGTGAAGAAATCGTCTATCGTTTCATAATCACTTTCCAAGCTCCAAGTTTATCTGGAAAACAAAATAATTCTATATAAATTAATAATATGTAATATTTGCCCTCAATTTTGATAAAAACGAACTACGAATTACAGCAAATATTTCTTTAAGACCAGATACGCAGTAAGGCACTGATGAAGCCAAGGATAATTTATGAGTTCCTTTCAAAAATAGGGAGGCTTCAAACTCACATCGAAATTTATGTCTGGAAATAAACCGGCGGAAAAAACAGCAATTATTGTTTCACCCTGCTCCTCCTTTATGGAGCCGTAATGGGTTCAAGCGCCCCGCAGATTATTATTATTATTATTATTATTGCTATTCTCATCATCATCTCTGAGGAGGAGAATGCCCCTATGCATTCCGTGAACAGAAACTACGCCACTGGGTGACGTACCGGGGTTGAAGGAACGCGAACGTAAATATCGCGTCAACTAGACACGCGGTGCATTGGTGTCAAAAGGTGACCTTGGTTTGCGACATCGCGGCTTGACATTGCGTTCACTGCCATGGATGGGGGCTATGCGTGGAAGTCAATGTACAGGGAAGGTTTTCGAGGATTGGTGCTCTGACGTTAATGTTGCGTGTTTCAATCCTATTATCTTTTTTTAAGCTTAAGAAGGGAATATTCAATATCAAATGTGGTTATGTATTAAAATAACATGTTACTCCTATTTGTTTAGGGGTTTATAAAACCTGTCCTCTCTCTGCTCAAAGTTTAAGTTAAAATAAAGAATTAAAATTTCATTACATTCACATATCATTTGAATCCTCCTCTGTCCTATAATTTCACTAAACAAGTGAAAATATCTATATTTTGAATACTTTCTTTTTCTAGCATTTAGACAAGTTAGCAAGTCTAGACCCCTAGTGAAATAAATTAATCTCTAACTTAGTTGTCATATTAACTTATTAATGCGAGTAATATTTAACGTCATACTTTTTTGCAATGTATTGATATTAGCTATGGGTAATATGGTAAAAATTCGAAAAAACTAAGTTTTTATAAAAAAGTCAAAAATTTTTAAAAATAATTCTTATTGTTTTTCTTATCTTAATTTTAAGTATGATGGTTGCTTCTCCGACAGATATTAGTTTTACTGCTGTACGCAAAAATAGTGAAGGAAGTTGTATTAAACTATATTAACTAACATACAATATCCGTGAAAGTGATTTTTTACACCGCTTACTAATTTTAAAGTAGACAGCACTATTGTATTATGGAAGTGTTAAAATCTAAAACGCTGGTTTCATTTTTATCTATTTTATTTTTTCTCATCACATCGGCTTCCCAACACACCGAAGAAGAACATTCATTTGTCAATTATTTGATATCCATTCATTCATTTTTATTCAATTCATATTTTTCTCATTACATTAGGCTTTCATTACACACCCAAGAAAACATGTTTTGTATTTTATACTTAAATATGTACTTTTCCATAAATATTATAAAATATTTACTCTTCCATAAAATGAGCGTAATATTGCATTTATTATAACCGTGGATGAATATAAGTATTTGAGCATCACCAGGGTTGTCATTTCAATGAAAGCCATGAATGAAAGAATGAATGAATATTCAATGAAAGCAATGATTAGCCCTTATATGTATAAATTATCTCTTTTTAAGAATATTGTAACATTCATTTAAATGACTTTCCAGAAAGCACCAATAGAGGGAGTTTTTCGTTACACCCGAAAGACAAAATTACTCAATTTATAGTAATGAATTCCAACTTTTCACCTAAAGGTGATTCAGTGTGTATTTTGTATTCAAAACCTCTTAATATGCATCATATTTTACACATGATGTGTTACATGGTAGTCGAATTATCACTGCCTTATTTAGATCTTCCAATAATGTCACTCTGTTATGATCGCATAAAAATTGTCTCGAAGTATTATTGATTTCAGAAGTATTTAAAAAACTTTAAAGTTTGTTATCGGTGTAAACTTTGACCATTTATAAATAAAAAGTATTAAATCAAACAAGTTGTGAGCATTTAGATTTAGAGATCATCTCTAGGCTATGTAGTTTAAGAGGAAGCATACTGGAAGCAGAAACTTTTGCATAGCAACAGCAATAGATGTTACCTTACTATCCTAGCAACCAAACCTCCTTCATTAACTCCTATTTTTGTCTCTGAAAGTAATTCTTCAAACAGGATACAACTTTATTGCTGCGGTACCCTAACGCCCAAGTTGACCACACCCCATGATGACATTGAACTTATCTCCGTATCTTTTTCAATAAGAAAAACTTTTAACTTAATTTATAACTCGATTCATAATACTCCATACACATACAAAAAACTCGGAACTAAAAATTCATAAACCCATCTATATGAGCTTATTGTTCTTAATTCTGTTCTCTGTTGTTTCTGTAAGGAGCCTACCAGAAAACAACAGGGATTAAGTTGCTCGTTTCACCGGTAAAGCCGCTTTTTTTTTGTTCAGTCGCCGAAATTTAGAGACACAAGGCCGAACAATGCCCGCTGCTGTTGTATTTCGAGAAAAGACCAGATTTCGAAGAGATAATTTTACGAATCGGAGATTCGTTTCGAGAGGGAGGAAGAGGGCGACCTTGGAACGTCTCTCAGGTGAAAATAAACGAACGTTTTCAGGGTGGAGCGGTCCCATCTC
Source organism: Tetragnatha montana (assembly GCA_963680715.1). Taxonomy (NCBI): domain Eukaryota; kingdom Metazoa; phylum Arthropoda; class Arachnida; order Araneae; family Tetragnathidae; genus Tetragnatha; species Tetragnatha montana. The sequence goes on along the minus strand of OY796675.1, from coordinate 16,588,626 downwards.
GGATGAGAAATCGTCGAATTAAAACTCGGTGTCACGGTTCCTTATAATTTGCTGCTGCGTTTCGCTTTTGCTTGGTCTTCTTTTCTGGTAATAGTGGCCCTCAGGGACCGAGGAGAGAGTTCGACGTTATTTCATTAACAGAGATATTTTGGGACGGAATGTCGGTGAAGTACTCTTTATTTTTGAGAGCTGGTTTTGTAACTCGGATGACACCGAGAGTTCCACGAGTCCAATGATAAACTTGTTCTCGGATGCTCACGTTCCTATAATATATTTTGTGATTTCTTCTGTGTCCTCAAGGTGAAATGCTACGCGTATAATTTCTAATCCCTCCATCAGCTCGGTATAACAATTTCATATAATTAAAAGTAAGGTTACAAAACATTATCTCCAGAAGAGATTAATAAAAACTTTGTTAGCATTCATCACTAATCAAAAAATGGAATCTATGTACTTTTCTGAATTGACATATTAAATTATCTTTCTTAAAAAGTCCTGATAATTTCTACAATAATTTCGTTTTTCACTAACTTTGAATATTCAGATGCAAGTATAGGTCTGCTTATAAGCTTAATTGGAGTCCACATAGTTGAGGGTTGAGGTACTTTACCTACCCAGACCATGGCCACCTAGACTCATAAGGCCATAGAAGCTCGAAATCATGACGTGAAATAGTAGGCAAGACGTCCCTCTTCATAGCTTTTTTGGACAACAGCGCAACTCCAGTCTGAAATCTTGTACCTTGCGCTGTTGAAAAGTGACGTCTTGCTTACTATTTCGCGTCACGATTTCGAGCTTCTATGGCCTTATGAGTCTATATGGCCACGGCTTACTAGATACTTATACGGGCTAGTCGAGTACGAAAATCATTGCAAATCCAGATGGCAATACTGGACCAACAGGCAAAGCATATCCACAGTGTTGAAGGCGGTGAGTGATATAGGTAGGTCTTGTAGCGCTCCAAGCGGGAAAAGTTGTCAAATGGTTTTCATTGTTTAAAACTCGGCTAGCCTGTATAAGTATCTAGTAAGCCGTGATATGGCAATGCTCAGACTCGCCTTTCGGTGCATTCAATGTTTTCCAAAAAAACCCCTTCACATGAACTTTGAGGTATTGATAAACCGTCATTTAATATTTCCGATATACTCCAGAATGAACAGAGTTTTTTGTCGGTTGAAACTATTCCCATCAGGGCAAACTGAAAGAGTGTTTCCAACAGCGGATGAGTACAAATAAACTCTTCATAGCCGCTGTATCTCCAGATACCGCAAAGGGAGCCCATTCCTGACTTTTCAACGGCGCAGCAAGATAAGCTAAATATACATTATATTTTGTAACATTTCGCTGTCGGTTATGTAAACCTCTTTTCACACTCCTCCTTCACTCATTTGGTTCTATCCCAGATAAGGCGGGAGGGAGAAAAGGGAACATTTTACAGCTGCTCGCGCGGATTAAATGTTCGAAAGATTAAGCGAGTTGAAGAGAGTAGCGACCGAATGATAAGTGTGACCCTTATTATCGTTCCTTTTGTGTACTACTGCTGCGCGACAGATCGAATCTTGTGACGGACGTCTAGGTTTACTCGGAGGCCTGTGAAGGGAGATCTCACAGCTTGCGTGAGGAGTTAGGGCCACCGTAGACTTTCTGGATGTAATAAAACTTGGATGTAATAAAACAATTATCTCCAGGAAGAAACCTGAGTTTATGGCGCCGGTGTCTTCATGTGGTCAATTTTCGACAGCTCTCAGGCGCGTGTGCTAGGGGAGATACAAAGAGATTGAGGGAGATAGGGGAGATAAACTGCTGGTGGTCCGGCCGCAAATTGTTTTATTACATCCTGGCACTGGACGTAATAAAACTTTACGGTGACCCTTAAAATCCTACTTCAAAAAAAATCTGAGAGTCGTTTTTGCTGATTTCGGATTTCCATTGAGTCAGAATTATCATGAGAAATAGTATATATATATATATATATATATATATATATATATATATAATATATATATATTGATGATATAAACCTTGGTAATACGTATTATCCAGTCGACCGTTCAGATTCAGCCGCACGGTCAACGGGATGATATTCATACAACTTAAACCTTGTATCTCACTAGAGATTTCTGTTTCAAAGATTCAAAACTTAAACAGAGCTTTAAGGAGGCCATTCACAAAATTACGTCACACGATTTTGCACCCCTCCGTCCCCCTGAGTCACACGTTTTCATATTTTAGTGACCCCCCATGGGATGTCACACTTTTGAAACTTTGAATTTTATCCAAATTGAAAAATTGAAATAGTACAATTTCATTTTTCATTACTGGGGAATGAGATTACTCTTGAGATGAATAATACTCTTTTACTTCAAAATCAAACCAAACAGGTTAGAAATATACATATTTTAGCATTTTAAAAGCGTAAAAGAATAACAGTTCTTAAGATAATATGAAGATTTTCAAAAAAAAAAAAATTGTGACACCCACAATACCATTTCCATTTTAATATCAATAGTATTAATTCAATAAACAAATTTAAAAACATTTCACTCAACTCAGAAATCTGATTTAATTGCAATGAATTTCTTTATATTGATTTCATCGCTTATGTTGAACAGAGAGTTTATCTCCTTACCATCCATTTTCTAGAAACTCGCAATTGTGTCTGGTGAGGGCAATTTACAGTTTCCGCTTTTAGGTAGTTTATATTACTACAGCTCATTAATTCGGCTTTAGTATCCCGAAACGGATGCGTAACCGAAAATTTGTATATTCATTTTGGGACGCGTCCGTATGTAACAGCGAGACCAGCAATTATTCAAATGAGCGAATGCTGATATGAGAAGGAAATAGCGCTGCATATCCTTGTGCTGTTGTTATTAATTCACCGAATTATGCATTCAATCGAATTAAAACAAGACACATAAGCGAAAAATCATTAATTTCGTAATAAACTGATTTTGATAAGCTAGTTAAGAAAAACTGTATTGGTAATAACTAATTACCTAATCAAAACCATATTTGTTTCCGCTTCCGTAGAAATTTCCCGCTGAATTGAACTACCTACACAAGTTTTGAGGATTTGAGGGTGTTTGATCTAACTTTAGAAGGTTTTCCTGTTTAAATTATAAATTTATTTCGACATCTGTATTAGACTTTATAATCACAGTTTTTAAAACAACTTCAACTTTTCCACAACTTGTAATTTAAATGTGATCATAACTCCGAATTGACCAATACTAAATGGAAGATTTGCAGTTTATTTAAGTCCTATTTTGATATGAATTTGAAATAAATATTTTACCTATTAAGTTATTATCTAGTTGAAAAGGAAAATCTGGATACATAAAAAAAATGTCGCAGGAAATTATTCTATGTTCAATCCATCTTAGAAACATGCCAAATGAAGCCCGTTATTGCATTTATTAGAATCATTATACACTAGAATAGTCAAGCAAGAACAATTTTTACAAAGATTCTTTAAATAATTTGGAAGTAAAATTAATCATTACTTTTAGTTTATTACAAAGCACTTGACTAGAACCCATTTTTTGAGCTTTGATTCCTTGATCATACTTTTTTAGGTAATTAGGAGTCTGATCTAATATTGAAACATTTCTGATGTTAAATTTGTTTTGTTTTACACAATGAATCATTAATTAATATTAAAACCTTTCTATATTTCGAAATTTGCTTATGGAATACGTTTTATTTACTTCCAAATACTTTTTTAAGCATTACTTGTAGAATTTATTTTAGTCGTCAACTTCAAAAGAGTTTCTGGAAAAGAATTGGAAACGTAAATGCTCTCAAACAGACTGAAAGAAAAGAGCAACATTGTTTAGGTCACTCTACAACACTTCTTTTTGTGTATCAGACGCCTTGACTTATCATTGTTATTTATGGCCTGATGAAAAATAACTCAAGAATTCGTGCTCTATGGAGAATCCCACGCAAAAAGAGCTTCTTTTTTTCTAAATGCACGTCTCTCTGTAAATCACAAGAACTCTAGCTCAGATTTTTCCTTGTTTCATGAAATAAATACATCTCCAGAAAAGATTAACGAATCCCACTCATTTTTTATCAGTTAGAAATTATCCCTGACTGAGGCCTATATGCTGCTGGTGGGTGGCCCTTTACTTCTGGAATCGCAGAAAATGAAATTGCGTAGTGTTAAATGTGTTAAAAATAATACAATGCAATTACAAAAAATCCTAAATTAACAATATATCGACATAGTAACTTAGTTGTATACGTATATTGAACTTTTTTCTTTGCCGAACATGGACATTTTAAAGAATAATCTGTCACGTTCGTATTTGTATGGGGGGAAGGTTGCCGAAATATGGAGTATCAGCAGAATATTTTTTTCTTTTGGGCTTCACTGCTAAAAGTGTATTGTATATTGTTAGATTATTACAGTGAAACGGATATACGGAAAAGGTTTGTTACCTTTCAATTTTCTGGCAGAACATTATGATTAGAGTGACACGAAGTTTGCAGGCAAATTGTTGTAATTCTGTTTGATTACATGCATATTCTAAACTTTCTAAAATAATTCTATATTTTCCAGTGTTAACGTCATATCATTGCACTGCAGTATATTCATTTGACAACGTCTTTTATTGTTTTGGTCTTGTGCTGAATTACATCCATGAGGTTTTCTAGAAAACAACGTATTCCAGTGAAAATATTTAAAGATTTATTAAACTATCTCCCATTCAAACTTAAACTTCATAAAAACTAGTTTATCAAGGCTGTTTTTGAGGTTTCATCTTTACAAAGACAATAAAATTATATTTAGTTTAAATTATCCTAAGAAAACCATTTGGAATTTCATTATCTTGAATATTAAATTAATCATCTTTATGAAACACCATAAATTAATAGTAATTGTTTGACAAATAGACGAAATTTAATTAAAATTAAGAGCTAAGAGTCTATTGGGAGTTTAATTCTTTTGAGTAAAAAAAATAATAATTTCCTGCTAACCTTCTAACACATATTTGTCGTTTCCAGTTTTCTTGCAAAAATATTTGTTTGGCCTAGAATGGAACAAGTTGACAAACTACTCTTTGACAAATTTTGCTAACTCGTGACTGCTTTAAGTTTTAAAAGCAAAATTACTTTACAGTAGCATTTGTCGAAATATTTTGAGTAGGATTCTTTTTGTAAACTTCATTTCCTTCGAATCAACACTCATGTTTCCATAAATGTAAATACATTTATTTTAAAAACAGTAATTATTCATCATTCTTGATAGATTATAAATCGTTTGTTCAAAATTAGAACAAAATCTAACACTAGTTACATTTTGATTAAAAATTTCTACCAATTATTCTTTAACAATTAACGTTATACTCTTTTTTGTGACAATTTAAATATATGAATGTAGATAATAAGGACTTTAAGTTTTGAAACTTGAACGTTATGTATAAAAAATTTACAGAATAAAATCTATGGGTTGAGAGAGAGAGGCAAATCTTTATACAAAGCAAACCAATGGGGTTTTTGTAATAATTTTATTTATTTCTACATTGGCTTTATATGTTTCTGTTGGTATACTTGGACAAAAAAAATTTCAAATACGAGAAAGCATTAAAATACGTTAATGGACGAAAACGTTTTTTTTTTTTTTGGAATGTGTACAAAAACAAAAAGTATAAACCAGATTATCTTATTAATTATAGTTAATGTAAGTACAGTGATCATTGTACTCCATTTGTGTGAAAAGCAGATTAACTTAATCTTTTCAAGGCATAGGAATTACGAGGATTTGTTTGTAAGTTCATCGTCACGGTTTGTTGGGGCGCCGGGCGCCTCAAGGCATTTAAAGTAAGATTTACTTTCGAAATTAAGATATAGAGTCGAGATAGGTATACAAATCTACTACATGTATCTCTAATCCAAATTTGAATTATTATGTCATAGCATAGCAGCAGTGAAGTCTCGGTGCCTTCGCTACCTGCAAAAATTGCTAACAGCTTATAAATTACAGCAAATGCTAATAGATAAGGAAAACTATGATGAAATACGATAGTGTCATGTTAGTTTTGAAATACCATTCGAATTGATTTTTTTTTAATTTGATTTTAATTTATTCACTCTGTTATATTTTTATAAAAGTTTTTAAAGCCTACCTGTGAGGTGGTATTAAACTTCTCTTTCATAAACAGCCGCGTGTTATCAAATTGAAAGTTTCTTTTAGTGTCGGGTGATGTTACAACGAGACAAATTCTCAGACATCAGGGGGGAGGGGAGGAAAGAGCCACACGTCTAAGTTGACAATTTTGCAGTTTGAGGATTTGAATGAATGATATGACTTGTCGGATTTTTGCTTAATCGTTTCAGTAATATTCAGGTTTTCTTCTTCTGGATACTCAGAACTCAGTTCACCGACGAATTCCGATCCATTTAAAAAGTTGACAGTATTCACAGACGGCTGAAACGAGACACAAAAGATCTCCCACAGGACTCTACCTGTCTCCAGGGCAACTGTCGCCATTTAATGCTTGACAATTGCGAGAGTTGATCAAAGTGGTTGGGGAAAATTTTTACGACTTTTCCTGTCAAACCATGCATTTAGATTTAGATTGTAATGTAATCTATTACTATAAATATATACTTCGTCAACAAGTAGGTACTATAAATCTTCATAAATCGACTTAATATTCTGAAATTTTTACATTCATGTTACCTCAAGTCTGAATAAGGATTGTGTATAGAAAAAGAGAATTGATTTAGCTATGCACCTATGTGCTTTGATTTTTCACTATCAATGAATGTGATCAAAATAATTATGAAATAAGAAAATAGAAAACGGGACACTGATTTTGATTAGAGATAATATTCATTCTTTTAGAAATATATGTAAATGCTTTTTAGTTTTTCAAATTTAATTCACTAGAGTAAAAATTATGTCTTTTTATTTTGAACCATGAAAATTTGTTTAATGCTATTTAAAACAGCTTTAAAAGTTTTAGCTAATGCAATTTTAAGCATCGAATTCGTTGTTGGGTTTAAAAGATTACTTTATCTACTCATCATATTTAAAAAAATATTTTACCATCAATGCTTATCTTACAAGAAAGATTTATTTCCTGACATTTTTCTCAAGAAATTTTACTTCATTTAAAAACAGATAAAATTAACGTAGGTACTCAATTCGTAGCTTTTGAAATAACTATTTGAATTAAATTTTAACCAAAAAATAAAATGCAAAATGCAAATGGAACTTGTATAAAAAGATAACATAACATTTATCAATAAATAATTTTCGTAAAAATTTAACTATGGCTTAATTTTAATTCATTGAACATTGTGATGTTGGAGGAATAAAAAAAACGTTATAATGGCCAAGGGGGCACATTAGAACAAACCACATATATCGATCTCTATGTTAAATTCAATTTAAAAATCTAAAAAAAAAAACAATAGGTACTATTAGGACCACCTTTTTTTTTTCAGAGCAGTGGGCCCAATGGAACCCTTAGAGTTTGAAAATTGTCTGCCTAGATGGTGCATAGTAAGTTTTCTTCTTCTTTTATTCGTGTGAAAATTCAATCAAAAAAGTTTTTAAAGTAGTGTGCCTTGCATTCCATTGTGGCATCAATAAAGTTTGTCCAAAAAAAAGGTTTGTTTACAATTTCAATTATAAATATATGTTTTGAGATGGTAGATAGGGCACATTTGAACAGTTCAAAAATCCCTTCTAGTTCCATTTCTTGATTTTTAACGCACTTCTAGACTTTAAACATAGTATTTTAAGGTGTTTTAAATTTATTAATGGAAATCAATTGGCGTCCTGACTGACAGTTTTTTCCTGTAAATTCAACACACTTTTTTTACAGTGTTGTTATTAAATTCATGAGGATATATTGCTAAAAGTTTCATTTTTTTACCCAGTAAAACTTATTTATTATAATGCAAATACAAACACTTGTTTTTATTTTCATCACTTAGTCTTAAACAGTCCAGTTCCACTGTGGAGAATATTCCTACTTTTATAGGGAAATTACTAAATACCTCAAAACTAATCTGTCGAAGCGACCACTATTGTCACGACACCACCTCTCGAACGATGCAGAGGTCACGACCCCCAGACTCCAACACCGAGAGCGTTCTCATTAGTGCATCAATTTGGGGCGCTTAAATCCAGGGACTTTACGATCCTGTTTACCTGGCCTTGCCCTCGGAATCTAATGCCCTGGGCACGAACCTCGATCTGCTATCTTCCCTTGTGATCCGTGGCAAGTCTTTTCAAGTGCACAGTTTTTAATGCAGTCGATGAATGGATATTGAGGATTTTTAAGAAATGTGATGTAAGTACAGGGTGCGGGTAGCAATTTGTGGGCGATGGTCATTGCTGCTTGGGATGGTGGGAAGGGTCGTATTATAAGGTTTATGGCGTTTTTCGATACTGAGTAGCTTTATATTTTCAGGTCTACAATAAAGCTTAGCTTCACTGTTTTTAAGGCGAAGTGTAAATGATCTTTCATGTTTGAAAACTTTTTTGTTACGTAATCTTAAAAGTACGCCTAAATATCGATTTATATCGATCGCTTTCCTTCGAACCATATTGTCACATCAGAGATATTTTGGTAACACCGCATTATCTCAGTAACGATATTTATTGTAATATAAATATTTCATAATAATAAAAAAAGTATCTCCATTTTAAGATATACTGATAGCAGATATAGTCGGGCACGGATTTTACTCATTTGAGGTCACGGTGGAAAAATACTTATGACAGTAAATTGAATTTAGTAGTCATGTGAACTTAAATATAACTGAAAATAAATCTTCAAAATGTTCTTTAACATAAAAATATTATTCTGTTCAATTGGTAAAGGTCTTTCCCTGCACTACATGATAGGGGACCCAGTAATGATTTCCATTTATATGCCTACATCCTTTTAACCTATCTGGTGCTGTTTCTTTTTTTAATTTCTGGTCAAATGTTCAAAGAAACCTTTACGTATTGACATAAAATCAGTAGAGAGTCTAAGATTTCCCATAGGAGGATTTTCAAACTCTTAAAGAAGGAATGGAGTTTCTCTTCAGTTTGGTCTTAAATTATATTATCATCAAAACATTACAATTTTCTTTTCATGAAAATAAACCCCTCCCCCTAAATTCTACCCTGCATGACATAATAGTTTATAGAAATGTTCCCAACTCCATTGACAATCAACTTAATCAATCAACTTGACCAATGTCTATCAACGGAAGCCGTTCCTTCATTTTCTGCCTAATTTGAATATCTTGCAGATTCCCATCACTAACCACAGTGTATGGAGAAGCCGTTTGTCGCAAATCTAAATATCTTGGTGCCACCATAAAAGCGATCCTCATGAAAGTAAATTGACCTTTAAAGCAATCACATGTTCAGTAAAATTGACATGCAAATGTCATCGCTTTAGCAGTAACGCCTTGGATATTTGTATGCTATGCCTTTTGAAGGGCTTTGTGTTGAATATTAATGTCACACCATAGAGTAAAAACCATTTTGAAACGAATGCATTTAAGGTTCTTTCCCTTAAATTTGCTGGCATTTTGATTGATTTCCTTTCTTGGAAAAGGCTTGTTTTGAAGTGAATTTTTTTATTATTCAAATAATTTTGTTACCCAGAAAAGCAAAAATAGTGCACTTCGATTATTTCGTTTCCTTAACTAGGTAGCTATTAAGTACTATTTAAATACAATCTAAGATTTCTTAAATAAGTATAATTGAAGTATTTATAGTTAAAAATTAAAAATAACGAGGTAGTTGGGTTTTTTTTTTTTGCATATTGCTTTGACTGTTTTGATTTCAGCATAAAATATTTAAAAATGACTATTACTAAAGAATTATTATTTCTTTCTTTTATTATTTAGTATAACATCAATTTTGTTTTTCTTCTTAAAAAGAACTTTACATTTATAAAAAAAAAGTCCTCACATTAATAAAATATAACTTGTTCATAACACCTAAATTTTATCTTAAGGTATCTTGAGGTATAAAGTATCACTCTTTTGTATTATAGGTTACTTACCCTTTACATTAAACAACATATTTTTGAATCTTTAAGTAATGTTGGTTTAAAAGTCGATTGTGTACCACATATTCGAATTACATTAACCTAACTTATCCCTTTAATTGATTGATCAATTAATGAACTACACTATCACCATATTTTTTTTATCTGGATATATATATAGAAAGCCTTCCTTCTACTTTATCTGTAGAAGTTGAAGTTGGTATTGGCTACTAGTAAAAATCATTACATAAAGGAAATTCAGAATGATTCCGTATTATAGTGTTTATAAATTAACATTGATAAGGCACATTAAACACTTACGCATTTTAAACAAAATTTCTGATAAAAGGCAAGTAGTACTTATATGAGAGTAAACAACTTAATTTGAAGGCACTTTCGTTTGATTTTTAACTGAATAGTGAATATTCCAAACCTATCCTCTTCGTTCTTGTTACCAAGCCTCATTTCGACTATAGTTGCAGGGCAAAGCCCGTCTTGTTTACGAAACTGAGCGCCTGCCATCTGCGGGTAATAGGCCGTAAAGGCAGGCATCAGGGCCATCATGGCATGAGGAGGCCGTAATGCGCAAAACCCGGATTCGAGACGGGAACGCAAATAAACAGAAAGCTCCCCAGCAGCTGACGGGGGCAGGTCACGGCCCCTGATGGGAGGGGACATAAGAGCTGCGGTTGTTTTCGATCGGGAGGTTGGTGGACGGATTTTGGAAATTTTCTTGAGGAGATGAGAGAAAGGTGTTTTTGTCGTTTTCTGAAGGACAGGGGACAGGGCCTTTGCGTAAACACGGAAGCTGATTTTTTAGGAAGTTTAATCCAGAGGGTGTTTGGAGACAAGTGAAAAAGTAGTGTGTGCCTTTCACATCTATTTGTACCGTGTCAGGTTCTTATGAGTAATGGGCAAAGGGGCTTTTCCCGTGATATGAGTTAGGTCTCTTGACAGGAACATCCCCTGACCTTACCTAAAGGTTCGTTTCAATCTTAAGTATCAACAAGATCTGCAGTAGACCATTTACTTATAACAAATAACAACTGTTTGGTAATCCATGGTTTGGGCTATAAACTTTTGAATGGACACGTTTATTTCTTGTGATTTACTTCCCTACTTCATCTAACTTAATATTTTAATAATTTTTAATACAGTCTTTTTCCTTTTAATTTATGTATGTGATTTACACACTTAATAATGTCTTTTCATTCTTTACTGTTTAATAGAACCCTACGATATGGATTCTCCATTCTCCGATGTATTACTTCTCATTTATCTCTTTTAATCTTACTGCTATTTAATTCTTTTGTAAAAAATAAACTGGTGGGTGGTAGGGGTCTAATCCCCATTCAGTCTAGTGAAATTAGACCAGATCCATGAGGTCATGTATTTCTACAAAATCCAAGAACAATGGGGGGGGTCAACCCCAGCCTTCTCACAGGAAAACCCTAGACATTGCAAAATGTGCGGAGGAGGAAAAATAAATTAACTTTTGTTTTAAAAGCATTATAAACCTGTGCCTCTAAGACTGGTTTTTAAAATTATCAGTTTCATATTTAACAGAAAGATCTAGGCTTGTTTCACTTCACTGTTAATTACGAATTTAGATTAGTTATAGATTAGACAAAACGGAGAGGTGATTTTTATTTTAATATTTGACGAATCTTCTAAAAAACATGCTTAAAAAGAACAAAGCATTCATTTCTATAAAAAAAAATGACACCCCATCTTTCATTAGAGAAAAACTGATCTGAATGGAGTTCAATCAAACGGAGAAAAAAGATCTGTGATCTCGCCGCAAAATCCATGGGTTAACAATGGGCGTCAATCGTGAGCGACAACGGCTGATGATGAGGCCTTTCGTTCGTCAATTTCCAGCAGATGCAATTAGCGCCGCGGGAGTGAACCAGAACCCGTTCCCGCACAGAGCAACTCAGAGCCACAAATTTACTTTCCCTTCTCGTGGAAGTTTTTCATTTATTTATTTCTTCAAACAACCGCTCGTCCAAATCGAAAGCAAACTCCCCTCCGAGGGCAATTTGGCTCAAGGGAGAGTTTCAAACTGGGCTCATAACTGTTTCAGGCGAGGAACTGGCTTGGTTACTTGTAGCTTTTGCTTTCTCTTGTTATGTATGTGGAGACTTGTTGCTTGTAGACGAGTTGTTTGCTGTTTGGATGGATGACAGTTGATGGCATTTCAGAAGATGGCATCAGATGTTTTGAATAGCTATTGTACATTTCGAAATTTTATTAACACTGTTTAGTTTATCAGATTTTTTTAAAATTTAATCCATGTTTGTTGTACAAGATATTATTCCTAAATGAAATATCTTATATGAAATTAAACATCTTTAAATATTAATGTAAACATCATGCACACTAATCTTAAGTAGCACTCTCAATTACTTATTACTTTCTAAGTATAAGGGAGAATTTATTATTTAGACTTGGAGACTTTGAAGGATAAAAGAATGTGACTTAGCCTCTAATAATAGTCAGAAGTCAGAAATAGTCTATGATGATTAGTCTCTCTAAGAATAGTGGGCCTTATCAGGATTTAACTCCCCTTATAACCTCTAATCCCAACTACTCCCTAACTTTACTCTGAGTTACAAGTGCTATGCAAAGATATTTCTAAATTAATGTCTAAAATGGGCTCAAATTTTGCAGTAACCACTGTTCAAATGTTTCCCCATTTAGGACCTTCCTAGGAGATTTGAGTCTATAATTTTTTTATGCATTGTAATATTGTAGCTTTATGCATAAAGGAAAAAAGCAATGTGAAAAGACAATTTCTGCTATCTCGATTTCCTCTGGATCCACCCAAAAACATCACCTCTCTCGAAAGTAACTCGCCAAGCAAATGGGTCAGCAACTGGCGTCAGCTTTGATTTCCCATGCCACTCGCCTCCCAAGGTAAAATCATCTACTAATGGCTACTGTTCAGGGGAGTCACTCGCCAAGCGGTTTTTTTTTCGCTTACTGGATCAAGGCCTGACGCGATGCCTGTCCTTGGTTGGAGAAAGAGAGAGCACCTATGGATAGGTATTCATCCAATCTGTTGCAGGAGTCCATCAACGATGTTTCTCCTTGATCGGTCGTCAAAACAAACTGCCCAAGACGCTGCGTTTTGAGGCCGCATCCTCTGGAGGAGTCGCAGTGCCCGACCAAGCATGCTTTTCAAGGGCGGCGGTGCTTATTTTAGAAGAGCGACGATGGTGTTATTACCTGCTGTCGTATTAGGGATTATTCGGTTTTGCGAGGCCTTGATGGAGAGTGTATGATGAGGTGTGAAGCCGATGTCGTGTTTTGGAGAGTTTATGGGCTCGTAAAACTAGTAGTTATTGTATATTGGAAGCGTTTGCGTGTGACTTCTAAAGTCGCAATGATGCTCATTTGATTATGAAGAGACCTTGAGTGTAGTTATAAAAGATATACTAATGAATATTTGAAGGGAATATTTAAGTTAGTACTTGAAGTAAAAATACTACATAATGAAATTTTTAATGGAATGTTCATGAACTCAATGAAAAGAAATTCAAATCTTTTTTAGTGGTTCTTATAAATTAGAATTTCTTACTTCGTTTTTCAAGAACGAGAATCAGTGTCATCGTGTATGAATAAATTTGTAGTCATTCAGTTTTATTTAAACAAGTTAAATTTAAATTGTTTTGTTAAAGCGAAATTATATCCTTTTGATTGATTATAATCATGGAACTAGTACAATCTTATAGTATAGTATAGTCTTCTAGTTCCATGGTTGTATATAATCTGTTATTGAATGCTTATTATTATTAATGCTTATCATGTCATTTTTGATATTTTATATGGCACTGTCTATTTGGCCGACAGATATACTCTCTAACTCTAGTCCTGTTTACCCGGTACTGTTGTAAACACGTCGTAATGGGATTCTTAAAACTATTCCTTCCTTCAGTTCCATTCTTTCGTAACATCTATTACATTCAACTTTCAACCTAATCCACTTATTAACTCTTCAAATAACCACGCCTTGACCACTAATATAATTTGGGATTAGAGTCCCAATCCAAGTTTTGATAAGATAACTAGTGATTAGATGTCCCTTCTTAGATGAGTTAAATACCAAAATTACACTCCCAGATTAGAATATGCAAATGCAGCAGTATCCTTCAATGCGTCTCTTATCACGCATTTCGAGGTTCCCGTCCTCAACCTCATCCAATCCCAAGGCGAATCCCCAACAGGGAAAGCAAACAGCCATTACGCATTTTCGGGAATTAATTGTTCAGTTTCCTGAACACGCCGCAAAAACATGCCTCCAATAATTGCACTTCGTGTCCCGAATGGGTGTGACAACTGATTTATCCCTTCGGAAAAAAGAATGCGTTTCCGGGCAGGCAGGGTTTTGTTTTTCGGATGACCATGTCATCCCACAACGCCATATTTATTTTATTTTAAAGAATTGATTTGAGAGGACGCAGAAGCCGTTTTCCTTCACTTTACCGTTTCTCTCCATGCGCCACAACAGTCGCTGCTGCCTTTTATTGGCGTGAACTGAATAAGAAATTTTTTCGCTCGAAAACCAAATCCCTGTCTTAGGGCCAAGGCCGACAGGTGATCCTTTTATCGGCGTTTCAGGCAGACCGGCTGAGATTGTTTGTTTCTGCTCCTTTTTTTCTGTCTTGAGTGTACTGACCTTCCTTTTTCCAAGGACAGCGGCGATTTCGTATTCCGACCATTATTGTGGTGTGTTTTGATCCTTCTTTTCTCATCGCTGTTTTGCATGATGTAATGATGATGGACGGAGTTTAGAGTATCGGGCTCTTGATTCTTGAGAAAACGTTCCATATCGTTTTGTTGTGCGGAGATTTTCTTTCTTGGAAGAAAGGTTTGCAACCAGTACTAAAGTGGGTGTTTCAACTTTTGGAAGGCCTTATTATATACATTTATTTCCTTTTCAAGTAAAATATGCTAGCTTCAATCTAGCAATTCGATCGAATTGTGAGTGTCCAAAAACCAATACCTTATTAGTATAATTGAGGTGCTTGCAGGAACAACGATCTAACTCCAACAACAGCTTTAGATGGTTGATTTGGCACTATGTACCTTTGGTCAATGTGCCTGGCTTTTTGCCATCAAATTATAGAATTAATTTTTATTTACTCTGTGTTTTTTTATATGCAGTCAAGTTTTGAATGTGCCTCATTAGTTTTCAAACAAGGTTTGCTTACAAACAAGGTTATAGTAATTTTAAAAGAACCCTGTGAAGTCATAGAAAATCGTTTTCCTTAAATGTCTTGAAAATGTTCGTGATTTGCCAAACCCTAATGATTAAAAACAGAAATTCTATAAAACTTAAACTTTAACCACCTACCTCTTTAAAATAGATAGTGTTCGGCAACTAGTGGTCAAAAAATAGTTAACTACCAACTACTAACTAGTCTGGGAAAATCTAGTTGCAACTAGTAGTTAACTATTTTTTCCTGGGACTAGTTACAACTTACAACTAGTAGTTAACTGTTTCCCAAAGTAGTTAACTACTAGTTAACTAGTCTATTTAATTTCATAACCTATTTTTTGCCCAAATTCTAATACATCTTTCTTATCTATATCACAAATAACTCGCAAAAAGGGGCTTTAATTCTGGTTATGGTATTTTGAGTACTCTACCATCTTAATTAAATTTGTTACAGTGCAATTTTTTCAATATTTTGATAAAAATTTTAATAAGAATTTTTTTGAAAGTAGTTGAAATTTTGAAAGTAGTTTCAACTAGTAGTTATTAAAAAAAGTAGTTCAACTAATAGTTGAACTAGTTTAAACCAAAAGTAGTTATATAAACTACGAGTTAACTACTAGTTGATCAGTAGTTAACTACTAGTTGCAAGTAGTTCTAGTTAACTAGCGCCGAACATTAAAAATAGACACTTTTTTTTTACTTCATTCACTTGATCGCTTGGTAATTACACACTACTACTTTTTATAAAGGGCGGAGGAGAGAAAGAAATGGGAGAAACAAGGGAGAAAGTGAGAGAAAGGGGTAAAAAGAGAAACAAAAAGAACAGATGGAAAAAATATTTTGAAAGTGACCAAAGGTTTCAATAAAAAAAAGTGCCCCCTGGGAAAAGTACGGCAAAGAAAGGGAAAATAAAGGAGAGAAGAGTGTAAGAAGAGAAAAGGAGAAAAGAAGAAAGTATATTTTTAAAATACCAAGGGGTAACGAATGTAAACGGGATAGAGAAAAGGGAAAAAAACAGTACATTTTGAATGACCGAAGTAACGTTTTTTGGTCATTCAAAATGTTATTTTTTTTATTTCTTCATTTTTCCACATTTCTTTCCACATTTTTCTTTTTACACTTTTCATCTTATCTTTTTCCCTTCTTTCCTTTTTTTGGCTCAAGGGGGGCATTATCCGGAGTGCTCCCCCCCCCACTGGATCCGCGCCTGCCCCGTTCAACATTGATATATCAAAATTTTTAATGTATTAAAATATTTTTTTTGAAAGAAAATAGTTGTACGTGTTGTTTGACGTCGTTTGATGTGTTGTAAATAGTTTGTAAAAAAGTTTGTGTCAAAATTAAGTTTGTGGATGAGAAATAAATTTGTCATTAGTCCATCGTAGGGAGTGTTCGTAAAATCGAGGTTCGTTATATATATGCATTATGAACATTTTTGTTTTGATTGGTGCTACCATCTATGAACTATTATGGAAGACAATGTGTATGCAAAGTTGTCAAAGTATTACTTAAAAAAAACTATTGCCTTAAAATGTTAATTACATTTTTGTTACATATTCTATCGAAAAAAATTTTTGAATAATCTTTTGATTTATATCCGAAAAGTATCATTGCTCTGAATATTATAAATGTTCTTCAAAAATAATATTTACAACTGTTTTAACAAATCAGTTAAATTTGTGTAAAATTCATAATAATCTCTGAAGATTCTTCCAACTTCCAACCTAATCTTATTATGTTATTAAAAGAGTTTATTTTGAAACATAAAATTCCTCATCTCTGACTCTGATAACTCTTGATACTATTAAAATGAGATGAGTTGGAGTTGTGCTGCCCTCTCTACTTTTCAACAAGAATGATAACCCTTGTAGGTTGGTTTTCTTGCTACAAATGAAGGTCCAAGGAAAAACTGGTTTTACAGGAACATTATTGTATGTACGCTAGGGTGGAACGAAAACGGACTAAAAAAGTTTTTTTCCTAAGTTCAATGAGTAATAGTGCGGAAAAGTTGCTTTCAGCCATCAGTATCCAATATGTGAAAATCTGAAATTCATCAAAAAATATCTTGAGGTGCCGCAAAGCCTTGAAATTTTGAAAAAATGCTGATTTTTTACAATACAACTAAGAAGCTAAAGATTAATTCCTCAAATTTTGTTCGTGATTTTTTATAAAGAACTACTAATGTTATAGATATAATGTTTCACGTTTTGTTTTTTATCATCCCTCACTTGGTAGTAATGTTTTTTAATGTTAAAGATATTTGTAAAGTTGTTTTTCTTGCATAATAGCTATAACTCGAACTATGCAACTTAAAAACATGAAATTAGATTAGTAATGTTATTCTCTATGATTTGATGTGCATCATAACTAGCTTTCTTCAATAAAATTTTCAAAAGTAAAAAAAAAAAAAAACTGGAAAAAATCACGTAGAAAAAATAAAAATATTTGAAGTTTTAGTAAGTTTCAAACACGCCCTCAAATAATTTAAAAAGAGCGATTAACTCATGTAAAATTCATAAAATACCTTGAGAGTATTTATATGATTCAAAACATGCAAAACATTTCATTTTAATAAAATACAACTCTTAAAAGGTTTCGTACAAAATCTTACACGGTAAGCTCCTAACTTAAAGTTAATTTAAATGCATCGATTTCACCATAATATTTCATAGAATTAAGTTTTATGCAAGTTTTTTTTATCTCTAACACCTATAATCAAAGCAGATTAAAAGTTTCAAATGAGGGTCAAGGGATTGCTATAGAGTATAGAACTACGAAATATAGCCTATCTATATTTTTCCTTGGATTTGTATAAAGGCAAACACACACAAATACAAATTGACTTTTATTACATAAGAAGATATTTTTACTTTACGGAGAAAAGTTAAAATGTATTCATGAATTGACATGAATTTAAGTAAATACCATCTACCCATAAAAGATTTTACTTTAAGGTGGTAGATTTTACGAACAACAAAGGTTGGGTAAGAGCTGGGATACATTATATAATTTTTTTGTGTTTGTATGCATATATTTTACAATAAAGAAGTGCTGTCATACTTATTTAAATGTTTTTGGTATTTTTTTTATCATTCATTGATAAAATTATTTTTTTATTACCTACTAGGAGGCTGCAGCCTCTTTTTCAGCAATAAAAAAAAAACAAATTGTAAGTTCTCAAAACAATGTTCTCCGAAAATTTCATTGGCTTCTGCGATACGGCATTTGATTTTTTACAGTTAGATTCATATTCTTATAAACTTTAAAAAAAATACCATTTCTTTATTTTGATAATTTAGTTTTGGTTTTACTCATATAAATTTTAAATGATGCTTAGATATAATTAATAAATGATAACTTGGACTATAACTACAAGATTTTATAAAATGTATTGAAAATATTCCGAGTCTGTTTATTGTGATTTGGGTGTATATTTTGTTTTATTCTGTAATCTTTGTTATGCATGTTGTTTAGCTCTTGTTATTAATTTAATTATTAATTTTCTATAACTAAAAAAAACTTTATCCTCCATAAGAATTTAAACTTCATGGAATGAAAACAACGTTTTCACATTAGCTAATCTATTATGTAATATTATGTAATTCTTTGAAATTTCAAAAAGAATTTTTGTGGAAATTACTATTAGCTAATAAAAGACGAGCTCATAATAAGATTACAAAATTTTTACAATACATTTTGAGCTATGCGTGAGACACTAATACGAGAACCTCAAACATCCATAACTATTAAGTTATTATATACACAGTATTTTAGATTATAATAGTTTAGCTGGTTAAAAATTCATTAACTTCGAACGCTGTCAAAAGTTGTTATTTTCCAAAGCTGTAATTTGAGCTCTGGTTCGTCTTTTTACTTCCACGAAACTTCCTAAGTTTAGAGTACACATTTATAAACTATTTTCTCTTTCATTTATCTTAAGTTAGTAACCTTAATTAATAAAATAAGATAGTTATTTTCAACAACTTTAATATTAGGAAGATAGATAACATAGGTCAACCTCATGAAGAAATCCTATTACTGGACAAAAGTGACGCAGCTTATAAGTGCAATCATTAGATAAACGTAATAAAAGTAACGAGGAGAAACCATTAAATATTTTTCCTAGCTATAAAATCAGTTTTATGATATTGGTTCATAATATATATCTACTCGTGGCGTATTAACCTTAATATTAGGTTGTTTCAAAAATACAACATTGTTTCCTTGGATTATATTTCACAACCTAGCAATAGAGTTATGAAAATAACATATTTAATTCACTACTTCTATTGCAAATATCATTTTGCTTCTTGTTACACTATAACTGTTAACTACAAATTAATTCTCAAAAGACATTTCTTTATGTTTAAATTTTGTAAAAAATTGAGTTAAAGTAGATGTAAAGGAGAAATATGTTAATTTTGATATAAATACTAATCATTCCATTGATAATCTAAAGCTAAACTGTTACTTTGTATTAAATACTTTGAAGTTTTAAAGTTAAAAAGAAGTTTAAAAACATAGAATTTAAAAAAAAAATTAATCTGTAAATCTGTAATTTTTTAAAATTTATAATGAATACTTAAGAATAAATATTACAGACCACTTTTAAGTGAATTTCGTTACCCTAATTACACTGGTTTGTTTTTAATGCCGTTTTAAAAAAACTGTACCACACTTCTATTTCTTCTATTAAAGTAGAATTTAAGATATTTTAAATAATTTCGTGGTGCATATTAAAAAGTCTTTAATAATATAAATATTTATAATTCCTTTTTAATTAAATAAGATGCCACACATAAGTAACATTTTTGTGTATTTCATCTACTAAGAGTAATAATTTTTAAATTAAACTAAATTAAGCGAATAAATTTGCTTTGTTATATTTAAAGTGAATTTGTCTGCTCTTTTCATGCTTTGAATAAGTCTCTCTTTCTTCTTTTCATTTCATAAATATTTTTAAAAGTAGCAACTACCCAGATCCGTGCATTAAATCATCCTAGTTAAAATACTCGAATAAAGAAATACACCTAATAAAAATAGCAATTTTTAAAGGAATTTTCCAAGGTTGTTTATTTATTACGATGGATGTACCATAAAACCTTACCATAATTCCATAAACCTCAGCCTTAGTTAAAGATCCTTTCATGAAGCAGGATTTCCTGTGGTTGGTGTCAAGACAAGTAGTGTGGTCGAACGAAGTGCCTTTTGTTTCAGCGATATTTGTTCACCTGTCTCACCTTCCTGCGGCATTAATGAACAAGCGAAATGACATCTTTTCAGATTATTTTGAACTATTTTGAGAATATTGGGTTTAAGTTTCAGTTTATATTGGCTTAAGTTAAGCTCCGTTTTATACATTTAAAAGTACTTGAGCATTTTTTTTTATGTTTACAGGGATGTAAATCTTCACTCCTTGCATTTTTATAACTCTGTAGTACAAAATTTTTTCATCTCGGAGTTGAAATTATGAAATCTATTTAAGATAATGCATTTAAGACTATCGAAAATATTTCCTCAAAACCGACGAATAGCAAATCTAGCAGCTTAAATTACACACACGTTTGAAATTTGAAATAGAACTTTTATACATTTGGGATTACTTGCAATTGTTTGGTGTTAAAATGTGACAAACATGGAGTTTTTTACTTGAAAATTCGACTTCTTTGATTGAGAATATTTCTAATCCGATTATTGAATTTTAAATTATGCAGTTTAGTTAAAAAAAACTGTTAATGAAGTCTGTCATAATATTAGTATCAGAATATAAAATATTAGTTTTATAAATATTGTCAGAGGAGTTAATATTGAATTTCCTCATAGTTATAAGAGTTTAATGTTGGATTTTAAAAAATCCTTTTTAAGTAGTTCACTTGTTTCTTTGAATACATTAACATTAAAATCTAATAAAAACATTCCTACATGAAAATCCGGAATAATTCTATCCAGTCGATATTTCGTCAATAGAAAATTAAACTTTAAACCTTAAATTTAAAGAAAATTACTTTTAGCTATTAGATACGTACTGTCTTTCATTACAAAATGCCAACCTTTCATTTTGAGGCAAAACCTTGGACAACAACTAGAACGAAAACACCAGCAATATATTATGGCTAAAATTAGCGAGAAAAAAAAATGTCGTCTAAACTGGAAATGCATACTTCCAAGATAAAGTCACACGTTTCCTGTGGGTTTTGGTGTAAGTTTGGTGGGATGCGTTAGCGTTTTTAGCAATGAGGGAGCATAGAGGAAACTTGAGGAGACAGGAAGTCTCACCCTCTACTGAGATTTCAGCTGAGATTCATCCCTTATCTTCTTCATGAGCCCTTCACTATATCGAATATACTGAAGCATGTTAGCTCTTCATGTATCCTACCTACAATGTTCCTAACATGGTGAAATGATGAATGAAAAGGTATGACTGTGGAAGGGGAGTGTAACGAGTAAAATAAAACAGGATATGTAAAGAAAATTTGCATAGAATACTTATGTGCTTTTAAGTTACAAAATTATTTCTGTTCTTCATAAATTCCAGGGTTTAACACGTTCTTCTCTTTTGTGACAATGGTGAATGCTTGGTTTAGATTTGAATAGGAGAAAGCGTATTCTTTCCACATTTTTAAGACAATAATCTCTTGACTTTTATTTCACTGCAAATTTTTACTGATTTAAAATTTGTACTATGTTAAGAAGACCTCAAAAACATTTTTTCTCTCACATATATGTTTTTTAAGTACGAGTAAAAGCCATTAGGTTTGTTTAATTAGAAAGATATAGAACATACCATTTTTACTTTTTAATCTAATTAAATTTTAGTAAAGAAAACATACTTTATTTAATTCAAAGCAAGATAAATGCTAGGCATATTATCAATATTTGGAAATGTTGTCATTTCATTGAATGCATTTAATCAAATTAATATACTTACATTTCCATAGGATTCTCCAGTCAAAAGAACGCTGCTGCCAATTTCAATAAAAAAATTATTTCTCAAAATGATTCGATTAATCTAGTAACTCAATATCGATTCAGTAGAGTTTATTATTCTACCTCTTGAAAGCTCCTGTCGCCTCGAATAAAATTGATAAATGCTTGATCCAGAACTTTTCGATAAAGACAGGGAGCATTTAAAGTGCGATCAATACCGACATGTGCACTCCAAAATGCCCGGGGAGAAAAATGGACCTAAGCGAATACTAAATTAGATTTGAAAAAACTCCGGCACTGGCAAGTGTGTGTCTATTATGAAAGCTTTTTAGATCTTGCTGGTGGGATTCTCGGGCGAGATTTTGTCTTTTTATGGGGGGAAACGTCGTTCCCTTTTAGTCCAACTATTTCACCTCGCGGATGCCGGAGGGTGACCTAGTTTCGAACAGATTTGTTTTGTTGGTGTTGTCGAAGGCATTTTATGGGGGCTTGAGTTGAGTGTTTGAGGTCTGTTGATTAGAGTACTACTGAACTGATAACATTCAGATACGGTTTATGACATGGAATCAAAAGAGTGAAGGAAAATTCAGATTAATCTTTTTTAAGATTTCTCTTCCATATCACATTAAAGGTCAGTTTTTGTACAAACAATGTCTTACGTCATCATACCTTGATTATAATGAAACAAATAGGAGAGGTCTTTACTCCCTCTTTGAAGAGTAAAAAATGATTTGCACACATTATATAGAAAACATTACGCCTACAAAGAAAAATATTCACCAATTGAAATAGTATTACTGTACAGTTTTCTTTCATGTTGACCTCTGTTAAAGGCAGGGCCATCTAGAATCATAAGGCCAGAGAAGCTTGAAATTGTGACGTGTGAAAATTCCTTTTAATGAAACTTTCGAGGCATTTTAAATAATATTGGCAGGATGATTTTTGATTTTCAATCGAATTGTTAAAGTAATCGATTTTAATTCAACTAACCATGATTTATACTTTTTTTAAAAATTAAATCACCCTGCATCATTTGGAGTTGCAGATAAATGTTGGCTTCTGTACTCGTAGTTGCTGCAGTCTGAAAGTTACAAAAAATTCTGCTTCCACGTATAGTTATAATGAGTTTGTCCCTATTTTATTTTCAAACAATTTTTTCTGTTCCTGAAACTATGCTGGTTCAAACACCATCCAAAATCGGGGGTATAGTTACGTTGATAAATAATGCATGTGCATCACCCCACTTTCTTTTATCAACAATACCCTAATAAACAATACCTCACAGAGTTTGACATTACAATGATCTTTGATCATGCTCAGCTTTCCTATATTTTTCCCCAAGTCGTATGTTAGTGACTCGGATTTGTTTTATTCACCATGTGATTTTATCAAGAACTTTCAAAGCCTTAGGGGTAATCACCTTCGTATACCTTCCCCTACTAATTAATATGGTAGTGAAATTTTAAAACCACCTTCAAACAACTTACTGTTAAAACCTTAAACTAATTCTGTAGGCAGTACTTTTAAAATTAATATAATGCATTTCAAAATTTTTAAACACTTTATTGAATTGTAAAAAAGAAAGTGCTTTAATATCGGGAAAAATCCCTACCGACCACCATGAAATCTGGAACACTAGGGAGCGTTAGAGAACGGGTTGACTCTATTACCCTAAGCAAAGATGGAAAAGTAAATGCATTTTAAATATAAATAGAAAAGACTAGAGACATATGATAGTTCTAATACCTCCAACAAATGTTAAAAGCCTAAAAATACGCTCAAGTTTTTTTTTTCATGAATTGCTGACGAACTTATGCGTCTTTCAAATCCTCTTATTCATCGTATGAGAGGATTAAATGATTGAATTTCACTCCGCGTCTTTTTTGCGTCAATTCCCTCGTAGAAAATGTTCGAGATCTTAGCAGCAGTTAAGGATTTAGTTTAAGTTACTTCAATGACTTTTAATGCAATTCTGGTCTTAAAAAATCAATTTTGAAAAAAAAAAATATTATTCCGCTTATTTGATCCTTTGTAAAGTTAGGGTGAGCATTGGCTATTGTGATTGAAATAAAAGGAATCCCTTTTATTTTTTATGTAATTCTGCCTGTAAAGAATTAAGAAAAACATGTAAAAAATTTTTCAGTATGTCCGGTTGAGCATCAATCAACTTTCCTCTCAAGAGAAAGAAATTTCTAAAAATATGGAAGGTGTTGAAATGACAGTTTTGTATAAAAGTGCTTAATTCAAAGTTAATAGAGATATTTGTTACAATATAATCATCAACTTAACACAGTATTTATTAATTATAAATTATTCCCACTCATTTTATTCTCTTGATACTCATTTACACATAAAAGTAAAAGGGAATTGTTACAATATTGTAAAAATGCGGGGAGTTCATTTTTAAAGATTGCTTAAAGCCAAATATATTTGTATTTACCCTCAATTATTTTATTCGGAGCTCCAAAGTTTTTAACATTAATATTGTAAATTTACTGGATGAGTACTTTAAAAAATCGTGTTATCTTCAATTAAAATGAGTACTTTTACTAAAAGTTAAAAAGAAAAAGGAGTTTAATTTATTTTAATCGATATATACCTAAAAACACAGAAAATGTTATTTCAGTACATGAAATTTAGTTCTTTTTGTGTATTAGTAAGAAGTTTCCAATTTCCTTTTACACTAATAGATATCCTATTCCCTTTCCCTGTATGATTTTCAGTACATATTTTGGAAATTTAAAAAAATAGGGCTACAAATTTTCTTAATAAAAAATTTTAACATAACTAATTGAAATAAAGTTTAACTTAGTGTGCAATATTCCGGTTCAGAGTAGTCATCATGATATGTTTTTAAACAAATTGTATTAGTTACTTAATTATTAAAGGTACAATCATTTTCAGAAGTAATTACTAAGTTTTAAAATGAAGTTATACCTGAGAACATATACAGTACTTCGAACCATATATATTTTTAATTTTAATACGTACTAACATCAATTTCCTTTTACTCTTTTACTCAAACTACGAATATTCAAGTACTAAAAATGCGGGACAGATGACAACGTGTAAAGATGTACTCCTTCATACTTCTATCAAATCAAATCTAGTTTCAGAAAAAAAAATCATTTCTGTACTTTCGTTCATTTCTTTAAAAATACCGTACCTGTTTTCAAACATTCGGGCAACTGTAATTAGGCTATACCGATTGAATAGATATATTTATTCAATGCATTCTTTTAATGTGTCTGGATTTTCTTGCCAACCATTATCCCTTTCTTGAATTTCTATAAACTATATTTTTTTCTTTCTGTCTTTTCTTTTCCCCAAACTCAAAACACACACGCGCACCCAACATCCAACCGACCAACGCACTTCTCTGAAAGAAAACGATGTTTCCAAACAAGTCATTAAAAAGAAACTGCGATCTAAAATATGTAACCATCTCCACTGCTTGGGCAGACGCTGCTGAGATGATAAATAGCGCATTTAGCCATTCCATAAAAGTATTGAGACGATTCGTTAGTGCAAATCTCACGGTCTGGTAGCCTCATCTTTATTTAATTACGAAAATCACTTACAGGAGGGCAAACGGAAAGGTTATGACCGACTGGTTTAATGTGACGATATTAATTTTTTCACTTGGTGGTAGAAATTATTTGGAACCCGGTTCCACTTTTTTGAAGAGGTTTTTTTTTTATAATTGTTTAATCATACCGAGAAATTGCTCTCATTGATGTAAAATTGTTTCAGACACCTCTTTTTAATCATGTATGTGTGTTTCAATTGGGATCATCATGACTTTCAACATCATGAGCTCTCAAGTAAATGAAATCATCCTCTTTTGATTTGTATTTAATGAGAGTCTTTGATTTCAGACTTTACCATCTCCTCCATTTACAATTTTACGTAATATATGAAATGAAATTTTTTTGTTGTTCTTGATTTTGCGTGCTTTAAAACATTTTTAAAAGTAATAGATAGGGAAAAGAAAACAATCTGTTTTTATATATGCGTGCAACTTTGGTTTCTTTTACTTACCTTTTTTTACTTTGGTATATGGTATATACATATTTTGTTTCATGCTTTTGACTTATGTTATAGGAAATCCAATAACATAAAGGGAAACATTTGGATTTATTAACTTGTTTATAAATGTCCAGTAATATTTAATGAATGTATATTTATATCTATAATAATAAAAGAGCTTTACCACTCACTCACTCATCAACGCACAGCAAAATCTACTGGGGCTAAGGACTCGAAACTTGGTAGGGTCGAAGACCTTACGGTGTATACGCGCACTAAGAAGGGATTTTTCGAAATATCTTTTTTCTGACCCACAGGGGGGTTTGGAGCGTTTTTGACGTTTTCGAGCCCAGCGGCGTCCCTAATGACCCCAGATCTTTGTTATTTCGCAGGAAGGTACCTAGCAACAATTTCTAGAAAGGCATTTTTCAGATTTTGGATATTCGAATTTTAAGAGGTCTGAATATTCCAAAAACTCGTTTTTGCTGAGCATAAACCAAGTTTTATATTTTCGAAGAAAACAATACCGAGAAATCGATATTACGAATTGAACTGTTGGTAATACCTTCTTGAGAGAATTTCAAAGAAAGTAATTTCTGGATTTTTCGATATTCCATTCTGGGGGGGGGTGCCCAGGAGTTTGAATATTCACTCCCGTTTTTAGTTTTTGGATCCTAGCACCCACATTATTAATGTGATTGTTATGAAATTTTAGCATGTTGATCCTCACACAACCAGGAAGGTTTGCGAAAAAGAACTTTCTGAATCAAAACATTCCAAGGAGCCTTTTTTGTCCCTTTTCTAAATTCTTATGCTTAGCCTTCAATGTTAAATTTATTGCGGTTATTGCTCTTTCCAGGACACGCAAAACCTCTATTGTTGGAAATATTTATTTTGAAATGTTTTATAACAGGTGAATTTTTAAAAAATATGATAAAGAAACAATTTTTAATGATTAAATAATTTTTTTTTATAATAACCAAAAACCATTCCACTGAAAAATTTTATTATTTTTTCTATTTAATCAAATTTATGTATTTCCAGCAAAGTTCAAATTAAACAATATTTTATCACAGGCATTTTCAGGTTCGATTCAAATGATGTTTACTTTTATTTCAAGTTTGAAATTTCTTTCAATGAAGGAGTTGGTGATAAATCAGCAAAGGGGGGTTCAGGGGGTCCCCCCCTGATTTTTAAAAAAAATTATCGTTACTAAAAAATGGTTATAAACACTAATTCTAAACCGGTTTTTTAAGATCTTAAAAAAGTATAAAAGTATGTAGTATATTTAATGGTTTTGTATTTTATAAAAATTTAGCGGGATGAGGGGGAAATAAGTTCTATCTATAGACATTGCTGTTCAATAATATATCTTTATTGTGAAGCGAAGGCGGAGAAATTTGCCTCAAATATACATTTATACCAATTGCAGAAATGGATAGAGGGAGAAAAGGACAAAAGAGAAAAAAATAATGGGGTTCAGATGGTCCCCTGACTTTTTTTCTATTTTGAAAAATTACTCTTTAAAAACGGGGATGGGGATTTCACACATTAAATCTAAACAGGTGGTATTTTTAAAGGGTTTTTTTACATCTTAACGAAGTGGTATGACATCAAAAAAGAATCCTAGCGGGAAGACTGTTGACTTTATTGCATCTAAACGATAATTCTTTTGTTTAGATTATGTTAGATTATGTTTTTACACAGTTTGATAAGCCTTTTATCCCCCGAGCAACGGCGGGCATATCAGCTAGTCAGTAATAAAATTTAAAAAAGTCCTTACGGATGGGACACATTTGCACATTGCATAAAACTGCAATGTGCAACCGTAGGTGTCTGAACTACACTCCCCATCGTCATTTTTTTGTTCTTATTATTTTTCCCACTCTAAGAAAAAGGATAAGATTTTATACTTATAGAGCACTAGCTGATATGCCCGGCCTTGCACGGGTGGAGTGTATCAATTTATTAAAATTTTCTCAAGTTACATGCCTAATTTTCTGTAACCATAATTACCAATCATCCTGGTAGTTTTTCATATCCCGGTGTTCCCAGTATTTTTTCATATCCCGGTGCCTTTTTCATCTTGGTGTCCCCGGTGCCTTTTCATCTCGGTGTTCCCGGTGCATTTTCATCACCGTGCTCCCTGTGCCTTTTCCCTCCCGGTTCCAACTGTGTAAATCTAACCTAACCATCCAGTTCGGGGTTGCACATTTAATTACGACAGTTACCCAATTATCCATTCTAAGTGAAAAAAAATCCATTAAAATTATTACAGACTTTTGAAATCCCAAAATTTGTAAATACCCCCTGTTTAAATTGAAAAAAAAAATCCCGTTAAACTACACCAAAGAAACAAATTATAAGGTTAAATAACAAATTGATCTAGTGTTTCTATCATCAACTTTCTAAAAAAACTGCATGATGTAATCTTTACTTTAACCAGTCTAATTCTTAAAACTTTCTATTTCAACTTAAAGTTTCATGGAAAATGAAGTTTTTAATAAGAAAATACTGTTATAAAGTTTTTTTATAAGGGCCGTTTTTAATTTTTTAAATTATTAATAACCTTTTTAAAACATTTAAAACAATTTTAGCCAAGTTTTATCTTTAAATACTTTGTTTTATGTTTAAAATTGTTTTTGTTGTATTATTTGCAACAATGCGAGTTAAACAGATCTTCTTTAGTGGAGAAGTAAGGCGATTTTTACAAAAAGGCCTAAAAGGGGGTGAAGGGGTGGTTTTAGAAATTTGGAAATGATGTCATTGTCTTTCCCCCGTCCCCTTACGTATGTGTACCAAGTTTGGTTCGATTCGGACGGGTAGTTTTGGAGAAATTGAGCCAAATCTGTTCCGGACAAACCCAGGCAGGAACCCAGGAACCCAGGGACACCTTCATTATATATAGAGAGATTCGCACATGACGTCACTTGGAGGACAAAAACAACGTTGCTAAGGCTGTTGTTAGGGGCGGGAACTAGAAGCATCCAATAGAAGCATTCCCACATGATGTCACTGGCGGGCTAAAACAACGTTGCTAAGGCCGTTGTTAGGCCGAGTCATGTGATTGAAAATGCTCTATTATAAAAAAATATTAAACTTCTTTCCCACACTTCTTTTGTTTAGGGAAGAGCAGTTCAGGCTCTGCATGTACTAGACTAAATATAAAATAATATAAAAATTGATTTTCATATATTCAATATTAAATACTTGATGTTATAAAAAAGACAAAGATTTGAGAAAAGATATGTTTTCAAACCTGAATGTAGTTTAACTCGCCAAATCTATTGCAGTAATAAGACTGAGGAGTCGGAAAAATATGTCCAGAATAAGAGCATTTTTTGTAACACCAATGAGAAAAAAAAAGTTTAATTAAACTCCTCCTTGTTGTTCTCTCTTCACCATCCAATCTCATGCCGGAAAATAAACGAGTTAGGTGTTAATAATATCTTTCTTCTGGAATTAAAATTAAGATCTGCAAAATCGATGCTCTCTTTCTGGAATTAAAGCGATCAGATGGAGAATAAAAGAAGAGGAAAAGGAGCTTTTTCAGAATCAGACATTGCGTTTTAAAAGAGAGTTCTCTCTATATTGCCAAACTCATGAATATGAAAGGTTGTCTCCGTCCAGCATTCCTTTCAGACTTTCAAAGCAACTCGAAACTCAAGTGAATAGGATAGGTGTTATGAATATTGATGAGGTGAACACCACAGTGTGTAAATTAAGTGTTGGGTTAATAGGAGGTTTTCGGTTAATCGCGACTATAGACGACATTTCTGGTTTTTGTGGCGTGTAGTAATAGCGTTTTATTAATAATTTTATAGGAGGATTCAATCTTCATGTTTTTTATTATTGTAACTTCACCAAAATTTTTAAAAAATATAGGCTATTCATTTAAGGATTCGTTTGATAGAGTTTTAGTTTTGGTGAATCAAGATTTTTTTTATCGAAACTTCAGAGAAATTAGTGTTCTATTGAAAATAAGGCAAGTACACCTAAAATACAGATACGGAAGAAAAAAGTTTATTCCTAATCGAAAAATTTATAATCTTTATAATTATTTATATTCTTTTCAATTAGCCAGCTCTAATAATAAGGTACTTAAGAATGATAAAGTAGATTTTTCAAGTTAATTAATAATTTAGTTCATATCACCAGCACCTACAAGTTATTCAAGATATCCATTATGATCTTAATACTCCTTTTTACTTTCATTAGAGACGGATAATTCCTAATTATTTTTGAAGTGAAAAAAATTATCCCATTGATGCTGTTTACCTTTTCTTCAAAACATAACATTTATTGGAAATGAATTACTTCCCTCACAGACATAATCCCAGTTCAATTTTTATCTAAGTAGTATATTACAAGAAAATATCTTTAAAAACCTACGCTAATATTTTTGAAACTAAAACTCCATCGAAATTCAAAGAAATAGGATTTTGAAATTGAAATTACTACAATTGAAAGAAATATTTTTAATTGCAAACTAATAGGAATTTATTTTGTTAACTTCGTTCCTAAAAAGATCTAAAAGCATTTGAAAACCTTTTTGTTTTATATGGTGATCTAACACATAATTGGTTTTATTTTTTATTACTTGCACTAAGGTATTCAACCTTTCATGTTGGAGCATAAAAGCTTTTTTATCGCTTTATAGTTTTTACTTACTAAGCTTTAGTATCATTATAATTAGTTAAAATCTGTGCGTCCCTAATACTTTTTTTTCTCAAAAATTTAATTAACACCATTATCTTTTATAGAGCTCAGTGCCTTTTCTAGACTAAGAAAAACCAGTTAATCCTCTTACCATGTTTAATATTTAAATTAATATTTAAAAAACTCTTTCAGACTACGTATCTTATTTCCGTTGATGATGGACGTTCTAATTTAAAAATCCCGGTTTGTATGGAAAGGAGTTTTAGAAAAGTGTTTTTTTTTTTTGTTGTTGTTGTTACTTTGCAACTTAGACTGACACATCCAAGTTAAAGAAAATTAAATGCATTAGTATAGCCTTGCTATAGAACATACGTTTTTCAATGGAGTTTCAATAGAGGAAAAAAAAGGAGGATACTGGTACGCACAAAAATTATTTTAGGCTATAAAATGGAGAACTTAAAAGCGCCTCAAAAGTTTACAGAACAAGATTTTAACGACTTACAAATCAAGGTACAAAAAAGAAAATATTAAGCTTGAATAAAAATTTATTAAAAATCATAGAGGAAATAAAAAGTTGAATTAATAGTCTTAATGGGAAAAACTAAAGTAAACAATTTAAATTCGCGTCGTGTTACATAATTAAGTTAAGACTAAAATTTAGAACTTAAAACTTTCATAGAGCTCGTCATTTTATTAGAATAAAATTAGGAAGTTAGTGGAAGACAGCGCTTTTCACATTTAAACATTCCCAATTAATTAATTATTCATATTATTCCAGTGTTTTTAATCACCATTATTAATTATTACTCTGATACACCAGGAAAAAGAGTTCCCTATCCGTATTTCAAGCAGAAAAATATCACAATGTCATTTAAAGAATGAGATAAAACAAATTACTTTTATTATGCGAAAAAAAAAATGTCGTAAGCCAAAATGTCTTCTTTTCCAATAAATGAGTTTAAAACTAAAGTGTTTGGTTTATATTCACCTAAAACTGATTCACAGAAAAAAAATACAATTCATTGCCAAAAAGGCGCCTGTGCCCCTACTACTACTTACACTTTGTCATTTCTGGTGTCCATAGTTTCCCGACAGGAAGGGTATTAATGTCCTCCTCTTTCTTCCTAGAATTACACATTTAACCCTTCTATCGATCGTTTAATCCTATTTCTGCCGGATTCTTTGGCATCAAACACGCATAGGTCGTGGTTCATTCACCTGTTGTCAATCAAGTAGAACACAATAAACGGTTTTAATTATATTCTCCCTCGTCGATATATGAAATTATTCCTTCAAATATTTCCATTGGTTAGTGCATTAAATAAAAGCATGAATAGTAATAAGTGAGCAATTAAATCAGCTTAAAGAATATTTTTTAGTTTTTGGAGTACAATTTATGAGAATGATAAGAGTTATTGAAGGCAATGCATGTTAATGTAAGTTTTTGTTTATAAAAGTTTAAGTAATACCATTTTAGGGATTAATCATTTTGAAAAACACCATCACCCTTAATGTATCAGAGAATTTTAAAAGAGGTTTTGTACCTATATTAGGGCTTGGGATTTTACGTAGAATTTAGAACATACTACGCAGTTTGTGGAATATACTAAAATAGAAATATTTTTATTCTTAGGAATGAATTTCCATAGTAAATATTAGTTCAAATATTATTGAATATTCTATTCCAACAAAATATAAATATTCTATTCTATATTTTGTTTTGTAAATTAAAGATGCTAAAATAGAATATTTTCCTTTTGCTGTTGAATTTATATTTAATGTTCATAATGGGAACTTGTTAAGTAATTACGGAGGTTACTAAACTATTATTTATTTTGGTGAATTGATTTATATTTCAGTTTTCTAAAAATCTGCACTTTTGTTACTGTTTGATGACTTATTTAAAATTTTAATATTCAAGTACCATTACAGTTAGTTTTTCACACCTTCTCTCTCAAATAATTTCAAATGGAAAACTTTTCTGTTTTTTTCAACAAAAATTCTCTTAGAAATTTTACTGTTATAGAGGCTATAACCTACAATAAAATAGTGATTTTAAAATACGGGCGAAATATTTTTTATTTTTTATAGCAATAGAATTTGAGAATCCTTTTTTGTTCCTCAAAAGTAATTATGCATTCATTGAATTAATATTAATTGTTTTATAAACAATCTTTCTGCATCATAGTCTGCATTAGAGTTCAATTTCAGAAAAGACAAAAAGGAAGCGCGTGAATAAACGAGGAACCTCATTCATTTCAAAACAGCCGGCTCTATGCTATGTAAACAAATAGAAAATAAAAAAGATATTGACAATTCGCGCGCTTATTTTGGCTCTTTCGAGCCAACTGGCCGCTTCTCCCGAGGGCATACCTTCGCCAAATCATTGCCGACGTCATCTGAGTTTATCGCGTTTCTTGGCGACATCAAGTGGATCTCGGACATTTTTTCTTCTTTTTTAGCTGTTCTTTGATTAGAAAAATATTTTCTTTGATAAAGAGAAAGATTGAGGTTCATTCAGTTCTCTCTGAAGACTTGAATATTTTTCAGTATTCATAGGTTGTGTTATCAAGTGGCAGACCAATTTTAGATTAAACTGTAAACTGAATCGTTTTTATACGGGGAAATACGCTTCGATGTGTTGTGCACTTCTCTCTTATGAGATTTCTTCTCTCTACTTTTTTCTTTTAGAATTTTAAAATATGACATTTGTGTTGCACTATGATGGGGTAGGTTTAGATATTTTCAGTAAAATTTACAAAGAACTTTGATTTTAATCTTATTTCTTTAATTTTAAAACATATTTTAGTTAGAAATCACCAGGTTAATTTCCAACAGGTCTTAACTTTTATAGCTAGTCTGTTCTGTAAATGTCCTTCTCCCTTCTACTATGAAAGAAAAACTAATCCCGGTAGAACTATAACATTTTAAACACACATGCAATTAAATTTTACAAAAAGAGGGTGTTTTTTCATTCCATAATTAGTTTTGAAAGTATTCAAAGTTTTAATTTTTCCTTCTCTCTCTAAATCTAAATGATCATGTACTTAGGTAAACAAACGAGTTTCATCAGTTTAATGTAATGTGTAATTTCAGCAGTTTAATGTAAAGTAGGTAATAAATTTCTTTTATTATTGACGGTTTACTAAATACATAAACGCGCACGTGCATATTTCAAACTTACAAGATTCTTAAAAGGCAAAGGCATGATTTTTCTAAAGATGCTTGATAGATAATTATTAGTAGATTTGCTGGGGAATTTTTTTTTTTTTTTTTGAGAAACACTTCGATTAAATCTTTGATAAGTTAGAGAAGGAATATTTCAACAACAGTTTTACTTTGGGGGAATGATCCGGATTAAATTATTTATAAACAAGAGAGATAAGTAGTATTGGTATTAAAGGAGCATTAATTAAGCCGACCAGCGTGTTTTATCGGATTGATGAGTCGAAATAAGCGAACGATTTAAAAGGACTGCCAAGCAGTTCCGGGGGGCGTATTCCCAAAAGTGCCCCCGAGTTAGGGCCGCTTGGCGATGTGCGGGAGGAGAGTGGTCGGAGTGTGTTTGTAAACAAATCTAGTAAGTGTGGACTCATGTGGCTCCACCTATCTATAATAATGGCTAATTTTTCTTATGTATTGCTTGAATTCTGTCAAAGGAAAGGATTAAAATCACAAAGTTTCTATTTAAAGAGTATTAATTAAATTATTAAATGATGCCAATTTACTAGTTTTTTCACAAATAAATAAGAGATAATATAAAATGAAAACATAAAGATTCTTTATTGTATAAGCTTATAATACAATTTCATAGTATTTTTCAGTATAACAATGACTTGCTTATAACAATATTCTTTCAGGGTTCAGGGTCCTCACACTCACAGTATTTAATTACAAACAACTTTCACTACATTTTTAGGGCTGTGCTTTAGAATTTAAAATAAATTTATTGAACAAATATTTAACTTTATTATTTGGTATTTATGTACTAAGCTCATTGACCATACTGCAAATTAGTAAAATCAGACACCAAGTATTTGGGAAAAGGTTTTAATGTAGTAACTACCAAATTTAAATTTATAAATTAAGCTGATGAACTTTACGCCATTCATTCATTCCTTAAATTATAAATATGACTTAAAAATAAAGAAAGGAAAGAAAACAAAAATTAACAAAACCAACTCAAAATTTAAACTATTGTTTTTTAAAATATTTAACAAGTATTAGAACTAAATAATTATAATATGTAATGTTTGTTTAGTAAAAACATTATAATGATTTAGTACTAAATTAATTAAAAACTAAAATTAAATTAATTGAATGATTGTTTATAAAGTTCTGCAAAGTCCATTTGAACAATTACTTGCTAAAGAGCAAAACGTAGCACTATGTACACACAAGTCTGTTTGAACAAATTATTGACTGTATCATAAATTTCTTTTTACGCAATATGAGCAAAATTACCAGAAAATTTTTAACCGCTCTTCAACGTGGACATTATAAAAATGAATAAATTATAAACTAATATTATAAGTATTATAACTATATTTAGAAGTTATATATCAAGAGGAACACTTTTAAACTAACTCAAACCTGCGTAATGAAAATCGGTGGACAGATTATTTGTTTACGCTTCCCGCTTTCTGAGCTCTACGGATTTGCGCCAAAGTTTCCCAGAATGGCGAGTTATTCCCATAGGTTATTCCACTCTCCTCCGGCGCATCGCCAAGCGGTCCTAACTCGGGGGCACTTTTGGGAATACGCTTCCGGGGGCTGGTAAGCGATAGAGAGCAGGGGGTCCCTAGTTTTCGGGGGGGGGGGGGGAATATTAAAATCAAGAAATTGGCTTAACTCTGGGGGAGTACGATACGGCTTCTTTGCCTGCCTGGATATGGTCCGATAACTATCAACTTCTTGTGTACCATCAAAGCCATAAGAATTTACTTTTTTACTCTTTTACAAGATAACTAACATAATTTAACGGCCTTAGCACGAAAATTTTTGCGAAAAATATGACGTAAATTTTAAAACTGTGTTAAATATCTTATTATGCTCTTATTGAGAAGAAAAAACGATTGGGTAACTACTTGTGAAGTATGGATGATAAGAACACTTTATTTCGTTACTGCAATGCAAGATTGCAGCTGAGATATGATTCAACGTCTCTAAATAGAGCTCTTTTCTTTTTAGAAAAATTGTTCCATTTTTGTTACCTTGAAATCTAATAGGAGAATGGGACAGACAGACCCGACAACTGGTAACGGTTTTGTCCTTGAAAACATTCAAGCTAATTATTCATTAGTCTTATCAACTTTGCAGACGAAAATAAATGTTGATAACATGGAATTGACAAATGTGAAGAAACTTTTATCAACAAGACTCGATGTTGGTAGTTAATTTGTTTTTTTACTTTTTAAAAAAAATAATTTGGAATTTGAGGGAAAAAATTTCAATAACTAAAAGTGAAGTTAGTACTCAAATTCTATCAAATTTCTTTAGTAACAAAATTTATTAATATGTACAAACACGAGTGATACTAAAAAAGGTTATTTTTCTAGGGTCTAAAATTTTAGGATTTCTTGTTTGTGTTAATATTTGAATTTCTTTCAAAGCTGTTTGGAATAAATTTCAACAGATAAAAAATGAAGCGCAGGGGTTTTTTCCCCCTAAAATTACATATTTTTAATATTTTTTTAATTGTTAATTTTACATTAATTACTTTACATTTCCATTTCATTTAGAAATCTCCAAGCTTCGCTCTACACATGAGTAGGGAGAGGGGAAAAATGGACAGACAGACATAGATAGGGATAGGTAGCCCTATGAATTTGGCAAAATTGAGAGCGTAAGTGCATTTTTTTACTTAATTTGAATTTTAAGTTAATTTGTCTTCCTTTTTCTTATTTTTGTGCTATAAACTATAGTTTTGTTTCATTAAAAAAAATTACCTTTTTTTATCCAGTATCCACTATCCAGTGAATGTTGGACTTCACACACACACATTATTGATATTCATTAAATTCCCTTAACGACTCAGTTTTATAATAAAATTGAATTTTACTGTCTTTTTATTTCGCACTTTTGTGCTAGAAACTAAGCAGAAATATAATTTAACTGTTAATTTAAGTGGTTTTAAGAGTTTTTTTCAGTTGAAATTTCATAAGTTTGAAAAACGGAGTAGTCCATTAACTTTTTTAATTGTATACAATATTTTTGAATAATACGTACTTATATTTTTTAAATGATTGCTCTGTGTTCAAAATAAGGTTCTGGATTTCCAGTAAAAATTTTGAGGTTATGCAATAACAATTGGAATAATTTATTTGGAGGTATGGAGGGGGTTATATGGAGTAATTTCAGTTTATCTCTATGTTAAAAAGAAAGGAAAATTTTTGTGGTTTAAGGAGATAGTATTATCCAGACTACCATTTACCATTAGATCTGTGCTGCCTGGGTTTAAGTGCCCCGTGATTTAGGCCCCCCTAATTTCAAAAAGTATCTAGTATGTGGAGCAAAAGCAGATTTCTGGTAAATATTTTCAGTAATTTTTCTGACAGAAATTTAAAAATCGTATTGGAATGTAACCAACTCCAATTGTTGTTTTATTTAAGTACCAATTATTGTTAAAAAATTAGTTTATTATGGGGGTCCTTCACTGCGTCCTGGATGTACTATCTGACTATCTAAAAATTTCTCTATGATAGCCGATATTATTAGAAAATTTTCAGAAATACTTATTAATTATTAATTTGAGTCAACCTCAAAATGAACAAAAGAAAACCTAAATTCCTGATTCGCCAACTTAAATACACGTAATTATATGTTAAAACCGTCCCATGAGACTTTTTTCCCCTATTTTAATTAGCATTCAGATTCAGCGCCCTCTTCTTCAAGATCTCCGCAGTCCATGCTCATTTCTTTGCTCCTCGTTTCACGGCGTCAGCGGTTGGCGAGAATTTGATCGCTGCTCCCACGGCAACCATAAAACAGCTTTCAAATGTGTACTGTGTTGTAGCGCGGGGTGTTCAGCAGAGATGATATTTAATTTACGTTAAATTCTGGAATTTTATGGTTTTCATCTTGATTTGAAAGAATTGGATTAGTCTTCCTTGGTTTCTTTAGTTCACCCTCATCATCGTAGTCTCCGGTAAGTTGCAAATCTTCTCTCTAGCGCGATTTTACCTGAGATTTCAATAGGCTTAGTCGCGCCATGTTTGGTACGTGTGCTCCCAAGATCTGGGTGTGATATATTGCAGTGGATCTGAATGAGTTTTCCACATTCCTTACCATTTCAGTCGATCAAAATCAATGTGCACCTAAAATTTCTTTCCGAAAATTTCATTTTTTGAACTTGATGTGAGAGTTGCGGGTCTTGGACATGCCACACCCCCTATAATGTAAATAGAATGGTTTGGAAACGAGTGTTTCACGCTCTGCTCTGCTCTGATTTTAAAATGTAATTTTGATGATCTCGGACTTGAGAAATGTGTCGAAATTGACTGTGTGAGTTGATTTGTACTGTAACTGTATCATTTTACTAGTGGATAGTTTGTTTTGTCGGATTGGTTAATATTTTGGTGCAGTCCATGAAACGTGTACCTACTTGCCGAGTTCCGTCAGCATTTTTTTTGGATCTTGCCGTATTGGTGATTTTTAAAAATATTCCAACTCAATAATTTATAAAATCTTTTTTACGATGAGGATGGAAACTACGGATTCTTGTATTCATATTTATTTTTATGTAGAAAAGTATAAATGGGTGATACATTGAAGGGAGGTATTTTATATTGATTGTTAACAAAGTCTCAGTATCTGTTATAAAATTAGTTGTAGTGTAAATTGAAATTTTTTTGCCATATTTTTCATGTGGAGATCATAATTTAGAACCATTCAATATAAATGCAATTATATTTATATAGTAATCAGTTTGATTTGAAGGTTATAAACGAGTAAAGTTAGTTTTAGGTTATTTTAGTGCTTTAAGCAATTGATGCTAACAAGATTTCATTCATTCATAAAGCTTTTTATTTTCTATGAAACTCTTCTTGTTGGTTGATTGGTTATTTTTTCCACTGGTACTCTTCTTGTACTAGATGAATGAAATTGTATGTTCAGTTGAGCAAACTGATTTCTGTAGACTAGTTTCAAACATGTAATCTGCCTTGTCAGACACAGATTCAGAGATTTAAAGTGAACCAAGAGTGTTATTTTTAAGTTTCTTATTAAATTAAGAACTGAAAATTGAAATACACATATAAATAATTGTAACAATTGTAATTGTAATTGGGTACAGATGAAATTAATAAAAAACTACGCAGTGTGATAACAGAACTTTTAATAAATCAGAATAGGACAGCAGACACATTCAACATTCAGTTTCGAACTGGAATAACTAATCAATCATAATAGAACAAGAGTAGAGAGTTGAGCAGCACTGTTGCTTTCCTAAATTGATATGTGGAATAAATAAGTATACAGATTCAACTCAACACCCTCTCTCAATTTTTTCCTTCTGAGGACAAAATTGCTATTTACAAAAAGAAATTTAAATGCTAAAATTGTTCTAATGCAATCAACTTAAAGCCAAAAGAATACATACATTCATAAACTCGAAATCAAAATTCATACATGTAGGCACTATATATACACTCAAATATCTATCTATTCTAAAAATTTTTTACAAGAAATTGAAATTCCTCATTCTTATTTCAAGTTCATTAACCCTTTAAAATGGTTAAAAGTCACTGTTGACAAAGATTTAGTAAAAATATCTGACACATTATCCACTGTGGGTACATAATCAATCTGATTTTTTTCTTTCACAATTAAATCTTTAATAAAATGATACTTAATGTCAATATGCTTAGAGCGCTTGCTGTTTTCGTTTCCACTAGCGAGATGAATTGCTCCCTGATTATCCAGAAGAAGTACAGGTTTACAGTCAAAACTTGGATCAAAGTCCTGAGCAAGACGAGCAATGGATACTATTTCTGCAGAAGCCAATGCTGCTGCTACATACTCAGCCTCTGTTGAGGAAAGGGCCACGCAGTTCTGCACTCTCTTAACTTTGACACCATCTGGTGGCCTAATAAAGGTGTCTTGCTTAAGTGTTCCGTTCAGAAATGCTACTGGAACATCCAACTGACGAACAGTCCAATCCTTCTGGAGAGCATAGGATATTAACATTCTAATTGTTGACAATCTAGCCACCGGTGCATACAGCTCTGTATTTACATCTTCTTGAAATCCTCTGGCCACCAATCTGGCTTTTTTAGTCCCATCAGATTTGCTTCTGAAGACCCATTTTGTGTCGATAACCTTTGTGTCAGGTGGACAATCGCTTTCTCTCCAGGTGTCCATTTCTTTAAGAGATTCCAGCTTTCTTTTCAGAGCCTCATTCCACTCAGGATTCTGGATGGCCTCTCCATATGTGGTCGGATCTTTGATCTCTGCTATAAAACTGTAAGCTGAGTAGAGTTCATAATCTTTAAATCTTTCCGGAAGTCTTCTCTCTCGAATTGGTCGACTTTCATTTACTTGACTGATTGGCGAGTCTTTGTCATCTTCAAGATCCGAGGAATACTCCTCTGGCTCATGTTCGTTTCTCACATCCTCTGTCTCACTGTCATCTTCACTGTCAGTATTGTACTTTCTAGGACCACTGGATTCTGCTCTTTGTCCTCCATCTGACTTCATTGACTTTTTCCTCTCTTCCTCCTCGATGGGATCTGATTCATCGGGCTTAAATATAACATTCCTCGACACTTCCACCTTTCTTTCTTCTGGAAAGTAAACTCGATACCCCTTTATGTTCTCTCCATATCCGACGAAAATTCCTTTCTTGCTTTTTGGATCCCATTTTCTTCTTCTCTGTTTGGGAATCAAGACATAAGCTTCAGATCCAAAGACCTTCAAGTTGGTTACATCTGGTTTCTTTCCGTGCCATAATTCAAAAGGTGTCACTCCTGGAACAGAGCTAGATCCACTTAGGTTTAGTACATTCACGGTTGTAGCGACTGCTTCTGCCCAAAGCTCTTTTTCCAAGTTCTTTGCCTGCAACATAGTTCGAGCTAATTCCACAACAGTTCTATTTTCTCTTTCGATCTTTCCATTTTGTTGAGGGGTGTAGACGCACGACTTTTGATGCTGAATCCCCTTCTTCTCTAGAAATTCTCCAACTGTGTGATTTACTTCTTCGAGTCCTTGATCAGTTCCGAGTACCTTCACTCTGTGTCCAGTAACGTTCATGGTTAGGTTCAGAAACTTGATGATGTGAACCTTTGCCTCCGACTTGTTTTTCAGGAAATAGACAGCTTTGAAGTGACTGTAGTGATCCTTCAGTAACAAGAAGTACTTTGAGTTTCCGATTGACTGCACTTCCATCGGTCCGCAAACATCAGCATGGATTATCTCTCCACAGGACTTGACAACGGTTTGGGACTGTGAGAATGGCAAGACATGTTGTTTTCCCTTTACACAGCCATCACAGAAAAACTCCTTGGTATCTACAAACTTGATGTCATGCTTAATCAAGAATTCCCTGACGTGCTTTACATTCTGATGTGCAAGTCTTTCATGCCACTGCACCAAATTAGTCTTCATGTCAGACGATAAGAAGGCTTGTTCATTCGGGTTTGTATTCATTTGATACAACTTCCCCTTTCTCTGCCCCTGAATCATTACTTGGCCATTCTTAATTAGTCTACACTGGTCACTTTCAGTTTCGAACACATAACCTTTATCCGTAGCGGATCCCACAGAGAACAAGTTACATTTGAGATCTGGAACCAATAAAACATTCTTTAAAACTCCTTGAGTCCATTTTTGTCCATCAAATGTCGA
Organism: Tetragnatha montana; assembly: GCA_963680715.1. Classification (NCBI taxonomy): domain Eukaryota; kingdom Metazoa; phylum Arthropoda; class Arachnida; order Araneae; family Tetragnathidae; genus Tetragnatha; species Tetragnatha montana. The sequence continues at coordinate 16,546,929 of OY796675.1, read as the reverse complement.
AATTTCCACATCGCCCTGTCCTAATGCCTCTATCACCTCACCACTAGCAACTTTAACCTTTATCGGATCATCAAACTTTTCAAACTCCTGGATCCAATCCTCACGAAACGTCATATGCTCGCTGGCACCAGAATCGAAATACCAAGTGTCATTCAAGCAATCATCATCCGAAATCAGAGCAATAGATATGTACGTTGACCTATGAGAAGGACCCGGCTTCCTGTGTTGCTTTTTGTTTTCATTTTTTCTTGTAACAATCTCTAGCTTTATGATTGGGCTTGTTGCAATTAAAACAAAGGTTCTGCTCGAAATTTTCTTTAAGAGGGCAATTATTTGCTATATGACCCTTTTTTCTGCATATGTTGCACTGGATCTGTCTCTCTCTTTCAACTGCACCTCTTCTTTGCCACCTCACGCTGGTGAAAGCCTCCATCTCAGAACACTGTTCTGAATCACTTGACGCACTTTTGATCCTTTCTTCCTCTATTGACAATCTGCTGATCAATTCGTTGATGCACTGTTTTTCATGGGGGACAGATTCCCAAGCTGTTATGAAATAATGAAATCGCTGTGGTAATCCCATCAGAATTTTTGTCATAAACATCTGATCAGTTATTTCTTCCTTTCTCTGTTTTAGCTGAGTGCGTATGTCCTCCAATCCAGAAACATAATCAGAAATATTCTGCCCATCACACTTGAAGTTAAAGAACTTCTTCTGAAGCATATGGATGCTCACCTCGGACTTGTGCTCATATACGCTGCACAATTTCTCCCACATTGCTTGTGCTGACTCACAGGTGAGGAGATGCGCCATCGGACCATCGTCAATTCTGCTAACTATCACCTCTTGAGCTTTTAAGTTCTTTTTCATGTAAGCCGTCTGTCTGGCAATAAATGCCTCCTCAGTCTCTCCGTTCTTTCTCGGCAACAATCCTTCAATTGACTCAAACAATCCTTTACTTTCCAAGACTATCTTCGTTTGAAACTTCCAAACATTCCAGTTCTGCTGTCCTTTCAGAACAATCGATGTGCCACTACCTTCCATTACTGCTGTTCAAACGTTCTAGTTCAGTTTTACTTTCAAAATAATTATAAGTTACTACTTTCCCTGCTGCAGGCCTTTTTACATGAGCTCTGGGCCCATAACCTGATGAAATTAATAAAAAACTACGCAGTGTGATAACAGAACTTTTAATAAATCAGAATAGGACAGCAGACACATTCAACATTCAGTTTCGAACTGGAATAACTAATCAATCATAATAGAACAAGAGTAGAGAGTTGAGCAGCACTGTTGCTTTCCTAAATTGATATGTGGAATAAATAAGTATACAGATTCAACTCAACAATGGACTCTAACCGCCTATCTGGTTCGAGACTTCACGGAACCAACACGTGACCTAAAACTGAGCTTGCAATTGGTTACCACACATACTACACTAGTAGATCTACTAGTATAGTATCTGTGGTAACCAATCGCAAGCTCAGTAGGTCACGTGTTGGTTCCGTGTGACGTCAGACGGTTAGAGTCCATTGGTTATTTTTTCCACTGGTACTCTTCTTGTACTAGATGAATGAAATTGTATGTTCAGTTGAGCAAACTGATTTCTGTAGACTAGTTTCAAACATGTAATCTGCCTTGTCAGACACAGATTCAGAGATTTAAAGTGAACCAAGAGTGTTATTTTTAAGTTTCTTATTAAATTAAGAACTGAAAATTGAAATACACATATAAATAATTGTAGGCCAACATTTAATGTAAATTTAATCTTTAAATTATTAATGGAAGAAGCAATAGTATTAAACAATAATTAAAAATGTAACGCAATTGGTGCAACCATTTTTTGGCCATATCCTGCAATATGCGGTATTTACAAATGGATGTTTCTTTTCTTTTCCCGCTTTGACAAAAAAGACCATAGTATCCCACAAAACAGCTGGAGCTGGTGTATAATTAGTTTTTGCAATTGTAATTTGTGTATGATAACATTGTCTCATCTGTTAAATTTGTCCATCACAATTATGATCCTATATATTTATATTGACATTTTGGTTTCATGGTGAAGTTGGGTATACTATCCGGCTATCTAGTTACCCAGTAGATATAATGGGTAGTAGGTTATGGTGCCAAGAGTAGTGCAGAAGTGTGCCACCTTACTGTTCCATAGAATTTTTTTTATTTATTATGTACCTATACTTCTCTGTTCAATGGCTAAATAAGTAAAATTTCAATTAAAATTAGTATTTTTCATTCCACAGTTTTATATAGTATGAATGATTAACTGTAAAAAAGAATATTTCACCATTTTAGAACACATTTGCAAGTCCTTTTTTTAGTGTTTTTGCTGCTACCTTCAACTTTCTTTAGCAACTTTTTTTTAACCTTAATTGTTATCAGAAAGGTTTTTGATACTATTGATGTTAGGCCAAAAAGATGGTTTTCTATGAAAATTAGCATGAATCCAGGCAAGCTGCTATATTATTTAATTTTTCTTATATTTTCAATCTGTTTGAAAAACAATCCTTCCATGAGCAAATTTAAAGACTAGACTTGAATAAAACAAAGATTTTCTACAAACTTCTTAAGTTTTCCTGTACTATCCAAGTCTGTTAAAAGACAATATACTTTAAAAAAAGAGACACACCTGCTTTTGCTGGCCCTTAACGTTGGGCTTATACGTAATGTGACGTCTTCATCGTTTCCCAAATTTCCACCAGGCGTGGGCCAGGGCAAAACCTGTTTTTTTTCTTGCGGTGAGGGTCTTGTTTTTGGAGTGATTGTTTTTTGTGGGGTGACGTCACTCTCTCCTTCCTCCCCTGTCTGTCTAATTCTAATTTTATGTTTTAATTTTAAAATTTAACTAAAGTTATTTAATATTAAAATCATGCCTTAATGTTTTGCCCACTTGAATACCACAATGCTACAGCAAGTACATGTTTCAACCATAGTTGGAAAAACGAAAAACTTTCCATGTTTATAAAATTAGTGGAAAATATTTTCTGCAAATACTAAATGTTCTGTGTTATTGTTTATAAACTGTACCTAGTTTTTGACCCCCAGAGGTTGTAAACAAGCTAATGAGATTAGCTATCCTCTCAATAATTTTGAGACTGTGACAATATTATTTTCATTTCAAATTAATGAAATATGCATAATATATAGTTTGAAAAAAAATTGGGTTTTAAGCAGCATTCGAAATTGGGGTATTTTGCTGGTCCGGGACAACTGGAAAAACAGCTCGGACCAGTAGAATCAGAAAATCACTGGTCCGCCGGACCAGTGTGTGTGTGTGTGGTGAAAAAGTATCCCACCCTCCAGTTCTAGCATCGGATAGGGGAGCCCCCGGCGAAGAAGAAAAATATTATTGAAAATAATATTTGTATAATAATAAAATTGAATGCTCTTACATTCAGTGCCAATAGTTACTTTATAATATTTAAACTGGTCTTTTTTAATGTCGGACCAGTGATTTTTGTTGCGGACCAGTAAGATTGGAAAAGCACTGGTCCGCAGGACCAGTGGGTTTTTTCCCGAATTTCTAACGCTGGTTTTAAGTTATTCAAGCATACAGTAGAGCCCCGATTATCCACGGAATTGGGTGGCAAGGGTACCGCGGTTAGCAAAAATCGCAGATAACCCGAAAAAAGACTAAAAATGAGGTGAAAACAATAAAAATATTCCAGCATAAAAACTATGTTTTATTGTACAAAAAACATAATAATGTAAAACTTTTAAAATATGTACAGTACAGCAGAAACCTTTGCTCTACATCTAAAACACTAAAATAAAGAACAGTAAACAAGTGTACTGTTAACAAAAGTGTTCAGTTACGCCTTTTTTAAAAAATCCGTCACTCGATTTTGCTTTGGAAACACCTTTTCTGTATAAAAAATTAGGTTCGTAATTAAAAAAATATTTTCGTGGCACTCGCGGATAATCGGGGCTCTACTGTATTTTGAAAAAACACTGTCAAAAAAATAAATTTGGCACCTTGAAAACTGCACCCTGTGCTATGGCATATGGATATATAATTTTATTTATTATATTCTACTAACTAAATAATTTAAGTTTACTCGGTGTCCACTTTTAAAGTGAACCAATTAGTAGCTAAATTCTGAACTGTTCGTTAATATAGCTTTGCATCCTTCCAGTGTCAAAAAATGTTTAAAATGAAGGAAAGAATCTTGTTTTGATGGGTTTTTTTGGTTGAAAAAATATTGCATAAAAATGCAAAATTAAAATTTTTACATGTTTTAACAATTTTTTTCAATCATATTTAGTAAAAAGTATTCATTAGTTTTCATGTAGAATAAAAAAAGTTCCATATTCCTACAACAAGGAGAAGCAATTCCCTGGATTGGTATATAAGCTGATTTAAGGAAATAATTTGGCCTATTTAAAAATAATAATGATGACTTGGAAAAAAATGTAAAAATTCTTTCAACAAAAATTTTCTATTATTTTCACTTTGTAATCTCCCAATAAAAATAAAATAGTTCAAATTTTCAAAGGATTGGACAAAGTCTCTAATAGGACATTTTGGGGTACCTACTCATTAAAAATGTAGATCTAGATCTGTTATAAGTTATAAGTTACTGAAAAATGTTCATAATAATCTATATCATATTTTGCATAATTTACATGGCTTAAGTAACTTCTGCGCAATAATATGATATGAATTGGTATTTTCATATATTTAAATTTAAAAAAATCTTGTGCTCTCTCTCCCTGCATTGAGATTTGTTTTGTTAAATATTTTTTACCCAACTAGGGGGCCTGCCCCCTGCTCGCTATCGCTCACCAACCCCCGTAACTGCTTCGCAGTTCTTTTCAGATCGCTTCGCGATCTTAGCGAGCGGAGCTCGCTTGTTCATCTCAACAATCCAGCCTAACACTCATCTCGACTTAATTAAGCCTCTTGTAATACCGAAAATACCTCTCTCTTGCTTATAAATAATTTAATTCGTATCATTCCCCTAAATTAACAACAAAAATGTTGCTGAAATACATTCCTTAATCGAAATGTTAAGAAATATCCAGCAAGTCTACTAATAATCATCAACCATTTTGTAGAAAAAACATTGTTGAAAATAAAAGAAATTAGACTCATCATAAAACTCGCCTGTTTCTCTAGTGAACGGCCACAGAAAGAGAAGAAAAAATTAAAGCTTTGAATCTTAATAACTCCAAAACTAATTAGAATTTTTTGAAAAACAAAACGTCAATATTTTTATAAAAAATAATTGTATGTGTGTTTAAAATATCATAGTTCTACTGTGATTAGTTTTTCTTTTATAACGAAAAAACCGAAAACCCGTCAAAAATTTCGAATCTTTAAAACTTAATTACTCCAAAACTAATTCGAAATTCGAAAAAAGGGCGACGAGGTGCAAAACTTCACATCTAAGAGAATGCGGCTGCAAAAAATCATATTTCTGCTGCGAATAGATTTTGCTGGGGGCGAACTCGCAGCACCGCAGCAGAAAAAAATAATTTTCGACTTTGACATTAAATAATTCCAGAACTAATTTTCTCATTAATTAGCTATTGGAACGAAAAGGACCCTCATACATTTGTCTACAAATGGTCAAAATTTCAATAATTTCCGTTCCATAGTTTTTGCATAGTGACAATTCAAAATTGTCAAAGTGAAGATTTTCTGAAACAGCGGCGGCGGCGGCGACTGTTACTTATTTTTAATATAGAGAGATATGTAATTTGGAAAATTACAAAATTAATAAAATTTTTAACATTTGTTTAAGGGTGGTTTTGGCAAAACTAATATTTTTTAGGATATTATGCTATTTTTTTCACATTTCAATTTTTTACAGTCAGGTCAATATATTTTAACAGAGTTAACAAGCAACATGGGTTTTAATTTAACTAAAAAATTCAGGAAAAATTGCTTATTTTTGCTAAAACCTGAAAAATTCATACAGAATACCTGAAAAATTTCCAAGATCTCATTTTTGCCTCAGAAAAGGAAAAAAATATGTCTACTAATTTACTCAAAATATGTTTGAAAAATGCTATAAAAATCTTCTGTCATGGATTGTTAGTTTTATTACCAGAAAATTTAAAATTAACCTTGAAAGGAAATCTTATTTCCTAATGAAAATGTTTTGATAACCATTCAAGTAAGAAACAGGTTTTCTTGTATTTCTTTTCATACCGTGAAGTGATGATGTTATTTAAATTGAGTTGTCCTGCCTGTGTACCACCAGTGGGAGTGGTCCAGCCTTAACGTTTGATTTGTAGCTGGTACTCAGGGGTGGAAAATCTGCTCCAACTGTGCCAAACTGCTCCAAAACGGATGCCTTGCTCCAATCTGCTCCAGAAAACCAGCAAAATTCCACATTTTTGCGCCAAACTGCTTCAAAAACATGATTTTCTGTTCAATTTGATTCAAATTTTGAAAATCCTACCAACAGGGAAAGATCCAATCTTCAGCCATCATGATTACCATCCGCGGAATCGCGATTTTCCGCTTTTTCTGAGCCTCCATCTTTCTAAAATAGGGATGCACAACCTGCGGACCGCGAACTAATTATTATTTTTCCAGATAATCCCTACTATTTTTTACCTTCCAGACTATTTCCAAGAAAAATCACGAGTTATTGTGGGAAAATCGTGACTTTCTCGAAAGTTTCGTCTTGCTCTGGGAATTAAGATGAAAGTGTAATGCTACAAAAATGCTTGATACGAAATCACCAAAAGGTGCTGCAAAAATGCAAATCATGCCCTGATACGAAAACACTAATAGGTGCTCCAAAATTTGATTAGCCTTGCTCCAAAACTGCTCTAAAGCTGCTCCAAAAATGAATTTTTGGTTTTCCACCCCTGGGTACTACTACAGTACCGAATCAACCATTGTTTTTCATACTGCTCTTTCCTCATACCTCAAGCAACAGATCGCCGACTTCCCAGAAAGTTTCTTCACACCATCCAATCCGTTCCAGCGATTTCTAATTCTCTCTCTCTCTTGGAACTTCTCTCCTTACTCAACCGTATCTCTCCACTCCTAACGTGCCTTTAATCGAAGGTGTGCATGACCTTCCCAAACAAAAAAATAATACCGGCCGTATAAAAGCCCGGAGCCACGCTGGGCGTGTCCCATGACCCGAGTTTTTGCCCGGTTTACACCTTTTTTACGGAAGGCAGCACACTCGGATCTCCGACTCAGTGGTTTGTTGCGGGGTGGGGCCGAGGAATCGTACTCTTCCATCCAGTGCTCTGGTGGAACGTATACATTTTTAATGCGCAGATTATTGTGTGCTGTGATTGAGCAGTGGGCCGAGTTCGTGTGGTGTAAGTGAATCGCGTTCCCCCCTTTTTTTTTGCTGCTGAGTGGATAGTGATGGTAATTGGAGAGGGACATGATCTGGTTGTGGATGGGAATATTTAACTGGTGTAAGCGTAAAGCATTAGTCCCGGTGGGAAATGTACTCTGAAATATAAGATTTTGTCAGTGTAGGTGCTTCATACCTTTTCATTTCAGTTTTTTTTTCTTAGTCAGAAAGGTGCTAGAGAGAGAGAAATAGGGGTTAGTTGTCTCTTATAGGGCTTAAAGTTAGATTATTTAATATACGTAGGTAACCAGGTTTGGTGGCTTACAATCGCAAGATTTAAGCCTAATCTGACTCTTTCAACCCGTTTTTGTCTCATTTCAAAAAATATCCAATTTCCCAAATTAACTAGTATTTCTAGACGTCCATTCTTTTTTGTCCCAACTCTATTGTACTTAAAAATTTTGAAAGTGTTGAAACTTAAGAACCCTCCTTTCTAAGACTATTGGTCTGTCAATTTCTGACTGTTCTTTTTGCAATTTGACTTATTTTTCTTAAATCCCCAAATCATGTAAGATAATAGTTTTCAATTTTTCAACAGTTTTATGGTTGACTTTCTTTTGGGTTACCCCCACAATCTTACCTCCATGTAAATTATGGAATGGAAGGAAAATTATGTAAAATGTGCATACCTTTGCATAACTACTCAAAAAATCACTTGTCATATTGTTTTCTGGCATATTCGATCAACCTTGGTGACTTGCGAATTCTTATTGTTCAGACTACAAGAAAATTATCGATTCAACGCTTTTTTTCTGCTCTCGACTAGGTAACAGTTGTCAAACAAGATTTCCGCAAAATCCCAATAATACTGTATTGAAGAATGAAGAAATGCTCTTGTAATGTGTATTTCCTTGTCACTCTTGGCGACTAACCAGCAGGTGTATGGCCAGACCGGAAAAGACCTGCCCCTACCTCCGCGCGAGCTTGCTTTGAAAGGGTTCCAACTCGAAAGGCGGCGCGATCCAGTATCTCGGGCTTTGGCGAGCTTCCTGCTTTCGCTTGCTCTTCACCGCCAGATGCGGCACCCCAACCTGTTTGGTGACTTGGCGGTGCAATCTTGGTGGATTCATGAGCGATAAGTAGCGAATTTAGGAATCAATTTTACAGTCACACTCCGCTCCTATTTTGTGAGCTGGTTTGAGGCTATATTGAGGAATGTTGTTCAATGCTCTTGTTTGTTAATTGTTAACGAAAGTAGCGCTTTGGAATCTTTTCCCGTCGAATTTTTCATAGTATTTTTTACCTTCTTTTAATTACAAATTAATTATGAAAATTAGGGTTTTTTTAAATGTTGTTTCTTACATTTTACAAGGTCAGTAAAGAAAAAATTGGCTCCTTAATAAGAATATATTACACAAAATATTTTTTCTTAAAAATTTATGTATAGTCTGTCTGCCCTAGCAAGGCACGAGTGGCAAACCTAAATTCAGTACCCACAGCAGAAAAAGCAGTGGGGAGTGGGACATCTTAAAAAAGTATAAAAGTATGTAGTATATTAATTTGTTTTGTATTATATAAAAATTTAGCGGGATGAGGGGGAAATAAGTTTTATCTATAGACATTGCTGTTCAATAATATATCTTTATTGTGAAGGGAAGGCGGAGAAATTTGCCTCAAATATACATTTATACCAATTGCAGAAATGGATGGAAGGAGAAAAGGACAAAAGAGAAAAAAATAATGGCATACCTGCCAACTTTTACGGATTGTCCGTAAAATTTACGGATTTCTGTCTAGTTTTACGGTTGTACGGATGGGTCAGAAAATTTTCCGGATTTTGCATTTCTTTCCACTAAACTATCCATGAAAATGCAAAACATTCGCAACCTAAACGATTTTCTCTAATTAATATCTTTTTACTTCAAAACATCTCCTAACCCCTGCTCTTACGATTTTATCAATTTAGATTCTTTTATTGAGTGAAATTTAATTTTTTTTGCAAATCTTTTTCGGATTCGTCCGCGAGCTGGCGCGCGCTCACCCGGTAAGTTTGCTTCCCCCGTGTTCTGATCGCAATGCGGAAAAAACAACTTTACCGAGATCGGATCGAGTCTCCCTCAATGAGCATTGATTCCAAACAGAAATTTAAATCAAATGGTTTGGGGAAAAGGGTACAAGATACTATTCATGTAACCAAATTGGTTTGTAGTATGAATTTTGTGAAGGGGATAAGTCAGTTTTTTATCAAATAAGTACTATGCAATTGAAGTAAGCTGATTATAAAATTGTAAAAATTTAACTTAACAAACTTATAAATTTAAGCAAAGAAATTTCACAGTTTTCTTCAATTATGTGAAAATTTGAAATACTTAATAAAAATAATTTAGGTAATGATGCATCAATCTGTACCTTTTTTTGTTTGAAGCAATTCAAATTGTAGTTTTGTAACGTTATGCAAAAAGTTTTACTGATGCAAGTTTTCAAAAGTTGGCAGGTATGTAATGGGGTTCAGAAGGTCCCCTGACTTTTTTCCTATTTTGAAAAATACTCTTTAAAAACGGGGATGGGGATTTCACACATTAAATCTAAACAGGTGGCATTTTTAAAGGTTTTTTTTACATCTTAACGAAGTGGTATGGAAAGAATCCTAGCGGGAAGACTGTTGACTCTATTGCATGTAAACGATATAATGCTTATTTATTTTAACACACAGTTTGATAAGCCTTTTATCCCTCGAGCAACGGCGGGCATATCAGCTAGTTAATAACTAAAATTCGCAGCATCGTAATTTTAAATTGTGTCTTGTGTAATTTTTGATAGATATCTCTTAACATTTTAGGTATGGATTCTGATAACCAGTTGCCAAGATCGCTCAAATCCTTAGTTTGTGGAATGAAATATTCTAATGGGAACAACTTGATCCATCAATTTGTGCTGTACAATTGTAAACCACTAAAAAACTCTTACGAAGAAAAGTACATTCGAGCAGTTCTGCTTTCGTTTTCTTGTGATTCAGTGAATTCAAGGAACGAAGAGGGCTACACTGCACTTCATTTGGCTGTGAGACGGTGCAACTATTTTATGGTGGGAAATTTATTATCATACGCTCCAAACATTGACGTTAACGCCAAAAGTTTAGGTAGTGGAAAAACTGCCCTGCATATGGCAACCGCCTTGAGCACTCATGGAGATGATTATGTTCCAATAGTTGAGTTGTTAATCTCTAGAGGTGCAAATAAAAATGCTCAAGACAACGATGGCAAATCCCCTGTTCATGTTTCCGTAGAAAATAACGATTTGAAAACTGTAAAAGTTCTGAAAGAAAATCGTGCTGCTTTAAATACCTTAGATAATCATCTGTATACGCCACTTCATCATGCTGTGAGACTAGGGTACTTGGAAGTGGTGATATATCTGGTGGAAAGTGGTGTTAATTTGGATATCTTGGAATACTCTAATATACTTCTTAGTGCTGTGAATAAAGGGTGTTTGAAAATAGTCAAAGTTTTGTTAGAAAGTGGTTGTTCTTTAGATTATTATCTTTTGGAAACACCCCTTCATGTAGCTGCGGAAAAAGGAAGTTTAGAAATAGTAAAAGTTTTGGTAAATAATGGCGTACTTTTAGACTGCAAAAATAACGAGGAATATACGCCTCTTCATGTTGCTGTGAAATGCGGGCGTTTGGAAATAGTAAAGTTTTTGGTTGAAAGTGGATGTGTTATAGACTTCTGCAGTTCGGGAGGGGAAACGCCCCTTCATATGGCTGTGAGAGAGGGATACTTGGAAATAGTTAAATTTCTAATTGCAAGTGATGCTGTTTTAGATTGCAGGAATTTGGAAGGTTGTACGCCTCTCCATGTAGCGATGAAACAAAAGTATTCAGAAATAGGAAAAGTTTTAGTAAAAAGTGGTGCTCTTGTGGATTGTCATGATTATGAAGGAAATACGCCACTTCATTTGGCTCTCAAAGAAGGTTGTGAGGAAATGGTAAACATGTTGGTAGAAAGAGGAGCTGTTATAAACTGTTGGAATAATTGTGGTGATACGCCACTTAATGCTGCTATATATGAAGGGCATTATGAAATTATGGCAAAAAGGGGTGCTTATGTATGTCATGATGATACACCCATCGATATAACCATGGAAAAAATGTGCTCTGAAAAGTTAAATACTTTGGTAGAACCTATTTCATGCTACAGAAATACTTGTGGTGCTACACCACTTCATGTAGCTGTGAAAGTAGGATGTTTAGAAAAAGTAAAAATTTTGGTTGGAAGTGGGGCTTTGTTAGAATGCAGGGATGATCAAAATAATACGCCACTTCATGTTGCAGTGCAAGGAAGGCATTTGGAAATAGTAAATTTTTTGGTTGAAAGTGGTGCTACATTAAAATGTTGGGACGAAAATGGTGATACGCCACTTCATATAGCTGTAAGAGAGGGATGTTTGGAAATAGTTATATTGTTGATAAGAAGTGGCGCTGTTTGTTATTATTGGAATGATTTCGGTGACACTCCCCTTCATATAGCTGTAAGAGAGGGATGTTTGGAAATAGTTACATTTTTGTTAGAAAGTGGTGTCGCTTTAAATAACTTTAATGATGATGGTGATACACCACTTATAGTAGCTGTAAAAAAAGGGAGGTTGGATATAGTAGAGGTTTTTGTAAAGAGTGTTGCTGACTTGGATAAAAAAAATGAACGTGGAAATACGCCACTTCATGTTGCTGTGGACGAACAGAATTTGGAAATAGTTAAAGTTTTAGTAGAAAGTGGCGCGGATATAAATTATAATGTTCTCTATCGTGATCGTGGTACACCACTTCATGAAGCTGTGAAAAAAGGGTATTTGGGGATAGTGAAGGTTTTGGTAAAAGGGGGTGCTGATTTAGGTTTCAAAAATAAGAAGGGTAACACCCCTCTTCATGTTGCCGTGAATAAAGGTTGTGTAGAAACATTCAAAGTTTTGGTAGAAGGTGGGGCTGTTTTAGATTGCAGAAATTCTAAAGGTGATACGCCATTTAACATTGCTGTGGAGGAAAGGTGTTTGGAAATTGTAAAAGTTTTGTTAGAAAAATGTCCTTCATTATTAAATTCTACTAATAATAGGGGTATTACACCACTTCATGTAGCAGTGGACAAAGGGTGGTTGGAGATAGTAGAACTTTTAATAGAAAGTGGTGCTAATATAGATGGTAGGGATAATAATGATTATACGCCACTTCATTATGCTATAATTGATAAACATTTGGAAATAGTGAAAATTTTGGTAGAAAATGATGTTGATATACATTGCAGACTTAATGATGGTAATACGCCCCTTCATGTAGCTGTGCTTTTTGAGTATTTCGAAATAGTAAAATTTTTAGTTGAAAGGGGTGCTGTGATAAATTGCAAGAATATTTATGGTGATACGCCACTTGATTATGCTGTGGTTTACGGGTCTTTGGAATTGGTAAAATATTTGGTAGAAAGTGGCGCTGTCTTAGATTGCAGGAGAATTCGAAATGATTATGAACCATCTCTTTATGTCGCTGTTAATAGAGGGTATTTTGAAATAGTTAAGATTTTAGTTGAAAGTGGAGCTGTTTTAAATTACAAGTATAATAATGGGTAACCACTTCATTCAGCAGTGAAAAAGGAGGTTTTGAAAATAAAAGTTTTAGAAAAATGTGGGGTTGGTAATTTAAAGAGTCAGCTTAGCCAGAAGAGAAAAGTTAAAGGGGCGCCGCGTGATTTTGAAAAACGAGCTGAATATTTTGGAACCCCTTTTTTCCTCTGGCTAAGAACTGTGATATAACATTCATATTGTATACTTCCCAAAACCATTTTGTAAGACTTGCACCCCTCCCCTCCCTCTTTTCTCTGTCTCTCGATGTTCTGATTGGTTCTTAGTTCTTAGGCATTATGACACTTTTCGGAATTGCAATAGACTTCTAGTTTCATTGTAGCAATCATTAACTCAGGACTCAGGAGTGACATCATAAAAATCCCAATTTTTTTTGGAGGAGGACCCCCAAGCCCCCCCTCGAAGTTTGAATATTTCTCTCTCTCTCAAACAGCTCTACAGCCCCTGGTTGGTCCTTGGCTTTCTCGACAATAGAACGCCACTTTGCTTTCTCTCCTGATTTTCTTTTCCAATTTTTTATTTTAATTTTGTTAATGTCTTCAACTTGGTCCAACCATCTTATAGTTTAGGTCGTCCTCGTTTCCTATTGCTATATAGCTTTCCACTCATAATTTTTTGCACATGACCGTTTCCTTCATTCTTTGTACATGTCCTATCCACTGTATTCTCTTAGCTTTAATATATATAGTAATTATATTAATATGGAATAAATTGTCTCAAAGAGGAGCCCCAAGTCCCCCTCGAAGTTTTTAAATTTATTATGTACAATTTTTCCTTGAATATTTAGTGTCTTACAAGGAGTAATCCGTTTAGGGTGAAACCTAAAGATTCTCAAAGTAAGTTAAACACTATTTTAGGGCACATTTCCAAAATTTTTCCGTAGTAGGACACCTCGAAATTTTGCCAATTTACTATACTAACAGTTTTTCCTAAAAAAATTTGCCACTTTCAATGATCAGTGCTCTTTGGGTGATATAAAGGGTCCCAAAATAAGCTAAAACACTATTTTGAGGGGAAGTTTTCCAAAATTTTTCTGGGTGAGGATGAGGACTGAGGACCTCCCAATTTTTTTACAGGGATTTCAATTTTTTACACAATTTGATATTTAGTGCACCAAAATTAAAAGTAATTGTGTAAGTCATCTAAAACTTACCATATAAAAGTACTCTTAAGGAGATAATATACCTCATAAATAATTTTAAGTCGAAACCCCTCCCGAAACAAAAGTCTAGTTAACGGGCCAGAGTGACATCATTTATAGGAGCCAATCAGAACATCCGTAGAGGGCAGTCGGGATCTTACAATGGCTTTTTGAAATAGTACGTGGTTTCATACTGGAAACGGAAATAGTATATTTGATTTGTTTTAAATTAGTGATGGTGCTGATTTTAACGCTTAAAAGTCGATATGCATTTAAATACTCTTCCTTATCAAATGGAAATGTTGTTTATGGTTTTTGATTGTAAGAGGAAGGTCTGGTAAATAATAAGTCTGAACAGAACACCCAAAGGGTGTTGATTTAATTAAATGCTTGAAATTGTATATGATTTTGAACAGTCGCTGTTTTTATGCTCTTCCAAAATGCTTTCAATACCTCTTTTGTTAGATATTATAATACAAAATATGATAACTGAGATTTTTTTTCTGATTAAAGGCTGTACAATTTTCTTTTATATTTCTAATAAAAATAAAGGCTTGACATTTTTAGTCCAGTTTTTGGGTTAATTTTTGACACTAATTTTTTTAAGTAGAAAAGCGGCAAACACCTTGTTTCAAAAAAGAAAATATTGATCGAGTCAAACCAATAACCATAATTTCTTTTCTATGGAGGGCTCTCTCTTTCAAATATCATTTAAGGTAGGGGTTCCCAAACTTTTGAACATCGCGACTGACTTTTTATAAACAGAATTCAACACGACTCACTTCTTCAGTTTAGGAATTTCATTTTTCAGACACTAACTTGACAAGCAAAAAATTATACTTGTTTAAATCCTTTAAATGACCGACTATAAACTGACCTGAAATACAACTGAATCGCCAATTTGAAAAAGGAACAAAGACTAAAAATATCAAATTGACTTTTTGACACGAGTGGGAAAAATAACTACCCCCTAAAGGCAGATAAGATATAAACCCACATGTAACATGCTACAGTAAGTACATGTTTCAACCATAGTTGGAAAAACGAAAAAATTTCCATGCTTATAAAATTGGTGGAAAATCTTTTCTGCAAAAACTAAATGTTCAGTGTTATTGTTTATAAACTGTACCTAGTTTTTGACCCTTTAGAGGTTGTAAACAAGCTAATGAGATTAGCTGTCCTCTCAATAATTTTGAGACTGTGACAATATTATTTTCATGTCAAATTAATGAAATATGCATAATATAGTTTGAAAAAAAAATTGGTTTTAAGTTATTCAAACATATTTTGAAAAAACACTGTCAAAAAAAATAATTTTGGCACTTTGAAAACTGCACCCTGTGCTATGGCATATGAATATATAATTTTATTTATTATGTTCTACAAACTAAATAATTTAAGTTTACTCGGTGTCCACTTTTAAAGTGAACCAAATTAGTAGCTAAATTCTGAACTGTTCGTTAATATAGCTATGCATACTTCCAGTGTCAAAAATGTTTTAAATGAAGGAAAGAATCCTGTTTTGATGAGTTTTTTTGGGTTGAAAAAATATTGCAAAAATGCAAAATTAAAATTTTTACATGTTTTAAAAATTTTTTTCAATCATATTTAGTAAAAAATATTAATTAGTTTTCACGTTGAATAAAAAAAGTTCCATATTCCTACAACAAGGAAGAGCAATTCCCTGGATTGGTATATATGCTGATTTAAGGAAATAATTTGGCCTATTGAAAAATAATAATGATGACTTGAAAAAAATGTAAAAATTCTTTCAACAAAAATTTTCTATTATTTTCACTTTGTAATCTCCCAATAAAAATAAAATAGTTCAAATTTTCAAAGGATTGGACAAAGTCTCTAATAAGGACATTTTGGGGTACCTACTCATTAAAAATGTAGATCTAGATCTGTTATAAGTTACTGAAAAATGTTCATAATAATCTATATCATATTTTGCATAATTTACATGGCTTAAGTAACTTTTGCGCATTAATGTGACATGAATTGGTATTTTCATGTATTTAAATTTAAAAAAATCTTGTGCTCTCTTTCCCTGCATTGAGATTTGTTTTGTTAAATATTTTTTACCCAATATGTAATTTGGAAAATTACAAAATTTTTAATATTTGTTTAAGGGTGGTTTTGGCAAAACTAATATTTTTTAGGATATTTAAAGATATTATGCTATTTTTTTTTTTTCACATTTTAATTTTTTACAGTCAGGTCAATATATTTTAACAGGGTTCTCATCGGTTTTAATTTAACTAAAAAATTCAGGAAAAATTGCTTGTTTTTGCTAAAACCTGAAAAATTCATACAGAATACCTGAAAAATTTTCAATTTTAATACCAGGATCTCATTTTTGCCTCAGAAAAGGAAAAAATATGTCTACTAATTTACTCAAAATATGTTTCAAAAATGCTATAAAAATCTTCTGTCGTGGATAGTTAGTTTTATTACCAGAAAATTTAAAATTAACCTTGAAAAGTCAGGAAATCTTATTTCCTAAATGGAAATGTTTTAATAACCATTCAAGTAAGAAACAGGTTTTCTTGTATTTCTTTTCATACCGTGAAGTGACAGGGTTGCCATTGCACAGGGAAAACCTGGAAAATACAGGGAATTTAAAAGTGGGATAAAAAATCAGGGAAAAGGCAGGGAATTTTGGAAAATATCTTATAAACAGGGAAATTTCAGGGAATATCAAAATTTTTGAATTTAGTTTTTTAAAATGTATTTTGTTCTTTTTAAAATTTTAAGGTTATACATATCTGTATGTATAAAATTATTTGAGGACAGGATATAAATATGTAATTTTAATGACAGGAAATGTGGATAATTTTTTAGTCCATTTGTCTTTTATACAGTGTTTAAAAAATTCATGGATATTTATACGAAATTATTAAAAGTAATTGAGACATTTCACAGATAACTACATATGGAAACAGGGAAAACACAGGAAATTTTTTTTCCAGATTTGAGTGGCAACCCTGAGTGATGATGTTATTTAAATTGAGTTGTCCTGCCTGTGTACCACCAGTGGGAGTGGTTCAGCCTTAACGTTTGATTTGTAGCTGGTACTACTAATACAGTACCGAATCAACCATTGTTTTTCATACTGCTCATTCCGATACCTCAAGCAACAGATCGCCGACTTCCCAGAAAGTTTCTTCACACCATCCAATCCAGGGTTGGCACGGTTTAAACCATTTGGTTTAAACCATGGTTTAAACCACGGTTTAAACCAAATGGTTTTTTTCCAAAAAAATTTTAGCTAAACTTTTGGGTTTAAAGTCATTTATTGATTCAAATATTGTCTTTTGAACAAAATATGTTGAATGCTTCTGACATTAATGCTGTAAAGCTATGCAATTTTTTGAAAACAATTAGCCAATTGAAATTTTCTTAGAAAGACTCCTGGTTTTTTTATAAAAAACCTGGAGTGGTTTGGTTTTGAAACTTGTTTTTTTTTTAATTCATTAAGAACTAGATATTTGAATGCATAATAAAAATCAATTGGTTTTTTTAATCAACTAATCACCGGATTTTTAAATTTGCATTATAAAGAACCACTTGGTTTTTTAATGCTCTAAAAAGACTCCCTTGGTTTTTTTTTTATAAAAAACCAATTTGTTTTTTTTTTTAATTCATTTAGAACTAGACTAGATATTTGAATGTATCATAAAAACCGATTGTTTTTTTTAATCCATTGAATTTTTAAATGTGCATTATAAAAACCAGTTGGTTTTAAATGCTCTAAAAAGAATCCTTGGCCTTGGGTTTTATGAATAATGCCTTGGTTTTATTTATAAAAAACAACTATTTGTTTTTTTAATTCATTAAGGAACTGGATATTTGAATGCATAATAAAAACCAATTGGTTTTTTTAATCAAATAAGCACTGGATTTTTAAATATAATATGCATTATAAAAACCAGATGGTTTTTTAATGCTCTAAACAGACTCCCTTGGTTTTTTATGGTTATGTATAATTTTAACTTTTTTTAATTAAATAAAATTAATTTTAATTAATTAAGTCACTTAGTTAATAGCTGAATTGATGAACTATTTATTCAATGTATTCATAAATGAAAACAATCAGAAATATTTGTATTTATGTGTTAGGGAAGAATTTCAGTAAAAAAACCCGGTTTAAACCAAAAAAACCTGGTTTAAACCAAAAAAAACCGGGTTTTTTAGGTTTTTTTGAAAAAAACCTGGTTTTTTTCCAACCCTGATCCAATCCGTTCCAGCGATTTCTAATTCTCTCTCTCTCTCTTGGAACTTCTTACTCAACCGTATCTCTCCACTCCTAACGTGCCTTTAATCGAAGGTGTGCATGACCTTCCCAAACAAAAAAATAATACCGGCCGTATAAAAGCCCGGAGCCACGCTGGGCGTGTCCCATGACCCGAGTTTTTGCCCGGTTTACACCTTTTTTACGGAAGGCAGCACACTCGGATCTCCGACTCAGTGGTTTGTTGCGGGGTGGGGCCGAGGAATCGTACTCTTCCATCCAGTGCTCTGGTGGAACGTATACATTTTTAATGCGCAGATTGTTGTGTGCTGTGATTGAGCAGTGGGCCGAGTTCGTGTGGTGTAAGTGAATCGCGTTCCCCCCTTTTTTTTGCTGCTGAGTGGATAGTGATGGTAATTGGAGAGGGACATGATCTGGTTGTGGATGGGAATATTTAACTGGTGTAAGCGTAAAGCATTAGTCCCGGTGGGAAATGTACTCTGAAATATAAGATTTTGTCTGTGTAGGCGTTTCATACCTTTGCATTTGAGTTTTTGTTAGTCAGAAAGGTGATAGAGACAGAGAGAAATAAGGGTTAGTTGTTGTCTCTTATAGGGCTTAAAGTTAGATTATTTAATATACGTAGGCAACCAGGTTTGGTGGCTTACAATCGCAAGATTTAAGCCTAATCTGACTCTTTCAACCCGTTTTTGTCTCATTTCAAATAATATCCAATTTCCCAAATTAACTATTTCTAGACGTCCATTCTTTTTTGTCCCAACTCTATTGTACTTAAAAAATTTTGAAAGTGTTGAAACTTAAGAACCCTCCTTTCTAAGACTATTGGTCTGTCAATTTCTGACTGTTCTTTTTGCAATTTGACTTATTTTTCTTAAATCCCCAAATCATGTAAGATAATAGTTTTCAACAGTTTTATGGTTGACTTTCTTTTGGGTTACCCCCACAATCTTACCTCCGTGTAAATTATGGAATGGAAGGAAAATTATGTAAAATGTGCATACCTTTGCATAACTACTCAAAAAATCACTTGTCGTATTGTTTTCTGGCATATTCGATCAACCTTGGTGACTTGCGAATTCTTATTGTTCAGACTACAAGAAAATTATCGATACAACGCTTTTTTTCTGCTCTCGACTAGGTAACAGTTCTTTCTCGGGTAACAGTTGTCAAACAAGATTTCCGCAAAATCCCAATAATACTGTATTGAAGAATGAAGAAATGCTCTTGTAATGTGTATTACCTTGTCACTCTTGGCGACTAACCAGCAGGTGTATGGCCAGACCGGAAAAGACCTGCCCCTACCTCCGGTAGTTACATCATTTGGACAAGTCTCGGTTCTGATTCATCATCTACTTAAAATAAAAACATGAGTTTCCATAGCAACTGAAATCGAATAGTAATTGTCAGCGGCTTGTCTCATTGTAGACACAACTTTGAATGTAATCTGTTTTGATAGGGTTCATGCTGGAACAATGGCTACTCATTTTGTTTGAAGCATCACTTTTAATTTTTATGTGTTAGATGAGCTTTATTTAAATCTTTCGTCATGTGGAAATTCGAACCGTCGATAATTCATGGATACAATTGAATTTTTGAGTTTCTCTGAGAGATTTTTTTATGAAGTTTTATTGATGCAGTTCTATTAGCTAAAATTTGTTTGCTGTTATTGTTAATACAACTTTTACATGTCTAAATAAAGTCCTTTAAAAAAATGTATCAGATTACGTTCAACATCTCTGTAGTATATTTCATTAAAAATTTCCGCAGAATTTCTCAGTTTCCTCACATTTTGAGTTGGCTTATTTACACGGGCACGTCGCCAGTGGGGGATTTTCATAGTACTCCCTACTCCCCCCAAACAAAAACTAGAAATTTTTATTTGTTGACAGTAGAAGGCTATTTTGATATCCCCCGGAATTTTAAAGTTCCATCTCTACTATGTTTTATGAAGCAATCCTTTTCCCAATTTTCTTTCTACCCTCTCGTCACATTTAACATTATCAGCTCGTTTATTCGAATTCAATGATCAAATCCTTCACCATCAGATGATATGATCCGCGTCTCTCGAGTTTCGGGTACCTAAACCCGGGGCTTAAACCAATTAATTTACCGAGTGCATCTTTTCCAACTAATGGTGGAAGGATGTTTGGAATGATGACGCAATCAGTGTCATTTCTAATGATGATGCGAGATTCATTGCTGCTTGGTCGATAAAACGGAGCCCATTCGGGAGGTCGATATATCCGGTCTCCCTCAACCGGTTGTTTTGGGCGACTCGCTGCTGTCTTCCCGTGGTCATCCCTGGAGGGGGCGGAAGCTGACCGATGGTGAACAGGTCAGTGCGGCGACATTGAGGTGTGTGTTTGCAACGAAGAATCGTGGCTGTTCATTCTTGTCACGTGTGTAGGATGGACGTGTACCAGGATTTGTGGGTGAAACTAAATTTGTCTTCGGGAATTTAATGGAAAGTGTAATTATTGAAGTTTTTAAATCCATAATTAAAGACAGTTCCCCTGCAAAAGTTATGTATGCTAAAAAACACTTCGTCTCTACTTACAATGAAGTGAGTGAATAAATACATTTTAATTTTCTGCGGTAAATCTGTTTGGGTACAGTTGAAGGTTGAATTAAATTAAAAATGCTCTAGAGCTCTAGTAGTATTCAGGTTATTCTTGTGTGAATATGACAATCCAAATTGAATACTATTTCCTTAAATTCTATAGTAGTGAAAATTTATTGAAACAGTGACAACCTCAGCAACTGTAAGTTCAATGAAAAGAACTATCGAGCCATGCCATGAAATTTTTGTTCTGCTTTGTACCTACCGCATTTCTCCCTTTAGATTTGCAATATTTCCTCATTTTTTAGATCCCCTGTTAGTTACAAATGTTACAAATCCAAAATTAAAAAACCTACTCCCAAAACTATTCGTTGAATGAATGCTTCACTAAAACCCTCGCTGCCTCTATTATGCATCTTCTCCATCAATTTTCTCACCATAAAGCTTGTTCAATACGCCTCCTAAAAGCCTAATCCATTCCGAGAGCCTACTCACACCGAACAAATCCAGTTAATTGAACAGCTCTTTTATCGTGAGAGCGTGTAGTATCGTCAAAACCGTTTTATCGTCAACTACTGCTATTACCCCCATCAATTCGTCCGTATCACCTTGTGAAAGTTTGAATGTTTTAGACCGATTCCCGGGCTCTCTTAAAATTGCATGTCGGCGGAATCGTGCGCCACGATTTGCTGGTAATTGGGCAATTGAACCCTTAGAAGGGGGGGGGGAATAGGGAATAGGTGTTTTGTTTTGTGTGGCGTAAGTGGTGTTTACGGAGCGTTTTGTA
Source organism: Tetragnatha montana (assembly GCA_963680715.1). Lineage (NCBI taxonomy): Eukaryota > Metazoa > Arthropoda > Arachnida > Araneae > Tetragnathidae > Tetragnatha > Tetragnatha montana. Next base: position 16,525,265 of record OY796675.1, on the reverse strand, counting down.
ACTGATTCTTTTTGCTCTGATTTGTTGTTCCTTTGATATTTAATAAACGTGATTTAGGTGAGCGATCTTTGTACTTCCAAACAAGTTTGGATGATCAATTCAAAAGAGCTCGGGAGGTTATCCCCCCTTTTCATCCTGCCTAATCATTTTTGATTTAGCGTTATTATGGGTATGAAATAAACTTAATACTCTTTTTATCATGAAGATTTCCGAAATAAACTAGCTTATTAATGCATGCAATTTTCAAGCAGATTGTTTTTCCAATTACTATTATATTATACTAGCTGATATGCCCGCCGTTGCTCGGGGGATAAAAGGCTTATCAAACTGTGTGTTAAAATAAATAAGAATTATCGTTTAGATGCAATAGAGTCAACAGTCTTCCCGCTAGGATTCTTTTTTGATGCCATACCACTTCGTTAAGATGTAAAATAAACCTTTAAAAATACCACCTGTTTAGATTTAATGTGTGAAATCCCCATCCCCGTTTTTAAAGAGTAATTTTTCAAAATAGAAAAAAAGTCAGGGGACCTTCTGAACCCCATTATTTTTTTTCTCTGTAATGTCCTTAACTATAAATGTATAACTGAGGCAAATTTCTCCCCCTTCGCTTCACAATAAAGGTATATTATTGAACAGCAATTTCTATAGATAAAACTTATTTCCCCCTCATCCCGCTAAATTTTTATAAAATACAAAACAATATACATACTTTTTTAAGATGTTAAACAAAATCTTTAAAAAACCGGTTTAGAATAAATTAGTGTTTATAATCATTTTTTAATAATGATAATTTTTTTTAAATCAGGGGGAGACCCCCTGAACCCCCCTTTCCTGATTTATCACCAACTCATTCACTGAAAGAAATTTCAAACATGAAATAAAAGTAAACATCATTTGAATCGACACCAACTATTGAAAATGCCTCTGCTTGATTTGAACTTAAATTTGATTAAATAGAAAAAAGAATGAAATTTTTCAGTGGAACGGTTTTTGGTTATCATAAAAAAACTATTTAATCATCAAAAATTATTTCTTTATCAGAGCTTTAAAAAAATTCAACTGTTATAAAACATTTTTAGATAAATATTTCTAACAATAGAGGTATTGCGTCACCTGAAAGGAGCAATAACAGTTATCAATTTAAAATTGAAGGATGCGCATAAGGATTTAGAAAAGGGGCAAAAAAGGCTCCTTGGAATGCTTTGATTTAAAAAATTCTTTTTCACAAACCTTCCTGGTTGTATGAGGAACAATATGCTAAAATTTCATAACAATCACATTAATAATGTGGGTGCTATAATCCAAAAACTAAAAACGGGAGTAAATATTCAAACCTCCGCGCACCCCTTTCAGAATGGAATATCGAAAAATCCAGAAATTACTTTCTTTGAAATACTCTCAAGAAGGTATTACCAACAGTTCAATTCGTGACATCGATTTCTCGGTACTGTTTTCTTCGAAAATGTAAAACTTGGTTTATGCTAAGAAAAAACGGGTTTTTGGAATATTCAGACCTCTTAAAATTCGAATATCCAAAATCTGAAAAATGCCTTTCTAGATATTGTTGCTAGGTACCTTCCTGCGAAATAACAAAGATCTGGGATCATTTGGGACGCCGCTGGGCTCGAAAACGTCAAAAACGCTCCAAACCCCCCTGTGGGTCAGAAAAAAGATATTTCGAAAAATCCCTTCTTAGTGCGCGTATACACCGTAAGGTCTTTGACCCTACCAAGTTTCGAGTCTTTAGCCCCGGTAGATTTTGCTGTGCGTTGCTGAGTGAGTGAGTGAGTGAGTGAGTGAGTGAGTGGTAAAGCTCTTTTATTATTATAGATTATTCAACTACATTCTTATTTTGTTGTTCAATTACATTCTTTTTCACAATAAATTTTATCTTTATACTTTAAGGTCATTCAACTTTTATCCGTCATTTAAATGAATCTTAAGATAAGTGTTTTGTCTACTGAGATTATTCATTGCACGTCATTCATTGATGGCGTGTTTTTTGACTCCTGTTAAAGATATGACAAAAATTAACAAAAAAATGACAAATTTTCCAAACTTTTATGTAGCAATGCGCCATAACTTCTATAGTGTTTGTTATTTTAGGGATAGCCTAGGTTCAGCAGGTAAAATGGCTGGGTGATATCAATACCAACAAGTCTTTTCCTGTCTCTTGTTTTACAGAAACTGCAATGTTGTTCCAAACTTAAGATTATGTCGTATTCGTATATTGATTCATTTTTGCTAGCTAGATGTGTGCCGAAATCGAAGAATTGAAACTGCTGTAGTCGGACCTGGAAAAAGTGCCCGAACCTGCGAACCTCGTTCGGGGGAAGCCACCGCCAGCTCCATAGGAGCAATACATAAGGTTCGGGCAAATTTCACATATTTTGGGGGAAATCTGGGAAAAGAGGGGGAAGGGGAAGCCGTATGGTGAAAAAAATATAGTTTTGTTAAAATCAGAATGAAAGATTGGGGTTGAAAAGCGAACGCAAGGCGAAGTTCTTATGAAGTACCAATACCGTCCTTGGAAAATCCGACGCGCAGCCCGTTTCCGAACTCTATGCCAGTCGAATAGTTTCCCCCCTTTTCTGAAACGCGGCAGCATAGCCTGTTTCACCGAAATAGACTCTTCTTCTGTCAGGATAAGAAATTTATTCATTACCAAAAAAAAAGGTTAAATGGAAACTCGAACGTTGCTCAAAGTATCAAGTTACAACGGATTGCCAGTACAAATTTTGTATGTTGTATAATTATAGTTAAGTGACAAGGGTTGAAACTTTTCTCGGAATAGAATTTATGTGTTTATATTAACTCACGATGTGCAACAGTTTTTCTCATTACTTTTATTACTATGTATTGAGTTTTAAATCTATTGAAACGGACGATCTATACACGTAAGTGACGAGTGATGTTCGCTTATGCTGCACTAACACTTTGATGATGGATTTTATAGTTTTTATTCTTTTTTTTTATTCATCATCAATGCCTTCGATTCTTATCAATAGTAATTGTTTATTACTCTTGACTGAAAATGTTTTTATGGCTAGATATATTTCGTTTGAATATATAACACTCAACGTTTTCAACGTTTTTATGTTTTCTCAAATGATATTGGACTACCCAGATTTATATTCGAAGATAAATCCTAACCCTTCAGCATTTTTTTCATAAAGAACTTATTTAAAAATGTGTACTACTGGAAATAAGCAGATGGTTGTCGAGGGGAATCGAATGCCGTATGCCAAGCCTTTTATAATGTTTTCTGTCTGCTCGCTGCGTCTACAGCTGTGTGCCCTCTTTTGACCCCGAGACATAAAATTGTCAGTCGCTGTCGGAAGATAAGTGATTAGCGGACCCCTTTTCTCTCTCGTAACCACTCCTCGTTGGCTCGACCCTTGACCCAGCACCTGCAAGTGTGAATCTGTTTGTGGGGGTGCGAAAGAAAAGTTGGACCAGGAGAGAGAACAGACCGCCAGAAATAAACAGACTCTTGATGCAACCACACCAGTTTCAACACTGCTACTTTGGATGTATTTTTCATTCGTTTATAAAATAATTTAACTGCACGGTAAGTTATTTTAATCTAATTTGTCCAAAACGAAAGCTTGAATTCAACTACTCCTAATCTACTGCTTTCCTAATATTTGCTATCTTTCTCCCGTATTCTGTAACTTCTATAAATTTATCTGGTGGATATTTGCTGGATGCTGGTAATTTATGTCTTTTAAGTTTTAAGTAATTTCCCTACCGAAAAGTCGGCTGTCCTTTGTGTTTCGATCGTTTGATATAAAAAACAACGTAATCATTAGTTTGCTCTCAGAATTTCATTTTATTTATTCACGTCGACGTTTTAAGGGTGGTCAAAATTTCATTCCCTTTTTACTAATTTCAAAAACATTTTTAAGTTTAGCGGACTGGTATATGAATGAAAGGTCACATATGGTCATGTCAATGATATGGCATGTGGCTGAAGTTTGGGCAACACTGCTTTTTAAATTTTTACTACTTTTATAGTATTAGAAACAATTTCCTTTAAATGATCTAAATTTGTATCTGAGAAAGATAATAATTAAAGTGGGATTGTAAGAAATTTTGGAAAGCAGTAGAAAATATTTTTCCAGCACTAATTTAGTAATCTTGACACATATCATTCTAAAATGTTTATACTCTCTAAAATTTATCAATTGTCTAAAAAGTAATGTCTATCTTTAATTTTTATTTTTCAATTACTGGTTTACCTGCATCTCAGATTTAATTGAATTCAATGCATATAGAGTTTCCAATGTATTTGTTTAGTGTTTAGTCTAATTCCCTGTTGGTTTTAAGTGCAAACTGAACTGTATATTGCATTGTAAGATAATCGGGTTTTTGAGTTGAAAGTAATATCCTCCTGTTGTTAGCAGTTTAATAGTATATCGAATCCAAGCTACAGTGGTCGCCGTTTATAGAGAAACAATTTGCACTTTCATTTGAAAAATTAAAAGCATAAAATTTTTCCATTAGCAATCCAGAAACCGCCACTCTTTGCCAACCTTTACGGGTATTTTGTTTTAAAAAGAAATTATTCCCTAATTATACATAATATTTAGGTTAGGTTAATGACGATCATATGATTGACATATAGGCGAAAGTGGATGTAGAACTCCATTGAAATCATTTGAAAATATTTTTTATTATGAAGATTGTTTTAGATTTATAAAAATCTATTAGCAAGGTTTTTTATTTAAGTTTTTTGATATTTTCTGTATTTTTCATTGCTCTTTTACGGTTTTGATATCAGAGGTCGATCTAGCCAAAGCCTTTTTCATGACCCCTTCACAAAATTTTACCTTCTAAAAACGGCCCCTTCAAAATTATAATTTATAAAAATTTGCCCCTTCATGAAATTCAAAATAGCTTTAATGGTTATTCACAAAAAAACTTTCCACAATCTTCTTCTATTTAATGATATTCTAGGTTTGTGTATCAATTTTTTAAAAAAATACCTACTGGCCTGCCAAAGCCGCGACTCGGTCCGTAAAGACGGCTTCTAATCGCCTACTTTTGTTGTATTGGAAAAAAACTACTACTGAAAACTACCATTTTCTTGCCTTTACCGCAATGCAACTAAAATGTGAAGAGAAGACGACTTTACAGAGCGTAGTCATCGGCAAAGTCGGCCCCATGCTTTGTATTGCAGGAAAACAGTTTTAAAATTTATTTGAAGAGAGATCCTATTCTAAAACAAAGGCTTGATTTTTATGTATTTCTCATTGATGGCTCAAATTAAAACAATTGGTTAATGAAGGATTATTGAAGGAAAATTTTGACTTAGAGTTTAGGTAATAATTTATTGTTTTGACTAATTGTAAGAAAAACAATATGTTTAAAAGGCGATTGAAGGTTACCTTTTTATTTTTTTTTACATTTAAGTAATAGAAACTTTTAAAAAATAGATAATTTAAAGAAAATATGTAAATCACCTTAATAAAATATTGAAATAGTTCTTCACAAAAATTTCTTCATATTAATTGTATCATGAAGTTATACTTTCAAAGTAAATTGGTATAAAAAAAGTAGAAAGGTAGTAATTAAAAGGGGTGCAGAAACTGTTTCAGGGTTAAATATTTCCCCAGAACAAATGTTTTGTTCAAAAATTTTAATTTTTTTATACTTTGAAGTTTTACTCAAAATATTTCCATTTTTATCTCCATATACTATGAGTTTTTATTTTAAATGAATAATTATCAAAATATGGTTATGGCCATTTTATACCTTCTTTGTCTTATCTAAAAGTAACCTAGGTTCAAAAATGTCTCTTGTCTTAAGAAATGAATTAAAAAGTTTTTTTTCTAAGTTGAAGTATGGAAGAACTCCACTAAACTTTATTCAATTTGTTGAAATCATTCTTGTAATTAAACAAGAATTTTTCTCATGAATATCACCTATCTTGTCACAGATGTGTTGTTTTTCCTGTAAATCAACTGAACCACTAGGAAAAACCATCTTTCCAAGTTTTCACCGAGAAAACTTTTTTCCTATTAGTTTCATAGTATTTTCTGTTCTACAACAGAAATACCGTAATTTTCTCCTCTTTTACGTAGAATTTGCACAGAGGACTTGATATTGTCACCAGCTAAAATATTTGATTCTAAAAACAACTGGATCTGTAGAGGTTTTTATTCTTCATAAACTTGAGTAAAATTTCCCCATAAATCCTAAAATTTTTCCCGAACCTTGTTTTTGTAATTAATTGTGTTCAGTTACATTTCTGAATAATTTAATACTTTTTTAGGGGTTAGATTTTTTTTTTAAATTTTACTATTGTACCTGAAATGTATTAGGTTATCACTTTATAATTCTATTGCTAATGATAATTTCACAAATTAATTAGCATCCAACTGCAATTTTTCAAAAAATTAATTTTTTTTTACAATATTGGGTTCTTGAAAGTGAAATGTGGATCGACCCCTGAAAATGATTATTAGATTTTTGTTAAATTTCCCATTTTAAAAATTTTGTTTGTGTATATTGTAATAAAATGTTATTCAATTTCTGGGTACTAGAAATAAAATGTGCTATCAATGTCCTTTATGCTACTTTTTATTTTGGAAGAATTCGGCTGTTTGGAATTTTAGGGGGAAACGGTGAGGGTTGGCTGGGGGAAGATATATTTGAGAATTAGGTTCGGGGGAAGGTTACAACTTTTTCCAGGTCCGGCTGTAGTATATACCTCCCAAAAACCTCCTCGTAAGAAGATGTATATCGATTCGTTCCAAAACCGTTCCGAATTTGCTTCTCCCGGCTAGGAATGCTACGGATATATTCCAGTTCAGCCTGCTATGTGAAGCACCCATCCCTTCCCGTCTATCTTCGCGTTCCGAAAATAATACATACTACGCGCTCCCAAAAAGCAAATGCTCGCCTGCGCGTTATATATATGGGGTACGGGGTTAATGGCTCACAGATTGCCCCTCTCAGACAGCACATACCTTTCTCTTCTGGGGCTGCAGGTGAGGAAGGTGCACAAGGACCTTTGTTCCGGACCGTGAAAGCCAGCCTTGTGTGGTGCCGGCCCATTAGAGAGGTGTTGTGACTGCTCGTAGGGTTTTTTTGAGTTGCATTTGGCACTGTCGTTAGTGCTCAACACTCCAGTGATGAAGCAATATGATGGTGTACTGTTCTGTTCGTTTTTTACTCATGGTTACCTCCTTCACCTTATTTAACAAGTAGAGGGGATTTGAAAATATGTACGTGAAATTTGGTAATGTTAGATTTGTGTTAGTACTATTTTTAACCTGGTAATTAAATTATAAAAGATTGGTCCTTGGGCAAAGAGATTTGCTCGATAGGTGCCTTGTAAATCTTAGCTTAGAGTCTGATTGGTGTGAATCGATGGAAGGGATGTTGCGGCGTAGTGGTTCAGGTGGGGAAAGGCTTGGAGAGGCAGCCTTTGAGTGCTACAAGCTGCCGTGCTCTTGTAGAAGACAAAATGTTTGGTTCTACCTCTACCGTATAGAATTATCCAACTTCAATAATGATTTCTCTCGTTCCAAGCATAGCTTTAATGTGTTTTTAATGGTGCTTTCTGCAACAATGAGCTTACTCCAACAGCTTTTCATCGGAGTCAGCTCCTTGTTGTGGCAAGCACCTCAATTTCTGCTTACTCTACATAAAAACATTTTGGTTTAAAGCGGAATGCTGTAGATTTTTTTTCCATTGTTAGTGTAGCTGATTTACTGCATTTAAGTCTGGTCCGGTAAATAACACAAGGTTGCATCTTCCACAACGCGTGGATAATTTAAAAAAATTCTCTCAAATTTTCTCTCGTAGTTCGTGAGAAAAATTTCCAAGTGCTTTTTTCAACCAAAAGAATCTCTGAATATGTGATGAAGGAAGGCGTTGCTTCCAACTCTTGTTTGGCAGCTTCTTTTATCTATTGTTTACTCAACATCTATCAGAGCTGCTCTGTCTTCATGTTGACGAAAGGAAGTCGTAGAAATGGTGTACGCTGTTTATGTACCGTTTCCTCTGTGACATGAAAAGAAATTTACGGTTTACTTATTTCATTATTCTCTCGTTTGGTAGCTGTCAGATTGTCAAGATATATGGGGATACAGGGATCTAAAACACAATATCATTCAGTAGTGGGAATGCACGCTATATTTAATTTATAAATTGGCTGGTTCATCTGTACTTAGAGCCTCTTTTGTTTTGTCGTCTAAATCGTTTTCTTCTTACTCATCATTTCAGTTTTCGTCACTTTTATTGGTCGTAATTTATTTTATTTCGTAATTGAAACCAAGTAATGATTTTCTTCTCCTTCTTGCTTATCTCTCTGATCTGAATCAAATAAGATCCATGAGGTTGTTCGCCTTAAAAATATCGAAGACAAAAGCGAGACTACTTTTAAGGTCCTCTCGCACCAAATTTACACATTTAATTACACATTTAGGTGTTGTGCAGTGGCCTATTCACTTGCACTTGGTGCAAACAGGGAAGGTCCTGGTACCATTTGATAACCTGATGGTTTTTATTTTAGTAATGATTTATTTTCGATATACAAGTTTGAAATTATTCATCTACATTCTACATTGCATTTAGATGCAAACATTTCCACTTTTTTTTTTTGGATGTTTTAAACCCCGCCTTTTTATCAGTGCGCCTTTGCAAATGAATCTAAGGCATACCGAATAAATGATAGGAAAAACGAAGTGTTAACATATAAATAGGAAATCCAGGTTCTGTCGTTATTTTTTTCCGAAGTTAGGGAAAACATTTATGTAGAATTTCAATAAATTGAAGATGTTTATTATGACTGCTCTAAGTTAACTTTCTAATCACCACCCACACATAATTTACTCTTCATATTGAGATGTTATTCATTGCTAATCAAGTGCGCTCTGAACTTACAAACGTTCTTACTGTAGTTAAGTTATATTCTAAGTAAATTTAGCTGTTTCAACTCAAAGTTACTACCTTTGCTGTAGTAGAACTGTTAAATGTATTCCTGGTCTCTCAAACAGCAAATGGAGCCAGGACAGGTGTCCTGACACCCCGCGATTTATTCTTTGTACTGGTGCCAAATCTGCTGTCTCTAGGAGGCCACAAACTACGGAAGGATATTTGCTGAGGCTGTTCACACACGTCAGGCAGTTTATACCCTTTCAGATTTAAGGAAGTATTTCGAAACGGGGTCGGGTGGACTATATTTCGGTAGTTGTGTATATTTTTATTGCTTTCTCGTTTTCTTACTTTTTTAAAACTTGGAATGGTCTGAGATTTTAACTTTCTAGGGCAGGGGTTCCTACTCTTTTCGACTCCGGGAGCAATTTTAAGATGAAATAACTTGTCATGGAGCACTTTTTAGGAGATAGATAGATTAGATTTTTCACTTATATATATTCGGGAAGAATTTAGGAGAAGAAATTACTATCTTTGCTGAAATCTTGAGATACACGGAGCACAGTTTGAAAACCGGTGTTCTAGGTTTTTTTTCTAGGACAAAACCTTTGAAGTATTAAACTATCTGGGGACCACAATGTTGAGAGCAAAACGCTCCCATATCTCTCTTTAATAACAATTCCGAGAATTTTCCTCTTTTTTCCTTTGCACGACTCTTGCAATCGTTCCCCAATTATATTTCATCCCATTTATTTAAATAAATGCAAGTCTCTCCTCTAGACTTTCATTTGCATTTCGAACGAAACCCCGGATCCGAAAGGAAGGGACCTCGTCCCAACCACTTTTTAAAAGCGCTGTTGAAGTCGCTCAGGTGTTGCGTTGGTGACGACGACCCTCCTTATTTTATTCTTTTCTCCTGTATATAATGGCACCTGGGTTCTCGGAAAGTCGATCGTTATGTGTGGGAGTATCGCTCAGGTGCGTTCGTTGATCTCGGTGGGAGGGAGGTTGCTCCTCAGCTGGAGCAACAACGGTATAATCGAATATTTTCTAGCGCTTTTGGTGGGTGAGGTGTCGGAAAATATTTTGTGAAAAGCTCTTGATTTCGAATGCGGAGGATGTTTTTGCTCTTTCCTTTGCTCACAGGGAACGTAAATATCGTGGGTGTGTAAGGACTTAGGTGAGGGACAAATGCATTACGATTTTTAATTATCAGTTCACCTAAAATTTTCTTAAAAATCAAACGTGAGTATTTTTGCTCTAGAATAATATTTTTGCTTGCTGTGAGTATACTAAAAATCAATTTTTGACAACACATAAAGGAAAAAATTATGTGAAATTTCAACCCTTTTTTATGATATGATAAAAAATGAAAGTCACTCATAATTACACATCTTATGACTTTTCTAACTTTTTGGAGGAGCGTCTTCAATGGTTTTCTCATAGTGTGTCATAGATTGAAATGGTGTTATTGAGATTTTTTTACAACTCTATGTATATAGAACTGAGGGAGTGTAACCATTGGTTTTGTTTTTAAATGCTTTCCTTCTCTATCAGAACAAGTGTTTATAAATTGTTATTACATGAGCTTAAGGTGAACTGTGTATGAACTCTAGACATTACTTAATATGTTGAAATAGTTTGATGGCAGCAATGCGGAAGTCTTGGAAGATTTTTAAATGATAGTTGTCTCGACTTAACGTTAGTTAAAACTTCTTGAAGTTAAACTCTTTATAATTGTTGGATGAGTTGTCATCAAGAGAATTAGGCCTCTTAAACAAAACAATTATAAATTTTGGGAATAATTAAAGCTTATTTAACTATCGCATCCTTTAATCTTAAATTCAATTATAAAACTACCGTGTGAACTCAATATAATTTCAAAACATCCTTAAATTTTTATTTACGAGAGTTAAAAAGAAGTTGCTGAGACAAGACAATTAAAGCAAATTTCTTTCTTATTCTCGGACTTGTTTCTCTTTTCATCTGAAAATATTCAAAATTGTGCAGCATCTAGTTATGGGCATCGCCTGAAAGAGAAAAAGAACGGTATACTTTCTGAAATTCTAAACATCTGCTTTAGTTTTCTGCCTTGTAATTTAACTTGTGACATGGTTCAACCCCGCCCTTGATGTAAACGCTCAATAACCCCACCCATGAGTAAAATAAAGATTGAGGGCCTCGTTAAATAAGCCCAGTAAATGTGTGGTCATTTCGCAGTCGTTAATAAATTGAATTATTTATTTGCTTGTAAATCTAAGCAAGGTAAGAGACAGACCAAGACCAAAATTTTGTTTTTCACGAGGGTAAGATTGTCATGTACCCCCTTTTTTATCTCCCTGCTTTTCCTCATTTCAGTTTGTTTTGGATATATTATATATGCTTAGGTAGTAAAGATGTATCAGTGGCGTATATAGCAATTTATATAGGGAGGGGCCCAAATATTCTCTAAGGATAAAAAATATATAGTCCTTATCAGGTCTAGGCAGATTTTGCAAGGGGGAGAGGACCCAAAATTATTCTTCAGCCCCTCACATGCATGTTTAATTAGGTGGAATGTAGCTTTTTAATAATATTTAGGTAGGGGGGAATTTTCATCTTAAGGAAAATATTTATATTAAATTGTGAATAATAGAGTTCCAAGTAGTCAAAGGGGGGACCTGGAGTGGAGGTCCTCTCCTGGAAATTCTTTTGAAAATTGAACCCTAAAAAACAGGGTTTAACTTGGTTTGGTACACCTATAGTCCGAATTTGAGGAAGGGGCTGGGCCCCCGCGCTCCTTCCTGATTGTAAAGTAGGATTTGTTTTATGGTAGCTAGAAAGGGTATTTTCTTTGTATACGTTATTCATGATTTGTCTATACGTTTTACAGAAACCTAAAATACTATAAGGATTTACATTTTTTAGTTCACAAAATAAGATGGAAATAATTTTATAAATACAATTAAAGTAAAATACACTGGTCACGTACTGTATCCTATCCAATCGCTTATTTGTAGTAGTGTTTGGTTTGGATTCTGAGCAAATAACGTGTCTCTCTCGCGCTTTTTGCACTGTATGTTTTTATTGGAGACAGTATCCACACTCGACAAGGAGCCCTCCTCCTTACCCTCATTTTATTTCCCTAATCGCTCCTGGCAGCCTCCGCCAACTCTTCTTTCGAAAGCCGTCTTAAAGCCAAACCCTCCATCAAGGCATTAATTTTATCCACACAGTGAACTTGGCCTTTGCGCGTGCGACTCATTTGAAAAGGCGAGGAAGTGATGCATGCGATTGACATTGGTGTCTGGCCGCGCGTTTTTCCCCTAAAAAACCATCCTTGGGAGACAATTACGACGACAATTGGACTCATTGTCTTTTTGTCATGCGCCGCTTGCCGGAAGTCGCAGTGACACGCTTTCCCGCCATTTGTCTTGCTTATGGCGAATTAATGCTGTTCTTCGTCGCCTTTAAGCGGTTTTCCAAACCTCCTGTGATGTCGAGTTATTGCTTTTGAATTGTCGTGTTATGGATATGAGGAGGTGCTTGTGGTTGCTTTTCATATCTAAAGATTCTTTGTTTAGGTTAGACTGAGATTTTAGTAGCAAGTTCACCATGTCAACTAGGGTGACATATTTCATTGGTATTTCAATGATGAGGTAAACCTTTCTCTTATAATGACCTCTTTACCATTAAGGATTGATGTCCTTGGTTTACTTAAAATTTGTTCCTTATTCCAGGTTTAGCCCCTAAAAACTTCTCAAAACTATTTTGGGATAATTAATGGGTACTTTTTGTTACACTCGTGCGTAGGGATGGTGTACTTTGTGATTAATGATTCTTTAAAATTGAAGCATTGAAGTAATTTTCTAAAAATCTATATTTGTTAAAAGTAAATGCAACATAAGGCCTTGAAAGGGGCAAATCTAACACCTCACATCGTGGGGGGGGGGTTTCTGATACCGCTGGAAAAACTAATGGTTGAGAATACTGGCCCTCAGGTAAAATTAGTCTAAAATACTACAGCGTTTGCTGATTAGTTATAACAGTTTGAATCCGCATTACAGCACCTTTTATTGCGTTGGTTTAAAAATCGTATGAACTGAAACTTCAGCTACAAATAGTGCGTTATTTCGATGCAGGTTTTTCAATGTATCCGTCACGCATATTCATTGCAGCTATGATTTCAGCCATTGTCAAAAAAAAAAAACTTCCGGGTAGTTGGAGCCAGTTAAAAGAAATTTGCCCTCTGTTTTTATCGCTTGAATATCTCATCATTTTCACTTAGGATTTCCAAACAATGGTCATCAACAAACCATTAAAACTATTTCTTTTGAGTATTTGCCTTCAATCAGTGTAATGAAGCGTTCAGAATGGCGTGTATGTTAATTGCTCCTTCATGGGAAACAGCATTCATTCTTTGAAACGCGATTATTCTTTTTAATAACTTTTTTTGGTGAAATGCACCCGCTTTGAAATAAAAATTTGACCACCCCCTATCCCTACAATCCTATTTTCATAAAATTTATACCAGGTTCATCTAAATTTCACTGCGCTTTCTTGTTCGATTCCTTTAGTCAGAGTACTGTTAGGGAAGATTACTGTGTTGAACTTTAATTACGCAATTACGCTTTTTTTGTGGAATGCGTCTTAATTTGCCCATTGAAATGGCCTAATCAGACCACCCATGCGTTCCTTTCTTTAATTGTAACATTCTCTAGCAATTCCAATTGAGAACCCGAGGTATTTATTTCTTTAATGACGGCTTGTTAAATGCTCTTAACCTTTATATCTGCCTGACCGACCTGAACTCTCGAGTAATTATACTATTAATATTTCCTCTGGCAATTGGAATCACGTTTGAGACTCGTTACTTATACTCTCTAGATTTCTAGATCAATTCCCTCATCTTGTTAGCGATCAGATATGAAAGTTATATATTATTTATATTATATTTTATTTATTTATAACTACCATTAAATTATTTGATGGGCTATTAAAATTTAACATATTGTAGCAGGTACTCTGCTATATTTCAACTCGTACGTTGTTTTTTTGTGTCACACTTTTTGTGCGGTCCATCAAAATGTATATCAGGAAGAAAAAAAATATGCTAAAATATTTTGTCAGTTGAAATAATATTTTTTACAATGATTTGATAAGAGTCCACTTGTTTTTTAGGTAACTGGCAAAAAGGATTAATCAATGTAAGTTCAGTTCGAGTTACTTTCAGACTAGGTGTTCGACAGTTGCAACTTTTTTTTTTTGCTTAGTTTTAATCACAGAGGGTTTTAATTCCATTCATATTGCCTAAAACTTTAAGGTAAAAAAAGAAAAAATAAATATCCCAAAAAAAAATTTTGCCCTCATTTAATAAAATGCGGAATGTCCAATATACTTCTCGCGACCCAGGATCATCTGTTCCTTTCGGTCTAGCATAAAAGAAAGTCTAAATTCTGATGTTTTAATTATTCCCTCCGCTGTCAACCTCCCGTCCGTGAGCTGACATGCATCTCCTCGTTACATCCCTTCCTCCCAGTCTTTAATGGAGCCGCTCTTGGCTAAAAAAAAGTTCCTCGGCTCGCTCCAAATAGGCCTCCTCTCGTACCCTTCCCGCTCATCAATTCATATTTCTGTCCTTTCATTAAAAAAAGTATTTGGAAGCTCGCGTGCCGACCAAGACAAAACGGAAGCTGGCCTGTTCAGTTAATTCATAGTTGACGCGATAATTCAGGTTTTCAACGCACTTCTTTTATTTCTATCTATATCGCTTATTTTTATGAAACCTATAATTTAAACAAAGCTAATTTACTTTGTGATATTTTTTTTTACGTATTTTCAAGCGTATTGAAATGAAATATGAACTTTAGAATTGTCAATTATGAAATGGTGGGCTGGATTAAAAAAAAATTGCGACATCCTTCAGTTATTTCTTTTGCATTTTGCTAAACTATTTTGATCTCGATTCAAGTGCGTTTTTCATTCATAAATGGGACTTGAACACAAGAGGTACTACTTGAAAGAATAAGTGTTTAAGAAGTTCGTAGCTCTTTTGTTACCAAAAATTGTTTTGGTGGCACTCTTGTCTTAAAAATGGTGTATTATTATTCATCATTCCAGCAGGAGATCGTGCTTAATATTATTGCATTCAATTTTGCGTGAAAATATGGCATTCTTTTCCTGCGTTTATTAGCAATTATACTGGTGTAAAAGATGCATGAATCCTATCTATTAGTCGTAGAAGGCATATTTGCATTTTTATATACTCCACGCAAAGAATTTGGCTGTGCAGAGTTTACGCGGACACAAGTCTGCACAGCCCTGTATATTGTATGGTGGTATGTTATTCGAATGTATATTGAAAATAATACAATATCTATTTTACTATTGGACAGTTTCTCTTTCATTATGAGGAATTATTTTTTGGAAGATGATCAATGTGGCACTTCAATATAATCACCATCTTTCTTCTTAATAATAAAAGCTAACAGGCCTTAGTTTGGGGACTGCTGACCTTGAAAAATGAAATATTAACTCTCTTGGGAATAGGGATACCATAAAAGCCTTTTGGTTAAAATATGATTTTATGATCTTTCTCCGAAAACAAATGACTTCATCTCGAACGGTCTGTTTCAGAATCTTCGATTGGGCTTCATTTTCTTTTTATATCATGTCTGGGCTAATTTGGAGAATTGTTTCCAATTTCCGATCTCTTTCCCTGCTCCTCTCCTTTTGTTCTTCCTATTTCTCCCATCTCCCTTTGGTGTAATCAATTTATTGGGTAAACTCTCCGCCGCGGATTGCTTTCCAGAGTCATTTGAGTGGTCGTAAAAAATCCCGAAACCGCTTTGGAAAAAAATAAATTTCTAAACGGGATTCCGCTGACTATTGTGCGGGGTCGACCTTTATCTCAGAGAAAAGAGGCTTTGGAACTTAACCTTGTCGAAAACGTGCAAAAGTCGGACAAGTGAAGCCGATTTATGTGTTGTCGCCAATGCGGATTCTTTCTCTTTCACTTGTGGGAGTTGTAGATCATAAAATCGATCGTAAAGACTGATTTGTTTTTTCCCTAAATTGTGCCCATACATCCGAAAAGGCGTACGGGTTGTATGTATTCTGTTTCCACTGCGTCGCGAAATTCGTCTGTTTTTGGGACATTTGTGAGTTTTTCGTTGTGACATACCATTCTGTTTTCCTGTGTTTGTATATCGGTCAGTCGTCGGTTTACTGCTGGCGGTTATGGTAAAATACAGGAACTATTGGAGCGCATGGCTGGTAAATCGAATTGTTTTTGGTGTCAAGAAATCCGTCCGAAAGCGGGTGAGTTGTTTTGGCACTGCTTATAGAAATTTGAATTTTTGGAAACGTCTTTTGAAGGAGGTCAAATTGAGGTACTTGACTTCCCAAACTTTAGCATTTTGCTAAAACCTTTAACAAACTGAAACTGATTCTCATTTTTTTTTTTTTTTTTTGCTAAAGGAATTTTCTTTTCTTGCTTAAACCAACCAATGGTTGACAGTTGACATCTCTGTAGGATATATCCCTTGTGTCTGGGATTGCAAACTAAAGTCCCCATTGCAAACTGAATTCTAATGAAGTTGGTTGAAATAAGGAAATTTGCTGAGACAAAAAGATGAGAAAACATTGGTTAGATATTTGAGCACAACAACAAATTATTTGTTTAATCATTATAAAAACATTTTTTATCCCTAAATTCTTGTACTTTCTTTAAAAAAAACCCATTCATTATACTTAAGTGTAAAAAAAAAACTTAACTTAAAACTTTAATTTGAGTACATCAAAATGTTTCTATCTAAGTCAAGGAAAAATATCGGTCATATCAGGGAAAGTCGTGAATTTGCAATTTTTTTTTATTTATTTTGGCAGATACTCTGGACTTGAAACATTCTATTGATCTTCAGAAGGAAAAGAAATCTCTTATCTTATCTCCAAAGCTTAAAACAATTTTCCCGTCCACTTTTTCTTACAGATGATGTAAAAGTTAATTTCTCACTCATTGTGTTCCCTGTTCTGAAAATGCACTACCATCTACTAGGGTCAAAAAATTAAGTGAAGATTACGTGTAATGGCTGGAAGAGAAAAAGTTGGGCGCTCGGGTTTCCTTTTGATTGCCCTTGTAATTGGATTGTTCCCAATTGGCACCCAGTATATGCGCGTATTCCACTAAAATGCCCTTGGTGGTGAAACGGGATAATAAGGAAACTCTTTTTATAATCTGTTCAGTTTCAAATGGTTTTATTGGAGCATTGTAAAACGAGAGATGTTGAACTGTTTTAAATAGCCACTTATAATAAATATGTTTTGTGGGTAAAAAAAAAAAGAATTTTAAATATGATTGGTATGTAAGTACTTAAGTCAGCAATAATTATTATAGTCTGTGGCGTTAGAATCTGTTCTGAATATCATTAGTTTTATTACGTGTGCTATTATTTCAGCTTCAGTGGAATAGTGTTAGAGTATGTTATATTGTTATTCTGAAAGTTGAGGTAAGATTTTGCATTACGCCCTCCCCCCTTTTTTTGACCTCATGTAATTTATGGACGTCCCCTTATTAGATTCTAGATCAGGGGTTCCGAAC
The DNA here is from genome assembly GCA_963680715.1 of Tetragnatha montana. Taxonomy (NCBI): domain Eukaryota; kingdom Metazoa; phylum Arthropoda; class Arachnida; order Araneae; family Tetragnathidae; genus Tetragnatha; species Tetragnatha montana. The sequence goes on along the minus strand of OY796675.1, from coordinate 16,507,798 downwards.
CTGGGGGTAAATACCCCCCGGGGGGTAAACACGCTATTCTTCAGGGGTAACAGAGAACAAAACAAAGGCCAGAAACCGTCTCAATGTGGAACATGACATGAGATGTGCTTTAAGTGACACTAAACCTAACATAAAAAACTTGTTAACGCAAAACAATTTCAACCCTCACACTGATTATTATTATTAATTCATAGTTAAAGTATCGTAATATTGTTGTGTTTTTATGTAGCCACAATGTATCCAGTTTTCTGACTAACTGCTGGGCAATGACTACTTTGTAACTTTGTTGTAAATAAACATTAGAATTCGCTTGCATTGAGTGTTTTTATAACATTTTAAAATTGGGGTAAAATTTGATTTCCTAACAGGCTACAGGGGTAGCAGTATTATAAAGGTTAGGAACCACTGTTCTAGATGCTACCATTCTGAATCCCAGAGGATATCAATATTCTTCAACTATAGCATGAAATCCATTTAACTGAAGTCAAATAGTAATCTGATATCGTTGAGCTTGTTATTCCATCCATTATTGTCACCCGTTGATCTTCATTCAACAACTTGAAGTGTTGCTAAAAAGTTGAAACCATTCCAGCAACACTAGTTATCTACCGTTGAATCCATTTAAATCCTCTTTCTCCTGGTTAGCTGGAATAACGATCTAGTCACCACAATCCAGACTTGTCACAACGAGCGTTTAAATGCTATTCGATTGGTGAGGCTCATCCAAACAACTCAAGGAAGGATCCATTTTGTGTCTTTCATTCAACAACTTGAAGTGTTGCCAACTTTGAAAAAACAATAGATTTCTGACCTCTAAACTGCCTTCATCATCTCTTTATTTTCCCATCATCATTGGCCACAACGAACTCGTCCTCTTCTAAATTGAATTCATCGGTTCATTCTGAATTATTCCCTCTTCTTAGCATACAGTTCGAAATAGGACCCTTCGCGTGATGCAGAGCGTGACCTCTCGCGCGATCCTGTTCCAAGCCGTCTTCTTGAAGGGTGGCCAGCAAGCTTCTTTTCACGTGAATGGCGAAATGCGACTCGTGTGTGTGTCGCACTATTGTCAGGAGTGTCTCGGTCTCCAAAGGCCACTGTTGTGTGTGGCACGATTAGCAGCCAGACGAATTTGAGTCCAATATATATGAGATTTGGGTTGAGTTTGCATTCGTGTCTTAACTGTGTTTAGTGTTCTTGTCTCTGACAATTCTTGCGAGCTCAACCAAATAGAAGTGGCTTATAGTAAGAAAATATGGGGTGATTTTAGTAGTTCACTGTGGTATAAAAAATAAAAACTATTGACTTTCAGAGAAGACATCCCAAAATTTCTCCTTGGCTGCTTGTAAAAAGATGGAACTGCTAACTGAGGATTTCATTTGATATATTGGTATTCAAACACAGACCCATTTGCATACCACAAAAATATGCATTTTCATTGAAAATAGATTGTATAATAGTTCTCTAGTTCCCCCTTCGAAGTGACCCTCTTAACTATTATATCATCCATCATCTTTGTGTAAAACGCTATCTCGTGGTAATTATTTCGGAAATCTCCCTACAATTTTAGGAAATGATAATTTATCATACGTATAGTATCCGTTTACTAATCCCATAATGCAGATAGGTACTGAGTGGGAAAAGTGACTTCGAACCCTTCGATCTCATCTGCTCGCACATTCGACGATCGCGATAACGCGTCAGAATAATAGTCCAAAAGAGGATTTCTGTTCAATGTCAATCGAATCAAGCGTGATCCTCGTTTGAAAGTCCTGTTGAATGATCTTCCTTATCTGTTTAAATAATAAAAAAAAAGACGGGGAAAAAGCTGCTCTCTCAGCGATATATCCCAGCCTGCGTGCCGGCACTCGGTAGTTGCGTGGCTTCCGGAGACGTGATGCATTTCACAATTCGGATTCCGCTCGCTCCCCCCGCCCCTGTTTTGCCGCCACCATCCATTCTTTCCCATCCGTTTTCCAATGCCGACCTTTTTTTATTATTACTCGGTGTTTTAAATTTTATTATCTTCCCTCCCTTGCACCCGTTGCGAAAAGCTTACGCATCCTCAAAAATGCGCAGCTTCTTAGCGGTGGAGTGTGGAGTAGTAGAACTTGTCTACTATTGTCTTCCTATACTCTCCATTCGTGCAAATTGAATGAGCTCTTTTAAAATTCTCGAAACGTGTGTGGGTGTCACTTACGTATGGATTGGGGAGACTTAACTTTGAGTTAGTTGGTTGTGGTTTTTGAATTTGAATCTTATAAACTTGAAATGTAAAGAATATTCTTGATGTCAGTCAGTGGCGAAGCGTGCATGGAAGCGCTGGAAGCTGATCGCAATCTAGCCAAGTTTGATAAGATTGTAAGATAAGTTTTTTTTTAGTTTTATTCCGAATTTGGTAATATCACGTGATAATGGAAGTTGTTGGTGTGATTTTGTTAAATCTCGATTTCTCGAAATGGTTGAAATTTGGATCATGTGTTTATGCAGCGCTTCTCCTGTTTGCAGTTCATGCTTCGCCACTACTGTATAATGTTATGATGAAAGGCAGGAAAATAAGTTTTTATATCAATACATATAGTTTTTTATCTTAAACATATAAATTGTAATTGATCAAAGGGTATTTTTTAAGTGCAGTTTACAATATGCTATTACCGAATGACATTTTAACTACCAATTAGTTTATCCCCATCAAAGTTTTACCATTATTCATCTGGAAATAAAAAACTGAAACAGAAGAATGAAGGGATTTTCAGTTGGGTTAAATCCTATGAAACTAAGTTCTGTAACGATCCCTTGAAGCTGCTTGAATTGTTTCTTAAGTTCAAGGTAATCCCCCGTTTCTCTAGTTAGGGCTCTATATTTATAAATTTTTTTATCTCGTTTAGTTCTATAGTGATCTATTGGTGGATTTTAACTCTGTTGAATTAGTATGCTGTAAATTTATGCTAAAAATATATTAACTAAGAAGGAAGTATTACAATTAATTAATTCATTTACAACCTAATATCTAAAATTTTACACCTTCGAAAGATATCCGTTTTAAATGCGTATTTCGATTGTATTCCAAAAACTGTTTTTTCGGACTCCTATTGAAAGTAATAAAAAACTGTCAAGAGATACCAGCACCTGACAATTGTCTCCACCTCCGCCACTCGGAACAAAAACTTGAATCATCACATTCTGTCTTCGCCCACTCAAACAGCTTTCGCAGTTGTGACCGGTGATTTCTTCCTTTCCATATTGTTAAGATCACTTCTTTAAAAAGAGATTTTCTCATTTCCTCGTCAGTGAAATAAGGCACTTGGGATCCCAATTGTCTGATGTAACATTTTTCGGGAGGTGAAACGAGTTAAATCAAGTGTCAAGACCGGTTCCTGTGGGCTTTAAAATGTTATGTAGTGTCATCTTTATTTATACTTTATAAAAACTTTTCTAGATGTGATGTGTGTTTTTTAAGGGGAGCTACTTGATATTGATTATCCCAGTTAGCCACGCAAGAAAAAAAGTGCATCCATATAGTAATCTTTAAAAGCAATCGTATAGAAAAATATTTTTATTACATGTTAACTATAAAGGTCAACTAGAAAATCTGTAGATTTCTACTTTTAATTTGTTTAATATAAATTTTAATGGTTTCTTGGAAAATGGTTGATTTTTGTGTTCTCTTTTTTTTTTGCTACGTAATTAAATTCATCATAGCTCTGGAAAAGGCCATTAGAGACTCTAATATCAACACAAATGGGACAATCTTGCAAAGAACTGTCCAACTACTCGCTTTTGCAGATGACATCGATATAATTGGAAGAACAAAACGCTCAGTTATCGACGCTTTTGTAGCTCTTGAGAGGGCGGCGAGAAATATGGGACTTGTTATAAATGCAGACAAAACAAAGTTTTTGATAGCGACAAACAAAACTCTTGATCCCTCTCCTCTCAAGATAATGACCTACTCTTTTGAAACTGTAACCCAGTTCAAGTATTTAGGAACCTTAATATCAAGTCGCAACAACCAAAAAATCGAAATTAATAACAGAATTTTCATGGCTAATAGAAGCTTTTACGGCCTCAAAAACCAATTCAAATCTAAGTTCATCAGTGTGAAGACAAAGTTAAGCATATATAAAACTTTAATCAGGCCTATAGTTATGTATGGAAGCGAGTGTTGGACCCTCAACAAAACAGAGGAAGAAAAACTGCTGATCTTTGAAAGAAAAATATTGAGGAAAATATTTGGACCAATTCAAGAAAACAACGTGAGGAGGATTCTTTACAATCACGAAATTTACAAAAAAATATGACAAATTTGGTGGGACCGACATTGTGAGAACTATCAAGGCGTCACGTATTAGGTGGCTGGGCCATCTCTTCAGATATCCCGATGCCGCCCCTGCCAAAAAAGTGACTTTCTCCAAAATTGAAGGGATTAGACGAAGGGGAAAGACCACCTACAAGATGGATGGATGATGTTGAGGGGGACCTCAAGCTACTGGGAATTAACCGATGGCGGGCCGTCGCACCAGACAGGGCCAGATGGAGGAGAATCTGCGAGTCAGCCTTGGCCTGTAAAAGGCTGTTGAGGTGTTGAGCTTATGAAGAAGAAGAATTAAATTCATTTTCTTGCGTTTTGTCAGAAGCGTTTGTAAGACGAACTCCGCTACTGAAAATAGTTTTGCCCCTCTTTTAAAACTCAAGTTTCGGTTTGATTGAGTTTATCTAGATTGCAGATAGAAAATGCAATTATTTTCATGGACAGACTTTTTTTTAGTATTTCTAATCAGTTAAGTATATCCATTCGAAGTTGTGATTAGATACCGATGCTGTATTCATTTTTACATAAATTTAAATTGGAAACTACTACTGTCGGGCCGCAAAGTAATCGGGCAAATTTCATTAGTACGTGATTTCTGAGGTACCTAGAGTTTTTAAAATTGAATTTTTGTGGTGAGGGATTTGGATGGTAAGTTGGTACTAACTATGAAAATTTCAAATCGGTATACCTCTAACCCTACCTATTTTGGTACGGAGTGAATTTTACTTAAAATTGGGGGTCTGAAGGGTCCTCCTCCAGAAATCGTTTAGAAACTTCACTAAAAAATAAACTCATTTTTAGATACTTCACCTTCTTGAGTAACATTTAGACTAATTTGAAATTCTAAAATTAGCCAAATTTGTAAGGTTTTATGAAATGTGGTTTTTTGAAAAGCATATTTTGTAGCTTTCAAATCATTTCATTTTTTCAAATAATTTTTTTTAACTGTTTTGGTATTTTTTTTGCTCATTTAATAGTATAGATTATAATGAAAAATAACATATACTATGTTAGGATAATTTTTGTTCGGATTTTGCACGTGTAATTTAGCCGTAATAGGAGGTAACAGTGCAAATTTGTTGGGTGTACGAATACTTCCTGGAGTGACTGTATTTAGAATGCTGCCATGTCTTTATTATTTATACAAAAGGCGTGAAATATTGGTTCAATAGCCTGATATCTCGAAACCTGATGATTAAAAGGGATGCATGACGAATCAGATGTCCGATTTTTCCAAATTTTAAACTTGTGTCTTGATGGTTTGTTTCAATTTTAAACTTGTGTCTTGATGGTTTGTTTCAATTTTAAACTTGTGTCTTGATGGTTTGTTTCAATTTTAAACGTGTGTCTTGATGGTTTGTTTCAATTTTAAACTTGTGTCTTGATGGTTTGTTTCAATTTTAAACGTGTGTCTTGATGGTTTGTTTCAATTTTAAACTTGTGTCTTGATGGTTCGTTTTGTTTCAGTTTCTGTCCGCGATGGCCGAAGAGAAGGGAGAGGAGGAGCAGAAGGACGAGAAGAAGAACGCGGCGCACGAGACGGAGACCAACTCCTCCCACAGCTCCCCCCAGGGCCGCCGCCTCTCCGTGTCCAGCAAGCCCGGCATCTGCCGCGTGCGGCTCCTCGACGGCTCCGACTACGAGACGGAGATCGACGTGAGTCTCCCCTTCCTTTGGTTTTATAGTTTTATATATTGGAGCTTTGGGAGGAAATGAACGGTGGAAGGGAGTTTTAGACTGGCGCGGATCCAAGGGGGGAGACACTTTTCCAGACAAATGTCAAAATGTTGGAGGTTTTTTGAAAAGTATCACTCAAAAGATCCCCTTTGGGTAGCGCTGGGGGGGGTATGGGAGTCCTTCCCCCATAAAAAATTTTGAAATTTGACCTGGAAAAGTAGGGTTTTAACTCATTTTGAGTAATTTTTTGGGGTCAAAGGGGGGCACAGTCCAGAGTGACCCCCCAGTGGCATAGCCAGAAAAAATTTCGGAGTGGGATATTGATATTTCGGGAGGGGATATGGGGTAAGTTTAGTGGTTTTCTATGGTCAAAAAAAGGAAATTTTCTGATTTTCGGGGGGGGGGTATATCCCCAAATCCCCCCCCCCATCTGGCTATGCCCCTGTGACCCCCCTTGGTTCCATGCCTGGCTTTAGAGAGAGCTATGATGAGTATACCATAGTGGGTTACATAGAAATTTATTCTAGAGTGTCCCAAATACCCTAATAATTTTAATAAGTCATTATCAGGCCCAAAGCTAGATTTCTGCACCGGGAGAGAGGACTCAAAACTATTCCTACCCCCTCCCATGCATATTTAATAGGTTCAATGTAACATTTTTATATGTTTTTGGTGGGATTTGCATCTTGATGAACTTATTGTAAAAAATTGTGAATAATATATAAGATATTTACTTTAGTTAAATTATTTTTAATAAAATCTTATTAAAGTGAAACAAAAAGAAATTACTTTATAAAATTACTAGTAGTCCAATTTATACAAGAATGGAAGCTGTTGTTAATGAACACAATTTGTTGAATAGGCTATGTACTGCTATCTTCTGGGTGAAATATCAAAAATTTAAAGTGAAGTTAAGGTATAAAAAATTGTGTTCTCCCATTCATCCCCACTCCCCTAATCTTACTTATAATTGGTAAATTAAGATCATGTGTATAAAACATTTTGGAGTTTTATTTGTACTATAATAATTATAATTGCATTATGTCATTTTAGAGGAAAGTAAAAGGAGGTGATCTTTTCGATAAAATATGTGAGTCTCTGAATATTATGGAAAAAGACTATTTTGGGATAACCTATCGTGATACTGAAGATTCAAGGGTTAGTATTTATAATTGTTAACCATGTTATAATTTTAATTGAATCCTCACTGTAAATTCAACAATGTTACTAATTGAGTTACTGACTTTATTTTTTAGAATTGGATTAATTTTGATAAACGAATAAGCAAGCAAATCAAAAGTAAGCATTCTGTTGAATTTTTAAGAAGTCTTACATTAATGTATATTGAAACTTTGTTTCAATTTGCTCAGAGGTGTAAATGCTAAAGTATTGAATTGTTTTTCATAGATGCCCCTTGGGTTTTCTGTTTTGAAGTCAAGTTCTATCCTCCTGACCCTGCTCAACTACAAGAAGATATTACTAGGTAAATGCTTGCTATTTATTTTGGCAGAATTTTAATTTTGTGCATCTTGTCTCATAAATGTTTGTCTTCTAGGTACCAGTTATGTCTACAAATAAGGAATGATATTCTCTGTGGAAAGTAAGCTCTTCTTTTGTTCATGTATTAAATTGAGAGATTGTCAATTTTTGTCTCTTTATAATAACGATCTTGTTACTATTACAGGCTGCCATGCTCATTCGTCACCCACGCCCTGCTGGGGTCTTATTTGGTCCAGTCGGAGCTGGGTGATTATGATCCTGACGAACACGGGAATAACTACCTTTCTGAATTTCGATTTGCTCCAAACCAAACTCCTGAACTTGAAGAAAAGGTTGTGGAATTGCACAAACAACACAAGTAAAAATCACCTTTTTTATATCATCAAATTTGAGTTAAGGAGTATTGATAAAAGGAAGGGGGTGAACAGATGCATTATATTTCTATTTCTATTATTATATGCTTGCAAGTTTCAGCAGGGATAACAGAACAAGGGGCCATGGGTATTAACTAAATAAGACACAGGTCAATCGGGATTTAAGGAAGTACTACTACTTCAATAGGGTAATTGACATATGGAACGCGTTGCCAGAAAATATAGTATATTCAAAGGGAGTGTTTGAGTTTAAGAGGCAATTGGATAGGCTGTGGGAATTGGGGAATTCATAATCATAGGACCGGCCTTGTTGGGCTTTGAGCCTGTAGCTGGTCGTCAGTCTTTGTATTTGTATTTAACTGTTTTTCCACTTCTTATTTATGCTATTGTATGTAGGTAAAAATCAAAGCTGTATCTTTAAATTTATTTTAATCTGACTTCCTTGGAATCAAAAGATTGTTAAATTGAAATAATTACTTGATATGTATGGGTTACATTTACTACAGCCAAGATAAATGATGTACTCAATAGGTATTTCTGGAATTTAAAAATAATCAATATAAAGTTATGCTATGTTTTTAGAAATTTTTTGTAATATTTTTATAACTTCTTTGAAAATCTGAAGAGCATTATATAACTGGGTCTTTTGAAATAAGCTTTGTGTGTGACCTAAAGTTTTGAAGCTTTCCCAACTATTTGTTTGCTTTTGTAGGGGTCAAACACCTGCCGAAGCTGAGCTTCACTATTTAGAAAATGCAAAAAAACTGGCAATGTATGGAGTCGACTTACACCAAGCTAAAGATTCAGAAGGCATAGACATTATGCTGGGAGTATGTTCTTCTGGACTTTTAGTTTACCGTGACCGGCTGCGTATAAACAGATTTGCATGGCCTAAAATCCTTAAAATTTCGTACAAGAGGAACAATTTTTATATCAAGATACGACCAGGAGAGGTAATATTTTTCTTTCATAGAAATTCAAGCCAAATTTTGATAATTTGTAATTTTTTTTTCTGCAGAAATGAGAAAGCTTGTTGCAATTTTTGTAATTTAGCTGGTTAATTCTGCTAAAATGAAGTTGCTTTTGAAAAATAAAGCATAATGAATATTGTGTTTTCTTTGAAGGCATACAAAATTAAAAGTAACTTCATCGGTTGAATAAGTAAAAAATACTTTGTCATTGTTAATGTTTACTTGAATTATCTTAGGGAAGTATATAAAGCATAATTAACCATTTAAAAGGTTTTCTGCAGACTTGAGAAAGCTTGTAACTTAACTTGTTTCACAGCCGGTTAAGATCTGCTAAATTGAAATAAGCCAACATGGTTTGCATGAACATTATGAAAATGCATTCCTTTAATGGCATACATTGTACATCTGACTGAAATGGTGTTAAACTAAAATCTTTAATGCTGTTGCATAAGCAAATTTAGTGCTTAGTGGAGGAGGGAAGGGAGCAATGGTCCTTTTATAACTATTCCAGTTACTCTACTCTTATTTTACCAAAAACGTAACCTGAATGTGCAGGTGTGAGAAAGCTTGTTGCTTTGCTGGTGGCATAGCTGGTGCTAAAGTAAAATCTTTTTATCAAAGATAAACATAGTTAATATAACTTTTTTCTTTGAGGAGTATGTACAAGTACATCAATATTATACACTATCTGTTCCATAGTTTTATAAAACTTCAGATTTATCTTCATTTACTGTTATTTTTTGAGCTGCAGGTATGAGAAAGCTTGCTGCCTTTCTTGCAGCACAGCTGGTAAAATTCTGCAAAATCAAGATTGCTATTAAAGAGAAGGCATAATTTGTTTTAGTTCTCTTTGAAAGCATATATTTGCTCAAGTATCTGCATTTTTTTAAACATATTTAATAAGAATAACACAAACTTTTCGGTTAAACTTTCTTTAGGTAGCATACATTTTTAATTATAATTGTACCAAACAGTTTATATGAGCATCTATATTTTGAGCTGCAGGTATGAGAAAGCTTGTTGCCTTTCTTGCAGCACAGCTGGTAAAATTCTGCAAAATAAAGGTTGCTATTAAAGAGAAAAACATCATTTGTTTTAGTTCTCTTTGATAGCATATATTTAATCAAGTATCTGCATCTTTTACAACCTATTTAATAAGAATAGCAAAAACTTTTCGGTTAAACTTTCTTTAAGTAGCTTACAATTTTAATTTTACCAACCAGTTTATATGTGCGTCTATTTTTGGAACTGCAGGTATGAGAAAGCTTGTTGCGTTCCTTGCAGCACAGCTGGTAAAATTCTGCAAAATAAAGGTTGCTATTAAAGAGAAAAACATAATTTGTTTTAGTTCTCTTTGATAGCATATATTTGATCAATTATCTGCATCTTTTACAACATATTTATTAAGAACAGCAAAAACTTTTTTAAGTAGCATACAATTTTAATTAAAATTTTACCAACCAGTTTATAAGTGCGTCTATTGTTTGAACTGCAGGTATGAGAAAGCTTGTTGCCTTTCTTGCAGCACAGCTGGTAAAATTCTGCAAAATAAAGGTTGCTATTAAAGAGAAAAACATCATTTGTTTTAGTTCTCTTTGATAGCATATATTTAATCAAGTATCTGCATCTTTTACAACCTATTTAATAAGAATAGCAAAAACTTTTCGGTTAAACTTTCTTTAAGTAGCTTACAATTTTAATTTTACCAACCAGTTTATATGTGCGTCTATTTTTGGAACTGCAGGTATGAGAAAGCTTGTTGCGTTCCTTGCAGCACAGCTGGTAAAATTCTGCAAAATAAAGGTTGCTATTAAAGAGAAAAACATAATTTGTTTTAGTTCTCTTTGATAGCATATATTTGATCAATTATTTGCATCTTTTACAACATATTTAATAAGAACAGCAAAAACTTTTTTTTAAGTAGCATACAATTTTAATTAAAATTTTACCAACCAGTTTATAAGTGCGTCTATTTTTTGAACTGCAGGTATGAGAAAGCTTGTTGCCTTTCTTGCAGCACAGCTGGTAAAATTCTGCAAAATCAAGTTTGCTATAAAAGGAAAAAACATAATTTGTTTTAGTTCTCTTTGATAGCATATATTTGCTCAAGTATCTGCATCTTTTAAAACATATTTAATGAGAATATCACAAACTTTTTGGTTAAACTTTCTATGTGCGTCTATTTTTTGAGCTGCAGGTATGAGAAAGCTTGTTGCCTTTCTTGCAGCACAGCTGGTAAAATTCTGCAAAATAAAGGTTGCTATTAAAGGGAAAAACATAATTTGTTTTGGTTCTCTTTGATAGCATATATTTAATCAAGTATCTGCATCTTTTACAACCTATTTAATAAGAATAGCAAAAACTTTTTGGTTAAACTTTCTTTAAGTAGCTTACAATTTTAATTTTACCAACCAGTTTATATGTGCGTCTATTTTTGGAACTGCAGGTATGAGAAAGCTTGTTGCGTTCCTTGCAGCACAGCTGGTAAAATTCTGCAAAATAAAGGTTGCTATTAAAGAGAAAAACATAATTTGTTTTAGTTCTCTTTGATAGCATATATTTGATCAATTATCTGCATCTTTTACAACATATTTAATAAGAACAGCAAAAACCTTTTGGTTAAACTTTTTTTAAGTAGCGTACAATTTTAATTAAAATTTTACCAACCAGTTTATAAGTGCGTATTTTTTTAACTGCAGGTATGAGAAAGCTTGTTGCGTTCCTTGCAGCACAGCTGGTAAAATTCTGCAAAATAAAGGTTGCTATTAAAGAGAAAAACATTATTTGTTTTAGTTCTCTTTGATAGCATATATTTGATCAAGTGTATCTGCATCTTTTATAATATCTTTATAACTGCTTATTTTACATGGATGAATTCATATGCATGTCACATACCTGCCAACTTTTACGGATTGTCCGTAAAATTTACGGATTTCTGTCTAGTTTTACGGTTGTACGGATGGATCAGAAAATTTTCCGGATTTTGCATTTCTTTCCACTTAACTATCCATGAAAATGCAAAACAGTCGCAACCTAAACGATTTTCTCTAATTAATATATATTTTTACTTCAAAACCATCTCCTAATCCCTGCTCTTACGATTTTATCAATTTTGATTCTTTTATTGAGTGAAATTTAATTTTTTTTGCAAATCTTTTTCGAATTCGTCCGCGAGTCTTGGCGCGCGCTCACCCGGTAAGTTTGCTTCCCCCGTGTTCCGATCGCAATGCGGAAAAAACAACTTTACCGAGATCGGACCTGTGGTTCATCATCGCGTCTCCGTCAGTTAGAATTGAGGCTTGTTAACGCGGAAAAGTTTCTCCTCGCTTTCTAATCGTAGCAACTCAAGCTTATTTAAATTCATCTTTATCACATGCTGCTGAAAATGTTGATGGAAATTTAGAAAAAAATTTATAAAAGCTAATATCATAACATTAGATCTGAAATTGATTCCAAACAGAAATTTAAATCAAAGGGTTTGGGAAAAGGGTACAAGATATTCATGTAACCAAATTGGTTTGTAGTATGAATTTTGTGAAGGGGGATAAGTCAGTTTGTTATCAGATAAGTACTATGCAATTGAAGTAAGCTGATTAGCTTGTAAAAATTTAAACTTATCATACTTATAAATTTAAGCAAATAAATTTCACAGTTTTCTTCAATTATGTGAAAATTTTAAATAGTACTTAACAAAAATAATTTAGGTAATAATGCATCAATCTGTAATCTGTACTTTTTTTTGTTTGAAGCAATTCAAATTGTAGTTTTGTAACGTTAAGCAAAAAGTTTTACTGATGCAAGTTTTCAAAAGTTGGCAGGTATGATGTCATTAATTATTAATTTTTACTTCAGTTTGATCAGTTCGAAAGTACAATTGGATTCAAGCTACAGAACCATAAAGCTGCTAAGCGTCTGTGGAAAGTTTGTGTTGAACATCATACATTTTTCAGGTTAGTAATATTTCTACTCAACAAAGTAAATACTGAATCTCAAAACGTAATTCTGTGTGTTTGTGTTTCACTGTAATAGGATTTGATATCCAAGAGAATCTTTTACTCTAAAAATATTAAACACCTACCATAATGATTTTTAATTAATAAGGTTGCTATTGTTTTAACTAAAAGTAGCTATACTTAACCCTGAAGAAACAAGCTGAGAGCAAACAAAGAAAGTTGTTCTCAGCGATGTGTCTGAATTTTGAGTGAAATTAAGAACTTTAATTCTTAAAGTTTAACAACTTTAATTTAGAATTATGATTAGTTTTTTTAAAGCCACATATATATAGCATCTTTTTATCATGATTTGTGTTACCCAAACTCCTTCTTAGCAACCCAACAGGCTTTCTGTTTACTCATTTTTTTTCCGTGTAGTGACATCGTAGGGTCAAGAAACATTGCAGTCTAGTAGAATCCCTTTTTTTTTTTTTCGAGATTTTTTAACCTCTCTAAATGTAGTAAAACTTAACTTGAAGAATTTTTGTTATGCTTTGTGCCTAAAATAAAATGCTTAAATTTATTTATTATACCATAGGTTGATGTCACCAGAAGTTCCACCTAAGCCTAAGTTATTTTTGCCTCGGTTTGGATCCAAATTCCGCTATTCTGGTCGAACTCAATATCAGACCAGGCAAGCCAGTGCTTTGATTGATCGACCTCCTCCTCACTTTGAAAGGACTCTAAGCAATAAACGATTCACTAGGAGTATGGATGGTGGTATGTGGTTTACTATATATGACATGAGCTTCTAGGATTACATTGAGGTTATTTATAAAGATCTGTTTTACAAACGGTTTTATTTTTCAAGGGGTTTTGTTAGGAAAGAGAAATTTTATATGCAGTGGAAGCTCTTATAGCGTAATTAATCCGTACCGAGTTTTTTGTCGCTATAGGAGCAAACTTCGAGTGATACACTCGAGAGTAGAATATCACTCGTTTAAAAGCAATAAACTCGTTAAGCTAAACTATCAATTTTGATGCTTTTCGGGAAGGTGGACTCGATTCCCTCAATGATGTATTTTTAGTAGACTAATTTATAAAGTCTGGAGGAAATCTCAACCTGAAAACGATATCATTGGGATTTAAAACACAGTTCGAATCATCCAATTGGTCTTTCCTCACTTTAAACAATTATTTCTTATTTTATGAAGTCTTGAAACTTCCAATTTCATGTTATATTACCTTACTAGCTGTTACGACCCGGCAAAGCCGGGTCTTACAGCTAGGCTAGCCTTTTATGCGAGCTTCGCTCGTTACTACTTCAAGTTCCTATTAATTATACATTAAATAAGAAGTTTAACTTTAATAATTTATTATTGTTGAATTAGAAACCAACTTCCCTAAAAGTAACTTTTTAACCTTTATTAAGTAAACCAACTTTCTTGAAAGATATTTAAAAGCTATTATATTATTTTAATTTTAATAATTTTAATTACTTTTATTTATTTATTTTTCTGATTATTGCGAGATGGCATCGAGTCAGTGAGTGACGTGGGCTTTTATATTTTTCTGATGATTATGATTATTATTGCGAGATGGCATCATAGTGTGCGAGCGTTCCGTTCCAGAATCAGTGAGTCAGTGAGTCAGTGAGTCAGTGAGTGACGTGGGCTTTTATATGAGAGATTTTTTGCTTTTATTTTAATTTATATAAAGTTTAAGATCAATATTTTACAGAGTATAAATATTTGCTTTTTAAATTTTGATTTTGATATTAATTTATTGCATAGCTTAGCTTCCTTAGAAAGGTCTGATGCTTAACAAAATTTATTACATCAATTTCACCTGCATCTGCATGCAATTTGAAAAATTTATGTTTTAAATATAAGTAAAAAAATTGGAAATAAAGAAAGATAAATGAATACGCTAATAAATTTAAAGTCTAAAATCAACAAGGACATTAGGTAGCGAAAGGTTTCGTTTGGGATTGTAGCCGGTTACCCCGGGCGAAAGCAAGCGAGAAGAAGATGCGATCGTTACTTGGTGCTGTTTGTCATACTCTGATATTTGTTTATTGGCTAATTCTGATGTGACGCACACAAACCGATCCAGAAAAGTATTTGATAAGCTGAATCGAAGATTAGTCTTTATAAGAGCACAAAAGTGCTAGTCTCTATAAGAGCACAAAAGTGTCTTATAGAGACTAATTTTTGGGTCTTTATAAGAGTATTTTTATAAGAGCAGGTCGCTATAAGAGCTTCCACTGTACTACTTTAATGATTGTTTTGCCTGCCTGTATAGGTTTATTTTTGCGGAGTTGTTAAGTTTGATAAGGAATATAATTTTTTAAACATAATATTTTTGTGAAGTAATTTCTCAAAAAGTCTTGATAGTTTTTTTTTTCGAGTGAGGTGCAAGATGTGTTAACTCTATACACTAACTAGTCTTGATGTGTATACTTAACATGTGAATACTTTATTGTCCATGTTATTGCTGCCTTTTGTTTCAATATTCATCTAGTTGGGTTTCAAGTAATGGTTTATGAAAGTAGTGCCATATTTCAATGCATATTTTGCTCAT
Source organism: Tetragnatha montana (assembly GCA_963680715.1). Classification (NCBI taxonomy): domain Eukaryota; kingdom Metazoa; phylum Arthropoda; class Arachnida; order Araneae; family Tetragnathidae; genus Tetragnatha; species Tetragnatha montana. The sequence goes on along the minus strand of OY796675.1, from coordinate 16,492,449 downwards.
CGCTTTGAAGTTTCATATCAGTTCTATATATTTACACCATATCTTATTACAATTATGGTCTTTTACTGAATGGAAAAAATTATTCTGAGCCTTTTAAAGAAAGAACAATATATGCTGTATCCTATAACTTGTGGAAAGACCCCACATCAAATTAAAGTTTTAAGGAAAATAGGTATTATTTGCAGCCATTTCATGTGTTGATAAAGTATTTAAAAATATTTGGTGTTGTGAAGTGTTTTTACTCTTTAGAGTAGCTATAACAAGTGGATTTCTTACCATCCCAATAACTTCCTCTGCCTCATAACAGAATTAATCTGCTTGCTAATATTTTAGCTTTATTGTTCAGGTTTAAATTATTTTATTAATCAGAACTATGTATTGATGTGATAGAAACTTGTCAAGGACTGTTTACTAGGGCATGAATAAACTCATATTGTCAAGTATTGTTCTCCTTATCATTTGTACTGTAAAAAATCAAACTGATGAAATATTTTCAAATATTTAAAAACTTTTGTCTAAATTTTTCTTAATGCTAAAATACAAACTGCCCTTTTGTTTGTTGCTCTCTACACCTTGTGTGTTTCATTTCTTGCCCACAACTATTTCCCCTTTTACATCTTGCAAAGCCATGTTTGCTTATACATGTAAAATCTTACATCTAAATTTGATTTAATTTTTATTGAAGGCATTTAATGGGCTCATAGCAAAAATCTGATTTTAAATAAAAAAAAAACTTGATCTTTAAATATTTTATCTTAATTATTTAATATTTTTTGTAGAATTGTAGTTAATAGATGAAGTTACCTTTACTAGTATTGCCTGAACCTTTACTATTTATTTGAGATATATTGCATGCAAAAATTGAGTAGAAATATTGAATATAGCATTGATTTTTATCTCGGGGTTAGTACATTGACTTGAAAACCTCTTCTCTTCCTTAACTTTTCAATTTTGTTTGGGTTTATCGGTTTATAAAACTGAAACCAATTGGTTGTGAGACCTATTATTTTTACCTATAATTTAAAATCCAATTAATTTTTAAAACCATTCTGCATCAGTGCATTCTGATAAAAAGTAAGAAGTTTCTTAGTAACTCTCTTATTAGCACTCTCATCTCGTTTGTTTCCCCCTCTCATGGGTTTACTCAGTCTTATATCTGTGTGTTACTGATAGTCCTCAAGAAGTGTACTAACCCTGTGTAGCGCTTTTGCTTGCATGTTGCTTGTGACCCTGTGTTTCCCTCTATGACTCCGCGTTGTGTCTGTCCTTTCCCAGCCCCCGGCTACTCTAGAGAGCGCCCCTCTCCGACTCAAAGACCAGACGAAAGCAAGCGCCACACTCTTTCAGGTCCCCCCAGCCGCAGCGACATAGACGAACAGTCCCTCTCAGGAGCCACCACCCCCGAGGAGGTGTCCAGGGCAGAGAAGGTCAAAGAGGTTGAGGTGGAAAAGAAGAAGGAGACTAAGGTTGGTCTAGATTCTCAAATCCTTTTTATTGGGAAATTTTATTGGGCTGTCCGTAAAATAAGGTTCCCAAGGAGCTGCAGACGCTGGGAACGCTGTTATGAGGAATTTGGCCACACTGGCATGTACCTTGTATGCTCTTTTTCTACAAATCCCCGCCCCAGTTTGCAGTCTGTGATGATTATTAAGGGTTTAACAGCTGCTAGAGTTGGAGCTTTTGCCTGTTCCTCCCGCCAACCACTTAATCCGTCCCCCATAGGCGACTGTCCACAGCCGCAATGTTTTTCGACCACAAAAAAACAATCTCGGAGCGTGGTGGGAGAAACGAGTTAAAGCTCCATCTCTAAAAGCTGCCAAACCTATAATAATCATCACATCACACAACCTATAATAATCTTCCTGGCCGGGGCGGGGATTTGTAGAAAAGGAGCCAAGGTATACGTCAATGTGGCCAAATTCCTCATAACAGCGTTCCTCGTGTCTGCAGCTCCTTGGGAACCTTATTTTACGGACAGCCCTCGTACATTAAAAAATAACTGTACTTTTAGTAATCTGCGTTTCATTGTAATTTCTTACTATTCTGGCAGTACTTGTATTTAAAATGTGCCAAGTTGTAGTTTGCTTAACCCTATACATACTGAAACAGCTAATCCGTACCACAAAGTAATGTTAGAAGTGTACAGGTGCTTTTCAAAACCTATTCTCCCTTTGGTTAAGCAAGTGGGACTTTTACCCTCACCCCAATGCAATCATTTTCACTATCTCAGTAGAGGATTTTCTATTGAATACTGTCATAGGCAGAAAACTGACGGATAAAAAAGCTATTTGGAGCAAAATAATGTGTATGTTCACTCCTCACTTATCAGAAGGTATTTTTCGCATGCTCGAAAATTTTTCCTGAAGATGCTATGGAAAATTATATTTTAATATGATTAGCAAGAAGCAGTATTCTGAGGCTCCGCATAGAAATATTAATTAGTTATGTTTATTAATTTGAGCTGTATATCTGATGCTACTTTTCTTGTTGAATGAATTGTTAAATTGTTCATTACCATTCTAAGTGATAACTTTCTGAATAGCATTCCTAACATCTGAATATTTAATGAATAACATTACAAATGTTTTAGCTCCATATTTAATATAAATATTTTTTTTCTCAGAAACCTATTGGTGGTGTAGCTGTGATGTTGCCTATGGATTTGACTCGAGTTAGAGGAAAGTCTCCCATACCTCCAGAGGTGCCTGAAAAGGTAGAGGTAAAAACTCTATCTCAGGAACCATATAAACGAGGAACTGAGGAGGTAAAAATTCTTTTTTGAATTTTTTGAGGGAAAACAAGAATTCAGCTAAATTAAGTTTCTATCATGTGTTTAGAATTAGAAAATCAAATAATGTATAGTATCCAAAGAAAATTTACGTATATATTATGGAATTATATTTAAATCAAATAATAATTTGGAAATAATATTGATAAAAGAAATTTGATAGTAATAAAAATTTGTTCAGCTAAGCACTTATTTATTTTGCACTTTGCTAGAGAGCAATGTTATTTTAGAATTATTTTCTAGGTTAGTTTAAATTAAAAGCTTTTAAATTTTTGCATGTAAATTTAGTTTGGTTAAAATAATTTGGTACTGCTCTACTAGGTTTTTGGTTCTAATTTGGTATTTTTTCTTTCTTTGCATGGCATTGTTCCCATTGACCCACCTGGTTATGAACATTCATCCCTTTGCATGATCCCACCATTTTTGTTTGATCTGTGATTTTCAGTCCAATAAAGAAATTCCAGCTTCTCCTACCTCCATCAAAAGTTCCTCGACTTCTCCCGGCAACCAAGCCGATGAACACGGCTCTGTACGACTTCGATCCGAATCGAACGAAACCCCCCAAAGACCCACGTCTCTGTTCACTGGAAAATCTACGCCTTACACCAAAGAGTACATTTATGAAGTGAACAGCTCAGAGCAGAAAACACCCTTTAGCCCTGCTGACCATGGGTTTAGCTATGAAGGACAAAGACCAGTCAGTACTTCCCCTACTCATGATCCAATGATGCTGGATAATTCCCCTGGCAGCAAAAGGGCCAAAGGGCTTGCATTTACTTATGCTCCGAAGGAACCGGAGGTGGACGTGTCTCAAAGTGAAGTTGTTTTGTCATCTCAGCAAGTTTCTAGTGACAATCGACTGCAGGATGACAATTCAGAGTGGAATGATACCACAATTGACGAGTCCCTAAAGTGGGATGATTCTAAGGACGAAGAGCTGATGAAGAATAAGGAGAACTTGGAAATGACGGCAAAGGCTGAGCAAAAGAGCAAGATGAGCTTGTTTTTATTGAAGAAGGGCTCTGATAAGGATAAGAAGAGTAAAGAAAAGAAGGAGGAAAAGAAATCTAAAGACAAAAAGAAGGAAAAGGATAAGAAAGACAATAAGTCTGGTAAGAACTCTGAAGAATCTACTCCTAACAAGAGGGACTCTGCTATTGAAACGGATTTGCAAATCGATGAAATCATTGTCGAGAATGTGAAAGAGACCCCCATCAAGGAGGAAACCACGGAAAAGAGTGCTGTTTCAGATGAAGAGGAGAAGGCTGTTAAAGATGAAGCAGAAAAAGAGAAGGAAAGCAAATTGCGGTTGTCGTTCAAGAAGAGCAAAGGTAAGAGTAGTGAAAATGTGTCTGATGACAAGAAGCAGAAGGAGCAAGAGAAGAAGCAGAAGGAATTGGAGAGGAAGCAAAAGGAGAAGGAAGCAAAGGAAGAAGAACTGAAGAAAAAACAAAAGGAAAAAGAGGAGAAAGAAGCAGCTAAAAAGAAAGCCAAAGAAGAGAAGAAATTGAAAGAGAAAGAAGCAAAGGAAAAGAAAGAGAAAGAAAAGTTGGAGAAACAGAAGAGAAAATCCGATAGCAAGTTGGACAAAAAGGGTAAAGGGTCCCCTGAAAAAGATTCCAAATCAGACGAAGCCAGAGAAAATGAAGAGGAGGTAGAAGGGAGCAAAAACAAAGAAGAAACAGAAGAAAGCAAATCTAAGGATTCTAAGAGCAAGAGCAAAGAGAGCTTACAAAAGGAAACCAAGACAAAGAAATCCAAACTGTCATTGCCAAGTATCGGAAAGAAGAAATCCAGTAAAAAAGAACAAGACAGCTCTGATTCTTCCTCGAGCAGCTCCTCTGATGATATGGCAAAAGAGTATGGGGACAACCTGTCAGAGACTGAGAGAATGACCGTTGCCACTGGAGGGTTAGTAACTTCCACACCAAACCGCTCTTTGAGAGGCAATGTTGAGGCCTTTCCCACCGAGAGTTCTAAAGACGTTTCCTTCAGTTCTGAAACGGCAGTCTTGGAACTGGACAATTCTCCGTTTTCCAGCCCTCGCAGTAAGCAAAGACAAGCAGCGAAGGATGAAAGCAAGTTTGCTAAAGAACAGACTGAGGTTGATATATAATTTTTTTATGTTCTTAAGTTTAAGATTTCTTTAGAATTTGTTTTATTGTAAGGTTTAGTTTTGGAATGATTTTTCTGCATGTGCCTGTTGAATTTGCGGTGTCGGTTTTATCCTTATTCCCTGAAGGCACACTTTAGCATAGTTGATTATTTTGGAAAAGTTTAGCTGCATTTCCTATTAATTTAAAAAACATGTTGGTTTATAAAATATCTACCACAGAAGGGTAATAAAATATCTACATTTTATAAAAGTTTATTAATGATGTTCCTTGCCACTAGTTACTAGTTACAAGTAAATGTAAATTCATCGGTTGTTTAATTATTTATAAATTGACTTGTATTAAATTAATAGAACTGAAGAACGAATATGAGTAATTAATATTTAGTCAAAAGTAGCTAGTTTAAATTTTGTAGCAATCATACTTATTGTGGGTAGTAATAATAATTCTGGTCTAATATATTCATCTAACAATTTAATATCTTTGGTTAAATATTTTAATTTTATTACAACTTTTTAGACGGAAAGCTGGAAAGGACCCACAATTGTTACAGAATCGTCTTCCTGTGCCTCAAGCTCAGTGACAACATCCACCAGCAAGCATATTTCGGGTACTGAAGTTACCACTTCTCCTGAAAAAGGCATTACATCGACAAAATCTTCAAAAACCAACATGAACCAAGAGAAGACTGTGACCCAACAGGTCTCAAAGAGCACAAGAGTGATGACTGGAACTCTGGAAGATGTTCAGGTAAGAAGAAATTGGAGGGATTTTCCCCCAAAATGTTATTTGGGGAAACAAGGAAACTGCCAAATTAAGCAGAGTAAAAAATAACCATAAATTACACTATTTAAATCTTTCATTCATTCTCCTGTCCCAATTTTGATTTTATTTAAATAAGGTTTGTTGTTTTTTTAGTTCCAGGTTATCAATTAAGGCAGTTCTCAATTTATTACTGTGAAGGTGCTTGTAATTTTCCTTGCAGGAATGAATTGATCCTTAAACCAATAATAGTGAAAAGTTACTAATTGAATAAATAATAATCATTAATTTTGTGTGAAAATACTCCTTGCTTCCCCATTCATTTTAAACTACTTAGCTTGAAACTAAAATAGTGCTTTTTTTAATGAAAAAACAAAAAAAGGTTTTAAGGTTCCCAGACTTTAGACACTATGCTTTTTTTCTTTTGAAATTTACCTAGACACGATGAGCCACATGTGGATCATGAGGAACAGTTAACTGATAATTGATATAAATAATTCAAAAATTTTAGTTAACTGTGAACATGAGATTTTTGGGACTCAACCAACTTGCCTTGTTAGAAACAATTTCATTTTTATGGGCCTCATGCGTGTTGGGGCATTATTATTGGTACAGGTACCTGGTATAAAGTTTTCTCAGGATCAAGGGCTATTGAAGAGGGTTTTTTTAATCAGATTTAATATTTTATTAATGAAGGTTTTTTTTTGAGGGAAGTAGGTATTGATTCCTTTTTTATAATTCATGAAATAATTTTTTTCTCTAGTCTGCCATTGTCAAGACTGAAGCTATCAAATATGACCCTAGTACTCTAAACAACGCTCAGCACAGTACGACTTCAGTTCCTCTGGTTGCCACAGAGACTAGGAAAGTCAACTATCCTGTGCCACCTCCTCCCCAGTTTGACACGGATGATGTGATTCTCCCATTGTCTGAAGATGGCGAAATTGTGAGCTCTTCAACTGTGTCGAGTAAAACTAAAACAGTGGAAACCATTACAGTAAGTTGGAAGCAAAGCCTTTCTTCGTTGTTACCGAAATGTACTTCAAATATTCATTGCAAATTGGAGAAAAAGTATTTTAAATAGCTTATTATTTCATGCCAGTCAGCAAACGGGAGGAAAAGTTAGTGAATAGTAGGGAGAAGTAGGAGGCAAAAATGTGTTTGAGCTGAGAATCCTAAATTAACTTGGCATTTCCAGGAGATTTAAGTTTTGTTATTTGTTCTTAAAGCTAGTTAAATGATCAAATCTGTTTTTCTATTTTTTCAGTATAAAATGGAACGTGATGGCGTAGTAGAGACTCGAGTAGAACAGAAGATCACAATTCAGAGCGATGGAGACCCAATCGATCATGATCGTGCTCTTGCAGAGGCTATTCAAGAAGCTACTATGATGAATCCTGAAATGACAGTAGAAAAAATAGAAATTCAACAGCAGTCCAGCTCTCATTGATTTATAGGTAAATTTTCTTTCCATTCTTGTTTTTAAATTTGTAAAATATTTATTTGAAAGGGGAAAACATAATTTTGAGATTTGCCCAGTCTTATGAAAAGTAATTTATCATGGAACAATGCAAGCGGGATTCATTTAAGTTTATCTCATTTTAAGAATTTAAAAAAACATCAGTTAAAGCACCTTATTTAAAATCCTTAAATTTAATTTAAATCCTATCTATGTCTTCATGTCTATCTATGTCTTCATTAATCAAATGAAGAAAATAACTGATACTTTAGTAGAAATCAAAACTATTTTGGCAAACAAATTGCATTAATAAAGACCCACCTTTACATTTTAAAGCCATAAATAAATATTCTATAAATTTGTATATTTAGTGTGTACAATTTTTAATCTGTCCTTTTTTTAGATTGCTATGCACAATTAATGTCACGAGGACAGCTGCTTTGCTATCTATTGGAACTGCAGAGCATCAGTACTCATCAAGAGTTCTCTTAAAAAAAACTTAAGTTGGATCTAATTTGTGGCGCAAAATGGCTTACTGTGATTGAGGATGTATCTGTCGGTTTCTTTGTATATAAACTTCTCTTTTGTCTTCAGGATGACATGGGCAGTGTTCAAAACACAGTAATGTCCAAGGCTTTCGAGTGCATGAGCCGTAATACAAGCAACCAAAACTGCCAATCCTTTTCCATTACAGTAATGCGTTGTGGTAGAGAGGTGCCCAGCATGATAGAAAGTTCACTCTTTGTAAAATTAAACTCTGGAAAGAACGCGGGGCCAATCAAAATTGATGTTAGCCTAAGAATTAGGATTCATTCTCCAGTTCAATTTAAATTGCTATGATTTATTTGTTTAAATTTTAGTCAATTTTATTAGGAAAAGGACAGCAGGTTGATTATCTTGTCCAATTAGTGGATTGGGAGGCTTGTTTGCTTGCTCAACTTTATATGTATTTAATTATTGAGTCGTCTCAATTTGTGAATGTCCTACAAATCATGATTTGGAACCATAAGAGTTTATTTCTCAATTACTATATTTTGGAATCAAATTTTGTTGTTGGAGCTTAGAAAGTAAAAAAAAATCTAGCATTTAAAATGTTTTACCTATTGGATGATCTCAGTTTGAATGTGAAATTTTTTTAATTTATGAAATGGTGTTCCTCTTTTTTGCATACGAGAAAGGAGCTTGGCATCTAGTAACTGCATTTTTTGCCGCCTTAAAAGTGTTAAATTACTGTAAAGAATTATACTGTAGAATGATGGAAAGGAATAAAAGTAGTTCTTAACATTTTATGCTTGTTAAGGGTCTTTAGAAATCATTCCTTTAATTATGAACTTTTTCTTGATACTTCTATCCATCTTATTTTTATTTTTTAAATTTCATTTTTACACTAGCTCAATCAGAATAAATTGTGACTATTCTGGTCAGCTCCTCATTTTCATTTATGCCAATTCAATCATAAGTTTTCATTAATCATTAGTTGGGCAGCTTTGGCTATTTTTATTTCAGTCCCATTATATTTTCTTTCATGGATCCATCTCAGAGCATATTACTTGTACCACCTCATCATTTCTTAGTCCTGTTAGGTGTTCTACTTGAAAAATTTCCAAACCTCTACAATTCTGCTCCTGTTTGATATGCTTCATTAATTACTTCATTGTAGTAAATGTGATGAATTTTTTAATTCATTCTATAAGATTAGTGAACACATTTTCATTATCAAACTTGCACTCCTTTAATTTCTTTTTATTTGCTAATGGTGATAGGCTACTTTTTGGATCTCAGTAATTTTTTAGAAGTTGAGTTGTAACAGTTGTCTTGGAAGTCAGGGATTAAAGTAAAGTGTATACTATCTATATTGATTTTTTCGATAAAGTGATATTCACATTAAGATTTTGACATTTATTTTTCAAACAACTGAAATGTTGTTTACATACAATTGATTCTTTTTTTTTACAAAGTCAGCTATATGTTAGCAATTTTCTTTTTTAGTACTTTGGTGGTGAAAGTTTTTTATATTTCTATATTAATGTTCAGTTTTAATTTTGGGAGGTGTGTATTTGAATGAATGGCTTAAGGTATGAGATTAGGGAAAAAAACTTTTGATCTCACCTGTGCCTACATTAATTAAAAATGATCTGTTGCAAAAACAACTACTGTTACTACTGTGAAGTCTTAGGAAAAGAAATTTGTATAGAAAATATATGTTAAAATAATTGAAATTGTTAAATTTGCCTCAGTGATTGAGTGTATAATGAATTATATACTTATAATAATCTATCTATATAGGAATATATATTATATATGAGTGTTGTCAAAAATTATTTTAAAATGATGCTGGCTTGAGTTGGGGGCATGTCCTTTTGAATAATAGTGCCTTTGTTTCTGTAAATTTCTTGTTTTTTAAGTTATCATTCCTCACTTACTTGTTTTAAAAAATTAACTGGTAAGATAAAAGATAGTGTATATTTAACTTCAAGTGTCAACTTTTTATTTTTTGCAGCTTTCAGATATTTCAAAAGTTTTCTATCAACTGTATTTCCATGTCTTACTGTTCAATATACAGCCCTTTAAGACTGAAAAATTGCTCAGATAATAGAATGATTTTTAGTCATGAAACAACTAAACTTAATGTGTGTGATATAATATATTGTGGTCTACATGTGTTCCAATGAGATTTAGATGTTTTGAGCAGCTTTTGAAATTCATTTTGTATATTCTGTTTTGTTGATTATAAGTTTTGAAAATTTTATTTTGTTGAATTTCTCTTACAAAAGCCAAGACATGCTGCTACACATTTTTAAATGCACATAGAGCATAATTAAAAATCCCATTTGTCTGAAAGCAGGGTTAAATAACTCCAACTGGTTCTGTTTAGTTTTTAAGAAAGTATAATTTACTTAAAAGAAATATTAAATACATAGAGAATTTATGTATTGTAACTTTTAAAGTGCAATTTTTGACTTTGTTTTAAAATTTAGAAATACCTTATGTGTAAAGTTTTAGGGTAATGTAGTATAAGTGTTTCCAGGTTTTTTTTTATGATTAAATAACATCAATAATTCAGCATACCATCTTAAGGTGATGATTATGCATATTGTACTATTTCAGCCAAATCTCAAATAAGATGACAACTGTACTTTTGTGCATTTAAAAGTGTACCTAAAAAGCCCCAATAAATCATTTTTCCTCAGACATGTTATCAATAAAATCATAGGTGTAACCAAGTAATAATAAACATAGTACAAATAAACAGTAAACATTAACTTTATATTCAAAATTTGACCAGATGTTTACAAACCAATCATGCTTTTTTGGTATCATCTAAGTTCATGCACAAAACAATTAACATTAACACATGAAAATTCAAGTAATCTGGTCTCTAGACTAGAAATATGAAAAGTTTCAATGAAAGTTTCACACACACAGACCAATGGTATGGTATACAATTAAATACTCTTATAATAACAACAGGGTTCACACAGTCCTTAATAACTCCTTAGTTTTACCTATTCCTTAAAAGAGTACTTAAAATACTCATCAAAGTCTTTACTTTTCTTGGATAGCTCGAATGTCTCCAATTCAAAATCGAGAATAATTCAAAGATTTCCCATGCTTCCTGTCATTTAAAGTTTACTTTTTTTAATTTGAATTTTTTTGGTAGTCCTTTGAGCTTTGAATTATCCAAGTTTCACAGAAATGAGTTTACTTTCTAGTATGTCTTAATTTTTCAAAGAATATACAAGAATATATATTCTTTAAAATATCATTTCTTACCCAATTTCTCTAAGCCAGTGTTTCCCAACCTTTCCCACCAAAACCTTTCTAAATTTTCCATGCCCCCCATGTCTTTTTTTTTCTCAAAAATTCTTCTTGAAAAGTAAATTAAACCTTGTGGTCCATGCCCCACCTGGGAGGCAATTTGGTTGAAAATTTTCCCACGTTGGGAAACACTGCTTTAAACTGTAGGAACTAGTTTCAAATTGCATAGATGGGAGACTTATCCTTTCTGCTAAGAAATGAAACTGCACATTTCATCAATGTTTTGCATTTTTTAAAAACTTTTTACAATAATTGAAACAATGTTAGTATGTAGTTTTGTTTATATTATTCCTACATGTAAGGGAATAAAATGTTTTAAAATAATTCTTTTAATATATTTTCAGACATCCCTAGAAAATTGAAAACAACTTATTGATTACAAATAGTATGTACAAAGGTCCTTAAAATTTTCTAAAAACTCAGTTCTTAAAAAGTACTTAATTTTATTCTTCAACATTCTGTATGAACCCTGTTAGCCCGTCGTCTGCGCTGCTGAATGTGAAAACTTTTAACTGCTATAGTTGTGCCACAGAATCTGACATTCGCTGAATGGTCAACAGGCTAATATGCAAGTTATTAATATAATAACAGCCTAAAATATTGACATATTAAGGACTTCTTAAATTTTTTTAAAGTGTTTGTCATAAAGCTCTTTTGTTCAACATTTTAATGTTGGTAACAAATTTGAACTTTTGGCTAACAAAAAGTAACTGTTTTCTAAACTTTTAGCTTCATAAAAAAATTCAGACAATCAACAAAAAAAATTAGAATTTCATCATTAATTTTATAACAGACTATAAATATATATTACAGGCAAAGTGATAAACTGGGCATTACTCATTTTAAATGGCATTTATCACTTTGCCCATAACATATATACCATAAATTAACTATAATAAGTGACTAGTTAGAACATTCGGCTTAAAATCTTAGTTTTCAATTACATCTTTAGTGTAACAAAACCAGAAAAATTGTCAAAATAATAAAAACTTAACAAATATAATGAACATTAACATTGCACTTGGTATTTAAACCAAGTACAAATATCACTTGTAAATAAAACATGAGTATTCCCTGTGTATCTAATTCAAAAAATTAGATTAGTATTTATCAAGGAAATTTCCAGGATTATAAGGCAGTGTTCTGTGAACATTATCCCCAGACGTTTCTCCCACAACTTTGAAGGGTATCCTCAGTGGTAAAAAAAAACAACAATCAACACTTCATGAAAAAGCCAAAGTAAACAAATTTTGAGTAATTTTTACCATTGATTATCCCTTTGAAGTCAAGGGTAAAACGTCTACAGAAAATCCATCCTAGCATTTTTCTTCAAGATGGAAGGAGACTGAGAAAAAATTAACCCACAAGTAATTGGGAAATAATAAAAACATTGGTTTCAGTAAAAATGTTTAAGGTAATTCCTTCCTGGAAATTTTTATAACATTGTCCACAAAAAACAGCCTCTAATTCCAGAAATTTCCTTAATGGATATTGAAGGGAACTTTTCATCATTAAGATAAGTATTCATTGAATATGAATACTACTTAAAGGGTTATAAATGGCACTCACAATTACCAAAGGATGTAAATTTAATAGAAAATTGGTTTAAAGATAATATGTGGTAGTACAAATATTGGGTTACCAGATGAAGTCAGGCTATTATATTTGATGGCATTTGTATTATGAAGGAAAGAATGTGTTCTTATTGTAAATCCTGCGTTGATTGAAACAACTTACAGTGCTTCCAGCAGCAGAATCCAGATGTTGAAAGAACCAATTAAAAGGATAGGGTACAAAAGTTCAAATAAAGATCCTATAAAAATGTCCTGAAATAACTTTTTGCAATATTTGTGATTGAAGTTAAAACTCATCTCTATGGGTGAAAGTTGATTCCTTCTAGAGACAAATCTGTCCTAGCGATTTTCTTTAACATGGAAAGAAAAATGTTACTTTTAGGTTTAATCTAATTCTGACCAGGAAAATTTTCCAACTTTCATTTATGCCCATTACTATTTCTTGTTAATCTTTTAAAATTTCTCAATTTTGACTGTAAGATCAGATCACAGTAAGCTCTCAACAAGTTTAGCATGGTCATATTACTACACACATTGACTTTTTCCAAAATTGTTTTAAATCTGAGGGTTTAAAGCCAACTTTTCTGGATATCTTGTAGATTCTCTCTTTAACAAGATAACTCATAAAAGAGTGTATATTCATGGGTGCCACTCGTCTTATTGACTTATTCTTTCCGACTTTTGGATTTTCCATTTTGTAATATTTTAGTCGAATGGAAAGCCTTAATTTACTAATCACTGCACAAACCATATTTTTAACGGAATCGGCCAGTACGGCATTGTTTTAATAACTTTAAAAAGACCTGGCAACATATTTTTGAAAATTCTACCAACTTTTATTGAAAAACATTAGAGTGGGTAAAATAATAAACTATATTTTTTCAGTCTTGCAATTTTTGAATAGTGGCACCCATGAGTGTATTATAAATAACATTCTCTGTTTAAATTTACAGTGGAATGAAATTTTCATGGAAAGAAAGTATACAGTAGGGGATTTACTTATAACTGCACAAGACATATTTAGAGGAAACTCAAATTGGCTTTAGTTATCACAGAAGATTTAAATAATCTACAACTAATACTGCTTTGTACTTTTAGTCTATTTGCGTAGCAAATTTTGAACTCTAATTTTAATTGTATAAACTTTCAAAATCCAATCCTGATAGTTGAATTATACTAGACTGCAACGTCACTTGACCTTGGAAAACAAGCTGACAACAAATAGTTCCTAGCGCTGTGTCTCAATTTTGAGTGAAATTAAGAACTTCATTTTAGAAATATGATTAGTTTGTTAAACCCATGAATATATAGCCTCTTTATCACAATTTGCTTACTGAAACTCCTCCTACCAACCCAACAGGCTTTCTGTTTTGTTTACTCATTTTTTTTCTTCTGCGTAGTGATATCATAAGGTCAAGAAACATTGCAACCAAGTATAGTAACAAAACTATGCATAAAACATCACAGTAACAAGAGAGAACCATTAGAAGATGCATCACACATGGGTTGGTAAGGGTGTATAATTTAATACCTTAAAAATATCTAAATGTTTTAGGAAATTACTTGATTTCATTAATATTAGAAAAGGTTTAGGAAAAGTAAAAAAGTTATAGCTATAATTTTTTATCAAGACATTCATTTTAATACATTTATAGGCTTCCTTAAAATTAATTATAAGTTGTTTGATATTGAATTAAATTCAAAAAGAATAATAAAGTTTTATATGGGTAGAGGAGAACCGTAGTAGCACTGAAATATTTATTGAGTGCATAAAACACAAAAACTGGTATATACTTATTATCCTGCCGACCAAGCTGCTGAATCCAAAGAGCATTACCAAATCCCATAGACTGCCGCTGAATCTGACAGTTGCTGAACGGTCAACAGGATAATACATAACCCTAAATTTTTTTAACCATTATTAGTTAATTCAGGGGTGGGCAAATAGCGGGCTTCATGTGGCCCTTGGAAAGATTTTTGGTGACCCACCAAAACAGTCAGAAAAATTCACCTATGGTTATGAGTTTCACAATCTCAGATCTTTTTCTATCAAGTATCCTGGGCCCATGAGTCATATCACACATCCATAGTTTATAAGCATTTAATTCTGTCAATTATTGTTATCACGAAACATTACCAGTTCCTTGTTTTGCATCTTACCCAAAGGGTTCCATATGCAAAAAAATAGTTAACAATAATTCTTAAGGTTAAATTTTTTAAAAATTTCTGGAAGACCCCAAAAATTCAATCTTTATATAAGAATCAATATTATCCAAGAAATTTAAACATCAGTTAGGGTACACCAATATTCAAATCTTATTCATAAGCATAAGCTTTAGAAATAATTGAGTCCCCCCCCTTAGAAAAAAGTATATTTATTGGCCTGCAATCTATGCTTTATTTGAAATCTTGAGTTAATTAGTGACTGCAATCATTTTATCAGGGTACAGCCCTATGTTTACCTCTACTTTCATGAAGTGATCCCTGAGCCAAAACAGTTGCCCACCCCCGTGTTAATTGATAAAACAGTCTATAATTAAGATAAACAAAAAGTGGCTTTATAATCCCAATTAATCCATTTTAAAATACTTCATTTATCAAAAGTATTTGTATAAAAAAGAAAAGCTTTTCATTCTTCATTTTGTTACAAAAACATTCAGAATACTGTAACATTAATTTAGTGTGATTCTTTTTAGAAAAATACAGTACCTCAAAAACTTAATAATCTTTACAATTCTAAAAAAAAAACAATGTTTTTAAAATTCTACTACTCAACAGTTATACACTGCAATAAATATGTCTAAAAAGAATACAATGTAATGAAACCAGATAATTACTGGTTATTGGAATAACGAAAGATGAACATGGAATCATGCAAATCTTAGGATTCATACATCAACCTTTGGTAATGAGGTAAGATCTCTGAGGTGCTGAGAAGCAAAGAGAATTCCAAGGCTACTAGTACACCAAATTCCAAGCACATCAAATCTTTTCTATTGATGCGGAATATCGTTTCGATTCTCTGCACAATAGATATAATTAATTTCAGTTGAGTGAATGTGAAACAAATTGTTACATTTGTTAATGAATAGAACTACTGTTAAAATTGAATGAAACCTTATAATTAAGAGTACAAGTTTAATGGTCATACAAGGAGGTTTAAAGGTAAAGAAAAGTGTATGAATATAATATATGAGGTTAGCTCTATCAAAACTAGCTGAGTGAAATAAATGCAGGGTTGGTAATTTAAGGTAATAATCATGAAAATAAAATGATATTTCTGTATTTTTATTTGAATAAACAAAGTACTAAACCTACAACTTACCTCTAAAAGGTTTCTAAGGTCAATACCTCTCACATCATTTAGTTTTGCAGAGAGTAGTAGACAAGCTCCAGCACAGTGTTTTCTGTTCTGTTTATTAACCATAATCTAGAAAGTAAGAAAAATATTAGTAGAAAACAACATCATCACCTGTACTCAATGTATAGAAAATCACTAATAAGTATTACCTTCAAAATAAGCTTTTCAAAATAAACGAAAGCTTGAGCAACCACAGATAAATCAATATTGCACTATAAAAAAAAATCATGCATAAATACCAGACTTATTGATCAAACACAAGGCACAATAAAGGATTTACCTCTAGTCTTGCAATTTTATACATTTCACGTTTTAAGCTGTAAAAGAAATATGGTTTGAATAAGAAAAATACTAATTTCAAAATTCATGGTTCATGCAAAGCATTAAGAATAATGAATAGTTAGTTCAAAATTGTACAAGCATAAACTTCTGAGCCACATCTGGACCTAGAGGCCAAATAAAATTTGAGGTAACCTAAATTCATTAAGAAGTTTCATGTACAGAAATTATTTCAATGGATCTAAGCATTCTGGTTTCAGTAGCATCAATAGTGACACTGCACTTTAGCCCTTTAGATCTGAGTAGCTGTAATACAAATAAATTAAAAATACTAAACATTTTACATTGCTAATTATGATACAGGTTTTAAATTGAAGTTCAGTTTTTAAAAGTTGCTGAAACATTATCATACCTTCTTAGCTTGCTTAAAGTTAACTGAACTTGTGGAAATCTCTCCTTAAATTTGTCATTCAAATCTTTCTTTAGATCAGAAGGCTTCACATAATCAATAACAGATGTCTGGAAACAAATGGTAGAGAAACATACAAGTGTGAAAGCACATTGGAAAAATTTAAAAAATATTTATCTAGATTGAAAAACCAAATATTTTGAAAAGAATAGTGAAACTTTTAAAAGTAAAACAAGTTTTTAAAAAATACAAATTATCTCACCATATATTTTTGCTTAAAATTTTATTCACCCCTAAACCAGTGGGTAAAATTTCAAAACATTTCTATTCTTTCATCAAAATAAAAATAATTCAATTTTTAATTAATTTAAGAACAATTTTTTCAATGCCTTTGGTAACATTCATAAATATTTCTAAAGAGTTTGGTGAAGCATTTTAACAAACCAATTTTAATGCTTAATTTGTATAACTTTTGTTTAGGTAACTTCAAAAGAGTGATGCAAAAGGTATGCTTTCATCGAAGTACTCACTATGTATGATGGAAATACCAAAAGTGTGCTATGCTTTCCAGCAATAAGTTCAGGGTCATCTAATAAATTAGGATGGTACATTGAAACACCCACTGGCCATGTATGGCTACATCCATAATCATTTTCTGAATCTATAAAATGGATGTTATTCCTTAATATAAATCCTTAATTAATATCCTTAATAATAATGTTTATCCTTAATATAAAAAATAGTTAGACAAAAAGTATTATGTGTTTTACTAATTATAATAATAATAAATCAAATATGATTATTCATTAATTGGTGTTTTTGCTCTTAAATTAAAAAGGATAAATTTTAACTTAATAAAACCTTCTAGAATAAAAAAAAGACTGAAATGTAAACATAAAAAAGCAATTTATTATAAAACTAATTTTAAAATGAAGATTAAGGCATACTTACACCTATTATAACTATTAGGAGGAGTGGATAATTTAGAATTATTCAATGAATAAATTTGATGAAGAAATCTAAATACAGTATCAGTTTCTGGAAAGGAATCATAGCACTTCTTTTTTGGATTATTTGAAGGTGCCAACAGATTTCCATATGAGATATCCTACAAAAAAGAAATTTATAAAATATACCAAATGTTTTTTTAATTGATTCTCGCAACACTCTGGTGACCTACAAACCTGGACAGAGAGGATAAGTTTTTAAAGTTACTGTTATAAAAAATAAAATAGCATTAAAAATTCAAGTCAAAAACTGATAGAGTTATATCATTACTGCTGTTTTTTCTCATAATTCAAACAATTGCACTTACAGAGAGAGGCAAGCTCTCTATTTGCATTAAAATCACTATTTCAGAGTATATTTTATTTAATTACTTTGTATTTTTCCTTTATTATTTTCGACAAATACCAATTAACAGTAAATTTTAAGTACATTTATTTTACTTTTCACTAATTTCTTTTTCCATAGTTGTATACAGATATGAAAAAAATATGTTTTTTTTATAACAATATACTGATCACATAAAACAATACATTTTGGGTTAATTTAAATAGGAGTGATCACGACCAGTCAATTTCCATAATATTATCCAATTGATAACATTAACCGTGATCACATTAAGAGGAGTCTACTGTATATGGATTCAATTGATAAGTGGAAAGTTTGTGAACCTTTAACAATATTTTTAGAAAGGGTAGTTATAGAAGTGTTAAGACAAGATAAAATTCATATAGAGGTTGATGCAAAGAAAAGTTTGGGAAACCCTGGTCTAAATAATATTAAGTTTGTATTCTTACATGCCCTTCTTGAGGTTTCTCCATTCCAAGCATAGACAGTAAATCAAATGGATCTGATCCATCACATATAACTGCCAACTGTCTACTAGAAGCATGCCGCCTTCTACTCCCCTCCAGCTTCATTTCCACTCTAAATAGATTTAAAAGTAAATAAAAAAACATCCCTTATCTATAGTCTTTGTTTACAATGTGAAAGTATTAGAATACATAGCAATGTATAGCAATTAACATTTTAACAACAATCTGAAAATCATTATAAAATAATAGCAGGTATACTAAAGCTACAAAACATTAACAAACGTTTTAAGCTCCAATTCCCATTTTTATGGAAATTGCAAGGTTTAGCAAGTTTTTTAGACTGTCTTTAGTTACCCTTAACTCCTTCTGAGACTTTTGCAATACTAAATTACTTTAATTGGTTTTAAAATTGATCAATGATACATGCAATGTGATTAATGTATTTATTTACTAACTGATCAGAATTGCACACTGATTACTTGAAAATAATAAAAAAATAAGGTACTTTAGAATTAGGCAGGCACAAATCTCGCTAATCAGACTATATTAGTGGCATTTTGGAAATTATACATTATGAAAAATTTAAAAAAAAACTTTAGCAACACTGCTAATTGAGATGATGGCTTTATTAAGGAAAACAAGAATAATCTGATAAATTTTAAATGAAATTTAACTGAAATTTTACATTTTGGACCTTAAAACTTTATTAAAATATATAAAATCTAAAAATGCTGTTTATTTGAGATTTTTTTCTTTATGTTTTGAGAAAAACAGCAACATAAGCAGATATTTTCTCAGAGTATTTTAAAAAATTAACCTTGAGCCTCCTTGAATCTTGTTGAATGGTAATACAGAATACATAACAATTGGAGACTTTCCCTTGCTCACTAAAACCACTCTAAAACAAAATACTTCATGTGAAAATTGGCAAGATCAATATCTACAAATAATACATTTAAACACTCAATCCCAAAATAAATAACTTTAGTAAAGGACATTTAATAAATATTTTTTCGCACCAGCTCCATTTATCTGTATGTGATTTGATCTTACAAAATCTTTGAGGGAGAGGAAGAAAGCCAAAACCTTTTTCCAAAGTACATAAATAAACAAGGATGTTATAAGTAATAATAGTTTAAAAAATTATAAGTTTAAAACTGATAGAATTTGGTGGTTCTAAAAAAAAAGTTACATACTCCCATTCCACCCTAAGTTTAGCAGATTTTAAATCCATGTTTCAACTTTGTAATTAGTAGAAAGTTAAATTTCTGGTATTTCTTTACTAAAGAACATGCATTGTACATCAGGAATTTTACCTTTCAGATTCATATTTGTAGTCCTTTAGGCTTTTGATAAATTTCACTTCCACAGCTAAAGGAAATGATGCTTGAGATGGGCACAAGGAAGCTTTTCTGCTTTGACAGCATCCAGGCACTAGATACAAAGTACATCTCCAATTAGTCAAACATAGTAACATTTTATAGAAAAGTAGGTACAAAAAGAAGTTTGGGACTGTGTTCAACAAATATCAAAATTTTTCTATGCCCTATTAAAAAGTGTTGGCAAAGTGTGACTCACAAGTCAAATGTGGCTCTTTAACTCCTTTAGCCCAGCCCTTTCTCAAGATTTTGAAAGAAATCTTTGATTCAAAAATGAGTTAAACATGACGTTTGAGGGTCTAATTTGAAAAAAATTCTGGGGGGGGGAGGAGGAGAACCCTCTTTTTGCTTGGAATTCCTACAAACCTAAATTACTCAAACATTTAAATGTATGCAACACCATTGTTTCCATTAGTGTTCGTAAGTAATGAAGATATTTTTAATTTATGAATACCATTCATAAAAAATATCATTATAAAGGAGTTTTTATATTAATTCGCACACCAAGTTTGAAAAAGTAAATATATAATGAGACCAGATATTTTAAACTAAAAATCAGGACATATAATCACTGACAAAGGTTTTCATAGACTCAAGTGTTAATGAACAGAAGAATTTCAGATTTCAAATTAGAATAAAATGTGGCAATAAACATTTGTTGGGGGATTAATTTGTTTTTGGGGAGGGGTAGGCCAAATATTTTTGTGGTGTTTACTACTTATTCCCTTACACATAATAAGGTAATTTCTTTTCCTAGATCAAAAATATATTAAGGTTTGTGGCCATCGCCAGGAAATTTTGACTCCTACAACTTTCTACTTATTTTTTAACTTTTTATGCTTCAAGGACTGAGAACCTCCTTGCTATGCAACAGCATTTTCAAGGAAAGAGCTATAATAATCGATACTAATAAAGAAAAAATCTCTTGACCCAATTCTTCTCATTTTATAGAACTTTATTAAAAAAGCTGGATTTTAGGTGACATTTGGTTCTGGCTGGTCATTTAGGTGGGACAGTAAGATGTCTGGTCTCACCCAAGTAAATAAGAAATACTTATTTAGTTTGACACCTATTTTGGATCTTTAAAAGAAATTTTAATGATTGTAATGTTGATATAATGGGGCCTTCTATGAAAAATTATACTCACTTGTCTTCTCATAGCATACAAAAAGTTAGTTCATCAAGTATTAACATCTGTGAAACACTGGGAATATCATTCAATTTTAAGAAAATATTATTTTTAAGAGAAAAAGGTATCAAACTATTTTTATAAAAGCAAATATTTGATATTTGTATGATCTTATTCATTTAATACATTAGTAACAAATTATGAAGTTAAAAGACAACCTTACCCAAACTTTCAGTACTGTTTCCAGATGGTAAACCATATGACTCAATGGACTTTTGATGAGATAATTTTCTTTTTTGGCTCAGATTACATATCCGTGCCTTTGCTTCACTCACAAACTTGTGAACCCTGTATAATTGCAACGGATGGGAATGAAAATTAACAATATCTTATATTATAGGCAATTAGTTAAGGGGCTACCCATAAAGGATGTCACACTTTCTTCCACATTTTTGAGCGTCTCTCTTGCTTTTGTCATTAAGTGCCACACTTCACCCCCCTCTGTCACACACAAAAGGTTAGCAAAAACTTGGGACCCCAAATTTTAATTCTGGCTAAAGTGTATCCTCCTTATCATTTCAAAGTGAACTTTTTTTCATTTGGTTAGATTAATTTTCATAAAAATGTTAATACTTCTGTGATAAGCTTCATTTCCCCCCCCCAAAAAAAATGTTCTTTTGTTTTTTAAGTTGATTTAAAGTGTGTAACACCTCTCTCTCCATTGTCACGAAGTATCACAGATTGATAAACCCCCTCTCTAGCCTCCAAGTATGACATCATTTATGGACAGCTTCTAAATTGAAGATTCAAATCAGATGCCCTAAACACTCATTGCTATTCACTTCTCCAGCATTATTTAATAAGAGAACAAATTAATATTATTTTATTAAAAGACAAGGAAGAACAGGTCTGTTTTGATTTCCTGACACTTATATAGTGGCTAGGCAATCTAAGACACTGTTGAAATTTGGGGCAGTAGCAAATATATATAGGGGGTGATCTTTGTAGGTATAACTTTATGGTTAAAAACATATACTATTACCATTCAATATTTTAAAAAATTTTTGCAGTTTTTACTACAGAATACAGATGTTTTAAAAATCCTAGTGCCCCCCAGAAGTCAAACCTAGATTTTCCCTTGATGAAGATTCACTTCCTGAAATAACTTGCCACATTTTTATTAATAGGACCTCCAATTTTGTGCCCTATTACACCCTTTTGTCATGTGTCCCAGGCAAACAGCTTCATACAACCACCCAATTCAAAATATTAAGCCCCCTTTTATTTCAACAATGTAATTAGATTGCCGGGCAATTGAGTTGTCAGGTAAGCGTATACCTGTCGGGCAAATGAACATATCCTGGAAGAACATTACTGCATACAGAGTAATGGAAAGAATATTGTAAAAACTTGTTAAAGTTTAAGTTAACATTAATATTAAATACTATTCTTCAATATCTAATAAACTTCATACAATAATCCAACTTAACAAACCTATCCTTGTTGTTTCTGGTCTGTATATTGTCATAAAATCTATCAATACTTTCTTGATCTTTACATTCTGAACATCTTCTTTTGAGATTTTTCACTTCAGAATCTGAAGGTTTGAAGATGTCTTTTTGATCATCAAGCGTTTCAGTTGATTTTGGTTCAACACAAACAGCTTTGGAAGGTTCACTGTGTCTTTTAGTGTCGGAAACATGCAGAGAATAACTTTTCGAGTTCTTATTTAACTTAATATTAAAATTCAATTCTTCTAAATTGGTATCCCTGTGTGTTCCATCTAGAGATATATTTGACAAAAAGCTCAGGGCTGCTAAACGTCGACGAGAATGAATTTTTCTCGAAACGCTAGTCATAGTATAGAAATATTCATCTAGGGAGTGAAGGTTATATTAAGAAAATTTACATTTTTATAACACTGCGCAAAGAAATCGAATAAAATATGTTCCTAAAAATAAACAAATCTTGTAGCATTAAGGTAACACATATGTTCTCCATTTACGTAAATAAATATAAAATTTGACTTTTTCAAGAATATCATAATAGTTGTTGAGTTGGAAATAGTTTTTAATTATTTAAAAATTAAATGAGGATTATATGAAACGGCCTTTCCGCGAAAACTAAAAAAAATTGAAGCAACAGGATCGAATAACAAAACAATGAAGATTCGTGTTTCGATTTCTACAAAGGCTCAACATGTAAATTTAAAATTGATATGCTATTAATGTAAGATAAGCTAAAAACTAATATGAGGGTGTTTTGAACCATTTTAAGCGATTTAAAATCTTTTATAACTCAAATCCCACATTTATTGCAAATTTTTCTTGGTGTTTTTAGGTTTCGCAGCAGACTGACAGGATGTTCGACATCGATAGTTCCTTCAAATGATCGATACAGAAACTTCCGGTTTGCATGTGAGCGAGCTAGCAGGCAGATGTCGTGTTTGTGATGGAACTTTTTGTAGTTGCTGTTCATTGTTGACAATTTTATACTTTAACAATCAAAATGAATGCCATAGATGGTGGAAACACCAGCAACTTTCGCGGCACGAGTCGCGCAAACACCATGGAAGGTGTTGGCGCTCGAGTTATGCGAGGAATTGATTGGAAGTGGGGTAAACAAGACGGCGGCGAGGGACATTTGGGAACTGTAAGAAACTTTGAATCTCCTGAAGAAGTGGTGGTTGTCTGGGACAATGGGACAGCTGCAAACTACAGATGTTCAGGGGCTTATGATCTCCGAATTGTGGAAAGTGCACCAACAGGTCTCTATACTATATTCCTGTTTACTAATCATGCAGTTGTTTGATCTCTTGATTAAGGCGTATCGTATTTTATAAAGTTTTTGAATTTGAAAGAAAATATTTACTTTCTGCTATTTCTTGGAATTTAAAACTTTAAAAAAAGAATTGCTAATGTGTTTGTATTGAAGAGTTGAAACTCACTGCTTTGCCTAATTTAGTTATCAGTTTTTTAAATGTCTTCTATTCCTTTAAACTTATGTCATTTAATATCTTAATACATCATTGCAACTTAGGTAGTTCAAAGCTGAAAGGACCACTATAAACTTTGAAATAAGGAAGTTTCAACATAGTTTCTACATCACGGATGACTACAATCTTTTCTATTCTGCAACCACCAGAGCCTGACTTTTGGGAGGGCATTCGGGGCACTTGCCCAGGGCTCCCATTTCAAAGAGGCCCCCAAAATGCTTAAAAAGCTAAGGAAATTTGAAAAAAGTGTAAAATAAAATTACTAAGCTTAAAAAGTGTTCGAACAGACAATTTTTACGCAGTGTTTACAGATTGATTTTGTTATTTTAAGTCAAATAAATTTAAGTTTTATTTTAAAACATGTTGGGCCCCCAAATGGGTCTTTTGCCCTAGGCCCCCAAACTTGTAAGTCGGGCCCTGGCAACCACTAAATTCTTCCGAATGTGGGGTTCAAGTACTTATGTAATCTTATCTTATCTGAACCCCACATTCAGAAGAATTTAATGGTTGCAGAATAGAAAAGATTGTAGTGATCCGTGATGTAGAAACTAAAACTATGTTGAAACTTCCTTAATTCAAAGTTTAAATACATAATGAATAACTCTCTAGCAAAACTTTCAAAATACTCTACTTCCTTTTGTCAAAAAACTGTTTATTCTTAAAAATGGTCTTATACTTTCAGGAATTAGACATGAAGGAACTATGTGTGATACATGTAGACAGCAACCAATTTTTGGTATAAGATGGAAATGTGCAGAATGTACAAATTATGATTTATGTTCCAGTTGCTATCATGGGGATAAACACCATTTGCGACATAGATTTTTTCGAATAACAACACCTGGAAGTGAAAGGTAAACATTTAAATCCTAAAAAATACCTGCGTTTTCTGTAATAACTGATTAAGTTTTGTATTTTAAGATTGTCAAAAAGTCGTAAAAAATTCCTTAACATCATAAAGATACTCAATGTAAAATAGTCTGGTCTTAAAATTAAGGATACAGACGTATTTTCTGACTCAGAAGGTAATTTTTGATAAGTTAAAATTGAAAATTTCAAATTTTAAGATATTGTTTAATACAAATGTATCAAATTTTTGAAAAAAATAATACATCTTTCTAGTTGATAATTATTTCTATCCCTCCCACCGTAGAGCTTTGGCAGAGCCGAGGCGTAAAAGCAAGAAAATAGCCATCCGAGGCATATTTGCAGGAGCTAGAGTGGTTCGAGGGGTCGATTGGCAGTGGGAAGACCAAGATGGAGGAAATGGCCGCAGGGGCAAAGTGACGGAAATTCAAGACTGGAGTGCTGCCAGCCCTCGGAGTGCAGCATATGTTCTATGGGACAATGGAGCCAAGAATCTCTACAGAGTAGGATTTGAAGGAATGGTAAGTAGTTTTATTTATTAGCTATAAGGGTTGTTTCTGTGGTTCCCCAATCTTTTCTAATTTATTTGCCTTTTTAAGAATTGATTTTTGCACCTTACCAAAGTAACAATTAAGTTCTCCTTCAGAGATATTTTTGAATTTTGACATTTTAAAACAGGATTTCAACTCGTTTTTAAGTAATTTGGAATAAATTGCAGTAATAACATAATTTTCTAAGAAAATTATTTGCATAGCTCCCTTTGGTAGGGAATCCTACATATAAAACCACTAATTTATTTTTTTAAAATCTTAATGGAATAACTAACAAATTTTGCATTACCAGCACAATAAAGTGACACATGTATGTATTTTACTTTACTTGTCCTTTATGTTCGACACTGAGTAGGGTATTTTTATGGTAAGTTGACAAACTTCAAAAGCCAACAATTAGTTCATAAAAATTTAAAAAAGGTATTGCATAGTCAGACAAATTCTAAATCTTGTCACATCCACCAAAAACTGATTGGCGATCCACAGTTTGAGAACCTCGACAGGTGTCGATCGAGGCGAAAATTGGAGCCCTTTTGCTGCCCCTTCACAAAATTCCACTTCCTAAAAATGGCCCCTTCACAAAATTCAAATTCGTAAAAACAGCCCCTTTACAAAATTAAAGTTTATAAAAACGACCCTTTCACAAAATTCAAATTCGTAAAAACAGCCCCTTCCCAAAATTAAAGTTTATAAAAACTACCCTTTCACAAAATTCAAATTAGCTTTAATAATTATTTGCAAGAAAACAATCACAAAATCTTGTTTGTTTCACATAATTTTTTTTTACGATAATTTGAAAAATTAAATTATATTTAGACTAGTTTTTCACAAAAATGGGCCCCAAAAAATAATACCTAGATCGACCCCTGCTCGAGGAATAACCATACAGGATATTGCAAATGTTTCATTGTACTTAATCAATTAAAATTTGTCATCATCACTAAAGGTGGGCCAAGGCCTTCTGAACCAGATGTTTCCAGCTGTCCCTGCTGTCAGCCAAACTCCTAATTAAAATTTGTGTTAAAATTAAATTTATTACAGTATTTAATTTTTAATATTGAGCTGACAAAAAATATTTTTTGGTTTATTTGAGGCTTGCTTTTGAACTAAAGATTAATCCCCCCCTGAAATCAAGCCAACAAAATTTGTACATACTATTTGCAAAACTGTTATCTAAAATTTCATTGCACACTTTTCTTTTAAATTATTATTTTTAGTATCTGGTCCTAATTAAATGTGATTTTGATATGTGTGTATTTAAAGTCAAAGTCCTACCCTGACATGTAGTTTTAATATTTGATACAAAATTGTAATTTAAAAAAAATCTTTTCATACTTAAAAAAATTTAATGTTTAATTTCTCCTTTAGGCAGATTTAAAGGTTTTGAATGATGCCAAAGGTGGAACAGTATACAAGGACCATTTACCATTACTAGGTTTGTAAAATTTGTTTTTAAAGTAACTAATATGTTCAGTAGATGTGGCTTGTTTAAATTTTTAAAAACTTTTTCTCTCAATAGGTCAAGGTCCAGGTCGTGCTGGTATACATGGTTTTCAAATAGGTGATAATGTGAATGTAGATCTAGAATTAGAAATAGTACAATCTCTTCAACATAGACATGGTGGCTGGACTGATGGCATGTTTGAGGTAGGCTTATGTAACAGTTTATACTTTATACGAAGGTAGATGTAACAGTTTATACTTTATACAAAATGTTTGTGTTTTTACATTATGTAGAAATAATGTATGGTACGGTTAAACTGGGTATGTAAAGTGTTGTAGATGTCGGGTTGATTGTAATTATTTTCACTTTGAAAATTCCATAAGAACTACTGGGCCAATTATAGCAGTAATGTTAATCAGAATAGAACATGTGAAGACATTGATTTAAATTATTTTCAATAGTTCAAAGGGCACACATTTTTGATTTCTGTTAAAAAAGGATTCGGATCCTCAATTAGTATGTAGTGATTCTTATACTTTTAGGACCAGTAAGCTTTCTAGGGTACTAATCTGCAGGATCAGGAGGATTTTTTTTAAGAATTTTTAACTCAGCTTTAAAATACAGTAGAATCTAAATACGGCAACCCTCTTCTGGGACCATCAATATATGACAGTTTTAAGGAGAGGACATTATAACATATATAATTAATAGGTACTGTCATAAAAGAATCAGTACATTTATTACTGGTTGTTACAACATAGGGGTCTCTATATCAGGTTGTTGCAAAGAGGTTTTACTGTATTACCAATTTTTATCAATATTTGTACAAAAGTTTCCTTTTATGGCTTAATCAGTGTGAAATTTTAGTTATAACCCTGTAAAATAATATAAACATCTTAACCTTAGTTAAAATCCTGTAAAAAAATGTTTGTTTTATGTTTACAAGTAATTATCATTAATAATCAAGCACTTGACCATTGTTTTATAGTTTTATACAATTCAACAAATTTATGTTACAAGTTTGAAGTACAATGGATTCTGCTTATTAGACATGCTAGTTTAGTGGGAAATCTGCTTAATAGACACAAACCCCAGGAACAGAAACCAAACTATTCAAATGATGCATGTTTATCCACTTACTGGGTACAACACAAAAGGAGACACATCTGAATAGAAAATGTTATAAGCAATAGATTACTACTCATTGAAAATTGCTTTTCTTTAATTTGCTTTTTTGATTAGATAGTTGAATTATATAGCTCCAGAAGGAAATGTTATTCTTTCCCACCCTTTGCTATAGGGAGTGAGTCTATATTGATAACATTTGAACAAATTTTCATTTAAAGAAGACAACATACAATTACTGTTCCTTGTGTAAAGCGTAGTTTTAAGTTTTGTGTGTCAGGCTGTAAAGAGCAATGAAGTGGACTGTGTGTACTTTAAAAAAAAAAATCTACCTTATTTAATGGTTGTTTGTATTTTAAGTCTGTTTTCTTTCTTAAAAGAAATTATATTTCATAAAAGAAAATACATATTAAAATTTCTTTGTAAGTTGTTTGATATATTTAAACACTTTGCTTAATTGGGAAATCCTATTCATCACAAAATGTCCTGGTCTCAATGTGTTTCTATTAAGCGGAATCATATGGAAGCGGAGTTATACTATATCTGTACCAGACTTAAATTCAATTCTATCTCTATCAATAAGTTTTTATTATAATTTTCTTAGTCACAGTGCTTCTAAAAATTGTATCTGAAATTTATTAACTGATCATGGTTTTTATTCTCTTCAAGTAAGTTAAATCTTTGACTTAGGTTGTTAACTTTCAATTATACTTTGCAATTTATTCTAACCTGTTTTTCTTAAAGACATATTATGCCTGTAATAATAGTGTTAATAATATAGTATAATAAATATATACAGTTAATAAATGTGTATTTATATTGCAGTGTCTAGGAACCACTGGAACAGTTGTTGGCATTGATGAAGATTTTGATATTGTTGTATCTTACCCAAGTGGAAATAGGTACTTTCCTTTAGCTATTTACCAAAATATGCTGATAGTTACTATTGGTTTTTATAAAAAAATTGTTAAACTTTTCTTTTTCTAGATTATAGTTATTAATCAATTAATTACAATTTAATTATGAATTAGTTACAATTTAATTATCAATTAGTTACAATTTAACTGAATGAGCATGTCCCTATTGTATGACTTTAAATATATTGAAGAGCATGTGTTTCAAGGTTCACAAAAACATTATTAAGGCATTTGTTTATTAACTTTGTCACTATAGATGTAATTTGATTATTGAGCATCTAACTATGGGTTAATATACAACTTGTATGTTTTTAAGGTGGACTTTTAATCCTGCTGTTCTTACAAAAGTTAACACAACCACTGCAAGCAATGTAGTTTCTGCTGAAGGTAGCTCTCAACAATTTGCAGTTGGTGATCTGGTGCAAATTTGTAGAGATCTAGAGCGAATAAAAATTTTGCAACGAGGCCATGGAGAATGGGCTGAGGCCATGTTGCCCGTAAGTTTCATTTTTATTAAGTTACCTGTGCAAAATATCTTGATATATACTTTAATTAAACACCTCTCAAATAGTATTTAAAAATAGCTGCTTTCTGGAATTAAAGTTAGAAGGAATTAATCTATACATTTTTATCTCTTGCTTAGACGCTGGGAAAGATTGGTAGAGTACAGCAGATTTATCATGATAACGATTTAAAAGTTGAAGTGTGCAGTACCTCATGGACTTATAACCCTTCTGCTGTAACTAAGGTTGCATCTGATGATGCAATACCTGGAACTTCTAGTGGAGGTAACTTTTATAAAACATTTCAGATTATTTGTTTCTTTGAAAACTTAAAGCTTCTAGTAATTTAAATAAGGTGATAAATTTTAGACTTCACAAGCATTACATTATTACTTAGAATAATTCAAAGCTGAAAGGACCACTTAAAAAAATTGGAGTTATACCTAAGTTCAAATAGTAACTTATGTTTTTTAAATATAAATTTCAAGTTCTTTGAACACTTTTAACAAAAATACAACCATGCTAGTCTCTCAGTTAAACTTGTTCGGAACAAGTGAATTTTAGATTTATTAAAAAGAGAAAGGGAATTGAATCATTGAAAGTCAATCAGGCTGAATTTGAAACTTCTCATAAACAAAACTAAAAAGTAATAGATAATTAATGAAATAAAAAACTTTTTAAAAACCATGTTTTTAAAATGGACTAAAAAGTTTAAAATATGTATTCCTACTCCCTGTAAAATGAAAAACAAGTGATCATGCCATAAGATCATATGCTACTACTCTCAGCCCTCTATTTACCTATATATCCACGATATAAAATATGAAGCATAAAGAATGATGAGAGAAGCTGATTAATTCAATACATATAGCATACACCCCGTATTTTTTGTTTTACAAGGAGTTAGAAAAAAATTATTTTATACTTTTGTTTTTAGTCCACTTTAAAAACATGGTTTTTAAAAAGGTTTTTTGTTTCATTAAATGTAATTGATATTTTTTGTGTCAATACATGTTATTTCTAAACAAAAAAGGCAGAAAAGTAGCTTGTTTAGCTAAAAGATTTTATGTTTATATTTTTCCCTTTTAAATAACTTAATTAGTGATGTGGATGTGATGACTTTAAATTTTACAGAAAGGTTAAGTGCTCTTCTGAAAAAATTGTTTGAAACTCATGTATCTGGAGATGTGAATGAGGAACTAGTTAAAGCTGCTGCCAATGGGGATGCTCAAAAATGTGAAGAAATTTTAAAAAGATCTGAAGCTGATGTAAGTTATTCCTGTTGGAATCCTATTTTTAAAACTGGTGTTTTACTTTTAGTTAACTTATATATTTTTTTTTAATTTCCCACACTTTAATTTAGGTATTCAAGATTTAAAAAGTTTTCCTTTTTCACAATAAATTACTTTAAACTGACATTATCATTATTAAAATCTTTGTTTTTTTCTTCAGGTAAATGGAGTGTTTGCAAGTCACACTGCTCTGCAAGCAGCTAGTCAAAATGGTCATATAGAAGTCATTAAAATCCTTTTACGTCATAATGCTGATGTTGAAATAGAGGTTTGTATAAATTTATTTAATAAAATTTGCATTTTAACTACATTGTTGGTATTTAGAACACTTTAGTATTTAGAACATCAACAGATGGAATGCTAATCTTTGCAAGAGAATTAACTTCTTACTATTTCCCCAGTCTATTAGCTATAACTTTCAGAGCTATGTATTGGGCTGATACTTTTAAGATGAAGAAACATCTTTCCAGTTTGAAAGATTTTAAGCATGTCTCTGTAGTGTCAATAAAATCTTAAATTTTCCTTTTTCTAACACCAACATAATTTTAAAATATAAAACTCGCCAGGAGAAAGTTAAAGAAGGATTGAATTGGAAAAGAAATAGTTTCATAATTTGGTTTTGAGGTGTGGGGTGGGTTTTATTATTATTATTCATTCATTCTTATTATTATTGACAATTCAAAAAGTTGTCCCCTTTGCAATCTTAGAAGATCTGATATGATATGTTAGAAGATATTTGATATGTGTCAAGCTTTGAAACTTAATATTTCTCCCTCTCCTAGGACAAAGATGGCGATAGAGCTGTTCATCATGCTGCTTTTGGGGACGAACCTGGTGTTATGGAGCTTCTTGCCAGGGCTGGAGCTGACCTGAATGCCCGTAACAAGAGGAGGCAGACACCTCTTCATATTGGTGTCAATAAGGGACACATTGGAGTTGTGAGGAGCATCTTGGAGTTGGGCTGTCGTCCTAGTTTGCAGGTGAGTGTCTGTTTTGAACAGGGTTGGATGATATATATACAGTGATATTTATTGGATAAATATTATACATCAGCCTATAACAAAATTATCATTTTTCAAAATACTTGTACTTTGTTGACATGTTAATTAAGTTATGAATACTTTAACCTTATTAATAACAATTTTATACCTATAATATTGTTAAGTATACAAGTCAGGAAATCATATTTTATAAAACCTGATTAAATTATTACTACCCATAATTATCATTTTTAAAATTGAAAGATAAATTAAATTAACTTTTGATGTTTCACAAAGTATGAATGAATATATTCCTGAATAATTTAATATAAATTAAACAGAAGCTTAACAAATAGGTAAAAATAGTTTCTTTAAAATAGATGAAGTTAAAATATGCTTGCATAAAGTTCTTGATGTACATTAATTAAAAAATATCGTCCTGAAGATTAGTTTAAAATGCTCTCAAGTAGTATTTCTTTGGTATAGACTAGTATCCACTCTTCTAAGAAACAGTATTTTTCTTGTGAAAATGCAAATATATTGTATTTAAAAACTTGATATATATCGGATATTTACCAAAAATATACAATATTTTGATGTTAATATAAATATTAATGTAAAATAAATCATAATATTTACTAAACACTCTCAATAAAGATAACTACATATTGAAAGTAATTTAAGTGTAAGAATTTGTATTCTATTTGTATTTCAAAATTTGTTAAGAAATAAAAAACTTTAAGTTTAATTTTCCTTGTATATACATTACTTTAGATTTTTTTTTCACTTTTCTAGTTCTGTCTGCAATGGAAGTAAACATTATGTAAAAAAAAGTTTTGGTATTTTTCTACTAAAATTGTGATTAGAAAAAATGAAAGCTTTAATTTTATTTTTCTAAAAAAAAAAAAGTAGTACAAATAATCTTAAAGATCATCAAATTTTTTCCTTATGTAAAAGGTTCATAAATCCATGAACAAGGGGCCATGGGTATAAACTAAATAAGACACAGGTCAATCGGGATTTAAGGAAGTACTACTACTTCAATAGGGTAATTGACATATGGAACGCGTTGCCAGAAAATATAGTTTATTCAAAGGGAGTGTTTGAGTTTAAGAGGCAACTGGATAGGCTGTAGAATTGGGGAATTCATAATCATAGGACCAGCCTTGTTGGGCTATGAGCCTGTAGCTGGTCGTCAGTTTTGTATTTGTATTTGTATGTTGTTTTTCTAAATTTTTTTATTCCAACTAGGACTCTGAAGGTGATACTCCCTTGCATGATGCCATTAGTAAAAAACGTGATGATATGCTTACATTGCTTCTAGACAACGAAGCTGATATTTGCCTTACAAATAACAATGGTTTTAATGCTTTGCACCATGCTGCTCTGAGAGGAAATCCAAGGTGAGCAAACTTCCTTACTTGAGTATTCCTTTAGGAGTTCTGATTACCAATTTATAAAAAATTAGCTAACCGCCTTCTTGGCTGGCAATGCTTGTCAATACGTCAGTGGCTGCTCATAAGTAGTTCAAATGGGGTTTCGCAATTATATTTTGAAAATGTAATTAAGTACCAATCTTACCTTTAAATCACAACTATAATTACTTATATTAATGCATTAATGGTTACAAAAATAAATTTTACTGGTAACTCTCAATTAATTCATCAAATGGGAAGTAAGCATTTCATTTTGCTACCAAAGACAAACAAATAGACTTAGTTTAGTTGCATACAAATGTATACCGATTTACAATGAAGATCTAGTTCAAATATCCTTTTAAAAGCTCTGGTTTGTAGCTCATATTGTATTTTGGCCCAAAAATTGGCGCTCTTAAAGTGTGTGATCCGGAAGTCTGTGAAAGAATTTTCTCCCTAAGCCAGCTCGGCAAAAGCTTTCCTGCCTGCCTGTTTCTTGGTTGCATGTGCTGATGAAGGCTAAAAATTTGTAATGCACCAAAAACTCTCAAAAGTTTTTAAATAAAATTTTCTTTTTGGTGTTTTGAATGGAAGGTAGGGTGTAAGCTCATCCTGAATATGGTTCAGGTTGGAATAGATTTTTATTATCTTTCATTTATTTTTAATTAAGATTTTTTTCATTTTCACTGAGGGTTCACATGCTTCTATGGACGAGCCGTCACTGCAATACGTCTAATTTGTACTGGTCTATTTTCGTAACAATCGCACCTCATGCGACAGGGTGAAAACTTGCTGTGGATCATTTCATTGTTCTAGCCATCTTAGCACACTTTCTCGACTCATTCCCTATTCCTACAAAATACAGGGAATTTAAGGGGTGGAGCATGCTGGTTTGAAGAATTAAAAGTCATAAAACAAACTGTCACAGGGTTTCCCTTGAAAGTTCTTCCTTCAGTTTCTTCCTTTGATTGCACTGAAATTTAATAGACCCCTAGCAGTTCCTTGAAATTTTGTTGACTGATTTCTGAGCCCCATTTAATAGTCTGTATAGAGGTCAAGGGCTATTTTCTAACACAGATGTTTGATCAGGAGTATTGCAGGAAAACTCAAGATCAATTAGCAGAGCATAAAATTGTTTAAACTATATTTAATTTTTCTTTTTAGGGCAAGTAATTATACTAAACGCATCAGAGAATCAAACATAATTTTGTATCAGCTTGTTAGATTTTTTTAGAAAAAACTACAGAAAAATGTAGAATTTTTGAAGGTTCTTGCGGGGAAAATTGAAGATTAGTAAGCAATTTATCAATTGTTTGATCTTTTGTAAAACAGGCATAAAAAATAACTTAAGAAAACAGATTATGTTTTTCTGTATCAAATTAACACATATACTTGAATTTTCAGCAATAAAAGAAAATTAAATTTTTGGGTCGGAAATTAAAAATAAAACATTGAAGAAGGAGTTAAAAACTTTTCTATCTCTGTTAAACATATAATCTCTATTAAATTATCTATTTCTGAAAATTAATCTGTGTCAGCATTTCTCATGTATAACATTTTTAAGATCATTACTGTTTTAAACTTCAATAAGAGTTACAAAATGAAGTTTCTAAAAAGATGTTCCAGAATGGCAAATGTAAGATTGCAGATTTTAGTTTCCCCATTTTGCTTTTTTCTCAAACTATATACATACATATGACATTCAGTTGGTATACTTTTGGGACTAATAACCCTCCTCAAAGCTAAAATTTAGTTTTTATTAAACAATAATCTTGATTATTGAGAGTGGCCTGTCAGTTCTGCTCCCTCCCTTGGATTGATGCCCTGTTTAATATTATCCGACTAAGCCAGGTGTCTAAGGTTTGAATCCCCACTTGGGCATTGATGATTATGTCTAAAAATGGATGAACGTGCTCCCCTGTAAAAAGGAGTTGTGCGTACAAATGGTATTTCTTCACCTCTGTGGCTGCAGTCCACAGCCACAAGTGCCTGCTGAGTACAGCGAAGTAAGTACTGATATTGTGTTTGGGGCAAATTGGCCAGTTAAATCATATCATATTGGCCAGTGAAATAAATCGTATTACAGGGACTAATACAGGTCAATTTTGGTACCGTTTATCCGTACTTTCACAAAAAATGTAGAAAGAAGCAAAAACGGCATCTTCACAAAAATTCTTCTAAGACATCAACATCTTCCCAATTATATTGCCAAAAATCGGCAGCTTCACAATGCTTTCTTCTATAAAAAACTATATTTACTAAAATTTATTTCCTTAAAAATAGTATATTGTAAAGCTGCATAAAGTATTTCAATTGCTATAAAGCAGAAGAAAAAAGTAATTTAATGCTGCTCTCATTAATTCTATAGTTCCCATTAAAAATAGTTATAAAAATTTTACTTAAATTAAAAAGCTGTTACAATTTTTCACAAAAATGGGGGTTTCATTTCTGGATTGGTCCATGGTATATATTCTGGTATAATTTGTAAAAAAAAAATTATTTTAAAGCAGTGTTTCCCAAAATGATACCCAGTTTTCACTGGGAAACCATTCAAAAATGCTCTTATCAGTTTAAGATTGAGATCTGTGTAAATTACTTATAAAAAGATTTACATTGAAGTTTTTTTTTTAATTTTTAAGTATAAAAATCTATTATTTGAAAATTCACTTTAATATATATTGCTTACTCAACTTTAAGTTGGCACTTATTTTAAAGTTTTGAATATTAAATGCATGCCATGAAATGTTCATACAGGGCAAAAAAAAATTGTAAAGGTCTTTGAGGATATAGCTCTTAAAAGGGTGGGAAACACTGTAAATTATAATTTGTTCTGGATTCAAATAGGTTTACTCCATTTATGTGAATTTTGTTGGACCAAAAATTTAAATGTGCAACTGAAATTATTTTATTTTATTATGTTGCTTTAAAATTATATTTTTTTAATTTAGGAAAATCTAGCTTTTGCCTAAACATACTAATAATAAACATTCATAGTAAAAACTGTTGGGTAGTTAATGGTAAGGCTTTATCCAATAATACCTTTTTCACTGGCATATCTTTTTCAGGCTAATTGATTTTGTTTATTCATTATTTCTTCTACTTTTCTATCAAAGATAATATTTGCAACTTGTCTTTAATTTCAGTAATAAGAATTATATTTGTAAGATTGAAAATAGATAGAATTTTTTTATTTTTTGGATTTTTATTTTATCAACCTGTTTTTGTGTAAACTATGAGAAAACTAAACTTTAGTCTACAAAATTATTTAGTCTGGTTCTTAAAATATGTGTATTAGTTTGTCATTTTAGGTGTAAAAAAAACATTTCAGGGAATTTTATGTACTAAGAAACAAGAAGGTACATGGGATTACATCTGGAAATGGGCAACTGTAATTTTCTAGAGAAAAGCCTGAAAATGCATCAGGATGTGTATGAAGGAAATTATTTATCAGTTATTTATGTTATATACAAAGTGATTAACTGGTGAAGTGATACTCAACTAAAGTGATAACTGCTTGCATATTTTCCTAAGTTTTTTTTGGGGAAAAGGGACTGGTTAAAAAAGAGTCATGAACTCAATGAGAATAATCAGGATATGTTCCTACCTCTTTTTTCCCATCATTTCTAAATATCTAATTTGTGAACAAAACCAATTTCTTATTCAATTTAATTATCTGGGAGAATTTTTTTTCCTTCTAGTATGTGCAATAATAAGGTCTAGTTTCATATACGTACAATTTTTTATACCTTAAATACTTAGTTTTGTATGAATGAAAGACTAAAACTTGGTGGAAAAAGGTTGCTAAGTATTAATGGTTTTAAATGTAGGTTTATTTGTCAAAAAGAAAATCTTACTTTACTGTATTACTGAAGTAAGTCTTTAAGATTAATTTGATTGAAATAATTATTGACTATGTATTGGCAATAATAAAAAATATCTATTGCTAGCTTCATATTGCAACAAATTTTTCTCTTTACGATTGGAAATACTGAATTGTTTTTTTAACAAATGACACCAAATTTTTATAACATGAATTTATTTTCACAAAAACAAAAAATAAATACTATTAGCATATTTAACAACATTAAAAAATAATGGCTAATAAAATAAGTTAATTTTCGGAAATATTGTAAGAAAATCCTTATTTTGCATCTCTTTACAACAAACTTCAAATGCATACACTGAGAACTAACTTACCAATTATAGGTATCGGTCAAAGGATGAATTTTATCCGCCAGAGTTCCATACTTCAACACATTCCATAGTTATTTAAATCTGACATATGGGACGTAAAGAAGCATGGTATCCTGGACAGTTTCTCCACTGATGAGTCATGATCATAAGCTTCATATTCAGTAGATGCATCTCTGATAAATTAACTTGAGAAAAAACATTTTTATCACCACTCCATTGGTAGCAGTATCCAGCATATTCCATGGTATACTGAACTCCCAACTGTAAAAAAAAAGACCTGCCTTTTTGTAAGCAGTATTTTAAGGATTAGAATAGCTCTTGCTGTGTGATAAAAATAAGTACCAAGTTTGAGGGTGAGTCTATGTTAAGGAAAGCACATGTGGCTGATTCTCGGTTGTATCATTGCCTATTTATGAAACAGCTACGTATGTCTTCTTGTGTCTTGGTACAATACTTACTCACTGGGAGAACTGGAGATAATTTTCACGAACATATTTACGTGAGATTATCGCCCGAATGACCGGTTTAAAAGCACATCAGTAGCAAATGGTATGTTCCATAGATAAAAACTCAGACAAAACGCTATAAAATGAGTTCTGAGCATTCTTTGCTAATGGAAAGCTAACGCTTGTTAAAAGCATACCAGGTCATTTCAATTTCGTGTTTTATCGCTTCCCGATCTGCAGATAGTTGGAATCTTGAGTAAAATCTCAAATAGATTCCAAGCAGCCACTATCAGCATTTCATCGTTCGATACGAACTCTCAATTCCCAAGCTATTCCACTGTAAAATGAATCCTTAAGGTTTTATTAATCTAAACTTAAGTGAAGTAAGAGTAAACCGCTTAGGTGCATACCTTCGTGCGAGTGTGGAACTACAGCGCAACGCAATCAACGTTTTAAAGCCTTTTCCCCCCCATACTGTGACTGTCAAAAATTATTTTAGTTCTCAAAAATAAATTTGATCTGAAAGCTAAAGATGTAACTCAACTTACCATCGGCAAACATTCCTTTACAAAATCATGCTCATAATGGTTCCCTTCTACGCCCACGCTTTAGAAATGCATTCTAATTTCGTGGAAAAATTAACCTCAACTTGGGGCAATGATGCGAAAGCAGAGGCAGCCGCGAAGTGACTGAAGTCCTGACTGGAGGACAAGAACTCTTTAGAATTTGCGGTAGCCCACATCCCCATTGAAAGAGGGTTCCATCAAAGGGTGCCGCCCCAGTGACACGCACTTCAAAGAACCCCCGCTTTTATCTATCCCCTATTTTCTCTCACCCTGAACAGTGCCGCCAATTTCTTTTCGGGGGTCGGTTAGTTTATTAGCCTGTTGGGGGTTTCCTCGTTTTTTTGAGGCTCTGCGATTCCGAATACCTTTTCGGAAGGAGTTGCCGGGTCGACGGTTACTGTGGAGTGTTGAAGAAACTGTTGAGTTTTTAGAAAATTAAAAAAGAATCCTTTTTTTTTTATAAACATAGATTGCTCGGGTGGTTCATCCCGCGCCTTATAAAAATGCTGAACAACTAATTCAGTTTTTGAAGGATTGTGACTTTTTTTTACAACGAATTCAACTTAATCTTTGCCAACTAAATTATAACAAATCGTTAAGATTTACCGTTAATTTGATCTGCTAAGTTTTAATTATTCTCTTAAATCTTTAAAATCATCTATATAAATTAAGCCTTTATCCATCCATCCGTATCGAAACTGAGATCTATTGGGATTCTTTAAGTTAAGAACCTATTAGGTTGCTTGATTTCATTTATAGTAGAGGAGAAATTGTACCGTTCACAACTCGATACTCTCAATGGAATGCATTGTATTCATCAAGTTTTAAAAGCTTAACAATTAAGTATCTAGAAACGATTAAGAAGGACCATAGCCCACTTGCATCGCTTCAACAAGAAAGAATTGCTCGTTGCTGAAACTTGAAAAAATTATTTGCTTTGGTCGGTTTAATTAATTCCCTCTTGTGTGATTCAAATGCACACTGAATTCGAGTAAGCCCAACCAATCTCGGAAATTTTCATAAACTCGCCCCAAAACCTTCGTTGGGAAAAAGTGAAATGGCGAAAGCTCTGATGGAGACCTCGCTCGCAATCCGATCTTCCGCTCCCAAGAACAGCGATGCCATTCCCTCCTCCCACGCATCTCCTCCTCCGCCCTGAAATCAGCAGAACCCCCTGCATTCCCTAACACCCCATTCAAAAAGAAATCAAAACTCACCCACAAACTGGACATTTCCGAACCGATGGACACACATGCGAGAAAATCATCGACTTGCGATTCTTGTTGCAGCAGCGTTGATAAGGAGGCTCCTCTCCTCTCGCATCCGGAGAAGAGATCGGAGTGCACGCAGCAGATATGCCGAACAGAGGCGCCTCTGTGTAGTTTTTGGACCGTTTTTTTCCCCTCTCTGCCGTCGCTGGCTGCTCCTAATTGAGTATCATGACACCCCCTCTGCTGCCTCCATGTGCCTCCGCGTCGTCTGCAACTCGAGAATATCGCTCTCTCAATTGGACTGTCTGCTTGTGTGCCCTGTGATGTCACGATGGGTCCCGCGCGGGACGATTTTTTCTCTGTTTTTTTTTCTGCTTATCCGTTGTGGCGAACCGTGATGGGGTTCACAGATGTTGAGAATATGTCGCCGAGTTTGCGATTCTAGAAATACCGAGCATGCACCTCGACTCCCATGTGGATGGTTTGGCACCAGAGTTGCCCGTCACTTCTCTTTGGGGCCCAAAAATGAAGAACTAAATGCTTATAATGCCTTAATGTGTTTTTAATTTTTGTAGATCTCCTTTGAAAACAGGGAATATCTAGTTGATGAACATAAAAAAATTTAATTAGCCAAGTGTTTCTGAGATTGCTTAAGATTCAAAAGAAATCAAAACTCACCCACAAACTGGACATTTCCGAACCGATGGACACACATGCGAGAAAATCATCGACTTGCGATTCTTGTTGCAGCAGCGTTGATAAGGAGGCTCCTCTCCTCTCGTATATACAACTTTTTTCAAAGCTCCAAATAAATGCCTTTCACTGGAAATTAATTTGTTCATCCTGTTTCAGTATAAAAGTCCACTAAATGTAGGGAACATTTTTATAAGATTCCATAAAAAATAATCGGCTTATTTGATAAATATTTGAATGCTCTTCATTTGAATATGTTGGGAATAAAGAATGTCGATACCTTTAAATTCATGTTTGGCTTTCATTAATTTCTTTCATAAGTTTAACACGTATCAATTTCTCTCTCTCTCTTCAGTTGAAATCATCGTTTACTGCAGGGGTTGTCATCCTTTTATACCTATCGCCTACTTTTATATCTCTAAGTATAGTGAATTTTTCACAGAAATAAATTTATGAAGTAGAGAAGTACCATCTTTTATTTCGGAATATTTACAGGGTGTTTTAACAAGTCCGCCTAAACTCTGCACAGAAAACTTCCTTGCGTGGAGTACATAAGAAAATGACCAAAGAACTGTAACTCTACGACGACTTTTATTTTTCGAAAAATGTGACGTTATCCAATAAAAACTTTTTCATTCTACTCGGTGCACGCATGCATGCTCTATAGCTGTTTTTGACATTTTATAATGTTCAATCATGTATGATTACTTTTTTCATAAACTTTTTTCAGCTCAAACTGAATGTGCCGTCATACCGTTTTCTGTCACGAATTTTTACTTTCCACATCTTTACTTCATCTTCCTTAAACGAATCATCATACGAGTTCGCTTTTAACATTATTGGAACCATAATAAAACTTTTTTATGGCATGGCCTCCAATGCTTTTCTACAGAGGCATATCATGCATATCCGAAATCTTAGTTACTATTGGTGAATTTTAGTAGCCAAAATAAGTCAGAATTGATATCAAATTACATGGTGTCCATTACAGTCTTCATCCCAAAACGAGATAAACCTCCCTGTGTCCGTCTCATGCAGCGATGCGAAGCCAAACTTAGATACCAGGCTCATATACCCATATTTGGATACAGGAAATATATTCCCGGGATTCGTTATTTTTACCTCGTTTAGAGGCCTGCACCGAGCCGATGCTTAAGCCTCTGCAGATGGTATACTATTTTAGCGGAATGTGGGCTCTCTCTCCGTTCATTTTTTTCCCCAAGTTTATCTCTCCGCATCTCTCTTCCGACTCTGCTCGGGGGGGGGGGGTTCTTGAGATTTTGATGGAGGATGTGTTTGTTCTAAAATTGTGTGCTTTGGATTGATCTAGAGAAGGCCAATCTAATTAAAATGCCTTTTTTGTGCCATTTTAATGTCGAGTGTTCATAATGCACATGATTTTGTCTTATTAATAAATAAATAAGATTTTTATTCTCATTTATATAAAGTGACTGATTGCCAATTGAATTCTTTCAGAGGCTTTTATCCACCCCGCATACTTTCATTTTGCATTGATATAAATATTAATAATTAATAGATATTACGTTAAATATCAAGGATTTTTTATCTATCTTGGTAAAACATTATCTTCCTTGTTTATGAATTTTCAAGTTCTTCATTCTTTTGAGTACATACGTTCTCAGCTTCTTTACTCGGTTTAATTTTTTTAAAGAAAGTTGCACCCTAAGATTTGTTTTAGTTCCTTAAATTTTTAAAGCTAAGATAAGAAATGCGTTACGGAGTGATTGTCCGAAGTGTTCCGTCCTATTAATCTTTAACTACTAAATGTCGCACATGGGGCTCTATTTCATTTTCAATAATAGTCAAGTGTTCGTACATATTCTGTCACCTAGCGCATGAATCACCTCGACTATATGGTTTGATTCAGATTCCGTGAGTCACTTATTCTGGCTGTGCGGAAG
The DNA here is from genome assembly GCA_963680715.1 of Tetragnatha montana. Lineage (NCBI taxonomy): Eukaryota > Metazoa > Arthropoda > Arachnida > Araneae > Tetragnathidae > Tetragnatha > Tetragnatha montana. Next base: position 16,450,435 of record OY796675.1, on the reverse strand, counting down.
TCCGTATTTAATTGGGGATTGCCGAGGGAGGTTAATGGGGGGTGTTGCGCGTTGTTCTCGACTGATGCCGGGACAAATGGGGATGTGTAATTGTCGGACGTCACTTTGAACTGTAGAAATTTTTTCCTTATTGCTCATATTTTAGCAAGTAGTGACTGGATGCATAGAGTTCAATCATGTGAACTGGCGACCGGGCACGATATTTTATCAAGATCTTCTAATCAATTTCTTGACAATCCGAGCATAGTTCGAAAAAGTTAATTTTGAAGTTCATAGGAGAGTAATTTGATTTCATTTTTACGATTTTTCCCTTGTATTGCGTTAACTTTTCGAGAAAAAAATTCAGAAACGATGTAGTGATTTAACTTTTTTTATACCAACATTTTAATGTTTTAATTTGAAAAAAAAAATATTAGTGGTCTCTTGTTGACAGTGTGATCAGGGTTTATCATTCAAAATTAAGGGGACTATTTAAATGTCGATGAAATGTTTTCCAGACTTCTCCAAAGCTGGGCGATTAAGTCTTATAGCCTAATCTAGAGTAATTTCATTGATAAAGTGTCCAATTTGATTAAAAGGGCTGTTTGTTAAATTAAATTTTTCTTTCAGACAAAGGAAGATTAAATTAAACCGACAACTTTAATCGCCCAAACGACTTGCTGGTTCATTGTTACCGATTGCCTAAATTAAGTTGGACAATTTTTAAAAAAAAAATACCAAATAATATCTTGGATGATAAATTTAGTGGTCTATACGAAACTGGGTACTCTCTCCCAGTACCTTATCAGTGGTTCTGTTTTCTGATGCAATTTTAACAGGTTTTATGGCATTTAATTATTTGTAAGTCTGTTTTAATTTTTAATTTTATTACTTTGATTTTAATTTTTTTTTGTCTCGGAGTACATTGCGAATTCTCTTAGTGATTCAGGCATTTTCGTTTTACTAATAGTACTAAACTAATATTGTTGGTGTTTAGGTGGTTTAAAAGGGATTGTGTTAAACTATATAATTTGCTTTGAGTTCTTGTTTTCTGTTGTGGTACATTCAGTATTTATATATTTTTATAATATGAATGAGGCCTCAGCAGAATTATTTGATTTTTTACAAAAGAAATCGAGAAGAAAATATGACTCAAGGCTTAAAGGGTATGATATTGTTTACCCAGGGTTCCCACGTGCCTTGAAAAAACTTGAATTTCAGTGCAAAGTCCTTGATTTTATTTGAAATATTGTAATCTGTTACACTAAGTTCATTTTTGATTTGAATTGTTCAATTCCTGTTAACTTAAACATGAATAGGATTTTTTAAATTGTGGAACAGAAGTTTAACATGGCTTCTTTATTTTTTCTGTTTAGGACTCTTCTATAACATGAGTGAATGAGTAATGTGTTTGAAATTGTTACATACATTAGTGTTCGGCAACTAGTGATCAAAAAGTAGTTAACTACCAACTACTAACTAGTCTGGGAAAATCTAGTTGCAACTAGTAGTTAACTATTTTTTCCTGGGACTAGTTACAACTAGTAGTTAACTGTTTCCCAAAGTAGTTAACTACTAGTTAACTAGTCTATTTAATTTCATTACCTATTTTTTGCCCAAATTCTACTACATCTTTCTTATCTATATCACAAAAAACGCGCAAAAAGGGCCTTTAATTCTGGTTATGGTATATTGAGTACTCTACCATCTTAATTAAATTTGTAACAGTACAATTTTTTCTATATTTTGATAAAAATTTTAATAAGATTATTTTTTGAAAGTAGTTGAAATTTTGAAAGTAGTTTCAACTAGTAGTTATTAAAAAAAGTAGTTCAACTAATAGTTGAACTAGTTTAAACCAAAAGTAGTTAAACTACTAGTTAACTACTAGTTGATCAGTAGTTAACTACTAGTTGCAACTAGTTCTAGTTAACTAGTGCCGAACATTAACATACATCAATGGTAATATAATGTAGTCTTCAATTTAAGATAGGTCGTTAAGTGAAGTTGTCTTCTGAAGTAGTAAAGAGAGCAAATTTCTTTGCTTATAAATGGCTTTTACGCTCTTCTGTGTTAGTCCATGAATAACTTAAAATAAGCCTTAAAAAGTCCTTGATTTTTTCCAACAAAAGTGTGGGAACTGTGTTACCTGTGACAAATATTTACTAGAGCTTTTATATTCTAGTGCTATGCGAATACTGTTATCAAAGCTTCCTCGTACTTGGGTTGTTGATGAGAAGAAAGATGATGGTTATACTGCTCTTCATTTGGCAGCATTGAATAACCATGTTGAAGTTGCTGATCTATTAGTTCAAGTGGTAGGTTTTTGATTTATTTAGCATTTACAATGAAATAACCCAGTGACAAAATGCTTTGTGAGTGACTGTTCTGTTATCTTAATTCTAACTTTTATATTTTAGGGCAGAGCCAATATGAATTTACAGAATGTAAACCTCCAAACACCTTTGCATTTGGCTGTGGAAAGACAACACACTCAGATTGTTAGGGTATGAACAATGTTATTTTTTCAATAGGTTGCATAATGTTTGAAGTAATATTTTTCTTATACATTGAATTTTACTATGAATGGAGTCACCTTTGCAAGCTCAAAAAGTACTTCCCCACTTTGATTTTATCCATTTCTTATAGTTTGAAATCTAAAAGCTTTAAATTAATCCCACCTGTAATTGCATTAATTTTCGGCATTTCATTGTTTTTCCTCAATAAGTTATTAACTGGGATAAAATCTGATGCTTGCTTAAAAGTTCCCAACTAAAGTGGCAAAATTGAATATTTAACACCCTAGAGAGAAAATCTTAATGTGAAAATAAATTAAGTAACTTAATTTTTTCAGTTTTTGTAAATTATGATTATAAAACTTCTTCTTCCATTCTTGAAAAATTCCCTTCACTAAAAAGCTAATGAAGAATACTCTTTTCAGCTGCTAGTTCGTGAAAAATGCAACCTCAATATTCCAGACAAAGATGGTGACACGCCCCTTCATGAAGCTTTACGACATCACACACTTTCTCAACTTAGGCAACTGCAAGATATACAAGATGGTGGCAAAGTTGGTGTTAGCAATGAAACTACTCTCAGTGGAACGTCCGAAGTAAGTGCTAATCTTAAATCCCTGTGCTTCATTTCTGGACACACAAATTCTTTTTGGATATATACCTCCAGATTTTAAAACCAGATTTCATTCAACTAATTTTCATATTCATGTCAGTGGTCTGTGCAAGGCAATTTTACTACCGTTTTGCGGTACCTTCACAATTTCACCAATTGATAAATAGGTAGCACAAATTCAGTTTTAGTAAAAAGGTACCTTCACAAATTAAATTTTTGAAAGAAATTTCTATTGGAAGCTATATTCTCTTTAATATTTAACTTTTTAGCCATTCTTGACTGAATTATATTATCTTTTGTTTTTAATGTTTAAAAATTATTTACATGAGATTTTGAACATATTTTCACAAATTCACTGAAAAAGTTTCACAAATTACCACTAAATTTTCACAAAATAGGTACCTCTTGAAAAAACCTAGACAGACCCCTGCATGTTTCAATTAAATATGAATAGTCAAAAGTTAGATATAAACAGTTTGGGACAGTAAAAAAATTTTTTTAATGTAATTTAAATTTACACTTTGTTCCTAGTAATTGAGTATTAAGTTTGTGCTTTTTTGGGGGCTTTTTCCAGATAATCTATTCACAGTTAATCATGCTTGTATATCTAGTTATTGACTGTTCTGTATTTTAGCTCTTGATGGGGCTGGGAACTCAAAGTTCTGATAAGAAAAGCAATGCCTCTATTGCCGTTTTTTTGGTATCTAAAGGGGCAGATTTGAATGTGAAGAACAAAAAAGGTCAAACCCCCTTGGATTTATGCCCTGATCCTCATTTGCGTAAAGCCTTGATAAAGTGTCACCAAGAGCAAGCAAAGTAAGTTTCTCCATATCATTTTATTCATTTATAAGCAGACGAATAAACTATCTTTAAAAGCTATATTAGTTAAAATTGTTTGGCTTAAAATAAAATAGGTTTACTTAATTTGAACAAGTTTTAGGTTGGGGATCCTATCTTTTTTTTCCACTAGAGCAGTGTTTCCCAAAGTGGGTTCTGTGTTGATGAGATGCTAGGAGTGCTGCCTGTGGAACTTAAAATTGTATTAAAGGAAATTATTCATGCAAAAGAAATAAAATTGATGTCTATTTATAAACTTTTTCCCCTTCAAAATTCTGCAGCTTATAAGGAGCAGCCTTCAGGTACAACCTAAAGAATCTTAAAATGAATTTAAACGTTACTTTTAAGGGATAAATTTCCAATTTAATTTTTTTTTTGGGGGGGGGGTGAACCCCTATATCCCCCCATTCTTACATATTCCCCATTGTACACAAAATTTGTCATTCACCAAGATGCAAGTCCTACCTGTAAGTGATGTAAAACTCAATGTATAAAAATACTTGTAATAGAGTGCCTTAGAAATTATATATTAATCTGAAAAAGAAATCTGGTTTCAGGCTGCTTTTAGGAAAGTAATGTAGGATTTGTTTCATCCCCATCAAACAATTTTTTATTTTAAAGTTAAAGCCTCTGAATTAGAAAGTATTCTTTGATCTTGGGGAAGTACTCAAGCTGAAATGTAGCTTAGAAGGCATGAGCTAGCTCTCAGTACAGGACAGGAAGTCTTAAAATAAACTTTATTTATTAAAATAAAAGCAAAATAGTAATTGTTCCATTGGTATTATATGACTGGGGTTCCATGAAAACGCTCTAGCTCTCTGAAGGGGCGAGAGTTGGAAAAGTTTGGGAACCCCTTCACTAGAGTATTTTAATCTAGTTGTTAAAAGTATCTGACAAAATTTAGCTCATGTCTATAGACTTTTATTAGTTTTTGAGTTGTGACTTAATCAGTTGTTTTTTGTTAGTGAGACAGGCAAAACTACATCAACATCATCACCTTCTCAAGATAATGAAACTTTAGAGGAATGCATGGTATGTTCAGATATGAAGCGGGATACTTTATTTGGTCCCTGTGGTCATATTGCAACATGCTCGTTGTGCTCTCCAAGAGTCAAAAAGTGCCTTATGTGTAAAGACCAAGTCCAGTCCCGCATCAAGGTATAATTTTTAGCAATTATTTGGGTGGTATTTTCCTCTTTGATTTGACTTAACTAACTTTTGAAGTTTCTATCTAAAATGTTAAAACCACACACTATCTTTGATATCATTTATTCTAAAATTGTTGTTTTTTCATGTGCTATTTTTTAAAGATTTGTTGGTTTTTCTTTTACAGATTGAAGAATGTGTAGTGTGTTCTGATAAAAAAGCTACTGTTCTCTTTAAACCATGTGGTCATATGTGTGCATGTGATGGTAAAGTTTAAAACTGTTTCTTAAATTGTTAAAGAGTTAATTAAAATAAAAATGTTATTTTGTGAATAACATTTCTCTAAACTATTCTTTTTCACATTCTCAACTTACTCACTAAAACAGTTCTCTAACATAACACTCTAAAACCTTTTGTAGGTTGTGCTGCTTTAATGAAAAAATGTGTTCAATGCAGAGCCCAAATTGATAAAGTGATACCTTTTATTGTTTGTTGTGGAGGAACTGGTGAGTTTTTACTATGTTTTTATTGGGTCGTTGGCATCCCTGATATAGTATCTTTAAAACTGTTTTAAAATTTTTGATATCACGATTTTAAGGGGGTGGAAACATGTTTTAGCTAAATAAAGACACATTTTTAACTAAAAAATCAAAGAAACTTGCAAGTTTGCAAACTTTCTTTTTGAGCAAAAAGAAAAACAGAATTATCACCTGTGCCAAATAGTGATAGGTATATAGCAAAATTCATTTTTGGTTCCAAAAGTTTCTGTTTATGCCAAGGGTTTTAGGCTTTAGGTAAAAGTCTTCAACATAAGAACAGAAATTAGAGGAATACTTAATGTCTAGGGGGGAAATGTTTTTAAAAAAGGGGATGGTTTTGGCATAACAAAGTTCATCAATTTGCGAATATACTGTAACCTAAAGTAAAATTTATAACTTAAAATATTTCATATGCACTAAACATTTGATTCAAAAAATTTTTTGTGTTTTTATTTAGTGAGTTTTTGTTTTCAATAACATTTGATCTTAGAGTTTAATTCGACTTTTTAACAAATCCCTTGTAGTTACTTTTTCCCAGTTAAAAAGTAAATTTTTATATCTAGCTTTATTATAACACTTTTGCCCATTTAAAAAAAAATCTGACATTGCAGTTAATAATTTATTAAATTCAAGTATAGTAAGTAATCTAAACTTCACTAATTGTTACAATTATGATCTTTTCAATACTTAATTTGATACTAGGGCTTACCCTGAAAAAGGTGGGGGATAATCTGCAGTTTGAGGGAGTAACCTATCAGCCGTAGTCCATACATAATTTGCAGTCATCCTTCTTCTAAGCTTCCAAAACACCTAATGCAATCAGTATATTAGTATCTTCAAAAATCAAAAATAAATTGCCTTGTGTTACAGTGACTTGGGCCCAACTTGGGCAATCCAACCTTTGCCCATCAATCCTACAAGGAGCTTCTCCCTCTCCTACCACTGGTGTGATGATGAATAATGGACCTGATATTCAAAAGCTTCAACAGCAGCTGCAAGATTTTAAAGAAAGGGTATGATTAATTTTCCATTCACTCGTGAAATTAATATTAGTTTCTTTTACCAAGGCTCACTAGATTCATACAGGCTATCCAAGTTTTGAATTATGAAAATACTTTGACGACTTTTCCCAGTAGGATTGCCACATATCCAACCCATAATGTACTATAAGGATTGTATAAAGATTTAGCGTTTGCTGGATGTTAGCTAGTGCCATCTATCGCTTTAATGATTTCCATATATCGGCTAGCCAGTATGAATCCAGTCAGACATGCTTTTAAAATCCCTTTAAAAGTACCTGCTTACGTTGAAAACTTGCCAATTTTAAAATGTAGGTTAGAAGAGGGGAAAAAACAAACAAAAAATCTCAAAACTGGCCATTTTTTTTAAATCTACAAAAAGTATTTTTAAGTAATGATATTTTAATAAGTTTTCTTAAAAAAATTTGCTGTGGTTTATTTAGTTATTAATTTTAATGCATTTCTTCTTCTAAGTTTCACTCCTATTTAGCTAGAAAAAGTATGTATGTATCTTTATGAAACTTAAACACAATATTTAATACAGTATTAACTATTAAAATCATATAAAATTACAACAGTACTAACTATAATTAAAATTGTTATAAAAAACTAAAAATCAAGTTCAACCCAATTTTTTGTGTACTCCAAATGACATTTTTTTGAAGAAAAGAAAAGTTAACATTTTAATTTTTTTTAAAAAATAATTTTTACGAATAATAATTTTTACTATATTACTTAGTTTTACCTGTATAGCAATTGGGAAAATTGAATTTAGTTATTCAGTCGTCTTAAGCGACAATGTATCGTATCTTCTGTTGTTCAGTTATAAAATATAGATACAAATATTTTGTATAGTTGGTAAAAAAAATAACAGAAAATCTTAGTAATTCTTTTGTGTTAATATTTATTTCATTATAGTTTTATTTACTTTTACAGACGGTGTGTCCAGTTTGTTTGGATAGACAAAAGAATATGATATTTTTATGTGGGCATGGTACCTGCCAGATGTGTGGGGATCGAATGTCAGAATGTCCGATTTGCCGTAAAGCAGTTGAAAAGCGTATTCTGTTGTACTAACCATTCATACTCGAAATAGACTTTTTTTTATTATTTTTCCTCACAAAAATATTATAATTTTTATGCACAATATCAGTAAAAAAAACTGTTTATTCTATTATACTTCTGATGTGTGATACTATGTCTTTAAATTAGATTACCTAATTTAACAGGGTGTCTCAGTTCTACTGGCTTCAGTTTTTTTAATGATAAACATTTTTAAACCCATATGGCAATTAATTTAGTTGAGTGCAAATGTTATCAGTGCATTTACTTAATTCATTAATGTAAAAATTTGTACTCATTTATGAAACATCTGGTTTTAAAAATACTCATTGTTTGTTTTATTGTTCTGTCTGAAAATATATTTCTTTCTTTTAAGGTTTGTTTGACATAGCTTTAAAAAGCTTTTGTTGGAAATGTACATATATAAATTTGTATCCAAAGATGTTATGTGATCCTACAATGTTTATACCATGGTTGGTTGTAATGGTGATGCAAGCTATTCCATTTGTTAGCTCATATTTGTAAATCTTGCTAAAAACACATTTGATGTGTTATGAAGATTTTGTACTTGTTTTTTTGACTGACGAGGGTTTTGTAAGTTATATTTCTCAAGTTATGGACTTCTATAATATTCTAGAATTAAGGAGAGTATCTTTATTAATTGATCATGTAAAGGTAAAAAAAATTGGAAATATTTTTAACTCTAATATTGTTAATGTTAGTTTTGAAATTCTAAATATTTAAAATTGCTATCCTACATATCTTAAAATCAATGAAGACTAAATTAGATTATGAATTTTTAAGATCATAATATTAAATTTTTAATACTTTTATATGATTTTTAGTTATAACAGGGTATTTACCAGCCACAAAAATCAAAACTGGTATCTGATAAGTTTTGAATTTTCAAACAAAAAATATTTATTTCTTAGAATTTCAATGGGTGTCTGCACTGCAGGCAGCCTTAGTTTTTATCAAATATACAAAAAATGGGAGTAAAGCTGCATAAAAAGTTGTGAATTTGTTTCTCTAACTTTGTAGGCACCCTAAGCCACATTTAATTTATTTTACTAACATATAATTTAATTTTTGTTGCTTATAAGATTAACATTTATATGTTTTATGAATTCTGTGATTATAATAATTATATACAAAATCTAGTCATAGTTCTAAATTTTTCTTTCTATATTTAACTAAAAATTAATTGAACTAAATATCTTTTTTAAAAATCATTGCATTAAATTATTTGATTTTATATGCATTAATATATTTGAATTTTGCACATTTGTGTTATCATTATTGCTTATCATTAAGTTTAATATACTTTTGATTTTTACCTTTTATTCTTTGTGTTAAGAATGGTTAATTTTTTATTTCAATATATGTAGAGAAGTGATATAATAACAAAACTTGCACATCAGTAATAAGTATTGTTAATTTAATTTTTATATTGTAAAAAGAAATTTTTACTGACGGACTGCTTCTTGCATGAAATAAAACCGGTGTTGTGTTGTATTTATATAAAAATTCCTTGTTAGGGTATCTGTATAGTGGCACCGATTTTTAGATTCCGATAGCCGGAATTACCTAACGTATTTAGTGGAGAGTGCTCATAGTGGCATGCTAGTGCTCAGATTGTCGGACTCAGATATTTTGCCGGAATGAAGTATTTATTCTGGTTTTCAGATATCAGCAGAATTCTTAGATCATGCGGTCATTTGTTTATCGCATTTCCATTCAGTGTTGCCAGACATTTGGACGAAAAAGTCGCGGATCACAGCCCTAAAAGTCGCGGATTTGAAATTTTTGGAGCCCAAATGTTAAATCTGTAGTAAAATTGTTGGTACATACTTTTAACAAAGTTAATTAATTATTATTATATAAACTCATTCCTTTTTAAAAATATTATTTTAAATTTTTAAGAGCTATTTCAACTAGAACTAATTTTCAAAATTATCTTTCATAAATTCAAATTTTTACAATAAAATATTCTAATTTTTTAACCTTATATTAGTTAGATACATTATTAATCTAAAACAGTGTTGTACATAGAAATTTATTTCAGGAGGGGCACCAAATTATTCCTCAATGCATATTTAATAGGTCCAATGTAACTTTAATACATTTTCAGGTAGAATTTGTGACTTAGGTAGAATTATGTGACCAGGGCCGTGTTGTGGAAAAATCGCGCCCGGGGCGGATGGCTTTTTTGGCACCCCCTGGCTTTTTTGCGCCCCCTCCCAAATATAATTTCTTTACATTATTCTCAAATAGATTCGCAAAAAAATGTTTGAGCAAAAATTTGGCGCCCCCTGATCACGTCCATCGTGGTTCCGTTGGAAAGTTTTGAAGAATCTACGAAGTCCAATGCTAAAATAATTTTAAATTGCAAAATACTAAAATAATAAATTGCAAAAAAAAAATTCGGGCACAAATTCAGCACCTCTCTTGAATACCTGAATACTACGCCCGGGGCGGACGCCCCCTTCGCCCCTCCCTTAACACGGCCCAGTGACTTACAGAACTTCATATAAGAAAAGTTGTGAGCAACGAAATTCCAAGTCCAAAGGGGGTCTTCCCCCAGAAAATTTTTGGAAATTTGACCACAAAAACAGGGTTTTAACTTGTTTTGGTACGCCAAGTCTGAATTTCGGGGGAACTTCGGAACATTACCACACCAGAAGTGTGAATTTGTAATTATTATTTCAATTTTTTCTCAAAACACAAAAGTCGCGGATTGAAAATGTTGTAGCCCAAATTTAATTTTTAAGTAGCCCAAAAGTAGCCTGTCGCCCAAAACAAAATTTTTGTCGCAAAGGACCTTCAAAAGGAGCCCAATCCGCTACTTATAGCCCAATCTGGCAACACTGTTTCCATTGTTATTTTAATAACAATAGAGCATTTTCAATCACATGACTCGGACCTAACAATGGCCTTGGCAGCAGAAAATGTTACAGTTTTTTGCCCTACAGAGGTTAACAGTTACAGAAAATGACTGGCCGTGGAATTCCTCTATTGGAGCATTTGCAGTCACGTGACCCCATACCTAAAAACCGCCTTAGCAACAGATAAACAATGGCCTTAGCAACAGTTAAAAGCCCTACAGAAGGTACACAGTTAAAAGAAAATAACCGGCTGTGACGTCACCTGAAAACACTATGCTATTCCATTAAACTTTTTTATTTAAAAATTAAACACTCAAATAAAAATATTTTAAACTATACTTACTAGTTTTAAAATTTTAAATTTCTTTGAAACATACTTTTAGATTATTAAATGATTTTTAAATAGACTTAAATATAGGTTTTTTTTAAAAAAAAAAACTTGTTATTTGCATTGTGGTTTTTGTTTTGTAACAATGGGGTAAGCATATCTCTTTTTCAGTAGAAATAAATTTCAGCAAAATGACTCCACGTGAGCAGGGAAAATCTGAATCACTATGTGCTATCACTATACTGAATCACCGGCGCTGACAAATTCAGCTGGCCAATTTCTGATAATCGGATTCCGGAATCTGAAAATCGGTGGCACTATGAGTGTACCCTTATCCTACAATTACTGATTTGTTAAAGCTGTAACTTGGTAGTTTCAGCAGCTTATATCTACAGTACTCAATGGGCAGTTACTAAAAGCTCTGCTTACTTTAGTATCGTAGCATATTTAGAATTCATTTTCAGTATGAAAACTTGTTTTGTGCATTTAATTGAAATCTAAAAAATTTTATTACATTGGAAATGTGCTTGTTTACTTTTACAAGATTGAATCGTGTCAAATATTATGTATAATAAATATTAGTTTGTATAACTGGTTTTGTTTAACCATAAGATTTAATACAATTTTAGTTGTAAAACTATAAACCTTGCTGTACCTAAATTCATATGTGTGGACTAGATGCAAAAGGGTGACAGTGTTAATCCTCACAAAATTTCTGAAGTTCCAGAGCGGAGCACAGTGTTGTATCTCCCCTCTTTTTTTAAATTTTGTAGGCGATATTGCCTTCCTGATGCTGATATCAGGCTTCTTAACTGAGGCCCCTAGTTTCATGCAGCAAATAGATTGAATTTCAAATTTTTCTTGTTTAGTCACGATGACAGTTTTTTCTCCCTCCTGTAAAATTTTGTTTTTGGTAAGAGTCCGTTTTTGAAACTAGGGGCCTCAACTGTCCTATATTTTTCCCCAGTACAAAAACAACTACTTATTAAAGTTAAACTGGGGTAAAGTTTTCTGGGGGAGGACCCCCATTGTCTACTTGTAACTTTAATATTCTCATTTTTTACACAAATTTCATCCAGACGGGTACAAAACCTAGCTTTGGGCCTAATTAAGGCTGTATGAAAGGGGGGTAGGGGGTAATTGGAATTTTAACATAAAATTAAAAAAAAAAAAAATGAGTATTTCTTTGATAATTGTGTGACTTACAAGGACAGCCCTCTTTGGGTGTAACCCAAAGGGTCTCAATGACTACTTTTAATTTTCCATCAAATATTTTTCTGGGGGAAAATCCCTAAAACTTTGATGCCAATTTTTTTACCTTTGTTTTCTCTTGAAAATTCTGCCTCTTAAAAAATGTGATCCCCATTGAGTCTAACCCAAAGAATTTGAAAATGAGTAAAAGCACTACAAATTTTAAAATTTTCCTGGGTTTGTTTTATGCTTACATCTATTTATATACTTTTTTTCCTTGAAAATTCTGTGGTTTACAAGAACCTATTCTCTTTGGATGAGTCTCAAAATAAGGTAAAACTATTTTTGGAGTCTGGAGATCTAAAACTTAACACATAAATGTTCTCAGTCGGGCGAAAATCCCGGGGGATGTGTCCACCCCAATTATTAGGAACATTGTTTTAAAAACTTTACCTTTAACTTAAAAAGATTATTTTTGGGGTAGTTAATAATTATGGTTTGGTAAAATTCCTTTTTGGGAGGAATCCTTGGGTCGTCCTCAATTTTCAGGAGCTGACGACACTGATGCGTAGGGGGGTAACAAAAATCGGGTTATGGCCCTGTTAACACACTATTCACTGATTATTAAATTTATTCTTATCTGAGCTTTGTACAGTTGTTTCTTTTAATGTAAGTAAAAAAGTAATAATTCTAGGTGAGGAAAAAAAAATGTTAGGGGATGCTAGGAGGGGAAAAACAAATAAGAAAAAGTATTATTTCTATTTCAGTGGAATAAAGGTGCTATTCCATGTTGGGTATTCCACGCATTTGGCGCGCGTGCGTTCGGGGCGCGTCAGCGATTTTAGTGATACTACTTGAGCATCAGGCATCAGTATTCAATTACATATTATTTGAAGGGTTGAATTCCTTTTTTAAGTTTTCTTTCAAACATAAAAATTTTTTATTGATCTTATTTACATTTTAAACTTTTATTTTATTTGTATAAGTTTCAGTTTTTATGACAGTAATGGTTCCAAGCATTTTCAAAATAACATTTTTACTAATGGCTAAAAATTTGAATTCTTAGGGATACACAGAAATTGGTTGTGTTGTGAAGAATATAAAAAAAAAATATTTTCCTGCCTACAATAGATAACTAATTATATTTCACTTGTAGATTTTTGTTTCATTGGTAGTAGTTTTTTAACCTTATGTCAAATTTATGTAAAAGTTAGGAAAATACACACACATAATAATTTTAAATACTACTTCAATAAGGACTACATAGTTGTGATTTTAAAGCTAACACTCGATTACAGTTTGAAACTTTCTAGTACCTATACATTTATTATCATTCTACTCTTGGACCAAGGTGATCACATTAACCATTTAGTTGACTGTACATAATTTGGAAGATTAAATTTTCAATTGAGGGAGTAGGTTCGTCAAAATTCTTACTGATACAGTATAAGGAAATGATAGTGCCGTCTAAATGGGCCGCATGTGTGTATAGTGCCCTCGTGTTTAGTGGGATATGGGCGTCGCTGGGAGCGCGGAACGCGCTCTCGACGCCCATATCCCACTAAACACGAGGGCACTATACACACATGCGGCCCATTTAGACGGTACGAGAACGCAGGAAGCAGCAACAATCTAACCAACAGCTTTAGATAGCTCATTGCTGCGAGCACCGTTATTTCAGAGTTTAGGAGATATCTTGTTGAAAACTGCAAGGAAAACCATTGAAAAAACAAATATAACCAGAAAAATAATAGAAAATATTTTATTGTGAAATGCAAAAAGTTGGAAGTTTTCAAGAATCAGTATGTCAATTATCAATTAGTATCCATAAACTGAATATCCCCCGTTAGGTAAATAGCTTTAGGTAAGGGCCTTGGTATAGGTGATAGGACAGTTATGGCTTGTCTCTCACAATCAACATTAGTTACACATATAAACCATGCAACATTAGTTCGAATGACATCTTCATCTACAGTTTCAGCAAAACTGACACTCAGAATATGATGCAGAAGATTTTGTCCATTTTGCACCAAAACCAGTTTGGTTCTTTTGTCTTCAGGTTTCATTCCTAAAGGCATGCAAGAGTCTGGTAAAGCAGGAGCACCTATTTTATACACCTTGATATCTGAGAACTTAACATCAAAAGAGTAAGGATAAAGATGTGTTTTCAGACCATAAAAATACTGTCGAACTCTCCCATCTTGGGCCTCTGCTCTGGCTTGCTGGCTGCGTTCAACAACTCCACCAGACTTGGGCACTTTTACAATTTCGATATCATCAGGCATGTCCCGTACAAGTTCATTATAAAGTCTCTCTTGATCAATGACTAATATGACATTCACACCAAAGGATATTGCAGCATGCTTGATTGACTGATAACCTTCTCCCTTAACCCAACCACAGGTATTGATAATACTTCCACTGATACCTGGTTTTCTGTTAGTCTCAGAGGGCATCTCTACAATAGAAGCCAATTGAGATACTAATGTATTGTATAGCATGATGTTCACTCCTGGACTTCTGTGACCAAAATGGTAAGCTAACAGACCATTAGTTGAGAATCCTTCTTCGACGTCAGCTACTCTTTCTACGGGTAAGGCAGATATAGTTCCTGGAATAGAGATAGCAGATAATTCTACATCCAAATCAACATACACAGGACGTCTTTCCAAACGAACAGCATAATTTAGGAGTATACGACATAAGGTAGTTTTTCCAACACCAGATGGGCCTGTAATTAAAACCACCGGTCCTCTAGTATTGTTTCTTTCAGCTTCTACTCGTCTATGTTCAAAAACACAATGAAGATTTACATAAAAAGTCATAGGGGTTTCCTTAGCTATGTATGCAACTTCAGGTTTTCCTACCAGCTCTAGAGTGCATCCATACCATGTAAAGACAGCAACTTTTTCTCCAGACGAAAAATTAAACTTCTTATTTTTGACCAACTCAGTGCCAAATATTTCAGCAGTTCCACTTTTCAGCTCCAATGTCAAAGTAGCTTCCACTTCAAACCGTAGTTCTGTTTGTTTATCTAGTTTGAATTCCTTAACATCACTTTCTGTGTTGGTTTCAGTTTGTTCAGACATGATGATATTTGTACTGAAGAAAATTGGTAAATGTACACGAACGAAGAGTATTTCAAACTTTTAAAATTCCATATTACACGATGGCCACATGTAACAAAAGTAATTCATATATAAAATGAAAAGTAAAAGTAAATATATGTTACATAAATTTGACTTTGGCGGATTTGAGATGTTGTTGTTATTGTTTTGTTGAATTGGAGTTGAGTAGAACTACAACTACTACAAAACAATAAGGGGGCTGAGCCTGAGCGGCCTGGACTGGAAAGGAGAATGTCCGATGATTTATTTAAATTGTCCTAATTTATATTTATATACATCGATAATATTATTTCAAATACATTCAGAATTTAATTTAAAATTGTATTGACAAAAATATAGAAAAGAGGATTTTCCAACAGCAGAAAACATTTTATCTTTGCACAGGATTAAGCTCTATTTGTAAACAAATTCCTAATACACATCAACAGAAGTAACGTGCTTTATTTAAATTAAATATGAAGATATCTCGTCAAAGAAAAGTAAAGCGATATTTAAGTTTCTATAAGAATAATTTCCAGTTTAGAACTCCATTTCAAGTTCTAATTGACTCCACCTTCTGCCATGAAGCTTTAAAGTGGAAAGTAAATATCAAAGAACAACTCCCCAAGTATTTAGAAGATCCTAATGTTAGACTTTTTACTACACCGTGTGTAATAATGGAAGCTGAACTATTGGGTTAGTATTTTAGTTCTTATCCTTCTATGTAAATCGTGTTATGTTCTCAGTAACAATGAAAAACGGAGTGCTACATTTTTTCAAAACTGTTATAGTATGTAGCAGTGGCGTATATAGAAATTTATTTCGGGAGGGGCCCAAAATATCTTAAAAAAATTAGCTTGTAAAAAGCCGAAAGCTAGAATTTCGCACTGGGGGAGAGGACCCAAAAATATTCCTAAGCCCGCCCCCCCCCCCATGCATATTTAATAGATTCAATGAAGTTTTTTAATATTTTCCACGCATGATTTGCATCTTGATGAAGTGAATATTGAAAAATTGTGAATAATAGAGTTCCAAGCACAAAAGGGGGGGTCTGGGGGTCCTCCCCCAGAAAATTTTTGGAAATTTGACCCTAAAAAACAGGATTTTAACCCATTTTAGGACACCTAGTCAGAATTTCGGGGGGGGGGGGGGCCCGGCCCCGTCGCCCCCCCCTTATATACGCCACTGGTATGTAGCATTTTGAATTGTTGTAATCTCCCACCCTGTGCTATAGCACATGTTGCATGTTTCTAAATACGGCCCTGCCAGTGCTGTTTATTGGCAAGTAAGCAGTTCAACTTCTATCAAACTGGGTTGCCCGAATTCACTATTTTATCACCATTTTTGGCACAGGCCCAACGTTCTTGCATGAAACGGGAACTTAGCAACCACTGATCAGAAGTCTCCGAAGCACTAACATCAAACCCTTGGGGACAGGAAAGACGTCCCCCCAAATAAAATTAAGTATTTAAAAAACTTAATAGTTTTTAGAGAGGACTTAAAATTCAGGAATCAATCAATGTTAATTTCTAAAATATATAAAAATTGTATGGTTTGCCAGCCACAATAATTGGGAACTAATTATCTAAATTTTCATTATATATATACAGAGACTCCCAAGTACTACAGATTCTCCGTAATTTCTACGGGTGTTGTTTTCACGGAAATCATTGGAAAAACTACGGAAACCCTCCCAACACCGATGCGGAAGGTGAAAAAATGTAGATTTAACGTAGCTCTACATAATAAACAACCTCATCGCAGCTAATGACTGGGTTTTCTTAAAATCCTTTAAAATTAAAAGCTTTCTCTCCCTGCAATCAACTCCCGTTCTCGGAAATTGTATGTACCTTTTCAGTTCATATTGCACGGTAATTGGAACTCGCGCCGTTGCAAATTCATGGGGTGCGGTATACAACCACACCTATCAGAAAAAAAGTATTTTCAAGACAAAAATTAAGCTACCTAAAAAATTAGGAAACCTGCCAAATAGGGGGGGGATTTCAGATTTTCGGATAAGGGTTTGGGTTAATTATGTTACTATGGAAAGTTTTCATTGGAGTCTGTATAGATTTTTATTTCAGGTTCCAAAATATTTGGAGCAATGCTTATTGTTAAACAATTCAAGCCTAGAAAATGTGGTCATGAGAAAAATCCTCTTTCTGCTGCTGAATGTCTGTTGTCACTTATAAAAGATACAAATCCAGATCATTACATTGTGGCTACACAAGACAGAGAACTCACTGAAAAGGTATGTTTACTTCATTATTTCTTTTTAACTCTTTCGCGACGGGTGCCTCAGCCACTGAATCGCTCTCTCAGGACAGTAAACGAGTAGAAAGAACTTTCCCCAGGGGATGGGCACTTTGCACTCTAAGTCGCACTTCAGAAGAAAAAAAATCGTAGAAATTAAAATTACGGTCCAAAATATCTAATGTCGATGAAACATTGCTAATTCTAAGAAAAATATAAAATAATTTATCCATTTCGATGTTCGAATATTTAGACACTGAAAAATATGGGTTATTTCTAACCAAGCAATAAATAATTCCTTCAGATCACAAGCGAAATCTAAAAGAAATAAAAACAAATCCATCATAATAAAAACATCAGATCTCCCATTTATCCTTCAAATGAAAATAAAAAAGTATATTGAAGCCTAAAACATGTGAGTAATTTTGTATTAACTAAGGAAGTGAAAGAGACCACTCTAAATTCACATTACTTATGATCTCAATGCATCATTCATAAATCTCGCTAATCCTTCGAAACAACTTATTATCAAAAATATAAAATATTTTATGGGTATGAATATCAAGATTTGTACACAGGAATGTCTTTAAAAAATCAGGAGGCTGGAAGAGGCTAGCCAAAATTTGCTGCATAATAACCTTATGAATGTAGAATGTTGACACAAAAATTAAGAATGTGATTCTGACCCGAGACGGATCACACTTCTTATATCATATTTTTTTTTTGACCATATTTTTTTTCTGTATTGAAATTAAAACAAGAGGAGAAGCTAACTTTTTGACCATGCATACATAAACAGAATGGAACTCGTGGGCAGAGATGCAGTGAGGACCACTTTCCAAAAAATTTGTAAAATTCATTGGAAAAATTTTGAAAAAAAAAAAAAAAAAAAGAATTTTTTTAAGGAAAAGAAAAGAGCTGGTACTATGTTTGTTAAAAACTGATAAAGGAAATTGATCTGTAGAGTAAAAAATATAAACAAACAGCACTTTTAGAAAATATAGAACAAATGTCATGAAACTCGAGGGCGAAGCAGCTGTCATCAGCGAGCAAATAATGTCCGAAAAACCATAACCAGGGGTCATTCCAGACTTTTTGTGAAGGGTCCGGTTTTCGTAAAAATTGTGAAAATTACTCATAATTTTGTGAATTTGAAGTTAGCGTTAAATTAGTTTTTTTAGTCAGGAACCTTTTTTTGTGAGAATAGGGTCCAATATTTATGAAAAAAAGGTCTGTTTATAGGCAAAAATACTTTTTGAAGGGTCCGTTTTTAAGGTAAAATGTTTTGTGAAGGGTCCGTTTTCACAATGAAACGTATTGTGAAGGGTCCGAAAACGGACCCAAATTTCTTCTAAGCAGACCCCCGATAACTCAACTCAGAACAAATATGGTACATTTTTCTAGATTTTGTTTTAATTGCTGTTTTAGGTTTAACTTTTTCCCAATTCTTCTATTTATAAAACTAATTCTTAAAATTTTTCAGTGCAGAGACATACCTGGAGTACCAGTTTTGTACATAGGGCATAATGCTATTAACTTAGAAAAGCCATCTTCTTTGAATAATGGCATAGCTGAAGAACAAATGAAGGCAGTGGTAGAAACCACCGACTATCAGACTGCAGTGCTGAAAAAATTGAAAAAGGAAGTACTAGGTGAAGAAGAAAAGTCAAAGAAAAGGAAGAGGAAAGGCCCTAAAGAACCAAATCCATTATCATGCAAGAAAAAGAAAGTCAAGCAACAACCTGTGCCACAGCCAGAAAAAACAGCAAAAAGAAAACGTCACAAGAGAAACAAGAAAGTTAACCTTCCTGTGACACTTCCGGTAACTAATAATGAGTAAATATTTAAAACCTGTTTAATTCCACAGTATTTTTATATTATGTCACGGTCTAAAGATGAAAAATGTTTTTCTTTCTATTTTAAGGACTATCATTGTTGTTTAAGATGGCTGCGTAAGACTAAAATAATTTGCAATGCAAAATAAAAGTTAATTTTTTCTTTAAAACAATCTTTCAGTGAATGTACTTGCAAGTTCAAGTAGGGTTGGAAAGAATATTTTCTTTATAATGCACTAATAGGTGAAGAGATGTAGTAAAATCCTTTTCTTACCAACCTTTTTGGCTATTTTGACATTTAATTATTTTTTCAAGCATCAATTGAAATAACCACCATCCATAAAGGGACGATACTATATATCACTAGGATCATCCGATAACCTTGTAATATCATATTTGGAGAACATACAATATGTGGGAGTGATTAATTTTTTTGCCAAACTGATTTAAGAATGAATGATCAGAGTATATTTTTACGAGTTGCTAAAATAATTAGCATATGTTCCAAACATGGGCGGGTTCAGAGGGGGGCCATGGCCCCTCCTCCGAGAAACCCTAAAAAACTTTTTTAATGCTATAATTCAAAAAAATTTCTGGGCGAAAAACCCCCTATAAAATTTTGACATCTGTTTTACCCAGGTGTGGATCTAGGGTGGCACTCTGGACAGTGCCCCCTTGGACCCCAAAAAAGTACTCAAAATGAGTTAAAACCCTACTTTTACAGGTCATATTATATGTGCTACTGCTGTGAGCATATTGAGTCATTTTCTTCAGATCGGCATTGAGGGAAAAATAACTATGTACTTCTGAAAAAAAGTAAGGATTTTTTAATAAGTAATTTAAGTACTTTGCCCTTTTGTATAGAATAGGGCAAAATCTGGACTGTGCATTTAGGACCCATTGGGTGACACCCAAAGGAGATAAGACAGTAAAAAGTCATTAAATAAAAATTTCAAAGGGATTTTTTGTTTTTATAGTTTTTTCTGGTTATAGTTTATCATTTATAAGTGATAAACATGACATTATTAATAATGCCCGAAGTGAGGCAGGCAATATGATAAATTCAATGGCATTTATCACTTTGCCCGAAATACACAGGCATTATTAATGATGCCCGGATTTATCACATTGTCTGTAACTAATACATATTAAGTAATCAAAATCTAGCAAAAAATTTAAAAACTTATTAAAAGAAAACCCTTTTAAATACAGTACCTTTGTCAAGACTACATCTATATAATGATTATGGTTTAGTATTCCAATTGTTGGGAAGGTTGTGTTGCTTGGAAAAAATCTAAAGGTTTTATATAAGCATTTAATTTCAGAAGTACAACGTTGTGTTTATTTTATTGTTGAATTTTTTCCTCATTTACCTTGTCCAATATTATTTTGTGATAATCCGAGTTAGTTTAATACATTTCTCCTCAAATACTACATTGTGAGAGATTTGCATTATTAAAAGACTTGATTTGTATTTTTAGTTAAGTTTTACCCAATTTAAAAAAAAAAAAACAATCAAGGCTGCGTTTTATTGTTTTTTTTTTTTAACCTGAGTTTTTTTAGGTTTGTGGGCTGGTTGAAAACCCTGGTCAAATTCCTAAAAAAATTTGGGGGAGCCTCCAACATACTAGTGTTTAATATCAATTGAAAAATTATTTTTCACTATTTTAAGATCAGTACAAGCAGGCCCGTATTTAGCATTTTTGCCGTCCTGTGAATATCGATTTACTGCCGCCCCCCTATTTCATTTTGTTTCAAGAAAATAGGAAAAATGGGGGTCCCCAGAAATTTTCCCCATTAAACTAGTGTTTTTATATCATTTTGAATCTCTGGGAACCACCCGAAGGGAACTGCTTCTTATAAGTGGCAAAATTTCCAAGGGAAAAACACTTTTAACAGAAGTCTAAGTTTTGGTGGGGGTTCTCCCCCTGGAATTTTTTTGAAAAATTTGACCCTAAAAAGTATTGTTTTTACTCCTTTTGGGACCCTTTGGGTTGCACTCAAAGATCATTTCTCTTAATAAGTTGCAGAATTTTCAAGGGGAAAACAGTATGAAAATTGATGTCAAAATTATGGCCCTGAACTGGGAAGCAGGGCTCACACTCACTTAGAAATATTTGTAGCAGATAAAAATGAATTTTGTAGCAAAAAAAAATGTTTTTTCTTAGTGAGTGAATTCATCACATTTAAAGCCAAGGATGTCGATGAAATCAGAAAACTGCAATCGCGAATTTCCCGTCACGTCAAGTTGTTTTCTCTGCCCGCATCCTCGTTGTCAAAATACCAACTTTACAGGAAAACCAGAAGCATGAATGAAAATTTGGGATTTTTCATTGAAATTCCGGCTTGTTATGCAGTTTTTTTTTTCAGGACTTCAAGAAGCCTGTTTTAAAGTCTTTTACAAATTAAAATTCTGGGAAAAATCTAAGAAAATTATCAAAATTGGCAGTTTTGGAGCAGAGACTGCTAAAATAAGCAATTTGTAGCAGAATTTTTGTTTTGGAGCTATTGTAGCAGGTGTGTGAGCCCTGCTGGGAAGCCACAATGCCCTCAAAAAACTATTACTTATTCTTCTTCACACTATGAATGATTTAAATGTCATTTTAAAAATGAGTCAACTAACAAAAAATACCGTTTACAGACGTCAAAGTTTTGGAGGGGGATTTAGGGGTTCTCCCCCAGGAAAATTTTTGAAATTTGAACCCTTTGAGCTATTTTATGCAGGGGAAACAAGGCCATGGAAATAAATAACTATTAAATTTGATAACTTCAAAATACTACTCCAAAACCCCAAAATAGTTACCTACAGATAATACTTCAATGAAAAGATATACATACAAGTCCTTAATCTATCTAATATAGCTGGTTCTGAATTAAATTCTAAAAAAATACCTCCTAGCTACCCAACAAGAGGTAACACAAGGCTAGTTGCTTGGTATTTCTGTTTATTTTTGTTAGGGTTGTATCCTTCGGATCGACGCTGGTGAAATTTATTTTTTCAAAGCTGCATAGTTTGTAGCATTTTGAATTGTTGTAATCTGCCGTCTCCCAAAATTTTGCCGCCCTGTGCTATAGCACATACCTAAATACGGCCCTGAGTACAAGGTTTTGATCACAATCATAGTTTGAGAAACATTGTTTTGCTGGGCTATATTTTTTTTTATCAAAGGGGATGGGCAAAATGAAATCTCGTGGGAGGATCTTTATATTTTATAGAAAAAGCAATATTTGCGTCTGAAGCAGGAATGGGAATGGCCAACCCGTGTGCCACAGCTGAGCTAAATCTGTGACACGCAAAAATAATAGCATGACATCATAAATAAGATTTCAGTGCTCTGTCCATCTCCTCTTAACTTAGTTTTCATAAAACTAGACTATACTAGATTGCAACATTTCTTGAACCCAGTACGTCACAAATGAGGAAGGAGAAATCAGTAAACACATAGTCTGTTGGGTAGCTAGGAGGTATTTTTTTAGAATTTAATTCAGAACCAGCTATATTAGATAGATTAAGGACTTGTATGTATATCTTTTCATTGAAGTATTATCTGTAGGTAACTATTTTGGGGTAGTATTTTGAAGTTATCAAATTTAATAGTTATTTATTTCCAAATTATGTAGTGTTAGAAAATGCATTTAAGTCCGTTCAATAGAACTAAAAATTTTCAAGGGAATAATTAGTCTTCACTGCTGAGACTTACATGAAAACATACTTCATTTGCTTAAAATTCCTACAATCACTATGAATAATATTTTAGCATATTGGATAAAAGTGGAAGTTGCTTGCATAATTTTTGCTTCCCAAATTGTGGCACACTTCTGAAAAAGGTTAGCCACCCATGGTATAAAGATGATCCTTGAAAGTGCCCTCCCCTTGGAGACTGGCTGGATCCGCACCTGCTTTGGATACAGCTCTGCCTAATTTTAAAGTTGAAACAAGCAGGAAAGGAAACTAAGTTAAAGCTAAACTTTCCATTACAAAAACATTTTGCTACAAAATTTTGTGAAAAAGTTAGAATTTTCAACAACATTTCTAACCTGCCATTAACTTAAAAATGGGAAAACAGAAGCTTTAATGAGATAAAAATTGCATTTACCAGGAGGAACTATTAAAAACTATTCCCTAAATAAATCTTCAGGTCGAAAATTATGAGAGAACCACTGGCTAGTCATTGAAGCTGCAGATCCTGGAAGAAACCCAACCCTGGCTTTTTATAATTTTTTTTTTGGGGAATAAAAACACCCTTTGAAATTTAAGTTTGGTTAGTGGTCAATTGAAAATTTGAGAACCTTAGTTGAGGTAGTTAGTCTTACCTATTCTCTTTAAGTATACAGGGTTCATACTCTATCTAAGATAGTAAAATTCAGGAGTCTTTAAGGAGTAAATTACACAAAAATTAGGAGGCAACATGAACAATTATTAACCTGACTTCTTTAAATATCACGAGCAGAATGAGTTCAGAATGAATCATTGAAAAAAGAAGTGAAAAAAAGTTTAGAATTTTATCTTTCAACAGTATTTTACTGATTTAAAAAACAATAACTTCCACCATATTATATTATTTAAACTTCCTTTTACTCTTGGATAGATAAATTTCAGGAGTTTAAGGGAAAATTCAGGAGGAAAAACTTAATTTCCAGGAGTTTTAAGGGCCCTTAGAAAATTAATGCAAATTTTAGGAGTTTTTCAGGAGGCGTACGAACCCTGAGTATGAGTTACTTAAGTATAAAAGCAATCACAGTAGAACCTTGGTAGAGGGACCAACAATTTACAGTCGTTATAACAAATAAAGTTAGTACTACAATAAAACAATCTGTACTTTTCTTACTGGTAGTTGAAACGCAGGGTCATTATCAGGGGGTTGTAAAGAGGTTCTACTGTTTATAGCCTGTACACCCCAAATTCAATCATTAAAGGTTTGGTTAGTTTTATGGCGCAAGAATCACAATCATTTAAGATGAACTACATAAAAAAAAGCTTTATTAAAAAACATGTCTGAAATGTCTTGTGCAATGAAGTATGAAAAGTGATTTAATTGTTTGGAGCCTCAAGGTGTCTTGGGGGCAGTGCCCTTCTTTCCAATGAGTGATTTGTGAATATGTGGGATGACACCACCTCCAGCAATGGTTGCCTTGATCAGTGAATCCAATTCTTCATCCCCACGAATGGCCAACTGAAGATGACGAGGTGTGATTCTCTTCACTTTTAAATCTTTACTAGCATTTCCAGCCAGTTCAAGCACCTGTGGGAATGGAAACAGATTTATAAACACACAATACTAGGAACCAGTCAATAAATTTAGGGCATGGGCGAAAGTCTGAAATTTTTCTGGAACAGAAGGGGATTAAAACTCTTTATTGAAGTTTTATTACTTTCTTATTATACCTGCAAGTTAGTTTTCTTCATCTCATTTTTCCTTGAAGAAAATTGCCACACTAGATGGAAAACTTTTACAGAGGATTCAATGGTAATTGTGATCAAGAGTTAAAAGTTGGAAAATCACCCCAAACATAGACAAAGCTTGAAAAATTCTAATGAATGTTAAACCAATCAAGAGAACTGTTCATAACCATACCTCAAAAGAAGCTGGCTTCAGGATTGGCATTTGCCACAGAAACTTGCAAAGTCAAATGCATTAAAAAAAAAGCACAATACCAGCAAACTTTCAACTATTTTAGCTTTAGAAAGATGATCCATACTTTAAATTTTTACTTAGAAAAAATTCACGAGATTCACTTAGACTGGAAAACTAGACACTGATGACGTGGTCAGGGTTGGAGAAACAATTTTTTATGCATAAAATTTATTTTAAGTTCGGCACACCGTAGGTAAGGATCAATCAAGATGTTGCTGCTGTTCTAGCCACCATATTAACTACTAAAGCAGGCTCCATAGACCCTCATCAAACCCATGCCATTTTTAACAAATACATCTGATAATTGAAAATATTTTCATCAAATGTAAAATACCGACGAGTAATATCTTAAATCTGGTAGTACATTAACCCTAGCCCCTGATACTATACAGGCTAGTCAAGTTTTGAATAATGAAAATCATTTGACAACTTTTCCTGTAGGATTATTATCCTATGTCTATTTTTAATGATTTCCGTATCTCGGCTAGCCTGTATAGTATCTAATAAGCCTAGGTCTGACAGACCAGAGTGCTTACATTAACTGTTATAGAAACTCATTTTCAACCAAAAGAGCTGAAACCCCATGTAGCTGCCTAAAAGATTTCCACCAAAAACCTACAGAAGTTTAAATAAATTAGCTGCATTATTTTCCATGTTAGGACTTTGTTTTTATAGAATCGTCTTACAAATTGAGGGTATGGGCACTAGTTATGACCAAAGAGATTCCAAAATATGACCTTATTATGCCTTCCTTATTATGCTTTTTTTTTTACAAAAAGGAAATTATAGACACACCACTTAGTAAACCTGTTACCCATTTTTTTTAAATTTCTAATAAAAAATCCTCAAAAAATGTGGTAAAAGTTTTGTGAGAAATAGTCCCTTTTTACCAAAATCCATATAACTTAAAAATAAGTTTTTATACACTTTAAAAGATTACATCTGTATTTAAAAGTTACCTCATAAAGGGTTTGCATTTACTAAATATTAAGAAGGAAAACAATGCATGGGGTCTGTGGGCACGGTCAGCCAGAAAACCAGCATGGCATCTCTTCAAAAAATCTGCCCTATCTCCCCATTCATGACCCCTCCAACAATAGCGAAGGAGTCCGAAGTCACCCCCCAGTCAATTAGCAGACACCCGATAGTGACTTCTCGCTCCTCCCCGAGGGCTGTCTTTTGTTGGAGGGACCATTGAAGGGGGTTGATTGCGGTTTTCCTATTGTCCGATAACCAGATACTGCAGATTTTTTGAACAGATACCATACTGATTTTCTGGCTGACTGTAGCCTGTGTCTGACAGACCCCACGACCATTCCTTCGAAACAGAAAGGTGTGCGCGTCCTATCGGGTTAAAAACTGTGATATGTGCTATTTGAAATTGCCTAATTGTTTATGTTTAGGGTGCCAAATAGCAGAAATATTCCAAAAATTGTACACCAATTCTAGCTAATTAAATGATAATAAATAATTGGTGATATTTTAGCATGTCGGAAAGCAAAGTTAACAGGAATTTTTAACCTGACAGATAACAAATGCACCTATAACTGAAATTTCATGCATAGATCAATACACATTATGGCAATACTTTAAATAAATAACTATTAAATGGAGAATTAGTGTAAAATATCTTACTTCAGCAGTCAAGTATTCAAGAATGGCAGCACTGTATACAGCAGCTGTGGCTCCCACTCTGCCATGGCTAGTGGTGCGATGTTTTAAGTGTCGATGAATTCTACCAACAGGGAACTAGAAAAAACAAGAAACAACCATTAAACCAAGCAATCAATCCTAATATATTTACTGTTTTTTAGAGTGAAATATCCAAAAATTTTCAGTTTCATTATACAATAGGGTGCCACTTGTTTTTTTGTTTGTTATACTGGATAGTGGATTATAATGCCAACAATAGTGGCACCCTGTTGTATAATAGCCAGGGGTCATTCCAGACTTTTTGTTAAGGGTCCGGTGTTTGTAAAAATCTACTCATAATTTTGTGAATTTGAAGTTAGCGTTAAATTGTTTTTTTTTCAGCCAGGAGCCTGTTTTTGTGAAAATAGGGTCCAATATTTGAAGTATGTGAAAAAAAGATCTGTTTGAAGCAAAAATACTTTGTGAAGGGTTCTGTTTTTAAGGTAAAATGTTTCGTGAAGGGTTGTTTTCACAATGAAATATATTGTGAAGGGTCCGAAAACGGACCCAAATTTCTTCTAAACAGACCCCTGATAGCACCAAATTGTCTGTGGGTGGACCCCCCTTTGATACTTTGTTGCTCACAACTTTTATTATATTAAGTTCTTTAAGACGGAAATTCTACCTAAAATGTATTTAAAAGTTACATTTGATCTATAAAGTATGCATAGGGAGCCGAGAAATAATATTGTGCCCCTCACAAAATAAATTTCTATACACACCACTGACCATGGGTGCCACTCTTCGAAAATTGCAAGACGGAACTTTGAACTATCTTTTTAATCATTTTTCCCCAGTCTAGCAATTTTTTAAAATTGAAAACTTATAAAATATATGAACAACTAAATAGGTCCTTAAATTTTAAGTTAAAGCATTAGCTCAGTCAAACAGCCTTATTTGTGTGCAAAATGTGTGATGTAAATACTGAAATTTTGTACAAATCGCTTCCAGTCGGTCAGCTGATTTTGAGTTTTGTAATAAATCCGAGACGAAATTCCGTTCACGGAACTTTTAGAAAGACGGAATTCCGTCCCCAGTACGGAAGAGTGGCACCCCTGCCACTGACAGTAATGATATAAAAAAAATGTGCTCTTTTTATAATTTTTAATGTTTATGTGCTCTAAATGTAATACTTTATGCTAATTTTTATTTATGGAAACTGCGGGGGTTGGCTGAGGAAGATATTTTTGAGAATTAGGTTTGGGTGAAGGTTACAACTTTTGGTACGATTCTGTTAGTCCCCGCTAAATATCGCCAATATCCAAATCGCTAAATATTGATTTTATAATATTGCTAAATTTTGACTTTTATTAATAAACTGAATAGTTAGTGATCTAATTAAACATTTTAATTCAGGAGTTTGAAATTAATATTATTTATGAACATTTCTACTTTTTGTTGTCTAAAAGAACCGGGCGATAGTTATCGGGGACTCTCTAACGGAATTGAACCCAACTTTTTCCAGGTCCAGGCATTACAGTCATATTATTCATCTAAACATTGAGATAATGCTTCTTAAGCAACAACAGTAAGGATAAATAAAAACAATTTTCAAAGATTGGTAAATTCAAACAAAACAGCCTGGGCAACATTTTTGGTGTTGCCAAGGCTGTTTTTTTGTGAGTAAGCAATTTAACTTCTATATAACTGGATTTCCTGAATCCACTATTTTTTGGCGCAGGCCCGTTTTTTTTAATTACCCAAAAGTTTTTCATGCTTTAGACATGCACGACTGTATTTTAGCTACGGACCTGCTAAAAACATACAGGCTCTTAGAAAATTAATTACAATCTTAGTTAGCTGCACCAAAAAGGTCAACATATGTATGTTGAATGAACATTTTTGGCTTGTGTTTATAAACAATGTGTAAGAAGTTCAGTGTTTAAGCAGTCTCAATTCTCATGCCAACTAGGATTTACAAAATAGGATAATACTTAACAAACTTATCATAACCACATCCTTTGATACCTAGTAGTAAATGAAGCAAATCCAGGCTGCAACTGAATTCGGCTATTTTTCTTGTCGCAAAGTATGACAATCGGTCGCCAAATTTATCAATGAAAATCTGCAGCCCGGATTCGCTTCATTAGCCTGGAACCCCACTTCACAGGGATACTTTTTAATATTTACTAACAATTAATTAATTCATTCTTTATGTTTATATCAGACTTGCCAACCTCTGAAAGTCAAAAATCAGGAGATTTTCCATAGAAATCAGGAGAAATTTTTATCGATGTATAGCCCATTGCAAACCAATTATAAAAAGATAATATGTGCTCAAAATAAAAATTTAATCGTTTTCGCAATCGCACTGTCCGGGAACAATTTTTCTGAAGAGAGCTCCGGAATGGTCTGCCACACTGATCGGTAAATTATGCTCCAATAAGAATGCTGTAAAAAGGCATTCAGCATTAATTACCGTCTGATCATTCTGTATTACAGAAATCTTTTGGTTATTTTCCACACATTTCGCATTTTCCTTATGCATATTTCGAAAAAATCAGGAATTCCGAAAAAAAGCGGGAGAATACCGAGAAAGCGGGAGATTTTCGGGGAAAATCCGGAGGGCGGGAGGAGAGAGCAAAAATCAGGAGTCTCCCGCCAAAATCCGGAGAGTTGGCAAGTATGTTATATCCATGTTTGAGAAAAAAATCATCTTACTTTAAATAATTGACATTAATTAAAATATATGTGAACTAAAAGCTAAACACATGTATGTCATGAACATTTAGAGCCAAGTTTTTAATATACAATACACTAAATAAAATATCAGTTCAATTGCATTGTAAAACAATCCTAAGGATTACTGTTTGCCAACTTGCAAAAGTGTAAGCTTGAAATTTCAGTTGAGGAAAAATATTATACATGTATAAACGTGAAGCAGAGTCTAAAAATCCAGTAAGCAAAAGATGAAAACATTTAACAAACTTAAAATACACAACATATTTTACCTGAAGTCCAGCGCGTGCTGATCGGGATACAGCCTTTGCTTTGGATTTTCCCGAATCTTTGCCAGCTTTTCCTCCTGCCTAAAGTATAAAATTTTTAACAACTGTTCAAAAAACTAGGTACACAAAAAGTGAAAATCCTACAGTCCTACCATCTTCAACACGGGAATCCAAATAAATTTTGAGAATACAACAAACGAGTACCACACCAACAAACAAGCGAAAAGTGGCAAAAAAAATTTAACGAATGATACAGCAAGCTACGCTACTCACTTCGCGGGAAAACTCGAAATAGATTCATTCTCATTGGTTGTTAAGATCGGCCAATGATTTAGCGATCGAGCCATTGCCATGTAAAATCAAATAAATATTTTAATTCTTTAAACATTGAAGTCACAGAAATTTGGGACTCAAAGTATCTATAGATGGCGCTTTACAAACTAACCATATGGACACATAAAAGCTACCACCATATGGCGAGCTTCGGGCTGGAATCGCGAATTGAGATCAATGTTTAAATATAGTATATTTACTAATTTTTTATATAAATACATATAAATGTTTTTAAAAATATTAAGTACGTAGCAAGGCGAAAAAAAAAAAAAGATTTTTATCCAAAATCTAGAGGTAAAAGAATTACTAAAAATGCATGGCAGTGAGAAGAATCATCATGTGATTGGTTTTCTGCTACTGTTGGTTTTTGTGTTGGTAATGGTATCCTTTAGGCAAAATAGTTTTATTTACTTATGGCGTAATTGGGAGATGTCGGGGGAAAAAGATTCTGAGTTGTCTATGTTGAAAAATATTATTTGTTTTATCGTATTAAGAATTAATAAAATGTGAATACATATTCACAAGTTTGACAATAATGAAGCTTTTGTTCATATTTCTTTTCATTATAGTCCCGGACATTTTAGTAACAGCAAAAGGTTTCTATTACATTTACTGTCTATTTTTAGTTCTTTTTAGTTAATCAATGCTAAAACTTTCTCTTTTGTAGTTCACTCGGCGCCAGAACTAGACATCATAAATGATGGGCCTACAGTCCTCGGTTCAAATATTACATTTGTCGTCCAGTTACGCAACTATAAATCGAAGCTTCTGAAGTTTATATTTGATGATGGCATTCAAAAGGATGAATTTACAGTTCATGGTGTGAACTTAAATATCAGTAGAGGATTTTCTTCTAACCTATACAAAGAAGATACTTATTTTATGAACATATCTGTTGTAGAAAGCGATATGTTTTTCATTGAAAAAACAGTGGCTTCTAATTTTACCAAATTTGAATTGAGGAGTGAGTAGGATTTTCTATTCTTGTTTATAAAGTTTGAAATATGTGTTATAAGTTAAAAGTTAGTTTGATTTCTTCGTACATATTTAAAACAGGTCCTTATAGGGAAAATGGTGATAAGTGGCCAAGAGCAGGAGATTTAACTGCTGGTATAGAGCAGTGCCCTTAGAGAACCTGTTTTTAATCGGTTTGGATTTGTTTAAATTTTATTAGACCTCAAAAAGTTCCTTTATACTAACAGAAAACAGTCTGTTTTTGTTGACTGTTTTGCAACTATACTAGACAGCAACGTTAGTTGACCCTATGACGTCACTAACAAAGTAGTTCCCATCACGGTGGCTGAATTTTGAGTGAACTGAAGAACGTCAATTTGAAAGTATTATTTTGTTAAACCCATATAGTGGCTTTTTATTACGATTTGCATACCGAAACTGCCCCTAGCAACCCTACATGCTTTGTGTTTACCCATTTTCTCCTTCTGAGTAGTCATGTACTGGATTCAGGAAACATTTCTGTCAAGTATAGAGAAAATTGTCATAGGCTGGGTCAAATTTGGCATGTTTAACTTGTGCTATAGCACAGGACAGCAGTATTTTTTGAGGCTGCAAAAATTGTAAGAAATTAAATTCCTTATTGTACATTTGAAAAAATATGTTAGTTTAACAATTTTGTTTCAAGATTTTTGCTTCCATAATGAAGCAAAATTAGTCCCTCATGAGAACCCCCAAAATTAGCATAAACTTTTTTGGATAACACTTTTCACACACTGAATTTCCTCTGAACCTCGTTTGGACATATTCTGCACCCCTACTAAAATCTTGTGTTTAAGTTGACAACTTAAATTAGAGCTAAACCATTTTTTTGTCTGAAAGAAGAATCTCATAGACCTCAAAAAAATCAAATTTAGAAAATTTTGAGTTACACCATTTTTTTCCCTCAGCCTAGTGTTCATACATGTCTGCATGGACGTAGCTATAGCTTTTACAAGGAAGGGGTCCAAGAAACTTCATTCAGGGGACACTGAAAGTGTAGCTAAAACAGGGTTTTCCCAACTCATTTTGTGCAGCCCGTGAAACTCCCTGAAAACCCCCTAAAAAGTAGCTTTAGAAAACCTTTTATAGCATACTAAAATTTAAATATTTTTGGGGGAGGACCTCTGAAAACCCCCTATTACATTAAGGAGTAGCTTTAGTCAGTCGTTTTCTATGGAAAAAAAAGTAAAAGTTTGAGGTTTCGAAAGGGAGGTTGTATACCTTGAAATATCCCCTGAGCATAGCAAGGGATATAAAGGCTTAGGTTAACCTTTATCACGAGGAGGGACCAAATGAAATATGCATAAGTTAAATTGGTACTTACGTATTATCCCGTTGACCGTGACGCTTAATCCGAAAACTTATCAAATCCCATTGACTTTAATATTACTGTGCCGCTGAAGGGTCGACGGGATAATACATTAGTACCGTTAAATTTTTTGACTGGGGGGGGGGCAAAACCTATAAGACCTCAGGACCTAGGGAGCCGTTACTGTAGACGGTTTCGAAGGTGTTCTGCCCCCCAAATGTTTCCAACAGTTTTCCCTTTTCGAGTAAAATGTTGGGCAAATGTGAATTTTTGCGATTAGTACATGCTCTCAAGCAAAAGAGGGGGTCTGGGGGTCCTCCCCCAGAAAATTTTGTGAAATTTGATCCAAAAAAGTTGTATTTTCACGCATTTTTTGGATATTTGGGACAGGAACCTGAAATAAGGTTTGGGCTAAGGGGGGATCTGGACCCCCTAACCCCCCCCTTATATACGTCCATGCATGTCTGAGAGAAAGTTTAACCAGACTTCAATAATGATATTTATTAACCAAAAAGCTAAGAAATTTAAGTACACTCTATCATTTGTAAATATCTATTTTTAATGCTCATTTAACTCTTGATTACAGAAAATTTAATAGGTGCTATTGATGTCTATCAAAGTGACCCTAAACATGTTATTGATGTTGATGAAGTTGCCATTGGTGAAAATGTATCTCTAGTTCTGAACCTTGTTGACCATAGTGGATACCTAGATGATGCTGCAGTTGATTACAGCTGGAGTATTGATTATGAAAAGCAACTTTCATTGGGGAACACCCTGATATATAATTTTACTGATCCTGGTATCAAGAATATAATAGCAATTGCTACTGCAAGCTTTCCAAACAATGACTACAAATATGGTTATTTTGAAAGAAAAATAAATGCAAAAGGTATTAATACATGTTATAGCTATAACTGAAAAAAGTGTATCGGCTTTGTTTTTTATATAAATTCTCACTCAGATAGTTTCTTATTTATTAATTTGTTTAATAGAGTCAATTTATAAATAAGCATTAGCATTTTTCATTTACAACAATTTATCTATTCACAATTTAATATTTAGAAGAAAAAGTTGATTTAAAAAAAATTTACTTTCAACCTTGCTTTAAAGTTTATAATTGTGAAATTTTTTCTCAGTCCCAGTCAAGAGTGTGAATGTAACTGGAAACCCTTTTATATATCATGGAGATTTTCTCAACTTGAATGTAACCTGTGATGGAACGTAAGTATATCTGATGGTAGTCTTATTTTATCAATCTTGGGATGTAACATAGAAGTTAAACTATAATAATGAATGGATATCTGTTTGCACTTTACACTGTGGAATGTATATGTTGTGGGCAAAGGGATATGCTATGCTATTCAATGGACCGTGACAGGTCCCCGAGTAAAACGTTTTATTCAGGAGGGGGGCTGATGGCATGGTCCATTATTATTATATATGTAAGGGTTCAAAAGTTAAAGGGGGTGGACAGTTATCTTACAAGGAAACGTTCTCAGGGTGAACTCACAGAATTGGATGAAAATTTTACAGGCATAAGAAGATGGCTAAAAAAACTTACTGTGAAAAAATTAACTGCTAAATTTCATTAGGAAAGGATTAAATTAACTTTGAAAATTGGTTTCTGAGATGCCAACCACATTCAGTTAACACCACTTGGCGAATTTTCTATCAGATGGTATGATTAAATTTGTATTTAACGTGAAATTGAGATATTTTGTTAAAAGTACTTCAGAATATCCATTAAAACAACAGTTTTTTAATTAATTTCCTTTCCTTTAATTTAATTTTCCTCCTTTAATTTATTTTTAATCCTTTTTTGCATTTGATGAACCTTTTTTTTATTCGCTCATTTAAACTACTTCAGAGAAAACGCGGCCAGTTTATTCTAGAATTTTTTGGCACAGAGCCAAAGGAAGCATTCTCGCCTAGTAGTGTTACATTTGGCGTTAAATATGATAATTTTTAATAAATTTTTACAGCTTTTCTACTGTAATTTAGCAGCTAATTTTTTTACAGAAGGTGTTTTGAGTCATATACTAACCCCTGTAAAATTTTCATCCAATTCTGTGAGTTCACCCTAGAGAACGTTTCCTTGTTAGGACACCTTGTATATATCAAACTATTTCAGTTTATACTACTTGGTGTATTCCTTTAAAACAGGGGTTCCCAAACTTTTTAAATCGCGGAGCACTTTTCAAGAGACAAATTCGTTGCGGAGCAATTTTTCCAAAAATTAATTTTTAAAGGTGTAAAAAACGGATTATTACATAAAACCTATTCTTACAAGAAATAACAGCACACAAGGAATGTTTTACAGCAATTAAATATATTATATACTTTTCATATGTTTTACACTATTTGACTATTACCAATTTGACATTAAAAAAGTTTTATTTTAATGTATTGAAATTCACAGAGAGTGTAACCAAAGTGGGGGGGGGGTCTGTGCGTTCTCCCCCAGAAAAATTTCGAAAATATTGCTTCTCACAGTAGTGTTTTAGCTCATTTTGAGACCCTATGGTGTTGCACGCTGAAACGAGA
The DNA here is from genome assembly GCA_963680715.1 of Tetragnatha montana. Classification (NCBI taxonomy): domain Eukaryota; kingdom Metazoa; phylum Arthropoda; class Arachnida; order Araneae; family Tetragnathidae; genus Tetragnatha; species Tetragnatha montana. The sequence continues at coordinate 16,415,667 of OY796675.1, read as the reverse complement.
CTATTGCACGCCGATAACATAATTTAGTTGGGTCTGAATGGCAACTAGTTTTGTATCACACTGTGTTTTAAATTAAATATATTATTATGGCGTTTTCTAAAATATACTAAGTTGTTATCTCTACTACTTTTACGCGATTCAATACTATGGAGTTTTTACAGTTAGGGAATTTTCAAGGAAAATAGTTTATAAATAGGTTTAAAAATATCAAAAGGGGGTTGGGGACACTCTCCGCAAAATACTTTTGAAATTAGCCCCTTTTAAGTACTGTTTTACCATATTTAGACTCCTTATGGGGGACATTCAAAGAGGACTGCCCTTTGAAAGTGGTAGAATTTTCAAGGAAAAATAAGTAAAACAAAAACTTTCTAAAAAACACTTTTATTAAGATGTTCTAAAAATTCAAAAATAATTTATTGGGTTTTGTGAAATATTTTATTGGGGAGTAGAAAATACCTTTTTCGCAAGTAAAAAATAACTGATTTTCTGATCACTAAAAATAAAAGCATGGGCGCTAGTAATTCACTATTCATTCTATAATTTTCTATTCACATTTTCTTGTATGTAAAATTATAAATTACTTGCGCCCATGATTTTATTTTTAGTGAGCAGAAAATCAGTTATTTTTTACTTGCCGAAAAGGTATTTTCTACTCCCCAATAAAATATTTCACAAAACCCAATAAATTATTTTTGAATTTTCAGAACAGCGTTTTTTTTAAAAAAACCTTTCTTACTTATTTTTATTTTCTAGTTTTTAGTCATTAAGTTTTGCCTAAAATCTTAAACTTTATTCCAATTTTTGGTATATGATCAGTAGAACCACCAAATATGTTAATGCTAAAAAATTTAAAACATTACCCCTCTTATTTTCTTATAAATTTTTCAAAAAAGTAATTTGTAAGTAAGAATCATTTCCAAAAACCAGAGATGCATACTATTGGAGGAAATATTCCAAAATAAACAGTATTAAAAGAGATGAAAATTTTAAGGGGGGTTTGGTGGATCATCCCCCAGATTTTTTTTTGAAATTTTACAAAAAAAGTAGCGTTTTAATCCATTTTGAGACCCTTTAAGTTACACTTCGAAGAGGATTTCTCCATGTAAGTTGGTGAATTTTCAAGAGAAAACTGTAAAAATTTATGTCTATATTTGGGGTGTTGAACCCTTAAATACTATACGAGTGTTTTGTTTTGACGAGTACATTGAGTCTATATCTGGTTTAATTTATGACAATTTCAGAGCAACGAAAATAGAAATGTTAAAAAAAGTATTTATTTCAAATTTCTTCGTGGAGTACAGTTTGGGCACCGCTGCTTTAAAAATATGGTTTTAAAATATAGATTAATCATACCTTGCTTAGAAATCCTCAATCCATCCATCCTCATGATCCCATGATTTAGGTGCATTGTCAACCATGAATTTGCAGGGTGCCTTTTGTAGACTGGAAATTATATCTTTTCATCCCTTGTCTAAAATTCAAATGGTAAACCTATTAAATGGTAAATATTAGATCCCTAAATTTGGCCAAATAATGTTTACAGTTGTATATATTAAAAAGGGGAAAGTCTTCCCCATTATTTACTGTTACCTTCCTTAAATCAAATTTATGAATTCTACCTCTATATTCATAGCTGATAACTTACTGAATGCAGGTTTAAAAGTTCACATCCACATCCACAATCAGATAAGTTAAGGCCCCAATGGGGGTTTTGTGCCATTAAACACTTACCATACCATACCATACCAGATAAGTTAAGCTCAGCTCAGTAGAACTTAATTCTATCTGTCATTAGGCAGGATACAAACTTACTCATGTTTTAAGAATAGTAGAAAATGCCACTCATTAAACTTCCTACTGTAGAATAGGCTATTGCAGGGGTTCACTTTGGGGTTTTCCAACCCCAGTCATATAATACCAATGGGATGCATTATTTATATTTTTATTCTAATGTACAAGGTCATGTTTAAGACATTTTCTGTCCTGTACCAAGAGCTAACTTATGCTATCCTTCTTTGCTACTTTCCAGCTTGAGTATTTTAACAAGATCAAAAAATACTTTCTATATCAAAGACCTTAATTTTAAAATTAAAAATTGTGTTATCTGGATGGAACAAACCCAACATTTCTTAAAGGCTGCCCAAAACCAGTAGGGCTGGCAAGGGTGTTCCTATCCCCGGTAAATACCATGGTAAAAAAAACGGTATTTACTGTCCTGGGAAATACCATGCTTTTCCCATATGGGAAAAACTGATTATTAAAAACATAAATATAAGTTCAAAACAACCTTTAAAAATGTCAAAATTGAGTAATCAGTAATGTAAAAAGCTTTCAGTTAAAATCAAAATTGTTGTAATTTGTTAAGTGATTTAGACTGGCTGCCATGAAAAATTTTGTAATCATAATAAATTACATTTATGAAGTCATGATATATCTGTGTTTCTCAAAATTTACATGTTTTATTTCTAAAAATGTTTCATGTATTTTTCAGCCCTCCATTTATCTACTGTTTTGAAATTTTAAGTAGCAATACAACAATTTCAGAACGGAATTTCACTTGCAAACATGTTTCAACCTTCACAACATGTCACATGGAAATCATCAAATATTTTCAGAAGGATGGCACCTACAATGTTGGCATTTATATAAGCAACAATGTTAGGGAGGTAAAGCGCATCATAGAAGTTATTGTATATAGTGGTGAGTATTTGAGTTAAAAGTCTATTAAGCAATGAATGTTTGTAACTCTTCAAAATAAGGTTTGACAATTGGCTTATCAAAGTTATAAAGATTTAAATTAGGAGAAAGAAAGAACTAATTTTCTGTATGTTTCTTAAAATAATCCATCAATTAGTTAATAAGGGTTTAATTATTTTATTGGAGTCAAATAATTCTTCAATACCATTAATTGTTTATATTAAGTCAATTTTCAGTTTATCCTAGCAAAAACTAATATACTTTCTAATTTTTTTATCTTTCTAATTAATATTAATTCTACACTTTTTTCCAGTTCCTGTACATCCTACATTATCTCTTATTATAGTCCCGATAGTTTGTAGTCTTCTTACACTGATTATTATAGCCTTTGGAATTTCTTATTATGTGCAGCAAAGAAATAAGCTAGCCATAGAAGTTGCTAACTTTGATTTTCAAGAAGAATCCGATTCATATACTGAAAGAACTTTCTTTGAAAACATCTGGGATTCTTTTAGCTGTAGGAGATGCACTACTTACAGTTTTGCTTGTGACAATCCTGGTGAAAATGAGCCTTTAGTTTGACTGGAATCTCAGCATTTTCTGGCTTTACTTCTGTAAGTGAAAGCCATTGAGCTCAGTGTTTTTATTTTTCAAAACATAAAGGTTAATATGCCCTGTGATACATCAGTTTTTAATAAAAGTTGTAAGATGTTTGATTTAAACTATTTTCTATTGTAAATAAAACACTAAACTTTTATTTTGGTTTTAAGATTATTGGTTCGGAACATTAATATAGCTATAAATTTAGTTTCATTTGTCTTTTTAGGCCCCAATAGTTCTAATGGTTGCATTAACAAAAAAAAAAAAAAAAAAACACCCACCCAAGATGAATAATTGTATATTTATTTGTCATTGAACTGATTCATTTATTTACTGGAACATTTAATTTTTACACATATTTTAAGGTATTGTTTAATAAATTTCAAAATTATCCCAGTTTCATAAATTATTTTTAATAGTAGTTTGTTTTACACTAATATACAGAATGTTTAACAAGTCCACCCAAACTCTGCCAGATTCCATGTGTAGAGTACATAAAAAATGCTCAGAGAACTTATACTTCTACAACCCATTCTTTTTGAGAAAATTGCATGATGTAATATCTGGTTTACGTTTAAAAAGTTTAAGAACTGGAATATAGTTATTTGGATATGTTTGCAGACTATGATGTTAAAATATACAGGGCACATAGGAAAGCCCCTTTAACCTGAAAATACTTGCTAACAGGGAAAGCTATACAGCTATACCAGTAAGGTAACAGTATAGTAAAGTGACTATGCACGACCTAATGCAAGTAACCGCAGGGCCCCCAGTGGCGAACTTTGGAAGTTAGCCGTTACAAATTGAAAACAAAAAGAGAAAGGGCAAAAATTTCAATGAGAAAGTTGTTGTCAATATTGTAAAATACAAGTAGAAAAAATTTAATGAAAATATCACTTTTTCAGGCCTCACACACAAAACAGGAAAGAATTCGAAAATTTACAAGTTTTTCAGTTTTATCTAGTAGTTTGCATTTTTTAGCTAAATTAAGAAAGACAAATGTTAATTCGTTCTTTTTTGAGGCCTGAAAAAGTGCTATTTTCACTTGCTAATATCTCCGCGAATATTTAAGATATTTTCATGAAATTTTTTCTACGATATTGCCAACAACTTTCTCATTGAAATTTTTGCTCCCTTTTTGTTTTCAATTTGTAACGGCTAACTTCCAATGTTCGTCACTAGGGGCACTGCGGTTGCTTGCATTAGGTTGCACATAGTCACTTTACCTTACTTGCATAGCTGTAGCTCTCTCGGTTCGCAAGTATTTTCAGGTTAAGGGGACTTTCTTATGCACCCTACGCATGCTTGTGCCTTCCGTTGAATGAGCCATTTTTAAGCAGTAGAATCTTTGTGCAGATTTTGGGAAGACTTGTTTGGTTTGAACACCCTATGTATAAATTTTAACTAACAGGGATTTTTTAGTTCAAACAATAACTTCCAGAGGGTAGTAATACTACAAGGAAAAACAGCTACATCATCCAAAAGCTGGTTGCTAATATAGCCATTGGTGTTGGCTCCTGAAAATTTGGGGGAGGGGGGGGGGGCAAGAATTTGGGATTACTCCCCAGAAGGATTTTTACAAAACATGATTAACAACCCCCAAACTAATATTTTTTCATTTAAGCTATATATGATTTTAAGGTTGATTTGAATCAAATAATTAACTCTTGTCCCAAGTTTTTGTGAATTGTTTGTCTCTTATCACGAAAAAAGGGGATCTGGGGGCCCTCCCCCAGAACATTTTTTGAAATTTAACCTTTTTAAAACAAGGTTAATTAAATTTTCAGTGCTCTATGATTAGACATCCTCCTGGGATTGACACTCGTGTTTAGGTGCTGATTAGCCGATACAGATAATTTCGCTTAATGTGATCAAGATTAAACTCCTATTAATATCCAAGGTGACAACTAACTCCTATTAATATCCATAAATGTAACACTGACTCATAATGACTTTGAGAAACAAAACTCAAAAAGGGTTTATTTAGGGGATATGGACAATTTTTAATGACAGCAAGCGATGTGTTGATCATATTTCTTATATGTTTATTAAATATTTACTCATTCACATTATTTTCAAGTATTCAGAAGATGTAGAATTAAAGTTTTAAACATGTAACTTTGAATTCAAAGATAGTTTTGAATATTTTTTATACCTTTAAATTTGTCAAGTTGAACCATACTTGAATTCAAACCTTATACAGTGAAAATTTGTATATTGATACTGTTTGGTATATTTTCCCATGGGTTTAGCAAGGACAAAGCCAGGAATAACAAACTGTCCATACTATATATTTTTTCTTAGGTCCCAACTGCATCATTACAGATTTCAGTGTTTTATGCCGTTAAAGCTCAGCAAGACATTACTCATTTTTGGCCATTTTGAGGAATTTATATCTATATAAACACCTTAGGTTAAAATGCCCCGTTTAGAGATGGAAATAGACCCTAGCAATTTTTTATGAACAGAAACGATTAACACACAGGTAATTAAAAGATAAAATTATAAAAAACTCTTATTTTATTGACTGAAAAGTTAGGAAATTGAGTAATGCTTGCAGATTTGTAAATAGTAGTTCATTTCAAAGTAAACTAACAATAAATAAACATTATTACTTTTTAGAAAATAAAAGTTTTAAAATATAAAGTATCAAAACAAACTTGAAAGTAAATTTTTATTACCACAAAAACGTTAAACAATCACAGAAAATCAAACACATTGTTTTAAAAACAATTTAAATATATTTATGTTATGGGGTTATCGCCCACAATGTCATGTGTACAATGATTACAATTTCATACAAGAATTTTCACAACAAAAAGTATTTCTTCACAAATATTTAGTTTTCTATGATCAATTTTATACAGTAATTTGAAAAAAGTTTGAATTTTTAATTATTTTTAAGTTTAGTAAAAGCAAACTTACATAAATTTATCATGCCACAGCTAATTTAACTGGTTTACTTTCAAACACTAAATTAGGTTGCAATACTTTGGAAATGTTAGAATAAAATGTTTGATATTTTCGTGCTAAATATATATTTTGAAGTTGGATATAAATAATATTTTTTTAATCTATAGCATGAAATGTATCCTCAATAGTCTACAATCCACTCATTTTCTGCCATGAAAACATCCACAACTTCTTTGAGAGCAAGATTGGGAATTAACTGTTCTTGAACAAGAGGAACTCTAGTGACAGGATCAAAGTGCCCAACCCTCTAAAACAAAAATGCAATATTTTTTTTTAGTATATAAAAGGGAGGAAATGAAAAAATATTATGATCTTATAACTTTAAAAATAGAAAAATTAAGCAAGGAGGTAGCACAAAGCATTATAGAGTGGCAACAAGTAAAAGCCATGAATAATGAGGTCAAGTTGGTGAAACATGTAGATAAATTCCATTCCATGGATGCCTTCTGGATACAAAGGGCAAACTATAAAAGTGACTTTCAGAAAAATGTATTATAAAAGGTTCCTCATAAGGGAATTATAGTAGCTTTGATTTGGTCTATTTTTGTACATTAGGTATATTGATAAAATAATTAATAGCTGTAATTGGAATTCTGTATGTAGGAAAAACTTTTTCTAAAAAAAACTAACCTGTAGATGTTCCTCAATATCTTTTCTGTCATATGTAATTCCACTGGGTGTGATCACAGGTTCTCGCATAATGTCAAAGCTTATCTTTCCACATAAATAATCTGGAACATCTCTTTTCTATTGAAAACACAAGAAGTTAATAATGAAGCCATATTATAATTACGCTTCAAATATATTTTCTGTTATAATCTTATTGGCAATTGTTGCAATCTTCAACAAAGACCAGTACATTAGCTTAGGGTTCAAACTTAAGTGCTTTAAATTAGGTAAAAAAATATTTTTTTTATATCATAGTAAATATAATCAGAGTCCAACCTCCAATGAAGATTTCCCATAGTTTTTTAAAATTTATGTTGAGGAATGGGTCATATTGACCATTTCTGTTCATGCAGCCCAATAAAAACAAGCCTTAGAAATGCAGTTGTCAAGAAGTAAGTTAAACATTGTGTTGACCAAAAAAAGCATAACTTGTCTGGTGATTAAAACTCATTGAAGTAGGCAGGTGGTTTAGGGCTGAGCCAACGAATGCTGTTACTTATTTAGCACTTCCCGGGGAGCATGATATAGCTTAAAGAATGCTATGGGCACTAGTAACACTACCCCCAGATTTCCCATAGTATTGTAATGAACCTTTCTTACAGAAATTTAAAATCCAGAATTATCCCTCTAATCAGTAGGTTTTCAAATTTTTTTTTAGATGGATCAATTATTATTTGAAAATGTTTCTCTCGCAGGTATAATGCTGTCCCCAATCGGAGTCCACACCACCATAATACTACTACTACCATGCATACAATCTAAATAGCGATTGTTTATAATGGAAGTTTATGGTAGAGACAGAAATCTTATTTTTTCAGGATATTAAAAGTAGACCTTTTCAATATCTACAATGTGATTTACATCAATCAGCCTTTTCATCAAAATGCACCCCACCTTTGGGAGGGTTTTCATAGTTTTTCTGATTTTCTTAATCTTTAGTATTATAACAACTGTAGTAACTACGGAGAATCTGTAGCACTTGGAGTTTCTGTTGGAAAAACTATTAAGTACCTTGCAGGAATTGAAAAGTACTTACTATTCTTCTTTCATCAATTTTATCAAACATGTTATTTAGTTCACTTTGATATTGATCCTAAAAAGAAAGGAAAACTTAAAAGTAATTACTTGTGAAAGAAATAGCTGAGAATATATGATATCTGGGTAAAATTCCTAGTGTTATAGGCAATTACAATGGAAGCTCTTGCAATGACACAAAAAAAAAATGCAAAAAAAAACTGCTTTCACAGTGAACTACCTTTGAATTTAATCAGATTAAATAAGAATCAATCAGTTTGTATACATGTATACACTAATATTACACATATACTAAAAAGGGATCAATTAATGTCTTTCTCCTGAGAACTACACACATGGACCAATTAGAGAATAATGCTCCAGTCATGTAACAGGGCAAACCAGGCACTAGTTTCAACCATCAATTACAGTTAAGCCCATTAAGTTAAAATGATAGCCACTCCAACAAAGCAATATTCCAATATTTTGTTACATTGATTTATTACGTACCTACTCTATAAATACAAGGTGGTCATAAAATAATAACCCTACTAAGGTAAATGTCTATTCAAACTAATATGTATCAGACACAAAAGAAAAAAGAAATTGTAACTATCCCATTGATCAGCAAAATTGCTTACGTTCTATGGGATAGTTATCCGAAAACATTTAGGTAAAGCGCCATCTATAAAGGGGAAAATGAACAATTTTTTGTTTAAATAAAATTCCTACCCCTTCAAAATGCCCTCTTTAAAATTTCAGATTTTTTTATTCAATAGTTTCGTCTGTAGAGATTTTGAAAGTAGTCTTGCCATTGCCCAGTCGTAGTCCTAAGGTGCAACACTCTCTCATCATGTGTGGTTATATGTATAATTATAAAATTTAATACCAAAATAGAATCTGTATCAAATCATAACAAACCATAGATGTATGGTCTTCATTTAAATAAATGCTAAGATAGTTTACAAAACATAGTAATAATTAAAGGAAAATATTCTTACAAATTTTTCTGTAAGCTTGGCAATTTCCGATTTACTTTTGATACCAATTTCATGAAGTGCAGATATTTCCCTAAAGGAAAGAAAGTTTTTACTAGGGGCCATTTTCAGCTAACCATTTCAGAATTTTAAATATTTTTTTCAAACTTCATAATTTCTAAATGAAATGATTTTAAGTGTTTTATAAAATATGTTTAAAGTAATTGGAAAATCTATATTGGTCATAACATTTTTCTTAAATTAAGAGTAAAATGATAGTCTATAACAAAATATCATGTCTCTGTTACCAAACAAAATTTAAAAAATTGACTTAAACTGAAACAATACAATGCATTTTTAAAGAAAATACATTTATCTTTAATCAATTTCATATGTAAGCAAAAATAAACCAGACCAAAACACTTGAATACCTTGAAACAACAGAAAGGACATTAAAACCATTTTCCAAATCAGCTGCTCAAAAATGGTAAAGCCTGTTACTAGAGATGCAGTATGGATAGTAATAAAAACTCAAATAAAGATACAGATATCTCATTAATATCACAAACTAACAATATTTCCCAGCTTAAAATTTCTGAAAACAGATTATATATAAATAATATAAAATAGAAAAAAATTATAAATTTTTAAATACATATATGTATAATAAAATTTAATTTTGTATTGAAGAATAAAACATGGTTAAAATTATGAAAGTTAGAATAAGAGAAAAAATATTTTATTAATTTATAAAAACGGGAAAATTCCAGAAATACAGTAGAGCCCTGATTATCCGCAGAATTGGGTGGCAAGGGTACTGCGGATAACCCAAAATGAGGGGAAAACACGAAAAAAATATTTCAGCATAAAAACTATGTTTTATTGTACAAAAAACATGATAGTATGTAAAACTTTTAAAATATGTAAAGTATGGCAGAAACCTTTGCTCTACATCTAAATTATTAAAATTTACAAAATTCAAATCAAAAAATCAATTTAAATCGAAAAAAAAATTATTTTGTGGCACTCGCGAATAATTGGGGCTCTACTGTAAATTATTACATGTCTTTACTATAACTTGTTAACCCATTAATGCTAAAGCTCCCATTTTGGGAGTATTTTTTAAAGATTTTTCATTGCAAGTATATTAAGATATATATAATTATTGACTTCAGGTTCAAATTCGGAAAGTTTGTATTGTAGTACACCCCTAAGGTATCCTTTCCTGGTTGTAGTACTACGCACTAGCCAGTGAGCAGGAGAAACCCCCCTTAAAATAGCCCTTTTTATTGATCCTACCTTAGAAAATTATAATTTTTAAGTTTTTAATTATCAAAAATAATTTTTAAATATAAATTAGTACATTATAAATATATTTTTAATATTTATTATTGAACTTTTACAATAAGCAAAATCAAAATTAAATTAATATTTTGTTAAAAAATAATTTTTTAAGTAAAATATTAATTTAAATCCACTTTTTGTTCCCATAAAAATTGAATAACAAACAACTTAAAAAATATTTATAGTGTAATTTATTTTGTAAGTAATTTTGGATAACTAAAAAAGGATAATAATTTAAAAAGAAAAATATTAATTTAACCCTAATTTTGTTCCCATAAAATTAGAATAATAAACATAAAACATTATTTATAATGTAAATTATTTTAAAAATTATTTTTGAACAGATAAAAAATGAAAACTGAACTATCACCACAGGTAGGATCAAACCTGGGTCCCTGAGTCAGAAAGCAAGTATGCTACTGACTAGGCTATTCTTCTGCTGATGAATGCATAGAAATTTAAGAAATATGTGGATAGTGAAATTTTAATGGGGTGTTCTCTGTACCTACTGGCTAGTGCGAGGTGCTACAGCCAGGAGAAGATACCCTAGGGGTGTATTATAAACCTACAAAATTTGAACCTGATGTCAGTGTCTAAGGTTGTGCCGTCCCCTTGTTAGATAAAAAAAAACTAAACAAAAATTCAATATTCACTGTAAGTAAAGCAGTGTTTACAGTTTAATATATCAAGATATGAAACCGCTTTGGTAAAAATTAGGAATCCTTATTACCTTTCCTTATCTTCAAGAATGAGCCTATTTAAGTAAGATTGGAGTTCAATTTCTTGACCTATTCGCTTTTCTTCTTGAACAGTCCATCTCTTTTTTTTAGCAATTCTTAACTGACTAGCTATGTCATCTCCAAAATTAAGTTGTTGCTCTTTAGCCAAATCACTAGCTAAAAAATAATGAATTTGATTTGAAGGATTGTGATAAATAATTGAAGTTTTGATTCTAAAAAGGCTATAAAAAGAGAACCACTGGTCAGAATGACCTTGTACTTCACCTGAGTATTCTCGAAGCGTGTAGAATTTTTTGGGTAAAAGAAAAATAGTACAAAAATTGACTGAATAGTCACACTTTTAAACTAAACCTTAATTTATCCTTCTTCAAACTTCTATTTATTCATTTTGTCTGATTTTAAATTCAGTTTCAAGGGTTTGTAACAAGTGCAGTGCCCCCTATTGGTCAAGTTTTGGTACTATTTTATATTTGGCCGGTCTACATGAGAACAATATGTTTTCATGCCCTTCCACGGGCGTAAGTGAGTAACAGGATGCACTCTATAAGCTAAAAAGGAAATTACCTCCAGATAATTAAAAGTGAATTATTTGAAAAATCTGAAAGCGTGCTCACTATAGGAACATTTAAAATTTTGGACTCCAAGTTACATAGCTTGTTAATGTAAAAATTAAAAAATGATAGAATTGTTTGGTAGAATTTGAAATTTTTTTTTAATGCTGTTTGTGTATACGGGTATGGTCCCAGGAAAAGTAATTACCCATTAATTATAGGCCTTGGCCGGAAATCTGCTGTAGTGCTTAAGAAGTATTCATTTCAATTCCATTATCCATCCCATTGAAAATTGCCAAGCTGTTTTAAGTGCCAAGTAACAGAAATATCGCTAAATTTTTATTAATTTAATCAATATTTTATTATTATAACAGTATATTTCAATAAGTTAGTCATCTTCTATGATTTAGCACCTAAAACAGCTAGGCGATATTTATCATGACAGATAACCGAATAGTATCATAAGTAATCAACTACTTATTGAATAGTAGTTGCCTCACATTACTGAGTGAGAACTGTACCACTATCAAAAAGTTTTTAATACCTCTTTGCAAATTAATAATAGCTTCATCATAGTTTTCAAGTTCAAGCAGAGCTTGGCCATAAAAGAAATGTCCTTTCACAGATGTACCATCCAATTCAAGAGCTTGCTTGCAATCTTGACTAGCAAGCTCCCATTGATGCAATTTCAAATAACATAATGCCCGGTTTGTGAAATACTGGGGTATGTGAGGGTTAAGAACCTAGAAAATAAATTATGGAAAACATTATTGTAATGCTTTAAAATGTAAGTTCGTACTACTTACAGGAAGTAGAATTGAGGAGCCTTGAACCTAAGGGGTACAAGTGTAGTTTTTTTAGTATTTGAGTCAAGTGCACTAAGTAGTTACAGTGGAGTTAACTATTGTTGTGGTAGTGGGATACAACCGAGTCACTGTATGGTGAAAAGTTTTCCAGGTTCAATTCCGTTAGAGTCCCCGCTAAATATCGCCCGGTTCTTTTAGACAACAAAAAGTAGAAATATTCATAAATAATTTCAAACTCCTAAATTAAAATGTTTAATTAGATCAATAACTATTCAGTTTATTAATAAAAGTCAGAAAAATTTGTTGATATTTGGATATGTTTTGCGATTTGGATATTGGCGATATTTAGCGGGGACTCTAACGGAATTGTACCGTTTTCCATATGTATAAGTTTAAAAATGAGAGTTTAACTGTAACCTTGTTTTTCTCATTATCAATGTAAAGTCACTTGTACCCCTTGGCTTCTAGGCTCCTCAATTGAAGTGATTCAAGTTCTTAACTGATATTCCATTTAAGGGTCATCCAAAAAAACCGGTCCTGCCGCCCAAAATCGCGATAAAATAGTGGATTCTGGCAACCCAGTTCAATATAAAAGTTAAATTGCTACCTCGCCAATAAACGACATTGGCAACACCTAATATCGCCAAAAGTGTCACCCAGGCCCGGTTTCTTTGGATTTACCCTATTTAAAAACGATCTAGTATATCTTTTCTGTAAAATGATTTAAAATTGCGCAAAATAAAATTCTTACAATGGCTTTACTGTAACAAGAGATTGCATCATCGAATTTTCTGGCACTGAAGAGTTTATTTCCTTGCTCTTTTAACTCAGTAGATGACATATCTTGTTTCATAATTAAACACTTGACAGCTAGTAAAAATTAAAAGGTACATATCAAATTCTCTTCGACGAGTCAATCATCTGCCAATTTAAATGAAATGAAACTAGAACAAAGAACAATCTTAGGAAATGCGTTTACACAAAAATATGTTTACTATCAATAAAAAATGTGTTGCCAAAGTCAACCATAAATGAGGCTTCTCTTAATTCAATTCAGATTCAACTTTACACTAAAAAGGTTAAAATACACTTTAAATATTGATCAAAAGAAGAAAGTAGATAATAGGAGTTTTTAGAATTATCTTAGTACAGTAAAATAATTCTTCGATATTATACTTATTATTTGGAAAGAAAGTCTCGATTTTTTTTACATTTAAGCTATCAAAAAACAACTTAACTTGCAATTCAATTCAAGTTTATAATCAAAATAAAAACGCGCGAACGCGGTTTTTTTTTATCTTTGCGCTTTTTAGATCTTTATTGTCCATTTGAATTTTGACATTTTGAATTTGAGTGTTTGCATTTACTCTTTCAATAAACATGTTTAAAGGTAACATATATGAAAGAAAATTAAGGCAAATGAGTGTAGAATTGCTAAGTTACGATTACGATAATGACTTCAATTTGAAAAAGCAGTGCATAGAAATGAAGTTAAATGTGTTTCTTAAAGAGTGCTATAAAGCTAAACTGTTCACAAACGTGTAGAATCTTTTGATAATTTATTGAAGTGCATTAAAATACCTTCATCAAAAAGATTGTATACAATACAATCTTTTGCAAGTTGTGTTAAAAGAAGTGGTCGATCAATCATTTATACTTAATATAAAGATACACTTAACAAAAAATCATTTTCTCTCTTTATTTCTTCTAATAGGATGTATGGCTTTTGACGGTTCAAAAAAAATTTCTAATAGGAAAGGAAAATCAATTTTATATGGTTCAAGAATGAAGACCAGTTGTAATAATTCTGTCCTCAAATATTCACCACATTTAGGTAAAACTATTATCGAATCAAGTACATATGGTATTCAGGGGTGCTATTTACGCATCTAGAGAAAAAGTATCTTTCTTTTTAAGAAAGCATAAAATTGAATCCAATTAAAAATTAAGTGCAGGGTTGTATTGCAGCATTAACAACATCTTCCATAGAGAATTGAATCCTGTTACTGATTCTAAGCGCGATTACATAGTAGCTACGTCATTCTGAAAGAAATTTTTCACCACAGTAGCTACCATCAAGTTGCATTTACATTCTACGGCTGTAATTAAAATGTTACCCGTTTTGTCCCATGTTCATCAGGGGCACCATAAGTTTTGTGGAAAAATACTTTCAGAACAAGAAATTTTTACAATAAGAACAAGATAAAAGATCTGTTACTCTTTTTCAGCGGATCCTAATCTGTGCTGAAATTTGAAATGAATATAATTTTTGAAAATTTATAATTTGCATTGCTCTGAAATGTGTATAAATAACTTTATGCAAAGTTTTTCCTTTTAAGAACTCATTTTTGCCCCTCCCTAACCCAATTGAACACCTCATTAGAATAATTGAGCTTTGACAAATATATGTTAAAAGCCTATGAGGGTGCCAGATTTCCCGAATGCATGCCAATTTAATGACTAAACTCTTTGTAAACTAAAAGATTAATAATCAAAATGCCAGAGTTTGAGTTGTTGCTGTGTGGGTACTATGATTATCAATTGTGTGGATTTATATGTATCATGTTTTAGGAGGATACAAACAAAAAATCAAGACTTTATCTGAAAATAACAAAGCCCTTGTAGAAGCTCTTGAAAACTACCGCTACCAATGTTCTGAAAAAGAAAAAACACTTATTCAAGTATCAACAGCAGCTTTGCAGAACAGTATTGTGAGTTCTTTTTTACTTTATACATATAAGAAAACTGAACATGAGTTTCTAGATTAACAAACTTATGCCACTGGTGGAAAAAAAAACCTGGCAAAAGCAGATTTTTTACACATAATAAATTGGTTGTTCACCACAAAACGCTAATTTTCAGATTTAAAAATGGGAAACTTTTTGATTTTAGAAATTACTTTATGTTGATTTTAATACACACATATTCATTGTAAATATAACCTTATCCCTGGTTTTTTAAATTGCTTGATTATCCGAGCCCCAATTATCCAAGTTTCAGCATTGACAAGCTCTATAAAAAATTTTCTAGAATGAAAAAAAGTAAAAAAAATGTATTCTTTGGGTTTATCACTTTTGATGTTTTTGTTAAGTGATACCCCTAAGGGGGTTTTAATTTTTCTATATAATAGCTAATTATTCAAACTAATTTTAAAAATTGAAATTTCTATTTTTTTTCCAAACTAAAGATAATATTTGGTTTCAGCACTCAAAGATAGCCTATACTAAACACAGTACCTATCACATGTCTTTATTATTGTAGGGTTTTTTTTTTCTTTGGGATATTTTTTTCTTTTTTGAAATTTATTCTGACATATTTTAAAAAATAAATTTTTCATGGTCTGGTTTTGTTGGATTTTTAGTATGTTATTATTGGGGTCATTCCTAAGTGAAAACTGTTGAGAACCCTTTTATTGCAATTGTTATATTATATAGGTCCGTGCCTTTTTTTTTTCTCTATTTTCAGTGGACTACTTTTTCACTTTCTATTGTAACTGAACGGCCTATTAAAATATCGTAATTAAATACTAGCAGGTAATCAAAAACAACACCACTTTATTTCGCTTCTTACATCGAATCCTCGTTCAAAGATAACACATTATTTTTCTAACAATTTTCGGTGTTGCCACACAGTTGAGCTAACTATACGTCGCTACTAGTCTCGCTACTAGTCATAACATTCCTCTTCCAGTTTAAATTTGTTAGTCCTAAGCGGTTAGGGGCCCTCCGTCGGGGCCGCCGCGAGTGGTAAACAACTGCAGCTACACTGCTTACCGGGCCCTGCACAACCAGAGGGCGCTTCAAAATCCTTGTCGCTAAGCGATGGACTAACCTTGGCGATGGCGAGTCGAATGTTTATGGTGTAAAGCACGTTTGGATATTTCGCATGGTGATCTTTAAACGTTTATTCTCTTTTATTATTCATATATCGCTAGATTTCGAAGTCCGGAAGTATCCGTGATAGCTACGCTACGCTGCTAATATTCATTGATATTAGGTAAGTTATAATTTTCGTATTTATAACTATTTCAATAGGCCTAACTTGGATAATGATTTCGTTTCAGTGGCGTAGTCAAAACAATATTTAGGAGAGGAATATCTGAAATTTTTGGGGTTATGACGTATATTTTGTCCATATCTTTAACATCTCTATGTCCAAATTATAATTATTCCCGACTTTCGGGGGAATTACGTACTTCATATCCTCAAATCCTGCTCTTTGGTTTGGATACGCCACTGATTCGTTATGAATAATTTTATACACTAATTATGTTTCTGAAAAAAATATTGGAAAATAAAAACATGACATTTTGTAAAAGTTACTTTTCATAATTCAAGGTCAATTAATTATAGTTCAAATTTTTGATCGATGTAGACAGTTAGTTCCTAATGGATTTGTTTCATGTTTACATGTAATAAAATCAATGTGTGCTTTAATAGCCATTGCAATTTATTGCCCTTCTATATATTTTAATTTTATTAAAGTCCTTTAAATTATTAACAGAATTATACTGATGGAGGGGCGTGTTTTTAAAAAGTAATGTTGTTAAAAGAAAAATTTAGGCACATTTTTTATAGTGACACTAAAACTCACTGATTGGACTTCATTGGGGATTTTTTTTTAATTACACATCACGCCTTCTTAAAAATTAAAATATTTTTTGTTGCAATATTTATTTGGATAATATATGTTAGGTACATATTTTTCTTTTTTTCTAGTCATGCCATCTACATGCTCAGATCCTGGATGTAAATCCAACTATCAGTCATCTGATAACATCAAGGTGTTTAAATTTCCCAAGAAAGGAACTCCAGAGTTTGAGCAATGGATGAAGAAAATTCCTCGGAAAAATTGGAATCCAGGTCCTCGCAGTGTTGTCTGCATTCAACATTTTGCAGACCACCAAGTTATAAAAAGCGATACCTTTCCGATGCCAGATGGGACTGTCCAAGTGATTCCAAGACGGCGTTTCAAACTGGTCGATGGAGCTGTTCCATGCCGTTTTGATAGTTTGCCATCCTACTTATCAACGGATGTTCCAGATAGTTCCCGAAGGTGTCCTGAGGAAAGACAAGCTGAGCATTTTGCTCGAGAAGAGCAGAACATTCAGGATTTTCTTGGTGATGATATGATTCGGTCATTTGATTCTCTTAAAGAAAACACTTCGAAAGTTATGAAAGAAGGTTGGTTAATTCACGAGAATGAAACCTACTTGACGTTTTACCAACTTGACTTTCATCAGCTCTCGCTGCATATTAGTCGAAGTATATCTGTAGATGAGAATCTAGCTCTTCACGTAATGTTAAATAATAAAAGATTGGGTGAAGAGTTGAAATTCCTGTTCCATACTACTAACAAAGAGATTGGTGTGGAAAGGTATTCGCAATCACAAAACCTAATTTCTTGGTTAGGTAACCAAAATAATGAGGTAATTTTACTGGATGAACTGAAGCAACTTTTTTCAACTTGCATTCAGAAACCAAATTCTGAACTCATAGATTCAGAAACATTGCAGAGTTTGTGCTTTTTAAACGAGCAACTGAAGTTAAGCGACAGAAGAAGTGCTCCTCGTTACACTTCTCAAACTCTGTCAACAGCCTTTTCATGGTGGATCCTTTCCCCGAAGTGCTACAATGCAATTGTATCATCTGGGATATTAACTGCCCAAAGAAAGATACCTTCGGAAGTTGTCATCCATTGTCTCTTCCAGTGGCGGCTCGTAGCTAAAATTATTGGGGGTGCTGCTCCGACGCTGATCCACCAAGTTAAAAGTATTTTAGACCAGATTTTAAACGATAAAATTACAAATAAAACTCTGGAAAACATGGATAGATGTAACAGAAATCATACGATAAGACGCTTACAGATGTAATCACCAAGCACCATCGTTTCTTTTTGACTTAACTTCATTCACAAGATCGAAGATAAAAATCACACTTTCTATTAATTGCTCTATTTTCTATGTTTTGAAATTAAAATTCACAACAGATACGCTAAAAGAACAGAGCATCCCTTTTACTTAATAAAACTTTAAAATTAAAATCTTACACATTATACCATCCATATACGATGAGTACCTCTCTTGCTTGCTACTAGAATGACTGAAAAATTGCATTATCCAAAATCAAATTTGAAGTAAAAAAAGAACATTCGTGAATAAAAAAAGTAGGGAAAAAAAGATATAATACTGATATGTCAAATTAGCTGAATAGAATTATTTATTACTGTTTGAAAAGAAAAAAAAAGAATCTATAAATAAAAAATGGCAAACAGTGTTAAGTTTAAGTAGGAAAAGCTAAAAAGCCAATATGATTTATTATTAGTAGAAATCGGATATTTTTCTTCCTAGTACATCCGTTTTCACTACGCTCGCAAAGAAGAAACTATCATTATTTTTCTCGGCGCCAGGGTCAAGGCTGTTGACACAACAGCACCTCTCCTCTTTAACAGATTCGCGCGCTAAATTCTTGATATTTTGATTTGATATGATAGAGCAAAGTTTTGATACCTCGTTTGGTATATTTCCGGGTGCTGATCGACCCGGAAAGAAATAGTTGGCGAGACGGCGGAGTGTTTTGACTGCTGTGCTTAAAGAGAAATAATTGCTACAGCTTTATGACTAATAACAGAGAATTATAAATTGAAAAGGGATAATAAGGAAGAATAAATTCTTTTTGAAATATTTTAAAGCTAATGAAAATTGGAATTTGGGGAAATTTTGGTTGGGGGTGCTGCAGCTCCGCAGCCCCTATGGACGAGCCGCCACTGGTCTCTTCCCCAAACACTTCGGATGAATCTGAACATCACTCTTACCTGAAAGCTAAATGCTCCAAGTTAAGTGACAAGGAGAAGGAGGTGAATCTCTTAATTGATGAGATCTCTGTGCGACCACACCTTTCTTTTTCTTCAAACAATCTTAGTGGATTAAGTATTAATAAAAAACTAAAGCGTGCTACCAGTGTACAAAATTTCATGATAACGTCTGTGTACTCTGGAAATATAGATGTTGCTGCCTTACTTCCAGTGCACAATTCAAACGCCGAAGAATTGTTTCACTGGACCCAAAATGTTATTATACATTATATTATCCATAATAACTGACAATAATCAAATTAATAGGAATATGCTAACACGATTATGTGGTGGAGTGTTAAAAACATATATTCCAAATCCGTCATCAAATGGACAAATTATTTTCATTTTGTTTGACAGTGTCCATATTCTGAAATCTGTTCGGAACAATTGGATCAATCAAAGAACGAGAGGTAACACTCTAACTTTTCCCTCGATGGAAAACCATTCGCAATTAGTGGCAGCTTCTGTCTCTGATTTGGTTGAAATGTATGAAAAAGAAAAGAACAGTGTTGTTAAACATGCACCAAAGTTAACATTCAAAGCCTTAAATCCAAACAACTTTGAACGTCAAATTTTTTCATTATGTTTGAGAATTTTTGACGTTACGAATGTTGCTGCATTAAAAGAATTAATGAAAAATTCTGAAGGAACTGTTGAATTTATAGCAACTATCATCAATTGGTGGAAGATGGTGAACTGCAAAAGCACGCGAAAGGGAGTCAAACATTTTGACAGTTACGAGATACCTTTTTGTAGTACGAGGACGAAAGAATAGCTTATTTGGATCAAATTATTTCATGGTTGGAAGCATGCCGAACTTCCATATAAAGGTAAAAACAGCGGGAAGTTGACAGAAGAAACTTTTTGTTCCCTGATGCATACAACTAAGGCCTTAAAGGACATAGTTTTTCACCGCCTAACTGTTGCCAAAGATGATTATGTGCTGCCGCTTGGCAAATACCAGACAGATCCAATTGAAGGCAGGTTCGGACAGTATAGGCAGATGCATGGAGGAAATTATAATATTTCTGTGGAGCAAGTCATGAAAGCCGAAAAAAGGTTACGATTAAAGAGTTTGATTGAGATGCACTCTTCAAAATTTGGCAATTTCAAATTAAAGAATTTCCTATTTGAGTTTAGCGATGTTGATGAAATGGACGACCATAATATTGATTTAAAGGGTGTAGATTTTTATAACTATACAGAAGAAGAATTACAGCTCATACCTGTTTTTATTTATGTCTGTGGATATGCTGCTTACAAAATGAAATGTAAACTAACATGTTTGTCATGTGTTGATTTACTAATAACTGATAGAGAAATGTTGTTTGATATTACTGGTGATGAATACAAGAATTACTTATTATCACTTGATAGGGGTAAGTTGACGTACTCTGATATAGATGTTTTAAAACTCTTTCTTGTTTGTTTTAAGGTATTTAATTTCTTTTTAAATGAAGGATATGAAACTATTTTGCATACTCCTAATATAAAGTCAATTTTGTCTCAGCTGGTATTAAGAAAAATAGATGAATTGGATATTTGTAGTGCACAAAAATGCAAGGTTTGTCATAGTGCAAAATTTGATTTGATTATAAAGTGTATCCCCACATTTTTTAATATATTCTTGAACAATTATATAACTGCCAAGAATGATTTTTTTGTGGCTGAAAAGAGTAAGAAAAGAAAATTAGATGTTTTATTGTCTAGTACTTCTGAAGTGTAAATAAACTTTTACTTTTTAATAGTATATATCCTTTTTTAAACCTGAACAGCTAGTGTACATGCATGTTTAAAGAATAAGGTTTCTGAAAATGAATTAATTTTTTTTACATTCCACTGAAAGTTAATCTCCATATAAACAACTTATTATAATATAATTTGAAGTTAATATTTTTTGGTGTGTTTGCGAAAGGCAAAAGCAAATTAGTAGTTTTATTGTATAAGTGCATCTGAAATGTAAATATAGTTTTGTTTTCAATATTTTATTTTTCAACTCTGCAATTTTAGTATTTATGCAATTTGTAAAAAATTTTTTTTTACAGAAAATTTTTAAGTATTTTAAAATGATATGTATGATATAAGGGTATGAAAATATTTTGCACTTTCCTGAAGTAATTAAAATAAATTTTGATTGGATAAGCTCATAAGTAAAAGAAATTATTTTTAAATATTTAAATAAGTTTAATATTGACTGTACATTACAATTTAAAATTTGTCTGTGTAAAAAATTTGAATTGTTTCTTTTGTTTAATTTTAAGTTTCAATTAATTTTAATTTAAAATGTTTATATATGAACTGATTGATTCAGTGCTTGAATAAACATTGCAATGCAACATACCAAACTTTTATTTATTGACTTACTATTTAATCAATGACTTAATTTTGTGTGTTATGACTTACCCCTCTCCTTAAGATGTGTATTTTACTACTTGAAATAATTTACCACCCTTCAAATATTTCTAAAAAGACAGCATAACATCCAATTTACTAATAATGACTTAATTTTAACCAAAAATGGGGGAAAAAAACTGGTTTAAAATTTTTTTTTGGTTAAATTAACATTTATATGGTTATTTTCAGTTATTAATATTTAGAATAGTTTACAAATTCAGTTAATTTTAATTCTAATAAATTAAAATTAGTTTATATTTTAAAAAGGTTAATTAATTTTAATCCTTCAAGTTTTTTTTTTTACATTAAAAAGATGACTGGTAAAGTTTTATTATTGAATAAAAAAATCAAAGGTCTGTTACAGTAATTGATTAATAATTATTTGAACAGAAAAGGAAAATAAATTGGTTTCTGCAATTTTTCGAAAAACATTGTTTTTTATGAAAAAAATATTTAGTTTAAGCCAAATACTTATCTGTGCCAACCTTGATTTTGCATATTAAAACCAAGGTGTTTTTTTTGCTTTTGTTAAAAGGGTTTTTCCTGAGGAAAAGCCTAATACCTTTCTCAGTGGCAGACATTCAATATACTTTTAAAAAGGTAAGGATTCATTAAAACCAATATAACTTAGCTTTATATCTAGTTTCTTGATAAAAATATAAATCGTGACATTCCAGGATAAAATGTTATTTAAAAGTTAAATACTGAGGATTTTTAATTTCTAAGATAATAACTGCAACGCACCCTTTATAAACAGGAAGAAATATCGCAATCAAATATCTTATTCTTTATGCAAAACATACGAAAACGGTACTGCCTCCGAGGAGACCGATCGTAAGTTTCGTTTTCTCCCATCGCTTAGCATCAGTCATCATTCCTTAGTACCGGGCCCGGTAAGCAGTGTAGCTGCAGTTGTTTAACACTCGCGGCGGCCCCGCCTCCGTGGTCTTGTCGACCTACGCAAGAGTGGTGCTGGTGCCGGTGACGCACTTGAAGGAGGAGCAGGTGACGCACTCGGAGGAGGAGCAGTTGGTCGGTCTTGGTTATTCGGTGGAACACCAGGTGATACAGGAGAGGGAGGAAGATTAAGAAGATCTACGTCGAAGACCATTGGACGAGGAGACGTTGGGAGTTCAGGTACGATTGATGGTGGTGGTTCAATGGCCAGGGTTGGAGAAATACCAGTTGATGACGACGGTGTATTTCGTAGATTCAGAAGAAGACGTGACAGTCTCTCCATGATAGAGCCTCCAGTAACTTTCTTGAGAGCCTCTTTTACTGTGCGTACGGACCGTTCTGCCAAACCATTGGATCGGGGATGGTAGGGTGATATTCTAATGTGGGTAATACTGTTGCATATCAGAAAATTTCTAAATTCAGCACTGGCAAACCCAGATCCATTGTCGCTGACTAAGCTTTTTGGTATGCCGAAACGAGCGAAAAGAGATCTCAAGACTGTTATCGTGACCGATGAGCTTGTACTTGAAACAGGAACCACCTCCACCCATTTCGTACAAGCATCAACGATGATAAGAAGCATATGCCCTTCTACCGGACCAGCATGATCGATATGTATCCGTTCCCATGGTTGTTCGGGAACTGGCCAAGATACATGTTTAATTGGAGGAGCAGAAGCATTTTGTTGGCAAGTAGCACACCCCTTTACTCTTGCTTCGAGATCTGCATCGATTCCAGGCCACCATACATGTGAGCGAGCTAGCGATTTCACAGCAGAAACACCTTGGTGGGCTGCGTGCAGTTCATCCAATACAAAATGCCGAAACTTGGGAGGTATAAAGACATGTGAACCCCTCAAGAGGACACCATCCTCCACTGACAACTCATCTTTTACCTTTACAAAAGGGTGTAATATCGCTGTTGTCTGTTTTGGGAAACCACTTGCGATGTACGTCATCAGCGTACGTAACTCTGAACACTTTTGGATTTCTGTGGCAATCATATGCCTGGTAACTGGACTGTCATCGAAGCTTTGTAGCAACAAAACTGACTCTGCTGGAACAGGTGGATCTGCGTACTTTGTCAAAAGTGGCAGGCAAGTCATCTCAGATGTTAGTATGCTGTTGATATTATGGCACTGACTTCCATTTTCAATAACAGACATTAATTTTAACGGCTGAATCCAGTTTCGTCCCGCTAAGTTTACGTTACCCTCTTCCACTATTACCAGTGGTAGAGAACGTGATGTTGACTGGAAAGATACTTCCACTTGAGCCACGCCAAGAACTTTTATAGGATGCCCTGTGAATGAGTTCAACTTCACATCAACAGGCTCTAATGTAGGGAAGTAACGCTTTACTGCTTTATACGCACTTGCAGGCATTACAGAGAAAGGAGCCCCAGAGTCCACTTCGAAAACGAAAGGCTTCCCCTGTACGTGACACTTTGCCTTTATAGGGGGTGATGCTTTTCCATCTAGAGTAAGATTAGACAAGGTATATGCCATAGCTGACTCTTTACCTCCAGGCTCAGACATTCGTAAACTATGGACCCGTGAACTTTGGTTTCTCTGCTTTGCTCGACATGCTTTTGCAATATGCCCAACCTTTTTACAGTAATGACAAGTGTAACTCTTGAACCAGCATTCATTTGAACTGTGCTCTTCCCCACAGTGGTTACACTTCCCTGCACTCTTGCCGACAGGCTTTTTGTGCTCCGCAACTTTACGCGTTTGAATTTTGTTTACCTCAGACGGTAACCTAAGATCGCTTGCATCCCTCGCAGCCGTCTCCATAGCAACTGCGATTTCCGTGGCTCTAGCCAAAGTAAGACCTGGTTCTGCTAGCAATTTCCGCTGAATAGCCTCTTCATGAATACCACAGACAAAACGATCTCGGAGCATCATGTCTAAAGAAGCTCCGTAGTTGCAATGCTTCGCTAACCTCCTTAGCTCAGCTATGAAATCCTGCACAGATTCCCCAGCTTTCCGTATCCTGCTGTTAAACTTAAACCTTTCCACTATCTCGGATGGAGCAGGATCGAAATGGTTATTCAGCGTAGCGATCAGCTCACGCATTGACTTAGTAGCAGGATCTTCCGGAGCAAGAAGATCTTTTAGAAGAGCAAAGGTGCTCGGGCCAATTACAAAGAGAAAAATCGCTCTTTTCCTACCATTTTCTATTTGATTTGCAAGAAAAAATTGCTCTAGCCGCTCAGTGTACTGAGCCCAGGACTCTGTAGTCCGCTCATAGTTATTCATAGTGCCAAACATTGACATATTTAATGGAGAACTACTTATGATGTGTGGGTACTTGAAATCTCGTCGCCCCACATCGGCCTAATGTGTGGGCCTATTAAAATATCGTAATTAAATACTAGCAGGTAATCAAAAACAATGCCACTTTATTTCGCTTCTTACATCGAATCCTCGTTCAAAGATAACGCGTTATTTTTCTAACAATTTTCGGTGTTGCCACACAGTTGAGCTAACTATACGTCGCTACTAGTCTCAGCACTTTCAAAACTAGATAATTAAATGAGTATGAAAAACTATAAATTTAAATAAGGCTGAATAATGATGATATTTTGCAAAGGCATGCCATAGAGTAAAGAATTCTTTGTATGTATGGAGTTTAAAAATTAGTACACTTCTTCTGTATATAGTATACCACAGGTAATGTTTTTTTTTTCTAGTCAGCTAAAGCTAAACTAAACAAGCTAGCTAAAGATTTGAAAGAATTTCTCTGTTCTATTGAGGAATTAATCTCCTTAATGAACACCAATTCATCTGCTTATCCTACAATGTTTATTCCGAATATGTAAGTATTCTTAATTTATACATGTGTTCTAGATTTCCTTTCACATAAGCTCATTCAGGCACAGTCATGGATTTACATTTATTGTATTGTTTCTTTAATCTATAAAAATACTAATTAACTTCCAGTTAATAGTTTTTTATGTCAGTTATTTGTTTTCAGAAAACCGAAAAGGTCTCGAGACTGTTTAAGCAAACTGATTGAATCTATTTCAGAAGAAACTTTATCAAACATGGATGACTTTTCAATCAGTAAACCTCATTCAAGACTAGGTATTGTAACACATTTAAATTTAACATTGTTGCAAGGTTGGCCAATATATATTATTATAATTATAAGCTGATAAATATGATATTTATCCAATAACAAAATCTACATTTTTCCAACCGAAACCTTCTAGTATTTTATTGACATGTGAAGTAAATTATGAAAATTTTAGCATTGTAATTGTAATTAAATACCTTCAAAATTGTAAAATCATCAAGTTAAAATGTATTTTATCAAACCTAATTAATCTTAGCAACAGTAACAAGTTGGGATAGGAAGTAATGTATCGTAAAACGGGATGAATCGGATCACTCTTAAACTTTGAGCTGCTGCCAAAAATGTTCTAACACAGATTTTGAAATGCTTTAAAAAGCATATTTCGAATCCCAATCTATACTTTTAGATCCCTTTGAAAAAGTTTCGTTACTATGAACGGTTGATTTTATACATATTTTTAAATGCCGTGATCCGATTTACCCACAATGTGGGGTGAATCGGATCACTCATTCAGTTTTTGTCAAAAAATTTAATTTTAACGTCTTTAGGTGACATAGGATCATAAAATGAGGCTTTTAATAGTTTCATAAGGTGAAAAGGATAATTTTTATTCATATTAATGAATATTTTTTTTCATAAAGTACATACATCATAAAAAAGATGTTTCTTCTATACAAATTGCGGAATGAATTAAGAAAAGGTATTATCTTCTATCAAAAAGATCGTGTTAGTTTTTCAGTTGTTTTTCTGAATATTTTTTTTATTCTATATGCATTGACAACCCCTTGGAGATACATTTAGGAAGTAAACTGTCCCTTATTGCTCTAAGAAATCATTTGCCATTAAAAAGCTTTAAAAAATCAACCTTTTTTTCTTAAAAATAAGGGGCAATTTTCTTCCCTCATAACCTCTATTATATCAGCCCATGACTTTGTTGTTGTGTTGATAATAACTATAATAAATCAAGAAAAAGTGATGACTAAAAAAAGAAAACAAACCATTTTTTTACTGATCCGATTCACCCCGCATTAGTTGTCGAAATAGACTTCTTTCACTAAAAAATTCATTAAAAATCGTAATTAGCTCTTATTAAAAATTCATTTGGTTGCCAATGCTGATGGCTATTTTTGAAACAATTGGCACCAATGGATCGGTCAAACCTTAGTCTTTAAACTTTTAAAAACTATCCATTTTATACCTCTTCCAATTTTCTAAGTAGGTATTTAAATATGACTTTTAAGAATGCATTCTTTATTTAATTATTTGTTAAGTACCTGATGGTGTTATTGGTTTCAGGTGAAAATAAAAAGCTTATGGAAAATGGAAATACAAAGTCTTCTCCCTCCTCAATTCCAACTAAGAGATTAACTAAAGCCGAAAAAATAAAGCATAAGAAAATACCTGTAATCCAGAAACAAAGTAAAGAAAAAGTATTAAAAACTCCTTCAGAATATCTGTTAAGAAAACAAGACCTCTCTTCCGATATTGAAAAGCCTCTTCCTCCTAATAAACGGTGTAGGAATTCGAGTGAAGTTCAATTACATCAAGAATATGCAAGGAAGAAACAAAAACCTAATCCTCTTGGTGAATCTGAGAAAACTATTAAAAAGAACAAACACTTAACTGTAAATTCGAATCGTGTAATAAATACGGACCAACCACAAGCTAATTTGCAAGATGTTACTGTGGGAGACAAACATCATGAAGACATTGCTTTGCAAAAAACCAAAGTCATACCCAAAAAGTCTACTAGAGCAAAATATCAAAGAAAGAAAAATAGTGATGAAAAGCCAAGTTTAGTTACTACTAGTAAAAGAACTAAAATCTTAGCCAGACCCTTAAAACCTCTAGTTAATAAAGTAAACATATCTGAAGCTACTAATATCAAGGTTACAAGCTTTGATGAGGAAAAAAAATGTTTTGAAAAAAGCAATGTTCTCCAAGAAACTATAGGAAGTAGAGAACAATTGCCAAATAAACTAATACTATGCTCGGTTGAAAACATTCCCTGTGATGAAGCAGTGAAAACAACTGTCACTGCAGAAATTCATAAACCCCCATCTGATAAATTGGAAGAAAAGAAAACATACTCTTCTAACCTTGCATTCAAGATAATGCAGCCTTGTGTGGTACTGACAGACATCCGTGAAACTTCTTTGTTAATAGAAAGTGATGGAGGAGACTTTTTTGTAGAGGCCCCTTCTTTAAAAGTTCAAAATGAAGAATGCATAAAAAAGAAAACAAAGTTGAAATTGACAGAAGAAAAAAATTCCAAAGCAAGAGGTGTGTAGTTCTCTAAGTTTTTTAACTGATTACCTAAAGTTCTTCAAAGAACTTTTTTCTGTGAGTTCGTTATGGTATTGGCAACAATTTCTACTTCAAACTTTTAAATTAATTTGTTTAACTCTTATTTCGTTGCTAGGGGCACTGAAACCTTGTTCAATTGATTCTCCAGGGTCACTTACTTAGGGGTAGACCTTACATCCATGACCCTAGGAGACATTGGTTCCAAATCACAGCCGTGAAACGGACTTTTAAATACCTTGCCTGTATATGGTTACCTTACACCCCAGGGTCATCCATCAATCATAGGAATTAATCTGGACATTAAAGGCAGCCTTCATGTGCTGTTGCACCAATAAGTTTAGTTTAAGGATTTTTTTCAACAGAAATGAAAAGAGAGTAAAGCTTTTAATAATAAATTTAACTCTTACAAAAATAAAATTAAGATAACTTGAAAAAAAATTAAGTATTGAAAATGCATGAAAAAATATAGACAAATAATGCTCCTTCATCCTCAAAGATGTGGAATTCAAAAGCTGAGAGCAAGGTATGCAAGTTAATTTTCTCTCCAAATTACTCTTCAAGGAAAGTTTTTCTGCCAACCTTTTTCTCATCCAGTTAAAGACAAAATAAGTTTTAATGCTAAAAAGCTCTCAAAGTTTTAGTAATAAATTTTCCTTTTTGATTATTTGAAAAGCAGAGAGTTTATTTCTTTTTCATTTTAAGTTCTTATTAATCTTTTTTACTTTTACTTATGTCTACATAGGTATTCATATAAATGTATGTTTTTAAATTTAGTTATTTTGTTTAGGAAGTGCACCTTCTCATCCCAAGTCTTCTAGGTCATGCAGGAGCAGACCAGCAATTAGTTATAAAGAAAACAGTTTAAATACGTAAGTTTTCTAATTTAGTTGTATATATGGCTATCCCCACAACCTTAACTTTTAATAGCATACATTTTTAGTCATAAAAGTATATTCTTGATATGGTTAGGTGGCTATATTATTCGATTAGGCTACTTCGATTAGGCTACTTACCCTTGATCCAAGGTTTGGATTCAGCATGTGTATACCTCTTACAGCCGTATTGACCAACACGAGTTACTCTCGTATTAGGAGAGATATCTCGCATTCGCGAGTTAACGGTATCGACCAGTCCAAAATACCTTAACTCTAGAGTGAAAAACAGCACTGAACTTGACTCCCCAATTTTCCCGAGTTAGTCTCGAGTTAACAAAAACAAAATGGCCGTCTGGGATATTTTAGCACACTGTATAGCAGAAAGGATTAAGGATAATGTGCAAAAGTGTTGTAGAAACTTACAAAATACTATTTAATGCTAGAATTTCACACATTCTTTGCCTAAAATTTGTTAAATTTAATTCTGATAACTGAAATCGTTTGTAAACATTGAGTGCCGTGTAATTTTTTGTTCCTCATCATTTTGTCTGTTTAATTGCCATTGTTTAACCAAAAAATATTTATTATAAAATACTAGATGTATTCACGAGTTACTAGGTAAATATTAAGTTTAAAAAATTTATTTGTGTGCTTTTTTTGTAGAAAGTTGGTAAACAATAGTTTTTTCTGAATATTTTTAAAGAGAACATTCTGATTAAATTATTAATAAGTTAGAATCAATAATTTTTTAAGATGGTTTTTTTTTTCATTGAAATGACCTGTGAGGTATTTGCGGCCTATCAGAAACGGGCCTACTACTTTCCTACATTTAGCTCGAGAGTATCTTAATTCGATGCTGGTCAATAAGCTCAAAACTTATTACTAGAGTTAGCTTAACTCTAAAGACAACCTACTCTAGAGTTAGCTATAAACTAACTCGAGATGGTCGATACGGGTGTTAAACTTTCAAAAACACTAAAAACTAGGGAGTTACAAAATTGCTAAGCAGCATCGGTTTAGTGTTAAAACAGACACTTTATACTAATAAACAGTAAGAACAAAATAAAGTTCTTCTCATCAAATTCGTCACATTGAAGTTGTCAAAAGAAATTTCTTTGGATTTTTCAAAGATTCCTTATTTTCTGGGACACACATTTTCTGTTACACAGGCTGATTATTGCTTGCATATCATGATCAATAACATGCAGGCACATGTATAAAAAATTTCAGAGAAAGGATGTCAGAATTTTTCTATGGTTAATTCTGACTATTAGTGGAAAGTTTTGTGAGGTAAATGGTTAAAAACTGCAAAAGGATAAATATCTGTCTTGAACAGATTTGTTCTAGCAATTTTCAAGATGAAAAAAAGTAGAAAAAATTAACTCTCTAGTAATTGAGGGGGTAATAAAACATTTTGACCTAAAATCTTACTCTAAATCAGTAAAATTCAAAACCTTCTAACATTTTTTTAGAAATATGTAGCAGCATTTATTTCACTGTTATCTTTTGACAAGGAATTTAGTTTGATTTAAAGTTGGATCATTACCTACATACATCCCCCAAACTCTTTGTCTTCATTAAAAGCTAATTATACTAATCTAACTTCAGATTTTTAAAATATCAACATTTTGTAATGCCAGCTTTATTAATACATGAAGAGTTTAGAAAAGAATTAAGTGATTTTTCTCAAAGTTTATTATATTATTTTCCAAATTTTTTTTACAGGAAAATGAGAAGGAGCTAGTCAGGTAAAGCCTGTTTTTATTTGAAATTTACTCATCTTATTTAATTGGAATTAAATAAAAAATATGATTGATATTAGCTAAACCATAATGAGTCATTATGTATTACAAGAAAAAAATTGGTCAAATTCTTACGTATATTTTTAACTTGGCTGTTAAATTTTAATTCCATACTCATATTGGAAAATTTACCAAGTGAGCATTTGCATTCTTTTAACAGGGGGTGCTACTTTTCTGGAGTAGCCCCGGAAATCCGTTGTTTTTAAAAGCATGAATTACAAAATTCTGGGTTTTATCTAAAATCTTGAGATTATAACAAGTGCTAAATTAGGTCCAATTAAAAAATAAGTGCAGGGCTGTGGCATTAACATCTATAAAGAATTAGGTCTCATTCTGAGTTCTAAGCACAATTACATACTAGCTACGTCATTCTGATAAACTTTTCGCCAGGCTACGATCAAGTCGTGTTTACGTACAGCTATGTGTAGTTAAAACCTTCTCAACTGTTCTGTCTCATCGTGCGCCGTAAGTTTTGTGCGAAAAATACCTTCAAAACAAGAAAAAAAAATTAATCGGTAAATGTTGAGGATTTTGGAGCATTTAGGATTCCGAATGAAAGGTTCGCTACACTATAGTTTTCCGAGATTTTGAGTTTTTTCCCATTCTTTAATATTTACTAACATTTTTTTATATTTGTATACTTAAATCCTGTTAATATTAAGAGTTTTTGATTAATTAATCAAAATATAATACATTGATAAAGAAAAATACTTATCTTAAAAATAGTTTTTAACCATATATTTTTTCCATAGGGTATAAAAGAAATGATTTACCGATTCTACCTACCTCCTCAATACAAAATTTTCATCTATCATAAAATATATATACTGTTTGTTAAAACGGTCATCATTTTTTATTGTTATTTGTATCAACATTCATTGAATAGATATGTTTTTTGTAAATTATATATTAAACCATGTGTCTTTTATCTAAGTATTTGTCATTGCTGGCCAAAAGTGTTTCAAACCATGTATACTGTTTTAAAGCAATTAAACATATTTTGCTGTAGGTTTTGTTTTGTGTTTATCAGACAATTCTAGAATTAAGGTAGGCAAGTTTTTGGCTCTGCTTGAAAGCAATGCGGTAATCATCCTGGCTAATATTTATGATACACAAGTGCATTTTTCCTTATTTTACTTCCCCCTTCCTTTTAATTAAAATTTACATTAAAATATTTAGGTACTTTCATTATCTCCATTGCAAAATACAAAGTTCATTGCATTTAGTCATTCATGTAAATATTACCAGTTTTTTCTACTGTTCTGGCAAGACATTGATTAGAAATGAGAAATAAAGGATGTTTCTCATACACATGACTAAATCTAGATTAATTCAAGATAGATTATTTAGTTGTCTGCTGTTCATATTGCCTGTCTTTCTTCGCTTGGTGGTAAGAACGGGAAAAATCCAAGTTCAATTAGGGGGTGCGGGAAATCCAGGTTGCTAGTTTGGCTACTTAAGCATCTTCAAAGAAGAGGGAAGGAAGGTAGGGTTATTATTGGAAAGAAGTAACCAGTTTGTCTCTATACCTCCCCAACCCTAGGCAGTGAATGGCCTGACTTGTTTGGGGTTACATTAAGCACCTAGCAAGAAAAGACAGACTTTACAGAATCGGCTGATTATAGGGTTGTTTCACCTGTACACTTCAACATACTTCTAACTTCTTAAAGACAATTTTTCAAAATTCTAAAGCTATTTTTGACTAGTTCAATTATAAAAATTGTGGGGATATCTTCAAATTATATATATGACACAAAAAATGATTCAAATCACAATGAGACTGGATTTTTTAACAAAATATCATAAGTTTAAAAATAATTTATTTATCTAGCAGTAATTAGACATATGTACACTGCATTAAGTATGTTTTTTTCTTTCATTTACAAACTTATCTGATACAATCATGACCAGTTGTACTTTTTTCAATTTCATGTTTTGTAAAGAACCTACACACAGCTATAAGAGTCAACTTGAATCTGTGAAAATTGTCTCTAATAAATGAGCTTTTTTATCTTTTAAAATGGCAGTACACTAGTTAAATACATTTAAACATCAACATTTGTTTCAAACTTTAATTGAAATATTAGAAATATACTAGCATTTAACTTATATTTTGAATTCACAGAAAATTAAATTAGCAAAAAATTTGTTACTGATAAAAATTGATACTCATTGTTAAATTAAAAATTTACCATTTTTACAACAAAAAAAAGCTAATAAGTACATGATAATCTTTGTCAAACAAAAGGCTACACAAATGAAGTTCGAAACACCTAGTGTAGTGACTTTAAATCATAACGTTTTGTGATTTGTACAAGTGGTAGCCTAAAAAGATTTAAAAGTTACCGAATTCTGCCTTCACAGCATCAGCTATTTCTTCATCAACTGAACCAATTGTTTCAGCATCACTACTCTCTCCAGGTACGTCTTCTACCACAGGTTCGTTATTAGACTCTTCGCACTTTTTTCTCCTTTTCCAGCCCTTGGGGTAATCGCCAGAAGAGAGAGATTCTATGCTCGATGAAGAGTTCGAGGAGGAACTGGCATTTGGGTTGTTTTCATCTTCAGATTCCTCACTACATGCCTCGTCAATTTCTCTGTCCATATCATCAATGTCATCTTGAGACAAAGAAAGTCCTGCCTCTATAAAGACCTTTTCCGAAAATGAATCTTCATCTGTTTGAGTTGGGTTCTCACCGGAAGACTTGTGCTTTGAATAATGAGGTCTTTTGCCCCCTTTCCTAAACTTAATATCACTATAAAAATAAGGAGTATTCTCCCCTTCCCCAGAGTAGAATGGGGCATCTTTGGGTAGAGGAAATAGCCTTTCATCTGCATGTTCCCAGCGTTCTGAACAACACAATAACCAATCAAGGGCGACAACGTGAATATCCTTGAGTCTTTTGGCAGCATTTACTTTAGCTGTTCCCTGCTTGGAAGCAACCACATGTGTAGTTCTCAATTTTGAATCCCCCAACTCCAATTCCCTTGAAACATTAGCTCCCATTCTCTCAGCCAGCGTCCAGAAATGATGACTTTCTGGCACACAATTAGTGGGAATAACACTGCTAAAGACAATATTGACATTCTTTAAAACTTCCCTCCTCACCTCGGGAACAATTTCTTTCAAATCAGGGATGCCTCTCTCTCCTTTCTTTTTCATCTGAGAGTAATGATCATAGTACTTCCCGTGAATGGTTACGAGAATCTCCTCCAAGTAAAGCAAGTAATCATCAACATTATTGAAATCAGTCGAAGGGAGAGTAGAATCTTGAGTTTTGCCTTTTGGATCTCCATTTTTCACATCTGAAACTATGTTATCCTTTGATACGGGTTGGGAATCGCCTTTCTTCTCCTTAGAATCCTTTTCTGTAGTGATATTTTGATCAGTACCGTTTTGCTTGTCAGAAGATTCTGAATTACTTTTATCAGGAGAAATACTTTCAGTTTTCTCTGGAGGTGAGGGATTCGGAGCTACTGTTTCCTTCACTTCCTCCTTTGTTGGGCAAGGAGGTGGAGCATTGATATCTCCAGTATTGCGAAAATACCCATATGGCTTCACATGTACTACATTGGGGGCAAAGTTCCAAACATCTTCTCGGTCATCAATGATACATACCATGCTATCACCTCGGGGAAACAGTGCCCTACAAAGCAATTAGAGCAAATTAGCAGGAGTTGAACACAATTTTTAGTCAATTTCAAAACACTTACTGGGGGTGGATCCCCAGACCCCCAATTTTAAGTATAACTCCCTCACTACTAAAAATGGGTCAAACCTAAAACAAATAAAAACAGAAGTAGTCCCAAAAGTTTTCACTAGGAAATTACCTGAATTATTGTAACATACTAAGCATCAATAAGTGGGAAATATAAGTTTTTTAAAATATGGCCCACAAAAATTAAAATAACAGTCATTGAAACATGTTTATAATAGGCTAGTGTGTGCCGCAGCACCTGGGATGGAATGTCAGGGATACCGGAGGGGAAATAAGGTTTAAAATGAAGTTTCTCAAATTGGAATTTCTCTAACGTTTTTTTTATAACTGAATATCCATTAATTAAGTATCCATAATAATTTTTCATTTAGGACCCGTAAATGAGATGTTTTTTGCTTCTTATCACAATGAAAGAAACTCGATTTTCAGCTTTTTTCACCATTACTGTGGCAAAACCCAATTCGACCAATGTTCCAATTAAGGGTATTATTTTTTCATATAGTATATGTATCAAAGAGGTGGTAAAACATATATAAGGCTGTTTCCTTAAATGAAAAAGCGTCGTCCACAATAGAATGTTGAGGGGGTGGCCCAGGAATTTGGGGGATTCCTACCCTGAAATATTTACAAAAGCCTAGATTTATTAGCTACAAACTTTTTACATTTCAACACTCCCTTTAAATGACAAGATTTGTAACCATCAGACAAGTTTAGCCTTGTTCATCTGTGTTGCTGAATGCTGTGCCCACCCTTTGCAAAGAAGGCATTGCATCCAACTCTCCTTAGATTTAGAATTTCAATATAACCTTGTTGTGAAAGATGCATGCTTCATCACTTCCTGTTTTGTCCAACCATGCTACTTTGAAGAAATGTTACTCTGGCATTATTAAAAAAATAATAATAATAATTAAAATAACAAGTAAAAAAAATGGGCTATCATACGTTGTAACTTATCTCAACCAAATCCTTAAATATTTTGGATTAGAGACGCAACTCTTTTAAAAAAAATCCCCACAGCAAAATTAGTTTAAACCACTTTTACTCACTGTCATGAATCTTACCTGGAAGTGATTCAATAGGTTCCAGTATTTAATAATAATTTAATTCTAATATTTAAGCCGTAAAACCTGGATCCCTGTTTTGTGCAACTCTCCCCCACTAGTTTTTTAATAAAATATTGAAATGTTTTTGTAAAGAAATTCTAAAATTGATAGTCATATCAGTAAACCTAGTGTACGATAATTAACCAGGAATTCTATTCTAAGCAAATTTAGACCCAAAAAGGAAAAAACATACTTCAAATTTCCAGTTTTTGAAGTGGCATCAAAGCATTCATCTCTAGATAAAATTCGATGAGAGAAAAGCTTTCCATCAGGATCCAATATCTGGGCTATCTTGTGTGCATAAAGCCTGGCTCCAAATGTGCAAATGTGGAGTTCATAACTCTTGGACATATTTTCTAAAAAAGCTTGAGTGCCTGGTCTTAATTTTGTATGATACCATGGAGAATATGAGCCATAAAGTTGAAAATGATGGACATCCTAAAATTTTTAAATAACATATTTACCAATTTAATTTTACTTATTAGAAGAGATTATAAAAGAGTGTTTATTCAATTACCAAAAATACTGAGCTTTAATTTATTTTATCAATTGATATACTTAAAGCTCCCATTAGCCGATTTAAAATTTTGACTTATTATACATTCAACTACAGCGGCAGTGTTTACATTTTTTACAGACAAGCGTTTTACTATCTGAAACCTCTGTTACTAACCTTTAAACACTTTGAACTAAGATATTATAATTATGACAGCTAAAAATATTTAAGATTTTGTATTATTTTTCCCATGATCAAAAACAGGGTACAGAAATTTTAGAATAAAAATCAAGAAGTATTTATATGCTTACCATATTTTCTTAGGTCCACCTAGGGACATATTTTTGAAATTGCTTAATAAGTACCATATCAATTCATCAAAGATTAAAAACTAAGTAAAAAACATTCAAACTATAAAGTATTTAACAGAAATATTAAATTTTATATCTTATTTGTATTTATTATTATTATTATTTGTATCATTATTTTTTTCAAAAATTATTTGTTTGACTTAATTTCATCATAAAATTCCCATAAAAGTAAAATGCAAAACAATGCAATTTCAAACATCTTCATCAGAAATTTTTAAAAAATGTCTCGCAAATCTTAAATGTATGAAATGAAATGAATAAAAATTAAGTAAGCACTTTTAAGGTCTTCATAAACTGAAAATAAAAAGTAAGCAGATTTGACTTTTCATGACTGTATGCACCGTTTTAATACATATGGCCAAAAAAGTCTACCCGGAGCAATCGGTAAATAAAAAAATATGTTACCTTTACTTATCACTACCAAACTACACAACTTTTAATAATTACTCTTGAATGCATTTATCCACACAGTAAAAAATAGGGATCTTATGTATTATCCTGTCGCCCATGCCGCTGAATCCAGTCAAAGCCCATTGACTGGACTCCTATAGCTGTGCCTCTGAATTTGAAAATTGCTGAACAGTCGACTGGATAGTATGTAAGTACCGAAAGTAGTTCTTAAATTTTATAATTAGTTAAATGTAACAAAAAAGAAATATAGAAAAAAATTAGAAAGGCTATTACTGGTAGGTTTTGAGGAACATTATCATTTGTTGTATGAATCAGTGTTTGATCAAGATCAACCAAAAGTACAAGCTTTTTAGAAGTTAACAACCTATTTTCATCATCTTGTCCCAATTTTTCAGCTTGCTGTAAAAAAAATTTTTTTATCACAAATTTTGTTTTTACAAATGTAATTTAACAAAGAAGAAATATATTTTTTAAAAATAAGGCAAGTGTTTAAAAATATAAAAGGTGCAATACCTATACAAGATTAAATAACCAATAAAATTTATATTTTGTTTCTAAAAATATAGCACTTTGTATTTTTTGTATAAAATTTCAAATCTTCCAACAAAAATTTTTTAAAGAAGATGACATTACCTCACGGCTCACTTTTAATTCTGGGACAACATGAACCATGCTAAATGTTGTTGCAGCAGTAAGTTTTTCAAAATTGTCACGATCAAGACTGAAAAAAAAAAATAAAATTTGCATCAAATAATTGCAATCCTGCTAGTTATGAAACTTTTAATCTGATTATGAAACAGTTGAACATAGTACTACATTAAACTTTTATTTATCATGATTTCTTCACTGTCTTGAATAGAAATTTAATCAGGTTATTTGTTAAGCTCAGAGGGAATTTCTGAAGATTAATTAGTGCTTTCAGGAAAATTTAGTCCAGAGAATAGGGCTATCACCAAATAGATAGCAAAAGTCACCAAATGTGAACTCTTGGTTTGTCATGGGCAGGGCATGGGGGAAAGTTCTGTTTAGAGATGGAAATCCATCCTAAGTTTATTTCAATTATCTTTAATTTTTAAATGATGATTGTATAGCAACTGTTATTAAATAAGACAAGATCTCATAAAATATGATACTTTAACTTCATGATTTTACTATTTTATAGGTATTAAATTGTAATTACATGGTTAAAAACTTTTCATAATTTAATTAACATGGCAACAAAGTACTCAAAAATGAACTTTGGGAGGTTTTAGCTAAAAATTGCTGATTTTGTTATTGGATAAATATCATGATATATATCACCCTATAAATATCATGATATATATCGGCCAACCCTGACTTGTGTTAGGACAGTTATAAACAAAAAAATTAAAGTAGCCAAATTATATCTGTTCTACAATATAAATAACATCATCTGTGTTTAAGAAACCAAATATATGAACTATTTGAATAAAAATTAACTTTTTCATGTTTGAACTGAAAAGAATTCCAAATTAAAATATTTCAAATAAAATTCTACTACTTTCCAGGACCCTTGAAAACAAAAATTAATTTCAAGTAGTACTTTTCAATGATTTTCAAGGCGGCCCAAGGGAATCTTGTCTAGGGTTCTAAATATTTTGGTGATTGATTTTATTGAATATTACAATAAAAATTTATGTCTTTAAAGTTAACAAGCTAATAAAAATTTACCTTCTAAGATCAGCACCGCATTCAGCACACAAATCCTTCATTATTACTGGATGAGTGCAAGGTTCTACTTTTAGCAATTCAGCACTGAAATGTAAATTACCAGTCAACACAAAATTATACCCAGAGGAGAAATCTTGCCAATTAGACTTTTATTGGCAGTTATTTACAAATTACACATAAAAACACTATATAAGCAATACTAGTTTATTTATTTTGAAATTTGCTTACTTCCTGTGATTAATCAGAATGCTTGACTAATTTGCAAGGAGGCTATTCCTAAAACGTTTTTCAAATGGATTTTAGGCACAGCTGGAATAAGAGTCCTCCATTTGGCGGTATATCATGATTAGATTTTTGCATAGTAGCTGGCAACCGCAACACGAGTCGCCAAATGGAGGACTCTTATTCCAGCTGTGCAGGATTTTATCCTTTATGAAACTACTTAAGGACATACCATGTAAAAACAAAAACATTAACCTTTCTCACCCCCATACTAGTGGATCCTTTCCAAAATTAAAGCATCAAGCTTTCAAGAGAAGAAACTACTTTTGGAAATTTGTTTATGTACCAAAATAATGATCACCAAAGGGTGATGTTTAACAAGATTGATAATTGAATATTACAATACAAATTGATGTCATTTAAGTTAACAAGCTAATAATACATATTTATCTTCGAAGATCTGCACCGCATTCTATCTTAGAAGATGTTTTTCCAACTCATCTTATTATCAGCATCAATTAGTACTACACGAGATCAGGATGCAAAATGATTTAATAAATCTTCATAGGTATAAAAATGGATAAATAAGCCTGGCCAGCCGTAATTACAAAACAATTTAAAAGATTAATAGCAACAGGAACTTACCCCGGAGAAACTGCATCTCCTTCTTTGACAAGTAATTCCAAAATAGTTCCAGCGACATTGGACTTGTATTTAAGTTGGGGTTCTTTAACATCAGTTGAACTCCAGTCATCAGGTTTGTAGGTCAATATAACGGAATTGCTCATTAATTGCCCTCCAGTTTTTACCTTCCATTTCACAAGAGTAATAGATTTATTTCCATCATAACAATATGTTTCAATGCGTGCAGCCATGATGTTTTACAACAACCGCTAACTAGATCTAATGAAATTTAGGGTTCGGTGCTAGGTCGGTCGTTGATTTATTGCTTTTATTTCCCTGTTTCTCCGCTAGAGGGCTACGTTGGCTCCAACTATTTGGCGTATGGCGGGTTGCTGACTAAAAACGTTTGGCTCGGTTTTTCCAGCGCCAAAGCAACCCTCTCAAGTCCAGTTTGGACGCAATGGCTTCATTCATTTTTGAACAATCGTGCGCGCGGTCAGCGGCTGCGGCTCTTTTCGCTGCGCTTGGGTTATAGCAGGGTGAGTGCACTATTTTATTATTTCTGTGCTTCAAATGGTTTTTTTTTTTGGAATTTATAAATTCCATTAATATCTCCCTTGTAATTGCCCTGTTTGTGTGTACTAATATTTAGGTATTCGTACTGTAGACTTTAAATAGCTTATATTTTGTGGTTTATGTCTCACGTATTTTTTATTTTGCTTAAATCATTATGATTAGATTTAATTCTACATTTAGTATTTATAAATACGTATTTGTAATAGAATTAATGTTTTAAATCATTGTTTAAATCAGTCCTACATACCATACGCCCGCCAGCTGTGTGCGGTCCACCGGGCCCAGATCACTGGAGAATGAATTTAAAATTAATGGGGATACTTTTGACTTATATTAAACAATTACTAATAATTGATCCGTAATAATTCTTTAGATTTAATAAAGAAACCTATGAAAACATGCGTTACAAATGCTAATAGTGTTTGAAAAAGTAGCGTACAAAAAGTTAAATATTAAAAAACCTGTTAAAGTTTAGTAAAAAGTATGTTTCATTCAAATAATTGCGCAGACTTGCAGTTTGCTTATTCTATCAAAAAAGCGCTTCATTTGGAAAACCTTAATAAGCCTATAATGACAAGTAATCTGATCGTAAAATATTTCAGCTTGATATAATATGATATGACAGTTCCTGCGCTATAAAATTAGGAAATAAACAAAAAAAAACAAGGACTCTACCGATGCGTCGACGCCAATTGTATAAAAAATGGTCATCGACGGCCTATGTTAAATTTTACAAAGATAAGCAAATCGGCCTGAAAAAAACATCTAAATGGTTATAGAAATTTACTCCAAGGCGAAAATAAGCGAGATTCTGCCTCAGAATTTAGCTTTAAGTTGAAATTCCGCCTGTTAGTGCCAAAACGGATGTTTCCCATGCCGACTAATTCTTTTTTCTCATCCGGAAACAAAATATCTGAATTTTGAAGAAAGCAATACTATTGATTTTTCCAATTTAACTCTATAAAATGAGTATTTAAAGTTAGACAAAGCGGTAGTCTTGATACCACGAACATATCCAAATCTAACGAAAGTTAACATCATTATACTGTTTGAGTTTGTTTTCTGTTCGAATTTTGCGACTTACAAAGAGCGATTCTCTTCAGGCGTTAGCAAAGGGTTTTTAAGTGACTTAAAACACTAATTTCAATGGTCAAAAATTTCAAAAAATGTCAAACCATTGAAATTCCTCAGAATTATGACATCTGTTGTACTGTTTTTCTCGTAAAAATTCTGCCTCATACAAGGAGTTGCCCTCTTTGGGTTTAAACCACGGGTCTCGGAATTGAGATAAAACACTAATTCTAAGAAGTACGTTTTAAAAAAAATTCTTTGAAGGACCCTTAACTCACTCACTCCCAATTTTGACGCCTTTTCAAAACTGTTTCCTTGAAAATTCTGTCGCTTTACCGGGAGCGGTTCTCAAAACTTTTAAATCTATTTTTTCCTTAATGAGAGGATAATAAGAATTCTCATGTAATCATTTTAATGTTTCATGTCATGTAATAATTTCAATTATTCGAATGGAATTTTTTTTAAATCATTTACATTCTAAGTTTTTAAAAATGTTAAAAAATCAAACATTAAACGTAGAACCTCTTTATAACAACCCCTTCGTTACCGATCATTTTTATCAAAGGAATAATGTTATTTGTAATTCGTTACAGTGACCGCAGACACATAAATTGCTTTGTTATATAGCAACCACCAATTTCAGTAAAAATTTATAAAAATGGGCAGGCGGCCTTTTGAAGATCATCGGCATACCGATGGAAATCCTCGTACAATCGGCATCGGCCCATCAGCAAAAACATGTCACCGGTCGAGCCCTAGATGCAGAAACGTTATTTTTTTATTCTGTATGTATCTGTTCTTTCGGAATCCGATTGCGGTTAAGGTGAATTTTGAGCTAAAGGCATAAATAAAACGTTTAAAAAATTTCAGTTCTATGCGACTACAGTTTTTACCCATTTTCTACCACTTCTGACTAAGATTAGGGGTTGGTTGATTTTCCATTTCGGGGTGTTGGGCAATACCAGAATAAAATTGTTGTACCAAGCTGGTTTTATTGAAGAGATTTTCCAAAAATATTCACCACTTGTATAGTAAGCGGATTTCAGAAAAGCATTTTTTTACCCCCACCCAAAATTTCACCGTTATATTAAATTTATTCTCTTTAAAGCAACAATAACAAAAATCCTATTTTTAATATTTTTGGTTTAAAAAGTTATGAGAAAGATTATGTTTTAAGAAATTAATTTGATTATTTAGTTAAAACTATCTTTTGAACGTTTTAATTGCATTCATAAGGTCACTAGATGTTGCATCTTTTTTCTTGTATTATTTTTTAAAAACGTTTCTTTGAGAAGTTTTATTAAATTCTACGATTTCTAATAGATGGTTGTATTAATTTGGTTTAATTTATGAGGTAGAATAAGTTATGTATTGTATAAAATAGTTTTGGAAGTACTGTAAAACGTCAATTATCCGGGCCTTAATTATCATCTGAGTTTCCGCATTTAACCGAGCTATCAAATATTTCTAGAATCATGTTATTCTTTAAAAATTGACGAAACATAGCTGCGAAAAAGCACCTACATAACCATTAAAGACTTTTTCTAAGAATAGAGGTACTTGTTACTGGAGAGAGTATTTGATTATTCTTAACATCTGCCGTACTAAATATCTATATTACTTCTGTAATTACTTAAAATATTTAGTCTTTTTTTAACTGAGTTATTTGGTACCTGCCGGTTACCCGGTTTGTGGTATTAACTCGGATAATCTGGGTTCTATTGCACCTATATAAAATAAACCTATTAATAGGCATTCAAATTTCCACATTTTATTTTTTCCCACGAGAAATTCTTATAAAACAGAATAAAGAAAGTAACAATCGATTCCGATTATTGTGATCACGGTTAATGTTATCAAAAATGACTGGTCCCGGTCACTTCTATCTCTAATTTAATGTTCAATGCGCCTTTTAATGTAATCAAATTTTCGCTTAATGTTCGCTTAAGGGGACTCAGTACCAAAAAAATATTTTTCTTTATTAACAGGATTTTATTATCTTTTTAGGTGTTAAATTATGTATTAACTTCATACTAATTCATATTTAGCACAAAAAGCAAATTCCAAAATTTATTTATTTCAAAAATTTAAAAAAACTTCAAAAAAGTGGTCAAAATTAGCCTAACTTCAAAATGCTACTCCTCCTCAACATAAATCAAACTTATATTGTTGCCTCTGCGTATGGAAATTTAAATATCTGCAAGGGTTTCGGAAAAATAAAAGAAAATCTGAAATTTGACATTTTTTCCCAAAAAATATGCTAAGTTTCTACTTTCTTGCTTTGTAAAAAAATTTCTAATAAATATATTTTAAAATCCATACACAGAGGTGTTTAACATACATTACTGATAATGACTACCCAGTTTTGAGTTATTTAGACAATTAGAAAAAAAGCCTTAGGGTTTTAAACCATAAAAACCTTGTTTTGAGAAAAACCCATTTAAAGGTTGAAAATATGCTTGAGTAAGCCTATATTCGGGTCAGA
Source organism: Tetragnatha montana (assembly GCA_963680715.1). Lineage (NCBI taxonomy): Eukaryota > Metazoa > Arthropoda > Arachnida > Araneae > Tetragnathidae > Tetragnatha > Tetragnatha montana. The sequence goes on along the minus strand of OY796675.1, from coordinate 16,372,256 downwards.
AAACCTCAAATTTTTTAAACTTAAAACCCTCATATCATTATGAAACTTAGTAAGAATAATTCTAAGGGTAGTTTCTTCATTTTTATGGCAAAATCTCAAATTCGAAATTTTGACCAAATTTTGGTACTGAGTCCCCTTAATCAAAATTTGGTGAAATCCCCTTAAAACATCCTTTTTTCCCGTTTGAAGGCCAATTTTAATGCATAAACATACAAAATGAGTCATTAATTTATTATTAATATATGTTCCACTCTCATTTTTCTTTAAGGATGTATAATTTACAAAATACAAACTAGGGAATTGTTTTAAATACTTCAATTAGGTCTACATAGTTGTGAGTTACACTGTTTGAAACTTTCTAATATCAAATCGCTTATTATCAATCGGATATTGTTATAATTCTTCTCTTGGACAAAAGTGATCACAATAAGCGGAGTCGACTTAGTATTAATAACCAATAAATTTTTAAAAGGGTATTAACTTCTGTTCTTATCAAAATTAAAAACTTACTAGCGTATTATTAATTTTTTATGGCGGGACCTCTAATCTTAAAATTAATGTCTCTAGAAATACTGTTAGTATTAAATTTAAGCTATATAAAATGCATAGGGCTTGGAAACGATTTTTGTTTGGCGTAACCATTAGCTTTTAATATGAAGGTAAAAGACGAAATTTGTTTTATGTTGATCGATTTTAACACTGACTGTAAACATATTTTTCGCATATATTCCTCACACAAAAAAATTAAATCTACATATAAGTATATATGTGCCATCTCTCTCTTACTAGTATTAAGTCATATGATACTGCAGTTAATCTAATGTGAATTATGTAGTTAGTCTCTATATTCAAACCGTATTTGATTTGTTTAAGTATTAATAAAAGAATCATTTCCTTTAAGCAAGCCTAAAGTAAATGTGCTACAAAAATTATCTACTTTCTTGGGTAAAATTCTTCAGTCTCTTTCAAAAAAGCTAAAGATGGGGTTGCGATGTGTGAATGTCCTTGACTTATGACTCTTTCCAATGGTAATTTCCATAATTGAGGCAGCTAAATTATTTTTATTTGTTTGATTTACAATTTTTAATGGTGAAAAAATCAGGGTTGCTTGATATAAATCAAAATGTTAAACTTCCACAATTTAAAGAAATTAATTAGTAGCATTATTTATTTATTTTTCTTTTCAGACTTTTTACTAAAAAATATTTCTGTTTGGTGACCATGGCCATTCCCAGTGGCATCAATCAGAATTGTTTTTTAGTTTTTTAAGAAGTACCAGCCACAGTCAGCTAAGAATTATGCAAGTATCAGCTGTGTTAATTCACTTCTCAAATAAAACATATTCACTTCCTTAACTGGATGAAAAACTTTTTTATATATGCAGTCCTGTCGCTTGGGATGCTTCATAACTAAACTACTTATTGTACTGGAGGCAAGCTTAAATGGGCTTAGAAATTTTCTGTTATTTCTGCATTCATTTTAAATTTAAATTATTGTATTGTAAATTCACATGAAACTTTTTCCTTTCAGACTTTTACTAAAAAATACTTGTGTTTGATGACCATGACCACTCTCTGTGGCATCAATCACACATGTTTTTTAGTTTTTTTCCAAGATGTAACAGTCACAGTCAGCCAAGAATAACGTAAGTATCGGATTATTTTTTAAAAAATAACCTAAATATTTGAATAAAAACACATGAAAGTTACTACTAGATTTGGTTAAAAAACTTAAAATGTAATATATTATATTCTATTGGCTTTACCTGCTCCTTCAATCAACCTAACTATTACATTATTCTGATGTATTAATACTTATTACTGATTACTACTACCTTCCTTTAAACACTTAAGTTAAAAATGTATGTTTGTAAGTATACTTACCTTGTTGAAAGAAGTTCCAAGTACTTTATAGAGTGATAATTGTTTTCATTTCTATAGATGTTACGGGTAAAGTGATTAATCGGGCATTATTAATAATGCCCGAAATAGGGAGGCGGGCAAAGGGATAAATTCCATTGAATTTGCCCGATTGATCACATTGCCCGTAACATAATACATATACAGCTCATAAATAACTCTTAATATTTTAATCATAAAATTCTCTACAATATTTATTTTAAATGGATTTTATCCCCATGCGAGTTAGAATTCAATTATCCATTTTCAAATAATCTAAACGAAATATTATAGCAGAGAAGAAAAGTCAGGTTTCATTGTGATTTTGTCATCTGCCATGAAAAGGGAGATAAGGGAAGGATGGAGCCAGTTGGCTGTGTGGATTCCCATTCCCCCCCACCCCCTGTGGGAGGGGAGGATTGCAGCAGTTTGACCTTGACTCTAGATAAAAGCAGTATGTGGTGGGGTGAAGGAACGAGAATACTCCGGCGATTCCACTAATCATTATGTTCTTTTTTTACAAAAGTTGTCTTATGTTTAAAAGGAATTATCACATTATGAGAAGGATTCCTAACTTGTTAACTTTCCAAGTGCTCTTTAAGTCTTTGAAAAACTCTGCTTTTTTTTTGTGCTAAAACACATTTCATTTCTTAGGTGTATAGATAGGTTGTTTCTTAGATAGTTTTCTTTCTTAGATCTGTTACAAAACCTACAACATCAATTTGAGATAATATAGGTTAAAAACTGACTCATTTCACCCATCAATTTTTTAAAGTTTGGTTTCTAAGTTACAGTTTAAATACCGATTCTGTTTACAGTGAATCTTATATTATTTCTTAAGTGTATTGTTTCAGATAAAATAGTATTATGTACTTAAAATTGGACTGGGGTTAACTGAACATGGTCATCAGACATTTTTCAGTAAATGATCGACATACCGCTACCTGTCCAAGGTATGTTTAAGTACATTTGAATCACTACTAAAAAATCACTATGCTGCATAGCTATGCTGACTGTAATTACATTAGTATTTCATTTTAAAAGCAGGGTAGGATTAGGTTTCGAGACTAAAAGTAATTTTAAGTGAAATCTATAATTTTGTGATAAAAAAAACTTTTTTTATTATGTGCTGAAAAGTGCTCCATCTAAAATCTAAAGAAAATGTTGACTGTGTTAATATTTCATCCCTAGAACTAACTACAAAACAAACTGACTACATCAATAGTGATTTAAATCAACGAATATTCATGAATGTTTTCGAAAGCAGGCAAACAAATATGAGGCTGGATCAGTTCGGAGAGCATTCCAATTAGGCTTCACACAATTAAATCTCAAAATATAGTTTGTGTATGATCCTCAGTTGTTTTTAGATTTTCTGGGAGTGTATGGTCTCGTGGATCTGGTTAATTTAATTTAAAGCTGATCGGGGGATCAGACAGAACAGAGAACAGACAGACTTAATATAACTTAATCAGGTTTTCTTTGTAGAAATTCATTCATTCCACATTAGAAACACTACATGTAATTAATTAGTAATTCACGTTACAAATTACATACTTGTAGTTGGTAACATGACCCCCTTTTAAGTTTTAAGTAATAAAAAGAAATTAAGCTCATCTCCCCCTATAAAGCCTATTTTTTACCTTTGAAAGTGCAAGATTGTCAAACTATTAAATAACAATTTATTATCTTTATCAGAATGTAAATAACATTCCCTAGTTTTATGCTAAACTGAAAATATTAAGCTGAAGTGCATTGCATAGCATTAACAACTTTTATTTAATCTTTAAAAGTATTTTGCATAATATGGTTAAGGTTAAAGATTTTGAGTTTCCTGAAATTTCATTTTACATTCGTCAATTTTAGCTACTATTTTGGTGTTAAGGCAAAGTTAGTGTCTAATTTTTTTCAGAATCGGAAAGCCTGTTTTTAAGCTTTCATTTTTTAAGATATAAGGATTAAGGGCCCAAAAAAAGTCCTCTTTTCTCTCGTAAAATCTAATCTAATTACGGGTAAAAAATCTTTAGAGAATATTTGGCTCCCTCCCGAAAAAAAAATTACCCCTTGTGAGTTAATCATATATTAACCAATAGGCTTTCTAAAACCTATTTCGGGGATAAATCAATTATTCTTTTTAATATATATAAAGATAAGTAAAGAACTACTAATATATTTATTGTTTCAGATAAGAACGTAGTGTGAAACTTTACTAATATTGAATGAATTATCTTACAACTAGCAGAGGAATTAAAACACATGCACACATAATCTTCCCCTAAAACCATTGACCTTAGAATTAAATATTTGATTATGAAACTACTTAATGTTTGAAACTATTACAACAGACTAAAAATGAATGCATAATCAAGAAAGGAAAAAAGCAACCACATTTGAACTGCCAAAATGTGTCTCATTTACTAACGCAACGTTTTAGTGCAAAAAACTTATTTATAATTGAAATTGGAACACACATATTTTGTTTTTAATTTAGTTTATTAAATATTTCAATTCTATTTTTTGAAACTATTAATGTATTTTTACAAAAATAAAATTAATATTTTAGCACATTTTATTTTCTCTGTTCAAAATGGGACGAATAATCTGAAAATTCAGTTAAAAGGTGGTACTAATGCAGCTACCTATTTTTTGAAAATTTATATTAACTCTTGGGGGTTATTCAAATGTATCCTCTTTTTCCTACGTTTTGACTTTTTGTGCAAGTTTTTAAAATTCTTCTAAATTTTAAAGTAATTAAGTTTAAAAAAAAAATGTAAATTCAAAACTTCATTGCTTTGATTCAGCCAAGGATATGAGTTCCCTACCCCCTTCCCTGATGGGATTGTTGTACAGCACCATCGAGCCACGCCTTACGAGATTCTCCATTGGTCAAGGTGTCACATTATGTTACCACCAACGCGAACATACAAACAAGCTGAGGGGGAAGGAAGCAGTGAAGAAAATTTATTGCGCTCTTTCCGTCCCAATTATCCCTAATCTAGAGAGGGGAGAGAAAGAGGCAGGGGGGAAAGTTCACCCCAAGGCACGTCAGGAAAAGTGGAAACCGGAAACGTTTCATGTGTAGTACGATTTCTTCTCCTTAAAAATACCTTGGGAGTAGACTTTTAAAAAATGTTGTTTTAAAATAAAAAACGCCATAGTTTCCTTACATCAAAAACGATTTAGAAATGTCATGCTGATCGGATATTTATTATGAACAATTATTATATTAAGTAAAAAAATCCTCACTTTTCTTTTTTAACCTAGTTTTTCTTATACACTGATAAAAAAATCCAAGATAAAAAGTGAATCACATAGGTGAATCAGCATCTTTTTTTTTAAATTGGTTTAGGAGTTTTGGCTACTTTCAGATGAGTTGTAGAGCAATTTTTATGTAATATACACGAAGCATGGCATTTTTTATCTAATCCATTGTAAACTAATACTGGACAACAATGAAATAGCTTCTGAGATGAAAGTACTCGATCCGGAATGAATTTGATGTGCTGAATATAAATATTACGCTAAAAAAAGCTTATTAGATCTAATTTTTTAATCTAAAGACATTTGCGTATTTTGTGTTGTAAAGGTGCCCTAACAAAACAATGCTATATTTATGTCTTATTCTTATATTATTTTATGTAATTTATTGTATACTAGTGGCAATTATTTAATAATTTTATAATATTTAAGTAATATAATAGGTATAGAAGAAGTCAGAAAGTAATGATTCCAAATGTGTTTTTATAGTTTTTAGTTTTTATTAATGCCCATAGAAAAAGTATGTACTTATGTTATTACTCTTAAATTCTTATTTTTAGATACACATATTTTTTTTATGCATATGACCTAAGTACCCTACTTTCTGCTGATTGCCGTTTAAATCTTTTCAGAACACAGCAGTGTTGTGGGTTGGGTTTTCTTACGGATTTTTTTAATAAAACGCTGAAAAAAAATCATGAAAAATTCGATTTTTCTGAAAAATTGGGTTTTTTTTCAATGTTTAATGGATTTTCCCAAAATGAATGGTTTTCAATGTTAAAGATGTGTATTTCTTAAAAATTTGGATAGATATAGTTTAAAAAGTCAAATGTGTTTTTTCATATTTATATGGGTTTTTTCCAAAGCTAAATAGGTTGTTTGAAATATTGATGTGTTTTTTAAAAGGTACTATGGTTTGTTAAAAATTTTGGTATGTTTTTTCAAATTTATTAATAAAATTGGTTTTTCATAGGTCACATGGGTCGTTTTCAAAACTCAATGGGTTATTTTCAAGTTTCAATTTAAAGGTTAAGTGTGTGTGTGTGTGTGTGTGTGTGTGTGTGTGTGTGTGTGTGTGTGTGTGTGTGTGTGTGTGTGTGTGTGTGTGTGTGTGTGTGTGTGTGTGTGTGTGTGTGTGTGTGTGTGTGTGTGTGTGTGTGTGTGTGTGTGTGTGTGTGTGTGTGTGTGTGTGTGTGTGTGTGTGTGTGTGTGTGTGTGTGTGTGTGTGTGTGTGTGTGTGTGTGTGTGTGTGTGTGTGTGTGTGTGTGTGTGTGTGTGTGTGTGTGTGTGTGTGTGTGTGTGTGTGTGTGTGTGTGTGTGTGTGTGATAGTTTTTATAAGTCAGGGTATTTTTTTTCCAAGTTTTATTTTAAAAACTAAGTCGATTTCTTCACAAGTATTTTATTTTAAAACTACGCGGGTTCTTTCAAAGATCCATTGGTTTATTAAGAATCAAGCAAGTTCTTTAAAATTTATAACTGTTTTATCAATATTCAGAGAATGGCTTTTTTACATGTCAGTCATTCTTAAAATTTCATTGTTTTTAAATGTAGTTTTAAAACTAAGTGTTTTTTATAAGTTCATTCAATTATTTGATAATTAGTTGGGTTTATCTAAGTTGTGCATGGGTTTTTTTAGTCAAGTAGTGTTTTTAAAAATTTATAACACGGTTTTATAAAAGTTCAAAGAGTGGTGTTTTTTATATGGTGAGTTATTTAAAACAGCCAGATTCTTGTTATAAAAGAGTTTTATCAAAAAAAAAATTAAGTTATGGCAGCCTCCCCCAAAACAATTTTGTAAAGAGTTAAATGGTTTTTAAAGCAAAAAGGACAACAACTCAACATGAAATCCCCATCGACGCATCTGAAGTTCAAGCAAAGAAAGAGCAAAATTGGGATTTTTCTTGAAACCCCCCTCCCACCCCCCCCCCCAAAAAAAAAATTTTTTTTTTCCAAAGAGTGGGGTTTAAAAAAACAATCGTGTTCAATTTGGCCAACCCTGGATCACAGCAAACTAAAGTTGTGTATATTTTGTAATCAGATGTGTATGCATGTTGTATGGCTCCTGTCATGGTGCATGCTGTATTTAACTTTCAACTAAATAAAAAAAACTATTTAAAAAATCAAATTACTTTTAAAATATTGAAAGGTTGATTGAAATTGATAAGGTTTTATTGTTAAATGAAAAAGCGTCGTCAACAAGAAAATGTTGAAGGGGGTGGATTAGGAATTTGGGATCAAAACCATGATTTATTAACTAGTACAAAAATAAACGTTTTACATTTCAGCACCCCTTGATAAGATTCGTAATCATTGAATTAATTTCTGTCTGAAGTGCTTGTAAATTATTATTAGCTTCACACTATTTAAAAAGGGGCTAGAGGTTTCCCGGGACAAAGAAAAACTCTTCATTTTGAATAATAAATTGTGTAAACGTAATTAAAGTAACATAAACGCAATTGTGTTTACGTAAAACAATTAACTTTTCTAATGATCAAACATTAAAAATTCTTTATTTTTCATTCATTCGCTAAACTTTAGAATACACTGTGTATGTGTTATCTGGAATCCTTTTTACAATAACAAAAATATATGTATTGAAAGAGTTTAAAATAATTTCTTACACCATCTTTTTTATAAAAAAACTAAGCATTATCCTCATGATATTTCTCCATGTAGTCTTTCTAAGTTCTTTGAAATTCCATCTTTGAGATCTCGAAGAGATTTGTCTTGCTTATTATTATTTTATAAAATTCTAAATAGTTCGTTTGATTGTTCAGATATTTTATGTTTATTTCAATTGTCTGTTGAAAATCTTAATTTACGTAATAATTTATTATCTATTATTGTTAATTTTTCATTATTTAAATTTTTATCTGGCCAACTTTCCTATCACTAGATTTTATAAGATTTGTAATATTCATATTGTAATGAACTCGATATTTTTTCCGAGTCCTTTAGTGTTTTAAAAAGTTATGTCAAAGGGTTTTATACAATTAAATTTTTCTTTCTCATCACCACTGTAATTGAATTTTATCTGTAGTGTGTGTTTTTCAATAAATAAATAAATAAACTGGTAAAATATCATTTATTCTTATAAAAAAAATACTAAGACGAATCTTTAATGTTAAAGGTAGCAAACAATTGAATGTATTTAACTCTTGTTCTGTCAATATAATATAAACACACAGGAGGAGGAGTACATCCGAATGCAAAACTTTTTATATATATTTTGAGCTCCCCTTCAAGGAGGATATAACTTGAATTTCTTACAAGAATGTTCTTTTATGCACACTTTCAAAAAGCAATGAAAATGTTTTTATAAAAGAGAGAGTAACAGTTTTTGATGCGTCAATCTTATTTCCCTCTTGGGATAGAAACTTTAAATTATGCCAATAGAGTTAAGGGTTTTACTTTAAAATGATGTTTAAAAAATCATTTTCTCTCATCATAACTACTAAAAAGTAGCTAAGTGTACCTCTAATTGTTTCTGTAGGGGTAAACCACGGGTAAACACATTATGTTTGTTATAAAACAAATGAAGCATCGTGGTTTTAAATTAAGTTTTCAACATGTTTGGAAAAATATCCTCTTTTTAGGTTTGGTTAATCAGGCTACCAGTAAAAACCATATTTTTAAAGATTTTCGTTTTACTGTTCTTGCATCTAAACAATATCTAATTGACTATAGAGATTTCTATGGTAACATTTTGATTTGGCTGACCACTATCTATGAGTGTAGAGTTGGAATCATTAATAAAAACGAGTAATATCTCATTTTAGAAAATGGCAAAACATTGTGGTAAAAAAACACCCAAGTAACAAAAAAAAAACCCTAGTGATATATTAAATTATGGATTTTAAAAGCAACAGTAATTTTTATTCACCCTAACATCAATTACATGTATCTTTAAAACTTTTATAGTTTGTTAAAGATATACATTTAAACACAGGGGAGAGGGTGGCACATTAGAACAACCCACATATCTATATGTTAAATTAAATTTAAAAATCGGAAAAATTACCAATAGATAGCCTTTTGTGTTTGCAAATTTCCTGCTTTGGAAGGTGTAAAGTAAACTAATTCTCGTTTTATTCTTGTGAAAATTCAATCAAGAAAGTTATAAATAGAAATTTTGACTTGTGTTCTATTGTGACATCAATAAAGTAAGTCCAAAAAAAGGTGTACGCTCTACGCTGTACGTTTCCCAATTTCATCTATAATCATGAAATTTTTACCCTTCTTTATTTCAAACGTATTTTTACACGCTAAATGCTAGTATTTTAAGTAGTTTTTTTTAAATTGAATTAGTTAAATTATTCCAAAATATGTACTTAAAAATTCAAACTTTTTGGATTTCTCTAGTTTTAGTTTATATGATAGAATTTGGATAAAATTTAAAAAGGATGGTTTTTCTGTTTAAAAATATAAGTGCTTATTAAGTATTTTTAAGTGTCTTTAATATTTGTCCTGTTTATTCGTAATTATTGCTTTTAGCTCTTTTGAAACCGGTTGTTAGATATTTAATATTTTTAATCAGTAAAATTTTAATCAATGTTTTCATCTTATTTAAGAAGTAAAGCTATCTGTAATTGTAAGTATAATAACTGTATAAGGTTTAGATATAAAAAGTATGGTAAGAACCAAGAATAAAAGACTGATAGGAAAATAATTAACAAAATATCGTTTATTTAATTACGATGATATCCTACAATTTTTCTTGATGGGTGTTGAGTTGCTAGCTGTTTCACTATCTTAAAAACTGAATAAAAATAAATGTTTTGAAATTTTTTTCTCGTTGGTTTTTATTAATGGGCAATGTATTCATTGATTATTCCCTCCTAATAATTCCTTCCTCACACAAAAACTTAAAATACAATAAAAATTCATTAAAACTTTTCAAAATGTAAATAATTTAAAATTTAACAAAAAAACCCCCTAAAAATAAAATTTCCAGCTTAACTGATAGCTACAAATGTAAAGTTAAATGTACGATAAATTTGGTAGCTTGTAAAAATGAATTTTGTACTATTTATGAAAGTGGTTCAAATGTGCCTCAAGCTCCACTGGGGCACATTTGACCAGAATTTCTCATTTTTTAGAATTTGTTTAATCCATCCTAAAGTGGTTCTAAAATTTCAGGAATTAAACTAAGTTTATGAATGAATTAGCAATTAAGTTTTGTTTCAATATCTTATAAAAAGAGGGATAAATAGTCAAAAATGTACTTTCGGTTGAAATGTGCCGCCCCCGTACATACAATTTTTGCTTAACCGAGTTTTTTTTTTGGTTATCCGAGTTAACCTCAGTCTGCATTAAACTCGGATAATCGGGACTTTAAAAAGAGAAAATTGCATTTTACTACTTAAAGTATACAGGCTAGCGTCATGCTTATTTCAAGAATGAGATATTTATTTTGGCTATGATTTCGGATTTGGAAATAGAATATTCGTATTTAGCATTGAAAAATAGGCTATAAATACATGTATATTAATGCTATCATAAGTCACAATCACTGTTATTTGATTTTTGGAAAAAAAAATTTTAACCATTTTTTTAATTATCAAACATATATTTTATTTGACCCGATATTGTCTGATTATTTGTATATTATTAATGAGGTCATTCATTTCCAACTGAAAACCGATGAACGAAAACTTCTGTTGCAATTTGTTTCAGGCGTGCAATGTGTGAGCGGGACCCCCCAAGGGTGACTTCTGACTGATGCGAAATAAAGATAAATGTTTGCTCAAGAGTAGGCTGTGACGTTGATTGATTTTTACAACCCTCACCCCCATCCACAACCGTCGCCAGAATGTCCAGTTTCGGGTCACCCGTCAATCAACTGATAAAGTTCGTCTTCGAATTACACCGACTCATGGGAAAACGATGTGGGGAATAATGGGAAAATGGAGGGGAGGGAAACCTTTTCCATTGGAACGTTTCCGGGGGGGGAAAAGGTCGAAGGATGCACGCCTCTAGTGGTCTGTATGAGAAACAACTATTTTTTATCTTGTTTGTTCCAAAACAGTAAACAGCAAAAAGTGGTGCAGAAAAAAGAAAGGAAAAGAAAATGAAACAGTAAGTTTACTTTTACTATTAATTCCAGAATAACTGCATATTTCAGTTTAAAAAGTAGTAGAGTAGAGAGTTGTATCTTGTAGTTTAAACTGTTGATACCACCAATAATTTATACCTGCGTAAAATCCCGTTACTTACAAAAATTAACAAAAAAATCATTGTAAACAAATTATCTTAATTGTTTTTATTTAACTTACAGTATGTTTATTTAATTGATTAGGAAAAAAAGTTTCCGTTCTCTTTTTATTTAAAATCTTATTCAGTTTGTTTTACCATGACTTCCAAGTTTTGTATTAATGTATTAAGACTAAGAGTAGCTTTTTTGTTACTTTTTACCCTGTATGATTATGGTTATATATGTTAAGGGCAAAGTGATTAATCGGGCATTATTAATAATGCCCGAAGTGTAGGCGGGCAAAGTGATAAATTTCATTTATAAATTTCATTGAATTTATCCCATTGACCGGGCAATATTAATAATGCCCGGATTTATCACATTGCCCGTAACATATATACCCTGTATGGGTAACTAACGGGATCCCAAATTGTCACCCCTTTTTTTTTCTTAAATTTTAAGCATAAAATTAGATTTTGGATCTAAACTATAAAACATTTCAACAGTAAGTATTACTCTTGCACTTACTTTTAAACAGTTAATCATTAACATTTCTGTTTGAACTTTGATTTAAGTAAGTAGGCTAAATTAAATGTTTCTATTAATGAGTAAAAAAAGCTGTAAAATTATGTTAATAAAGATCTTTAAAAATACTAAATTGGCCAACGCTTTTCCCTTACAAGTTTCATGAAATTCGAAGAAGTTTTTTGTTATTTAATTTTATTTTTTGAAAGAAAATACGATGAATATAAAAACTGTGAGCATATTATCTTCGTTAAAAGGTTATGATAATTGCAAAAATGTATTTCTTGAGTTTTATATTTTTACAAATCAATAAAATATTTTGTCCCTCAATTTATGTCAACTCCCGTTACGTTCGAATTAATTTTAAAAATATAATAATAATTATGCTTAAAAAATGAAAAAAAAAACATTTCAAACGATTATTGTTTATTTACTTAAGAATATCTTTTAACCGTTTTTTTATTATTCGGTGCGAAAACTGTCGTGGTTTTAGCGAAATAATCTGTCGTCAAGGTAAGGTGTTTTTATTAATGTCAACTCCCGTTACGGTAATTTTTAATATTAAATAAACTTTTTTGGGGAATTTTAAGCCCATAAATATAGTTATATATTGATAAAAAAGATACGATGGAGCTTTATTTCAGTTTCCAACTACGCAAGTATGTTTTATTCTGTTATTTTATTAAAATGTCAACTCCCGTTACATCCATAATACTATATCTATAGTATGAGAATCGATTATTGCTGAGCCACTGATTTGGAAAGTTATTAATATTAATTTGCTTTTCTATTTTTGCTATTTAGGTTTATTTTTGACTGATTTATCCTTTGCTTGTGTTTAAAATTGATAAACGAAGGATATACAAATGTGTGTTCTTTAAAAATGCATCCGATTATAATAGTTTAAGTCCATTATTTCAGTTTTGTGTGATACCAGGGACATGATGTTTTGTGTTAGAGTATCATTTTACCCTTAATTTTAGGAAAAAGTGTATGATCAATTGCTTTTCCATATACTTTTCGCATAAATAAAACACCTATGTTCACTTCATTAAGAAATTATATAGTTTGAAAAAATACTTTTTAAATTTTTTTTTAATTCTGAAATGTAACATGTAAGTAAGTGTATGATGAAAATGGCCCTTAGAGTTTTTTAATTCAAAACTTTGTTTTAGAGAAAGAATCTCTATAATTTAAATCTTTAACATACCTACTAGTATAATAATTTATTTTGCCTTTGGAAGTTATGAATAGTTATTAGGTCATATTTTTTCAATCAATTATAAAATCTTCCAATTATTTTCAATATCAATATTTTGTTTCACTTCGTGTTCTCACTTTTAATGAATTTTTATTATATGGGGTTATTTTAACCCACGTTTTGTGGTTTAACTTTAGCCTTATGGTATCTGCTGGAATAAGTGAAATACTCTTTGGGTTTAAACTTTAAGTGAAACAAAATATTGGTATTGAAAATAATTGGAAGATTTTATAATTGATTGAAAAAATATGACCTTATAACTATAATATAAATATAATAACTATATATATAATAACTATATAAATTGTCTTTAAACTTTAAAGACAATTTTGAACATTCACTATATACGCAAAAACTATTAAATTGAATAGGAGAGAGTGGGGCTGGGGCACTCCACTTTTCAGACGCAATTTTATAGTTATGAACTCGTGCTTATCGGTAGTACTAATAAATGATCCTAAAATCTACTTTTCAACGTGTTTTAGAATCTTTGGTGCGTCTGGGTCATTATTTACATCAGCTTTGTTGTTTTGTTTGATGCAAAGTTACAATTACTTGTAGTTTCAAAAGAAATTTTTTAATAATAGAGGTTTATTTTTTATGTTGAGATTAAAATATGTGTATCCATTAATATTTTAGAAGAGAAAAATATTTTTTTTGCTAAACCTAAAAGAGTAATTAAGTTTAGTATACAAAGTGTCAATTAGAGGACTTGGGGCATATATTAAAAGATACACCAAAACTTTCAAGAATAATTTTTTTTTTTATCCTTGATTGACCAATTTAAGATTCTTAAGCACAGCTTTATCATATTTGAATCGTCAGTTTGATAAAGGGAATAAGTCCAAAAAATGACAAATTGTCTTTTTGTGCTCAAAACAATCTCCAAGCCTTTTCATACTTAAAGTTAAGCGATTAAAAACTATGAAAATATTAATTTTAACTAAAACTGATGACTAATTCTGTATAAAAAATTAATATAATTTATATTAACATCTAACAAGCACAGAATTTTTATATTTTACTTATTTGATACTTTTTTTGTAAATTAGTCCAAAACTTGAAAAACGTGATTTTTTGATGCCCTTGAGCAGTCTGCTAATATTAATATTTGTACTTCAAATTTTTTACACCTTTTTATAATGCTTCTAGGCTCAAAATAAGAGGGTTTGGATATTGAATTTCAAAAAGGAATTTTTTTTGCTATTTTTGAGAAAAACGCATAAACAAGATTTTTCGATACTCTTGAGCAGTCTGTTAATATTAATATTTTTTCTTCAAATTTTGAACACCATATTTAATTACCATTAAGCACAAAATGAGGGAGTATGCGTGTTAAATTTCTAAAGAATTTTTTTTGGAACAGTCTATGGGGCACCTTGGGACATTAAAAGAGGTTTTTTAAATTTGTTATTATGAATTTCCTAAGAGATAATTGCTCGGAAAAATTTTTATTAGATGCACGAAAGAGTATATCTAATATATTAGCTGTGTTTGAATAAATATAACGGTATAAATAAATTAGAAAAATAATTTAGTAAAAAGTGTCCCAAGGTGTCCCACTCTCCACTATTATAAAATTTTGAATATTAGTAGACAAATGTATGAGGGTCATTTTCGTTCCAAAAGCTTATAAATGAGATAATTATGTCTCCTGTTATTTAATTTCAAAGTCATAAATATTTTTTTTCTGCTGCGAGTTCGCCCTAAGCAAAATCTATTCACAGCAGAAATATGATTTTTTCGTGACACATACGACATGAAGCTTTGAACCTCATTGTTTTGGACCTCGCAGTTTTCTTATTTTCACATATCTTTGCTTTCTAATTTAATTATTGAATTCAGTTAAAGAATAAGATTAGTACTAAATTTTGCTTAATTTTTGTGTTTTCTATTTGTGCTGATATTTTTATTTCATGTTATAATACTAAATGGAAATTAAGTTTGGTGACCATTTCATGTGGCATGTGGCACCAATCTTTTTTGTCATTTGGTTCTGGAAATCTACAGTACGTATACTTCTATTTGATGCCTACGAACCTGGAAAAAGTTAAAAAAGTTTACTAAAAATGTTAATTAAAATCCTGAAGATATGATTTACCATGACTAAATGGGGGCATTTTAAGCAGTTTTTGGAAAAATACTTTTTTCATAGGGATTTTGGGGTGATTGTGTAGGAAATGCTTTACACGGATGGTTTTCAATACCTCTAATTAAAAAAAAAAAATTGGAATTTATTCAAACTTTTCATGTTTAAAGCTTTTACTCCCCCGTGCAAGGCCGGGTATATCAATCAGCTAGTTTAAATTAAAAAAAAAACTGGATAAAGATTTGTCTTAAAGGCCGCACTAAATTTTTTCGCTAGTTCCTCTGGTGCCATAAATTTTCTATAGAAGTGAAGAGTGGTGGTAACATAATGTGACACCTTGACCAATGGTGTGCTTCGTAAGGCGTGCCTGGAAGACTCTTGAAGGAGACTTCCCCTTCCCGCAATTCGGTCGTATAAGTAGGTATTCAATTTTTCCATTTAAGGTAAACAAATTATTATTTTTAATTTGGGTCATATCAAAATTTAATTAACTGAAGAGTAAGTAAAATTTTTTAATTCCACATAAAATCAAGATGCATATTTGTAAGTGAATTAGTTAAAAAGAAATGGAGATATGGTGTAAAATATTTTTAAAATATTAATAGTTTGTTGAAAATACAATAAAGATGCAGTCCAAATAACATCTGATTGTTAAAAAGGGGTTATTTTTCTATTTCGGATACTTTAGCACACATTGGGTCTAAAATTAAGGAGAAACAAAACGGTAATTTGGTTAAAGCTTTTAAGTATTTTAACAAAGCACTTAACATTCTTCAAAAATCCTTCACTTCACAAAAAATTCACTTTAAGATCTGTAACTTTTACAGGTTAGTTTCGTAGTTTTTCGGTTGCAAAAAAAGCTATCAAGGGCAATTTTTTGTATATTCCTTGCTCTTTTAAAAATAATATACACTATTCATTTTTCTTTGCCAATGGTGAAAATATGATGCCAACATTAAAACTGGTCCTTTTCTAGGTGTTATGTACGAAATTTCTATTTTTAGTAAAAATAAGTAATTTTCACTTATAATTCCAGATATTCTGGGCCTGTGGGAACCCTGTTTAAATCAATGTAAAACATTCCATGGCCACCCCAAATTTGTTCCACGAACCACCGATTGTGAATCACTGTGCTAATTCATAAAGTAATTATATAAGGCACAATTGTTTTGGGTATTTCTTCAAACTTTCATTTATAATTTATAGATTGCAAATTATAGTGAATGAAATTAATATTATTTTGTGGAGCGGAGAAACGCAGCATGAAGTTCTATAGAGTATAGAGTTCAGGTTATAAGTTAAAAAATAAACTGAATTTATATTTAGAGCAGTTGTTTGTTGTCTTTCTTGGCCCCCTTCAAGAAAAAACATTTTAATTTATTCTTTCTACAAATGAAAAATGTTTTTTTGCTGAGGCCAAATTTAAGTATTGCACAGTGAAAAGCAAACACTAAATTGCACTACTTGGAATTTTTTTGGGTCTTTACTTCCCCTTAACCGCTTCTAAACCCCATCTCTCTGATTGATTCGCTTATTTGATTATAGTTATACAAATATCAGCATCAAATAAAACATGCTTTTATAAGGCAAAATTATATCAGATCGATATTATTAAATTGAAATCACTACCAATATTCCTGCATTCAAACCCAAAATAAATTTTAAGAAAAAATTCATAACCATAAGGCAGTTTCTGGAAATTTATACTGTTAAAATGAGTTAAGCATCTCTGCTTACTTAAATTCTGAAAGAAAATTTTAAACTGGTTAAATATTTTCTAAAAGTATGAGATAGCTTTTAAAATAACAAAACAATTTATGAGAAGTAGATATACTGAAGAGATGTGCCACCGTTTCAAAATAAAACAAGATTCTTGACTTATAAAAACCATGTGACAATAGAAGCTTTATAGACTAAAAAAACCTTGTTTAATGATTTGAGAAGTTACAATATTAGGAGAAACTAAAGAACATATGCATTTTATTTAACACAGCCATGCACAAATTTCCAGGATAAAGTTGTAAATGCAGATGGAAATAAATTAATTTAGGATAATTAACAGCGTCAGTAATTGATTTAATCAGTAGGGTTTCATAAAATAAAAAATAATTTAACCAGTAATTGTTTTAATTTTGTATTTTTCAAAAGAATGTTTAAAAATATAAATTTACTTTGACTATGCTTTGACTGCAATTTATTTATCAATACTATATTTCCTAGTTAACAGGAAGCTAGGAATGTTTCATTAAATACTTCTATTTTGTTTAGCACTGTAAGAAAGAAAATGTTTTTTTTTTTCTGTAGTGCTAAAATCTTACTTTAAATAAATTAATTTATAATCAAATGAACACAAACAAAATTGGCATAGTATTGAAATTCATATAATACTTGTAATAAAATGTTTGCAAAAAACCTTACCTGACATTAAATACCTACACATCAAATTTTTATTAAAATCCTGATTTTTTATTAGTAAAACTAATGCCTGAAAAATACTTATCCTTAAAAATCATGCCTGAACCTCAAGTAATCTTCCCTGTAAATTTATAAAATAGCTGCGCGGTTAATATATATTTGGTCGAGAATTAGAAAATAATGCTTTTACACTAAAGCCATATGCTATTTAAAAATCAACTATTTAATAATTTGAAATTAAATAAGGAAAATTGCATAACTTATAGAATAGTAAATGTTGGTTAATAAATATTACCCTAAGTAGCCTTAATTCTGTATTAGTTTTTAACAAAAAATTCAAAATTTTAATTCACTGCGTTTAATTAATAGTTCAAGTTTGTACTATCTGACTGTCAAAATTTTAGTTCCTATTAAAATTATAAAATTTAAATTATTTTTAAAAGTTGATACGTTTTATCGAATGAATTCGGTAACGAGCGGGGTCGCGGCAATTCCCGGCGGGGTCGCGGCAATTCCCGGCAGCGATCCCGGAGAATTTCATTCACATACCCATCCCTACCAAAAAAAACCCAACTTCCTTCATTTCGCCAATATAAGTAAAAAGAGCGATAAAGGCCTATTACAGGTTTCCTACGTAGAACCGCAGTTGGCGAGTTATTGCCCTTTGAAACACCCGTTCTCCCAGTGGAGCTAGTGGAAACCGGTTCTGTTTACGTCTTTGACAGTTCCCACTTCGCACCCAATTTAATAACTAAGATCTAATTTAATTCTGTTGCCAGATTTAAAATGAAACTATTTCTTAAAAATAGATTGATTGATTGTTTGAAATTTTTTAAAAATTAATAACAAGGGATAGAACCCAGCAGGAACTGCCCTTTGACGCTGTGTTACGAATTGTGAAAATTTCCCCCTTGGTACCAGACCAGCCCCTCCTGTCAAGTCAATCCTCATCTATCATCTTATTGGTATTTATATGATGTTTCTTTTTTTGAGAACTTCAACAAATCAACGTACAGTTGAGGATTGGCTTGCCGTGGACTACAGAATGTTACAAGGCAAGAAAAATTCGTATTCCATCATAAGTGAGCGTTTAAGTTTTGGAGCGTTTCATCATGAAGGTGAAAAGTATGGAAATAAAATATACGACCACTAAAATGTCAAGCTACAAATTTCTAAAACAAAAAACATCCACAAGGAAATTTCACAAAATTTTCCTTGCAAATTTTGGCATAAAGCAGATAGCCAAGGGAAGCACTCCAATTTCAGTATCCATTGAATCATAAAAAATTATACTATAACTTTAAAACTTAAAAGATAGCTCAGAGCATTGGGATTATTTATGTAATTTATTTATAACCCTATTAATTAATTAAAATATACCCTATTTTCCAGAAAAATCCAATTATCAGAACTTTTTATTATCTGAATGGGATCCCGATCCCAATTGATTCAGATAATTGGAGTTCAACAACTTACATATTATTCAGGGATGCCAGTGATTAATCGCCAAAGACTTTGCTATTTAGCAAATTTGTTTGTTTTAATTCTTTTCTAATTAAACCCTTGACTTAGTGCCAATTGTATTAATTTGTAATACAATTGGTATTAATTCTTGCTCACCTAGCTCATCAATGACATGTGGATTATATTACAAAGTACCAAAATGTCTTGTTTTATGTATTATTTTGAACATTCTTAATTAAAGAAATTTTTTAGTCTTCACTCGGTGTTACTTGGATCTTTTAAATCGAGATTACCATTTAATCCAATGAAAAATTTCGGTCAGTCAGGGCTGAAAAAAAAAAAGTGATCTACAAATGAATGAATTAGATGGAATTGAACTGCAACCTAGGTAGCTAGCTCTAAGCATCTAAAAAAATTATCACAACAAAAATTAAATTTAAAAATTTTATTCAATAAAATCAAGAAGGAAAATGCAATTATATGGTCAGTCTTTTTAACTGTTAAAACATTTAATGCTATTTAGATCAGTTACATAACTTAGGAATTGAAGTGTAACACCTAACTGGTTTTAGAGAGAACTTTAAGTGGTAACAAGTATTTTTATATGGCCCTAAGCATAGGCCCAAAAGTTAACTTACCAGGGGTCTGTCTAGGTTTTTATAAGAGTTATCTATTTAGAGTTTATCTAATTTGTGAAAATTTAGAAATTTTGTGAAATATTTTCTGTAAATTTGTGAAAAGTTCAGTGCAAAATCGACATAAAAACAAGTACAAAACTTTTTAACATAAAAAACAAAATAAAATTTAGTCTAGAATGGCTAAAAATTTAACAAATTTTTTCCTAAAACTGAATTTGTAAAAGTACCTATTTATCAAATAATGAATTTGTGAAGGTACCTAAAAATGGTAACAAAATTGTCCTGGAGAGATTACTGCTTACTAATTTTAATATTTTAAATAAGTCTACATGTTTTACTCAACTTAAACATAAATGCAGATTTATTTGTCATATATTGGATAGTACATTAACATAAAGCAAAATATATTTGTGCAACAAATATTCATCTGCCCACCTTTCCTAGTCGAGTATCTGTTTTTGGATTTGCTGTGATACTTTGAACAGAAACAATGATTTCATTTATTTTTGTTTGGAGATCTCTCAGATCATGGATAAAACATAGTCTAAGAATTTTTGCAGCTTTGTCAAGAACTGGGTCATTAGTTTCAAATCCAAGGGGCATTTCCATAACTGAAGATTGCTTCCCACTCCTTTTCTGATTCTGTTTCGTTTCAAGAGCTTCTTTGGTAAAAGACTTCTGGATAACTATACAACAAGCACTAAGCGTTTCCAGGTGATCTGGATGAGGAGAAACACCTAGCAGTTGGGCCAGAGCCTTTACATGCCCTTTGAATTCAGCACTTTCGAAATCAAGGTTGTCAAGAGGATTTTTTGGTTTGACCTACAAAAGAGAGGTTTTAAATTTCTTACTAAGAAATACAACTAATTTATGTAGCTAAAAGAAAGTTACAGTAGAAGCTAACTATTGGTTTTAATAGGTAGTTGAGAGTGGGGATGAATGGGACTAATTTCCCAATTATAGAATTATATAGTATTGCAAAAATTTTACATTTTTCAGTTTCTGTAACCTGTTCTCACAGCTGATGGGATAATACGTAAATACTGATATTTTTTAAAAAAGCATGTGTATTTTGTTTCATTTATCCCCGTGATGGGGATGAATGGGACAGGTAAAAAAAGGTTGGAATTGGGACTTGGAGCCAAAAGTTGTGATGGAGTAGTGGATTCTAGCAACCTAGTTGCGTGTAAGTTGAATTGATTCCTTGCAAATGAACAGCATTGGCAGCTGTACCCAAAAGACCTGTTAAGGGTTCAATTCCTTTACCTGTCTCATTCACTATCACAGAGCTGTTTTAGACGCTCAAGATTAAGAATATGGCCAAAAATAGCAAACCAACTGATTCAAGTATACAATTAAACCAATACCAGCAATGTAAAATTTGGTGATTTTTGAAGTGCAAAATATTTTGGAGATTTTTAACGGGACGGGACAGATTTTACAGAATTGTACCTAAAACAGGTGTAGCACTTTGGATAGATTAGATTAACGAGTCATTAGATGTTTTTCACTCTTTAAAGGTAAGCGTGTAACGCTCAGAAAGAACACAATTTTTGGTGCTATTATACAACAGGGTGCCACTATTGTTGGCCATTATAATCCACTATCCAGTATAAAAAAACAAAAAAACAAGTGGCACCCTATTGTATAATGAAACCCAATTTTTAAATTTTAATCTATCAACACGTCAAAGTAAATAGCCCTTACTTGGGGTACAGTTGAAGATTTGTTTACTTCTGCACCAGTGATATTCTTGTATTTTTCCACATTGTCTCCGTATTCTAAACGAACTGCTAAACCCAAAAGCCAATCAGCCACCTCTTCTCTGTCACTAAAAGGGCAGGCAACAGTATCTAAATAAGATTTTAGGGCATAATCCCACTCAGGATTTGATATTTTACGGAGAGGCGTCCGGTCTTCTATAGCACATTGTCGAATAACTTGATCTTCAAGCCAAACCACTAAAGAGCGAAAATCCTCATCACAAAATACATTGAAATCTGACGTTTTGACATAACCCAAAGCTTCCAATTTGCGACGGTAAGCCATTATTTTAGCAAAATAATTTGTCTAAAATCAAAACAAGCAGCCGACATCAATTTCATGCGAATACGAAAGCATGAAAAATTTGTTGCCACATATCAAGATACGTATATTTTATTTTAAAGTATAATTAAATTTTAAAAATAGTGAATCGTAAAGATTTTCTCAGATTTATTTATATTTTCATGATAAAATAAGGAAAAAGTTTAAAAGTATGTTTATTCAAATCACTATTGTGTTATATAATATGGAGATTAACTCCAACTTCGACTAACTAATATTAAAAAATAATAACTAAACAAGTGGTTTGGGTTTTATTTTGTTGAAAATTTTTAACTGAAAATAGGAGTTAAAATCGAGATTTTCAATCAAATTATTTGCTTTTAAGTCCAGGAAATTAAGGTTTCAGTTGCCTTTTGGAAGTTTCTCGTTTTAGACCCGTCCCTCCCTGTTGCATTATCTTGAAAGAGTACGTGCATGTCATAATTCAATTGGTATTTATCATTTCGTAAGTAAGTTTACCTAATTGCATTCCTTAAAAAGAACGAGTGTCGAGTGTTTTTAGAATAATGCATTAAAAATATGATGAAAACTATCAAACAATATTCCAAACCTTCTTTAAATACAGGTTAATGTCTTTTGTCATGATGGCTACTAAGAATGTTAAACCTGTTATTGTTATTGAGATCTGCCCAAGCCCTGATCAATCTAACATGTTTAAGTGCTTAAAATTATTGCGCACTTGCTTGATTTATAGCTGCATGATAGCACTTTGAAATTATTTTGATGAGCTCAATCAATTACATTTTGCTTACTACTATAAAATTATTGAAAAAATTAGTACATGTTGTTTATACACTGTATTAAGACTATAAACTTTACCTGAAAATTTGTGTGTCACATTTATTGATGTAAAACAATAACAGTTTTACCAATTTTTCTCTCTTTGCATGATTTAAAATGACTAAAAATAAAATTTTGAGAGTGTTGGTTTAATTATCTTTTTATTTAGAAAACATATAACAATTTTATGATTACCAATTTTCATAACAAAATTTTTATTGTAATGTTTTATTTTCAGTTCTATTTAGTTTATGTTTTCATAGCATGTGTAACTGAAATTCTTAAATGCATGTCCCTGAGGCTAAAGTAGTTCTTCTTGGGGCCCAAGGTCAGTATTTTCAATATATTACTCAGTCCATGATTTTTAAAAATTTCCTATGTATAAATATTAATTACCCTGTGCCTGTTTCTGTAAAAATGTTCATTAAATACAGGAGTCTTCCCATATTTTTTGGGTCTTCCTCAAGACGTATTTTTAAAATTTAAGTATAAATGTTTTATGAGAAAGTTCTAAATTAACTTTTAACTATCCTGTTCAAACACCAAAAAGTGTTGTTAAAAGTAACCAAATATTAAAAATGTTGCCAAAAATTGATAACTAACCTATTAAAATTCAATAACAGATACCTTATCCGGCAAGCTCAGGGTTAGCATCATCCTTGATTCTGGAATTTTTTGTAGTTTGGAACAATTCCGGATAAAAATGCCCCAGAAGACCATATCTCTCTTTTGCTTCTATATTGTAACGAAGTTGCGTACTACATTGGGACACCGATAAATAAGTTGAAGAGAAATCAAAACAATGTCCATCAATATTGCAGGGCTCCTGCCTCAGAATCCCCCCTGTCCTTTTCAAACATAATTCCTGTTCTCAAAAGCTGAGAAGATGAATATTTGCAAATGGATTGAATTTCCAGTTGTTTGCGAAAAAGTTATACTTGGGACATAATTTGACCAATATAGTGGTACCTATTAGTGCACCACTGATGGAATCAAATTGGAGTCGGCACAAATTAATGTAGTACACGGCAGCCCTGATGGAATCCCTTCTAAATGCTGTGAATTTGGAGCTTTTGTATACCATATTTTGGAGCATTCCGAAGTTGTGGGTTGTCGTATGAGGGTTCCGTTACTATATGTTATATTGATGCCATCATTAAAAGGATTCAGTCTTGTTATCAGTTCTGTTAAATATCACCAAACTGCATTGGATTAGATTAGAAATATTACTGAAAATTGAAACCAACTTAACTAATTTAAATAAAAATATGCATTCAATATAACAACGACAAAAATTAAACTTTAGTGGTACTTAAAAATATGTGGTGTCCAAAATATTTTAAGGAGGATTTTTATTAGGAATGACCACTCTTTCTGCTGAACAAATAAATTTTCCTCGTTATTTAAAAATTTCTCTTGGGTTAAAAAATTAATATTTTTTCTATTATTCATCCCATTGAAAATTGCCAAAAATTGCAAATTAATCACACAAAATTAGTGTTTATCAGTATAGTGTACAGCTATAATGATAGAAACAGTGACAATTTGGTGATATTGGAATACTTAGCATCCAAAATATTTTAGCATTTTTATTAACAGCAAAGGAATCATACCAAAAAATTATCACCAATTATTTAGAATTTTTTAACCCTGGATGACCCAGTTTACAAATCAGTTTTAGCAACCCAGGAAATTCTAAAATGAGGACTATCTGAGCAAAGTTGGATAAAACAAAAAAACTATCTGCACACAAAAATTCCTTCAAATATTTTCTGCAAACTAATTAAATGACCCTAGTCCTTTGAATTTTGACTTAAAACATTTTGACAGTCCCACTGACCTGGAAAAAGTGCCCGAACCTAAGAACCTGGTTCGGGGGAAGCCCCTGTCAGCTCCATAGGAGCAATACATTAGGTTCGGGTAAATTTTATTAGGTTCGGGGGAAGGTTACAGCTTTTTCCAGGTCCGCAGTCCCATTGTTTACCTAAATACTGTAATAATGCCTTATAAGCAACAACAATAAGAAAATAATTTATTTACCAAAGATTTAAATTATTTAAAAAGATTTTCTGCATAATTCTAAAACTAGCTTAAAAATAGCTATATTATCCAAGTATGTATCTGAGCAAATCCCTTATCTATGGTACAAATAAATATTACTGAATACATTATGATGCTTTATCATCTCAAGTGCTACTTGTATTTATTTAAAACAACTTGTTTATTTACTCAAAGGGCTACTTAAAGTGTAGTGTTTCTGAAATTGAAATAAATAAATAAATATTTTAAGTTTTGAATATTGTTTTTATCCAACTCCCTTCTTTGATTTTAAACACAAAACTTTTTTAGGATGGTAATACATGAAACAAATGATTAACTAACAAGTCTTTACCGATTGAGTAACCCAGAATAAATTATCACAACTAGAGATGTGAGTCGAGAATATTCTCCGGAGAATATTCTCGGAGAACGAGAATATTCTGAGAATATTCTCCAGGGGCGAGAATTTTGAGAATAATCGAGAATATTCTATTTTTTGATTAATAAATGTAAAAATGTTTGATAATATGAAATGGTCATGTCGTATAAGTGTTGGAAACCTGAAAACAATAACAACTTCAATGAAATTTACCATTTAAAAGTCACCCTACAGTTCAGAGAATATTCTCTGAACTGTAATTTCATTATTTCGCAAGATTTTTTTTAAAAATAAGTAAATTTTATTTAATACAAAATAAAATATTTTTAAAATATTCAAAGCAAGTTTTACTGGGAGAAAATACTCATACAATTAAAAGAGGAGTCTTAATTCTTTTTATGTAGTTGCTAAAAGCAAAGGTAATACCAATAGTTGTCAAACTGAAGGACCTTTAAAACCTGACATTTAGCTAAAATTATGATAGAACTTTGTAAAATTAGGAAAATATTCTTAAAAGAAGGGGATATCACATTAGAATTATCTGTTGAGAAAAATATTTGAAATAATTTTATAATATTTATTTTACATTTACAGAGAATGATTTATCGGGAGAATATTCTCAAAGAACTCTAAATTACTATCAGATGCAGTTTAATTTACTGTCTACTTAAAAATATTTATGAATGAATAGTTTGTCTTAACTTTTTGTTTGCGTAATGGGGTATTTGCATAAGTGAGGGATTTGCTGAATTTTACACTTTTTTGATAAGTTATAGTTTAAAACTCTCAAATATCAGATTTTTAAGTTCAAAAATATGTTTTAAATAATTCAAAATTCAATTTTATTTTTGCCAAAACACTAGTAAAATCATGTGATCAAAAAACGGGATTTAACATCACAGCAGCCTCGAAACTAGTTTACTATTTTTCAATGATCGGAAAACTGGATACTATTGGATATGACGTCATAGCGCTTGTAAACAACAGTGTTTCTGTTTTTGTGCCAAAACGAAATTTCAAAAATTTATATCTCAGAAACTGGGAAACTCAGGAACTTCATTTAAACGTCATTCTTCATAGGTTTTTTATCTACTATTTTAATGAAATTTAATCTCAAATCGTGAGAATACCTCATTTTAATTCAGATTCATTAATATTTTCCTTTATGAGAATATTCTCAAAGTTACAATTAAATTTATATCTTACTCATCTTGTGTTCGTGAAATAATTAAATCTTCAAATTTTCATTCACTAGATAGATGTCTTATAATTTTAAGTGCATCTCATAATTTTTTCCTCAAGAGAATATTCTCATTAAGATTCCACAAAATAAATTCCAGAAAAGCATTTCTTATATACATAATTTATTTCAAAAAACGCTATTTAAAAGTTGGAAAAATCTTAAATTAATAGAATGTAACTGGGGCTTACTCTGCCTTACCTATCAAACATGTCGTCGTATCAATTAAATAGTGATTTTAAAATATTTTTCAATTTAATTTGTCTTTCTTTTATTTATGATGACTACTCATTGTAAAACCTGAAATATTCTTCGAATTTGAAGTTAATATATACCTTATAAAAAAAAATTTTCAAAAAAAATTATTTTAGTGGCTTCTAGGAGAATATTCTCGAAAATTCTCCTCTTGGAGAATATTCTCGAGAATATTCTCAAGAATATTCTCCAAAAGATTATTACCGAGAATTTTCCATCTCTAATCACAACTATATTTTATCCCAAACAAACTTTCCATTCAATATTGGTTAGTTAAATTAAGTTTTACAAGATTCCCTAGTCAATTAGGGGCCTTCTATCTAGCTAACTTTCATTATTTCTTACAATATTTTGATTTCAGCATTTTATGATGTCAGAGATGAATAAGGTTTCAGTTAGAAAAATCCTTAAACCCTCATAAATCACTTTTTATAAACATAGATTTTAATAATCTTCACTTTTTAAAGATAAGATCATTAAAGTCTTAAATTTTAGTTAACAAAACTTCTTGTATTCTTGAATTAAAATTTGTTTAGTTGACATTGGTATCAACTTAAATTTTATTTCTTTTTAGCTGTGGGAAAAACGAGCTTTATTCACCGTTATGTGGGTCACATGTTTGAAGAACACACATCTCCTACTATTGGTGCTTCTTTTTTTTCCTGTAGAATGTGAGTATTTGCCAATTAATATCATTTGTGAAAAAAAGAATAGTTTTCATTCTCTATCTTTAAATAATCCATAAGTTTTAATAGTTTGTGTTAAAACTGAGGTCCTTTTATTTTTTATAAGTGTACTCTAAAACTTTTTGATTAAAATTCTCCTAGAAAAACTCAAATGCAGTGTTGGAGTCATTCATAAATAACCTCTCTCAATTTTATACTCCCCTCTTCATATCCAAAATTTAAAGATCATTTTATCTATTGTGGTATAAGGATAATATTAAATTTTTCCTTTAGGGGAGACCAGGGTTAGTTGGCATAGGTTTTTTTATGTATATTTTTTTTCAGTAACACTTTGAGGGAATTTGTTTTATACTGTGGATAGGTTAACCTTTGAGCTAAAAATATACCCAGGTTTACAATTTTAATATGCATTTAATTAACCCAAAAATTAGTTCAAAATTTAGCTCCTGACTATGCCAATTTGCCCCGTACCTGGGGTGACTTCGCATAATCTTTGGGGTGAATTGGCATTTGTTAATTTGCATATTAATGCGTGAATAAAACATAGCAGTTTTTCGAAGGAATTTTTTTTATTTTATATAATATATAATAATAAAATATATATTATATTTTATTTCACATTAATCCCTTATTTTTGGAGCTTTCTTCTTATTTATAGTCCGTTTCACCCTGTTTTGGCTGTAGAGAAAATGCTACAACGACTGAATCACAGCCGTTTTCATAGCAACTTGGGTTACTTGGTTTAAGAGAAACTGGTTTCCAGCCAAACAACCAGAATTCGTTGCTGGTTCTACCATACGGACTGTATTCATTCACTTTGATTAAAGACTTAACATGATTAAATTAAGTAATATGATAAAAATCACACAATTAACTATAATATGTGTCACATTTTTACAAATGTGTCTGGATATTCTTTATTTTAAATTACAATACAAGCTAGTACTATTTTTTGGGCAGATTAGTACATTTTCTGCCTTTTCCAGTGCTGCCAAGTTTAGGTGAAATGGAGTATAATGTTTCTGTTAGAGACAATGTAATGTAACACTTCTTGGTCCTTCAACATAGGTTTTAAATTAAAATACTTTGTGAAAGATTTAATTATGGCCTTCAGCCTTTGTTGTTTGATTCCGTGGTCATCACATCCTCTTTTCAGCGGTGCTTTCAATCTTATATATTAAAATAATTTGGTTTTTCTTTCGGCCGGCCACCAGGCCGCACCCCCGTTTCGATTTGGACAAACTTGGTCTTGATCGAAAGCTCTCCACCCCTAGATGAGCCAATAATGTATCACGTTCCTCCAAAACATTCCATTTTTAAATTATACGTTTTTTTCGTTTTGCCCCCATGTTAACTCTATGGGGAGGTTCCGTTCGGCCGGCCGCCAGCCCGAACCCCTGAACCGATTTGGACAAACTCGGTCTTGATCGAAAGATTTCCAACCCTAGATGAGCCAATAATGTGTCACGTTTCTTCAAAACATTCCATTTTTAAATTATAAATTTATTTCAATTTGCCCCATTGTTTTCAGTTAATATTTTTACCAACACAGGCAAAACTTCTTTTAAAGAGCGTGAAGAAAATCTACTTTGAAATAGAGCATTTTCAATCACATGTCTCTGCCTAACAACGGCCTTAGCAACGTTGTTTTATTCCTCCAGTGACATCATGTGCGAATGCTGCTATTGAATACTTCCATGTCCCGCCCCTAACAACAGCCTTAGCAACGTTGATTTTGTCCTCCAAGTGACGTCATGTGCGAATGCTCTATTATCAAACTTCAATGTTTTGATGTTCTACTAGATTTATCGCAACAGGATACTAGGCATATTGGATTTATAAAAAAAAATACTGGTACAGGTTTAATTGAAGTATTACTTCTTTCTCTTCTGATGACGCATAAGAATAAATTAGTTGTGGTTAGAAAAACCTATGGGGGCTGCCAGGGCTGCGGCACTTAACCGGTGGGAGTGGAGGGCTGAGCTTGCGGCCTCATACACCACATCGGTGTGAAGAGAGTCAAGTCAAGTCAAGAAAAACCTATAATTTGATTGAAAATATTGAACAGTTTAGCTCTGACGATGCAGCTTAAAAAAGTAATAAATTGTAAAAAATTTAACTGCGCTGCAAGCGTGTGGTAGTAACGAGCGAAGCTCGCATCAGCGCCAAAGGCGCGTAATCTAGCTGGTAAGACGCGGCTTTGCCGGGTCAAACCAGCTAGTCCTTGATTAATTTGCTTGTCAGAATAGCAGTACACTTTCTTTTTAGCCACGGTTGATATTGATGTCGCTCTAATAGCTATGCCAACTGACCCCGTGCACCAAACTGTGTACTAGCCCCATGAAAATATCCCGAACAAAGTTGATACTACACAATCCCAAACATTTACTTAAGGTTATGATAAATGCATGGAACTGCAGTAAACCTCTCTTTCGAAAACTGTCATCCGCTATGCTTTTATTCAATCTTAAGAGTTCACCAGATCAAAAGAACTAAAAAGGAAAAAGTACTCATCGGAGAGAAAAACAATTAAACTGGTCTTTCTTTCATAAAGCTTTGAAACAGACTGAAATTTTGGTGGAAATTGTATTTTTATGTACTCTATCTAGTATCTTTCATTGAAGTTTCAGTCCTCCAGCTCCTTTGTGGAAAAAAATAAAAGCAGAATGCCAACTAGCCCCGGTCTCCCCTATCAAAAATAATCTTAAACATTTTCGTTTGCTTCTACTGTATGTACTGGTTGGTAGTGTATGAGCAAGGCTAAACTGGATCTGTTTGTGTTTTATCAGGCTTGGACAATGAGTGAAAAGCGATGTTACGGATTATGTCTCTAGTGAACGGTAGCGAGTAGACATGGCCAGCGCCATCTATCTGCCATTCATGGCATTGTTTTCTGGGAAATAAAAAAAATTCACTAGTAAAAGCTATTAAAAATCAAAACAAATCATTGAAATCATCATTCTTCCAACAGTAAATAATTTACTTAACTACATTAAATTCTTTAATTTACTACAAGATTAAACTGATGAGAATCAAGCATTATATTTATCGTTCGGACAATGCACTAGTAGCACTAAGTTTCAGTTAATTATTTTAGCATGTATTTTTACATTTTTCCCAGCTGGCATCAGGTTTTTGTTTGTTGTTCCATCAATTTTGTTAAATTAAAATACGTTTTTGATACTTGCTTATTCTCATCGATACTATGCTTATTTCAGATTTCTACTAATTAAACTGTGATTTGAATAGCGATAGCCATTAAAAATTAATATCACGGTGGTTTTTTTTACATCGTTACATTAATGTTAATAAGAAAAACATGAATATTCCTTGTTCAGTGTTAATCAAAAAATATAAATCATGGCGTCGTTTTGAATGTGACGTCAAAGATGGTAGACGTGGCCAGCGCTCTCAAGCGGTAAGATCTGAAAACTTCCAGTAACGTCGGCTGCTTTGATCTTTTGGGTAGTGACCAAGCCTGATATAACACAGTTAACAGATCCAGTTTAGCCTTGGTATGAGTATAGTAAAATCCTGTTTATATTAATTGGATTATCCAGATCAGATTTGCAGACATGACCATGTTTTATTCAAACACCACACATGTTGGAAACAGAAGACTTTGAACCAATTCTTTATTTTTATTAAAAATGTGTTTTAAAGAATCTGATATTGCCTTATAAAGGCTTACGCCAAAAAATTTTAAACAGTCAGTCAGTTTTAAAGAATCCCCTGCATTTTTGTTGCAAAACATGGGTAATTTTCTTATGACCAAGCTTATTTATAATTTCATGGAGGTTATAATGTAAAAATATTAGCTATATAAAGAAAATTATTGACCCAGGTATATTTTGTTTTTAGCCTAAGTTAATTGATATGGATTACTTGGTTTTATGTAGTTTTTTTTTATTTTGTCATATTAGAACTCACATTTTTTATTAAACAGCATTTACTCATTTTTATTTAGCCTATTATGGTATTAAAACAAGCATGAATGTTATTTTGAGTATTATGAGGAAATACAAAATGATTAATTTGATTTAATTTTCTGTAGAAGTTTTTTTTTCCTAACGTTTAAAAATGCTTTTTATTTTTGATTAATGGATACTAAGTGATAATATTTATTAATAGAAGGATTAATGAATACTTCTAGAATGCCAAGTGAGTTTGGAATCTTTTTTTACTTGAAGTATGTTTGGAGAAAATTTAAAAAAATAAATATTAGTAATAAAATATTAGTTTAAATATTGATATTGTTGATAATTATATTGTAATTTACAAGCTTTTGTGTTTTAAAGCTTTCCAATTTTAATTAAATAAGGTTTTAAAAGCAAACATTTTCTACTACAGTAAAATCATAATAAGTAAATTAAGTTACCCCATATCCCCCTTTAAATCAGTGTTTGAAAGTGTGAGTGTGAAAAAATATCCCACTCCAGTTCTAGCCATATTTTTTGTTTTGCTGCGAAGTTAATTAGAAGTTTTAAGTCAAATAGTGCAATATTAGCATTTAATCAAGAAAGTACTTAATAAATAAAATATTTTCGAACTTATTTATACTTATTTCATCATCATTTATTATTTATTTCAAAAAATTACAGTCAAAACGAACAAAACAAGAAAAATATCCATATCACCTGGGATCGCAGCAATCCATGTAGGTGAACAAAACATGCATAGAATAATTACAAAAAACTAAAACGTGAAGTTATGAACTAAAGAGAACAATACATAAAAATAATATAGGAACAGTATAAATATAAATGTATTAACAGGGGTGGCAAACAGGGTGTCTTAATTGACGGGTTTAATATCTGTCATAAGGGGGTGGTGCGTAAAAAAATGAGGATAGTTGATATTATACAATAATATAAAATTTAAGCAAGAAAAATTTCAATATTTTCTATAGAAAACAAAAACTCTTTTAATTTCTTTTTAAATACATGTTTGGATGAACTATCTTGTATTTCTAAAGGTATTAAATTAAAGAATTTAGGAGCTAAATAAAAGAAATGTTTACAAAAAATAGTTTTTTCAGGTTTAGGTATATCATATACTATATTGGGTCTTCGAGGGTTTATTGCGTATCGCCTTTTGCATATTTCTGAGTTTAAGTAAAGATAGAGACTTGTTTTAAAGAAAAAGAGGTAGCGAATGGGTAAGATATTCAAAAGTTTGAAGCTGTTGACGGAAGGTGCTTGTGGTGATATCAATTTTAAAAATCTTTCTTGGAGCCTACAAATTCTTTTTAAATTTATCTGATAGTCTCCACCCCATATCGTTAGGCCGTAATTAATTCTCGATTGAACCCAAGAATGGTAGAGTTTTATTAGAAATTGGTTGTTTACTTTCGGCTTTAAATGGTAAAAATTTAGCATAATTAGTCTTAATTTGTCTGCAATATAGTTAGTATGTGATTTCCACTTTAAGTTGCAGTCAATATGAAGTCCAAGATATTTTATAGTAGACACTTTATCTATTGATTTACAATTACAATCATTGTAGTTATTACACTGATAAACATGGTACTTTACTGACAGCTGAACTGGAGAATTTTGTTTTAAATTAAAAATCATATATTTATTTATTTATTTACTTAGTTGTTTAGTTTTTTAAAATAATTATTGGTATTCACTTTAAGTGCAATAGTTACTTTAAAAAAATTGAAACCTGTCATTTTTAACTTGGGGAAACAGTCATTTTGGTTGAGGACTAGTAAGATTTGAAAAGTAGTGATCCACAGGACTAGTGTTTTTTTTTTCGAATTTCTAACTGCTTTAAATTCCAATACCCCCTTCATAATTTTTTCCTGGCCTTGTTACTGGGAAGGCATGTATACAGTAAACTCCCGTTAGTACGCCGTTGAAGGGGATTTGTGAAAACGTCGTTATAAGCGGTACGACGCTATATGCGGAATTCCATAAAACACCGTTTCGGCGATATACCTAAAACCTCTAATACATAATCTTACCTAGAAACCTTTTTAAGCGGGATTTTATCACTAAAATAGAAACGAAAGAACAATGTCTAAAAACAGAACAAACATTCTTACCTTTACATCTTTTATTGATATATAATATCTACAATCTATTGATATATAATAACTACAATACTTTGTACAGTGTACACACCGCAAACTCGTACTTTTAATTTTCTATCTGATTAAAAAATTTTCCTTAAGGAGTTGCTTCTGTTTTTCTTTTCCATAATTCTGAATTAGGAAGGTTTCCATTCTTCCTAAGTTTGTTAGCATATCCTCTGCATTATCAATAGCTGAAGGGACTGCCTCAATACGGCTATCGAATCGCAGGCGCTTGTGAGTGAAGGAAGTTGTTTAGGTTCATCCTCCACAACAGTGGACTGAACACTGAGCTATGGAATGCGGAAGTCGAATTGGAGGAGAGGGGGAGAATTTCAAAGAAATTCAGGGAGTGTTTGGACAACCCACATGCCCTGCAAGACACTGGTCATCCTTGTTTTTGAGGGCGCAGCGGGGGGTCATTTGGGGAAAAAGGGGAACGGTTGGGAAAAACCAGTTCAACCATATTGTTCTACTGGCGTTTTCAACGGTTCTGTAGCTCATACATTATTTGAAAGGAATTCGACGACGCAATAACCGGGATTTTTCTTCGGGGGACTGGAGAAAAGCGTCGATATATGCGGGAAGTCGTAATAAGCGGGGGCGCTATAAGTGGATGGTTTTTAATGATAAAAGGCCTATTGGTACCAGGGACCGGAGAAAAACGTTGTAATATGCGGGACGTCGCACTAAGTGGGGGCGTACTAACGAGAGTTTACTGTAGTTTGTTAATAATTGTTTAAATCAGTGTGTTTAAATTTGAATTCTCTCTGATTCACTTTAAAATGGCATGTATTATAATTTATTAGATTAGTATAGTTAGTTGTGCCTGTGCATGTTATCAAGAGGCACAATTTGTCTTAAGAGTCTACAAAAGCAGCATTAAACTTGACAGTTGGGTCAGGTATTTACCATGATTTTCCAACTAGTAAAAATCGTGGTAAAAAGGGTATTATCAAGTAAATGGAAGCAGGCTGGGGGTTTTGTGAAATATTTTCTTCTAAAAAGAGAACATCAATTTTTAAGGGCCCTTTATAGTATCACATATCCTTGTCATTTAAAATATTTTAATCAAATTGTAAAATTATCAGCACCAGTAATTTTATATCAAGTATTGATGCATGTTGCATAGAGTTAAGTGTTTTTTAAAAATAAATTTTTTGTATTTAACCTTAATTAAGTTATTAATGCATGTATTATTTTCAGAGATTTTTAGCTAAATAAACAAGCTTTATTCATTTATATTGCTTGACACTTTTTCCCTAATGATACTAACCTTTAAATTTTAAAACATAAATAACTTTTTGGGTAAAGCTTATTCTTCTGCAGTTAATACTTCAATCAGCAAATAATATTCTTGTCACTTGTTTTTTTGTTGTCCTGTTTATTTTGATTTTATGTATTTCTTTTTACATCTTGTGCCTTTTGAAATTTACATTATTTAGCACAATTTAACTGCTAAGTCTTAGTTTGTGTGTTTTATCCCTGTAGAAAAAATGTTAGGGACCAAAGCATTTTGTTTAGTTTCAAAGCATGAGGCAAAAATATGAATCAGATTATTTATTGCCTTTATTTATTTTTTATTACTCTATCTGATACTAGCATAGAATTCAATTTTTGTTGAGTTGAAATTATTTAATATTTCTAGAGAGCCCAAGATCTTGCTTGCATCAATATATTTACTTTGCTACTACTTTTCTTTCTTTTCTATTTAAATTTTCCTGCAAAAAAGGTTTTGCTTTCTGCTTCTGATTGGGTGTTTACTTCTAAAACTTTTAGAGCTTAGTGGAAACCTGCATGTTAGTCTGTGCATTTATACTTATTACTGTGTTGATGTAACTGTCATACAAAATATACCGACAGATTTTTCTGTTATTCTTATTAGATTCTCATCCACTAATGGAAATTGTTCATAATGAAGCCAAGAAGAAAATACCAGATGTAAAGGAGTTACCTTTTGAACATTTTTTCACTCCTGTCATTTCATTTGGTAATTTTCTGTCTACCATATCATAGTGAAGGACAGTTTGTTACTTAGATTTCAGCCTCATCAGTCTGATATATCATGCTTATTTAAATATTCTCTGCTTAAGAATGTAGAGGCATCTTGTAAAACAGTTGTGCCTAACTGTAGAAGCCAATGAAAAGACGAGTTACTAAGTAATGACTTTATTCTCCTGCCATGCCTGTTCAAGCACCACAGTGGACAGATTTTCTGTCCTGTCTAATATGCTACAATGAGTTTGAGTGTAGGGCCCGGCGTCCCATTAGTTTGGGATGCGGCCATACTATGTGCAAAAGTTGTCTGTCCAAACTCCAGAGGAAGCAGTGTCCCTTTGACCAAACCGCCATCAATGTTGATATCAACCAACTTCCAGAAAACTATGCACTCTTACAGTTGGTTGGAGGCAGAGTACCTGATAAAGTACCCACAGTAATACCTCTAGTTCCTCAGGAGGATTATAAGAACTACCTGGATGCTAAAAAATGTGTTGAGGAGTTGGCATTGTATCTGAAATCTCCAACTCCAGGTTCCAATAATGGAGTTTTGCAGAATAGTTTACTGAGTAGACCGATGCAAAGGAAACTTGTAACTCTCATCAACTGCCAGCTTGTTGAAGAGGAAGGGAAGACAAGGGCAATGAGAGCTGCTAGGTCTCTAGGAGAGCGCTCTGTGACAGAACTCATATTGCAGCATCAGA
The DNA here is from genome assembly GCA_963680715.1 of Tetragnatha montana. Taxonomy (NCBI): domain Eukaryota; kingdom Metazoa; phylum Arthropoda; class Arachnida; order Araneae; family Tetragnathidae; genus Tetragnatha; species Tetragnatha montana. Next base: position 16,336,247 of record OY796675.1, on the reverse strand, counting down.
ACCCACAGCAATTGTCCGCCAATTTGTGGGCCGCTGTCAGAGCCAGGGGATGCCAGTTTCTCGGTCCTGCAATGCAGGAAGAAGTTCTGAAGCTTGTGCTGCTGGCTCTGGAAGATGGATCCGCTCTGTCCAGGAAAGTTTTGGTCATGTTTGTTGTTCAACGTCTCGCTCCCCATTTCCCTCAGGCATCAAAGACGAGCATTGGTCATGTTGTGCAGTTGCTTTACAGGGCCTCCTGTTTCAACGTCTCGAAACGCGAGGGAGATTCCTCTCTGATGCAGCTGAAAGAAGAGTTCCACACTTACGAAGCTTTGAGAAGAGAACACGATGCACAGATTGTGCAGATTGCCACAGAAGCTGGGTTGAGAATAACGCCTGAGCAGTGGTCTTCCCTCTTGTATGGAGACACTGCTCATAAGTCTCACATGCAGTCTATCATAGACAAGCTACAAACGCCTCAGTCATTTTCTCAGAGTGTGCAAGAGTTGGTCATTGCTTTACAACGCACAGGAGATCCTGGAAATTTGTCAGTCTTGAGACCCTTTTTGGAATTGTTGGCTTGTATTGATCCAAGTCCTGATGCCCCTCCTCCGATATGGGAAGACTTGAAACATGCTCAAGAGGCTGCCAGGATTGTAGTAAAGGGATTAGTTGATTTTGTGCAGAATTTTGGCAACCGGAAGCTACAGGAAGATAGACTGAATCTAAATGCCAAGTACAAAACGAGCATGTGCAGGGATCTCACTCAGCGCCGCAACTGTCCTCGTGGACTTAACTGCACATTTGCTCATTCACAAGAGGAGCTTGAAAAGTTCCGTGCAAAAAGTAAACGCAACGCTGGAGGTAGAACTTCTGGTTCCAATATGAGGAGTCCAAACCCTGACAGCGAACAAGATGATGATGATTTACCTCCTGGAGATTCAATATCTGGTAATATTGTTAGTTCATATGCTATTGGATCTCCTGATTGTGGAATGCCTAGCTATGTTTTTGATGGGTCTTTTATGTCTGATAGTTCTTGTGAACCATCATCACCGCCTGAAAACCCTTCTGCTCTCTTATATGCCACTAATCGAATGTCATTGTTTAACTCTTTACCGCATTCTGATATTCAATCTTCTCTTCTATCGACTCATTTGTTGAATCCTGAGTCCCCTCCATTTCAGCCCTTAGTAACCAAGTCTCCTCTGGGGTCCTCCATTTGCTCTACTGAAGCAATGCCATCTACCAATAATTTGGGTGCAGAAAATTGCTCCCCCTTGTCCAAATCAGCTCTTGGTGTCAATTCAAATCAGTCAAAATTTAAACCTTGTGGCAAATCTCTTTCTCAAACCCCACTACAGAATTCATCTTGCCTTTCGGCATGCAGCTCTCCCTTTTCTGCATCCATGCAACCATCAAGCCATATTTTGAATACATTACATCCCTCTTTTCTGGCTAAGCCTGTTTTTAAAAATCAGCCGTTGGAGTGCCAATCTTTAGCAGCTCTTCAACAAAGGAAAAGGCAGTTGCTCGCCCAACTTGAAGAAACTCCGTTTCCCACATCAGACGGGCCTGCCCTTTCAGATGTTGATGCATGTGTGTTGAGAACCATGGAGGATGGTAGTGTTGTCTCATTCTATTCCCCTTGGATGTCAGCCAGCGTGTTTCCTTATGGTTCATCTACTCATTGCACAAGCAGTGGCTATAAACCTGTTGTGAGTTCTAGTTGCAACTCTGCCTGTGTTCCAGTAACCAAAACCGAGGAAAATGGTCTTTCTGAAGTGGATTCCTCCATCTGCACACTGTTTTGTCCTTCAGAGAAAGATGAATTCATTCCTTTTGATCCTCCATTGGTATCAAAGTATGGGCCGATTTCCAAAGCATCCAAAAGCATCATTAGAGGTCCTGCCCCCATTCAAGTCAATGCTGTATCTCAGGTAGAACTCACCAGTCCCACTTCGGTTGTGAGGAATCCGCTGCCATCTGCTTCCTTCGCTCCGACATTTTACGCTACCACCTCTCCCAATTTCTCTCTACCAGTAGTTAACATCCCCGAGCAGTACTTGTCTGTTTCCTCGCTCGTTGATCCAACCAGTCTGCCTTCCACTTCTGGTTGCGATGCTAACAAACGATTCAAATCAAACGAGACCAGCACAAACAACTCTCACAATGCAGATCCGAAGGATGTTAGCATGCAGGTTTTGAAAGAAGAGCTTTGGGAGATTGAAAAAACCATTCAGGAGAAAGAGAAAAAGAATGCCGTTGGGAAAGACGGGGCCTGCTACATTGATTCTCCTAATCGGTCGAAATTCGACCTGAAGGTGGGAGGATCGGTACCTACCTCGATTGGACCATGGCCGTCTCAATCCCTGGAAAACAATCCATTTAAGGTGACAGAGGCTGACCATCAAGACACATTTAAGGAGTTGAATTAATATCAAGGGATTAGTGTGTTTTTAAGTTGCTTTATTTTATGGGTTGAAAGGAAAACTGGAAAGTTTCTTTGAGGAAATCTTAAGACATTGACTGGTAAGGTTTCCAAAAGAAACCCAAGTTTTATATTGTCTCAATGAGACAGCTTTTGTCTAGCAGAAAATGTTGACAGTATTTAATATTATCTGGGAAGACGCCATGAATCATTTCGTTTTGGTCAATGAACATGGTATAGAAAGTCTCAATGAGACTATGATTATGTCTTAAAGAATTTGAAAAAAATATTACATGTTTAATGTATTGAGTGAATTTTTTCACTTGTTTTATGCCCTTAAAAGGCTGTGTTTGTTGCCCTTGTGTAATAATTTTATATATAAGTATTCTTTTCGCCTGTGAAAAATTATGTCTCATTGAAACTAATAGTTTCATTCGGTAGTTTCTGATATTCAGATTAGTGGGACATAAATGATTATTTAAGAATCGAAATCCAGTCATATTGTTTTTGTTTAGAAAACGAATGAATTTCACTTGAATTATTGCTTCAACTGAAGTACTTTGTTGTGTTTTTTTTTTTTTAAATCAGGTATTTGTATTGTACTGTTAGACAAAGTATATTATATATAGTTAAAAAATCTATAAAGTTTTTGTAAATTTATTTTGAAATTTTATAGTATTAGAAATTTTTTCTTGCAATAATTTCTCTAGTTAGTTCTTAATGGGTATACATCCATGAGGAACATCACATATTTCTTGGTAATATATAAACTGATATAGAAAAAGTTAATTGTTCATTTAAACTATTTTAATTCTTAAAAAAAGACTCTTAAAACTGTTGTCTTTAAATTGGAACTGACATTGTCACACATACTTGTCCGTATCTCTTTCTTCACATGAGATGTACTTTAATTGATTACCCCTGATTAATTCAAACACCACAGCATGCATTTCTTGTTAGACTTATTTATTAAGGTGTTTTCTTGACTAATGCATCAAAATGATGCCTGTATTTATAATGAATTTTTCTTATTAATCATTTGGATTTTATTTTAAGTGAAATGTATGAATTATGATCAAATTGCTCCTCTTTGTGTAATGGCTATGTAACTGAACTTTTCTGAAATGTTTTAATCACTCCATGGTTTTAAATGCTTTTGCTTGAGAACTGAAAACCAGTTCGGTGTTTTGTTATTTTTATCGACATGCATTTTCTCTTGTGGGTTGTGAGTGTTTTATTTTTGATTAAAATTTGAAATGTTATATTTTTAAGTGTTTAAATGGTAAAGTGTGTTAAAACCTCTGAAGAATAATGCTTAGTTTATTGATTTTATTCGTCTATATTTTAATTGCATTGTCATTAAAAGAATATTGGTAGTTCTTAAATGCCTCTGTTGCTGAACATAAAATTTTGCAGCTTTTTCTAGACCTGAATAGATTAAAGGGTAGAATGATGGTTAATTTTTGGTTAATTTATTTTTATTAATATCTTCATTTTAAGTTTAACTGTATTGTCTTAATATTTATAAAGTTAAACTTATTAATAACATTTGGTAATTAAAACTAAGTATTGTGAAAAGCTGTTTTAGTCCTGTTTATTTTTAGAGGTTTTGGTTGTAAAGAGATGATTATTTCTCTATTTTTGATTGAAAGATATGATCAGGGATTACAAAACATAGTTTATGAAGTTCATTATGTTTAAATATTTATAATTTGACTTGTCTTCAAACAGTAGATTGATCACATTTCTGGAATATCTTAAAACATATAAATGTATTGTTGGATATTGTTAGTATCTATAATTTTCGGTTATAATAAAATCATTGGTTCTTGTACATTTTTGTGGTTCTTTCTGTGTGCTTTCTAACTAAGGCAAAATGTTTAAAGAGGTTACTAAAAAAAGTATGACACTTAAGGAGAAAAAAAAATATCTTTAGTTTACTCACCTCTGTTGTAATTCACTAGTCTACTAAAGAGCTTCAAAGCATTAAAATCTTGTTTTAGCTTTTTTGTTCACTTTACTGTTTTTGCTATACTTCCCCTACTTTTCTTCAACTTCAGTGTTCTTTCACTAAATTTCTAATTCAAAATTATAGTTTGTGTTTATTCTTTTAGTTTTAAATATGCAGGCTCCCCTTTGATGAGAACCACTTCTTAATTCTGAAACTAAACTGAATGCTTTAGTAGTGTTGCTTAATAGTTATTCTAAACTTTTATTTGTTTAGGTTCAACTTTTTTGAATTTCTTAATGGTTTAAAGAATGAATACCTTAAATAATGAGCTCCCATTCTAATCCACTGATGTGGTGCTAGGATAGCTGAATTCACTGTTAAAATTATTTAACTTACAAAAAAAAAATCATTCACAGAATTAGTGATTTTTTAACAATGAGTGGATGAAATAAAAATTCATAGATGCATCAATGTAACTTTTACAATTCTTTTTCATGTGTAGAAGAGTAGATAGTCATGAATTAGAATTATTGGTGTGGGATACTGCTGGTCAGGAAAGATTTCGTTCAATGGTAAGAAATAATTTTGGTTCTCAGTTTAATGTTGTACTGTCACTTTTAAAACTGATTTAGAAATTTTATGGTAATACTGTAATCAACCCAAGGTTTCTTTCATGAGAAGTAACTAAATTTAACTTTTTAATTACTTAAGTATACTATGCTTTCTTTGCTTTGTTCTTTACATGAAAAACGGTCTTTTTCCTTTTATTTGAAAATTTTAAATTTAAATAACCACCTAGTTGATAAATCTAAGTGACAGCTTCCGAGAATGTTTGTAGAGTGAGTACAGTAGGGAAGAGTGGGATACCTGAGCCACCCCTATTTTCTCTACTGTATGATAACTTTTTGTTCAAAAATGGCTTGTGAACATATAGTTTTGCATGTGATAAAAAAAAAATCACATAAGTCGGTATCATTTTGAAGTACTGTATACAATAGAAGTTGCTATTTACCCATCTAAAGTAAATATTTAGTAGAGTGTGTGTTAAAATTTTTTTTTGTAATCAAAGTTTTGTTTTAAGCTGCAACTACATAGATAGAATTAATTGCTATAATATCAAGTTCATTAAAAATATTGCATGAATTATTTAGTAAAAGACCCTTAAACAAAAATTGTTGTGGTGGGGATACTTGAGCTGTAGCATAATTTTTTGTAAGAATTGTATTCAAATAAAAAAAAAGTAGCTTACTTTATTGTACAAGTCTACTTGTCATTTCACTGTTGAATTTTTTTCTTCTCTAGCTCTATTTAAACTACATTATCAATGTTTAAATACCATCTCATATGTAATTGACAACTGATGCAATACTTTTAATTTAATATGGTGAAAAAATTATCCATTGATAATTTTTTAAATGTTGTCTTTAAAAAAGTTTTAGTAATTTTGATTAACAGGTGTATATAGAGTTGTTTCAAGCATTCCTCTATCATGGCTCATGTATCCCCCACATGAGGATACTTGGGCTACAGTGAGAAGGGAAATGTAAATAATTTTTAGGTATAAAAGGTGTTCTAAATAAAAATAATTACTAAATTTTGGAGAAAAAATATTGAAATTTCAAAGACAATTCTTTTTGCTGTATATTAGTTTAACAAATGATAAAAATTTTAACTGCAAAATGTGGCTCAAATATCCCACTCTCCCCTAAACAGTATTATTACTGGACTTGTAAAACTTTCAAAATAAACAACACAAATTAGAAAATTACATTCAATTTGAAGATCAGTAGTTAGCTTTAAGGTCTGGCTTTTAGAAATCTAAAAACATAACCTGGATGTTTGTTCACACATCTGTATAGCTCTGGATTTAAAGATTACCTAGTAAGAATTCCCTTACTCATCAGTAAAATATTTTTAAGATATAGATTTTAACAGTTCTTAAAATGAAGTAATCAACCAGTGTTCATCACTCTGCAAGGTGAGATACCTCTTTTAAAGCACGTATGAAACTTTCATGAGGACGTGGCCAGAGTACTCAAACGTAAGTGAGACTGTCTGAATTACAATTATTAGGCTGAATTATAATTAGACACCACCTAAATCCATTAGGAAAAGTTTATGAACACATGAGCATGCGATGAAACATTTTAATTAGATTTAAGCGATTTTTAGATGTAGACTGTTTAGATGTAGACCAGGCAAGTTTATTATATTCAGATTTACAAGAAATTAAATTTAAGTTTTAATTTATATGTTAGTAACTAAAGTTGTAGTAACCACAGAGCTAAATTCTTTTTGATCCACCAATAATTTGGATTCTTCCAATAGCTTTAAATGTTCTAAGAAAATATTCTAATAGATGCCATTACATTTATATTCAAAGGTATTAAAGTTTTTAAAAAATAGTTCAATGTAACCATTTTTCAGGATTAGTAAGATTTTAGTTGAACCTCTTTTTAAAGAATCTTATTATTTAAGGTTAAAAGTTAAACCAATATCTTAAAAAACATGGTTAAATGACTAATGACTTAATTTTTAGAGTTGGTACAGGTACCAATCTTTTTAAGCAAAAACCAGTATTTAAAAATTGCCATAAAATTTAAAATATGTTTCTGTGACAAATTAATAGTTAATAAATAACAATACTATGTCATTATTTGTCTAAAATCACCTAAATTTATGGACTTCTTAGTTGCTGTTTTGTTATTTATTTAATTGAAACCCCAGTGGCATTGAAACAAGCTGAAATACATAAACAAATATTTTCATTCAGACATGCGAAACAGGAATTTCTCTTCTGTGGATTGGTGTGGAGACATGCTGGAGGAGCTGATTAATGTGTCTCCACCACACTAACTTTTTTATTTAAAAAAAAAAGTTTAAATAATTTATATTTCCACTTAACATGTTTATGGCAGGATAACTAGACTTAAAATATCTCAAAGACACCTCTTAATATGTTCCACCTAAAACAATATTCAGATCCTATAAATACAGATGCTTTTAATACCTGAAGCTTGTAATCATTTTTGTTCTAGGGACCAATGTATTATCGCAATGCTAATGCTGCGATTTTGATGTTTGATATTACTTGCTATGACAGTTTTGAATCTATGAAAGAATGGGTTACAGGTACTTCCCGCTGTTATAATTTTCATTCTGATAGATTTGAAGCATCACAAAGTTATAGTTTCAGTATATTATTTCAATAGTAACAATTTAACTCATAACCCACTGTGATAAGTATTTTAGTAATCTGCTATGTACTAGACTAGAACTTATACCCCATTTGGGTTAAAGTACATTTTTTCATTTTAAATGCTGGTTTACTTACACTTGATTCATCAAACAGAATAATCAAAAAAGTTTTTTATACTTTCCTTATCATTCCAAGTAGTACTGAGAGCATTTTCTTTTTTAAATGTATTTTTAAAGATAAAAATAACTATACTGCAGACTATATATTTGGCTCTTAAAGTTTCTGGGGATTATTTGTATCCAACCCTATATAAATTTAAAAAGTATACTGATGTTTAGTTTTCTTTGAAATGATTGCAGAGTTGGAAGCTCAAGTAGAAGAACCAATAGTAATATGTGTTGTTGGAAATAAATGTGACATGAATTCTTCTAGACAAGTTGGTTTCAGAGAGGCATCTGAATATGCATTTTCAATGGGTGCACTCTACCATGAATGTTCAGCCCGCAGTAGTGAAGGTACATTAGGTTATCTTCTCTAATGACATTAAGCTAATAATCCTAAATACTATTAAAAATTTTAAAACTCCTTGTTCCTAAAAAAAAAGTTTATTTTACTTATTTTTCAACTAATATGTGACTTTGATAGAGTAATACTGCAGAGAAAATTTAATGTAACTAGTTTTCTTTTAAATGACCCTTGGTTGAAATATTTTGGAGACAGCGTGTAAAGGAAATGAGATATGGTCTCCATCTCCTTTCTTGTCTAGGCTATATTTGTCCTGATATGAACCTATATTGCCATAAAACCCTAAACCAAACTTATCTTCATTCTTGTAATATGAAGAAAGTATGAGTTGGGTCACTTTTCTTTGATGGAGATACAGAAGTATTAATTGTTTCTTTCTTAATAAGTTCAAACAGCTTTGTTCAGATATACTTACTTCAGCTTAGCATAAAAATATCCCCTCACTAATTGTGTAATTTGGAAATAGTAGTATCAGTTACATTTTAGGTATGAACTCAAGATAAAAGTATTCAAAAATATACCATTCATACTACTTTATAATATCAATCAAAAAATTGTTCTAATCATATGGGTTCCTTTTATTTTTTCTATATAAAAACAAATTTAAACTCAGAAAACAGTCTGTTTTACGCATTAGTTCAAAGTTTTTTATGTTTTTCTGAGTAATTTATCTATTACTAGGGAAAACACTTAATATTTTTTCTTATTATGCCTTCTATACCAATTTTACCATTAATAATAGGTGTGGAAGGGGTTTTCATGGACATCGCCCAAGAGTTAATCAAAGCAGCGAATAAAAAGGAGTCCATGAACAAGGTGTCGACTTTCCATGCTGGTGAAATAATACGTGTATCTCAAAGAAAGGGTAGAGTTCATGAAAACTCGGATGATGACAGATCTTTTTTGTGTTGTTAGAGGGTAATAAGGAAGGCTGCTTCTCTCTACAGTATTCCAACTATCATTACTAGTATTGTTTACTCTCTTACTTAAAAACTGCTGGTAAAATCTTAAGATTTAATCACAATTTTATCCGGTGTATATGTGGTGCTGTATTTACTTTTCTCAGAGAGCTTAGAAATACTGGTGTAATTTTTATTAATTATAAAGAATTTTTATATTGGAATACTTATAGAATCCAATGAAAAGATTTCTAAGTATCTTGTTTTTAACTTGCTTGGCACAATCATTACATGTATTGTGTTTCTAATAAAATCTTTTAAATAATACCAGTGATGTGATGTATTCCTTGCATATACAGGACAATTTAAAACTTATGAGGAAAATGAAAGGGGGTGAAGGGGGCTCTAAGACAATTCAGATTCACCCTGGTTTGGGTGGGCGGAAGAGCAATCCTGAGGAGCTAAAATACTGACAATAGTTTCTAAAAGCAATGAAAAATGGGTTATGTAGGCCCGTGCAAGGCCGGGCATATCAGCTAGTATTTTAATAAATAAATTTAAACCAAATGTTTCACTAAAGCAATTCTGCAGTTAGAAAAAACCTAACAAACCACTTTTTTTATTAAAAAAACATTTGGTTTAAACTGCACCAACCCTGATGTTAAAGAATTCTTATATTGCTTAAAGGACTTATAGATTATAAGAAACAAATAATGGAGTTTAATAACAATGGAGTCAACCCGTCTGACGTCACACAGAACCATACCGTGACCTACTGAGCTTGCAATTGGTTACCACAGATACTACACTAGTAGAGTTTGTAGTCGTAGTGAGATATGATTTGATAGTGAGAGTTTTATTACCACCGTCATGTGACTTTAATAGTCTCGAACCAGATAGGCGGTTAAGAGACCATTGTTCTAGTTTTAATCACCAACTTTCTAAAAAAAATCATAAATTTTGAAATATTTCTTTTTTTTAGATTACGGATAAGGTCATAGTTACAAAGCAAGTACTGTCAAACAATTTATTATGCAACCAATCACAGCGACCAATTGACCCCATATTTTACCATGAAAAAGTTTTTTTCATGTTTTAACCCTTTTAATACGGCAAAAAAATCAGTTTAGTGCGCCCCATTACCGGGAACAGTTATTTCTCCTCCAAGTGGTTATTATGATGAAATTACTTTTCTGTCTGAAAGTCTGAGATGCATAAAGATCCCATAAAGACGTATTAACAACAACGATGTTACAAGCTTTATTGATGGGACATCAAATATCCCTCCGTAATCCCAGAGCAGCTGTATACTGGGACAAGGTATGTCCCGGTTGTAATACTTGAGCAAAAGTAAGAGTTAGGATATTTGAATTATTGCTTTTCTTTCCTCGGAGGGTGGCTGAGTATTGCACACCTTTGTATTGTGGAAGGCACCTTTTCAGTGTTACATAATCAGCTTTCTGAAAAAACACAAGCAATATCTGACTTTTAGTGGTGAGTATGCTCAGCAAACAACTGAGCAATATTGGTGGTTGTTGCTTGTTTTATCACCTGGGGGAACAACTGAGATAAATTCATGGGCTCATGATGCGTTTGGTGGTGCAACTTGGCATTATTTTCTGTTCCTATATGTTTTTCAGTATCTGGGACTTATGTTGTCCCAGCCGTAATTTCAAAATTTTTCCAGCCTGGGACATATGTCTTGTCTGATGTGAAAGGGTTAAAAAAGTATTTTCTAAATTAAATAATCACTCAAAGACTGATAAAAGTATTCAAAAAACTTACAGATATGTTATTTAACACTAAAACTTAACACACACATTTTGTCTGAAATTTATAATTTTTAGTCTGATAATCAAAATAATGGATTTCAGGGTTTCTCATAATCAGTAGACACCCTAAAATAACTTTAAAGCCTTTTATAAATTAAATTTCCAGGATTTTTAAGGCTTTTAGTTTAAAAAAAAACACCTTCCAGGCCTTGAAAATTAAATTTGGAATTCCAGAACTTTCAATGCAATGACCCCGTTGCACCCTGCCACTGTAAATTAACAAAAAGGGTGATTTTGAGTGAAAATTCACGATCTTGACATGGTTGGGTTTTATGGGCAAATCAATAGAAAGCAGACTTTTCAGGTAGATCAGTGTGGTCCAACCCGTGGCACGCGGGCCACAAGTGGCACTCGAAGAAATATTCGTGGTACTCGGCCTCAAAATTAAATTCGTATTCTAAATAAAATATAATCCACATTTCAATTTTTATTGCTGAAAAGTGTTAAAAACCCGATTTTAGAGTCTAATTTTCAAAAAAATTTCTTCAAGACACCCCCCACAGAGAGGAAAAGAATCGCCTGTTTTCTACGAACGGTTTTCTCCTTACTAATAGACTAATTTTCCTTTTAACCAAAAATAATCAATTTGGAAAAATATCCAAGAAATAATTTGTTAAATTTTAATTTCATGAATTTGAACATCAAGTAAATTAGTATTTCAGTTGTGGCACAAAATAAATCCCCTTGAGGAAATAAAAAATATATTAATGAGACCCAATCAATATTTTAGCATTGCATTTTAAATGTAGGAAAGATATTACTTAAGTAAAATGTGTCTTAGTAAGTATTTGTAGTTGAAGTAAATGTTCCAGTGTTGAAATATAAGCTTGATTTGCCTGTTTAAAATAGTAAAATGTAAATTTTCCTGTCTCTGGCACTCGCCTCCTCATGAAAATTTTAATTGGCACTCGGGTACCTAAAGGTTGAACCACACTGAGGTAGATAATCCACCAAAGGAACTCGCGGCACCAACCCAAGTTTTCTGGGAAATTAAAACTTTAAAATTGTTCAATTTGAGTAAAAAATAAGGAACCAAAGCAGGTGAACAAAGCATCCGTGATTTCTCTTGTCAAGATCAATAAATTTGCCTTTACAGCAATACAAGTGGGCAGTGAGTCTCGGAAACTCCCGATGAAGTAGTACATTTTAAGTATACTACTGGAAACGAGTGTGCGGATTCCTTAGCAAAAGAAGGCAGAAACGCTGACCAACCTTGCACCACCATCACGCTTGCAGACGCAAATGCAGTTGCAAAACACAGACTTCTGCCCCACTCCTTCAAGAAACCCCTCATCACTGACTTCGATTGCCCCAGAATCCTAACATCAACAATAACAAGATTGAGAACAAACCACTATAAAGGGATGAAAATACTCCCCGACAAGACGAGAACATATGTTCCGTGCAAGAACTGCACCGATGCCCACCTTACCCCGGATCACATTCTAGAGTGCCCGGCCCTTGTCCCACATATCTTGAATCTGGGTTTGGTGCCGCTGGCTTCAGAACTCCGAGAGGTCCTCTACAGCATGGATGCATTGGAACTAGCGGATGCAGTTCTGAAGACGCACGAGGCCATTTAATAATATGTCCATGGACACGATAAAAAAAAAAAAAAAAAAAAAAAGCATACTACTAACCTCTTATTGTTGCTCTAGTTTTTACACACTGCAATCAAAACACAACCGGCATCTGCCAAAGGAATTCATTGGCAGAGCGAACCACTTCCATAAAATTCGTAACGTGCATCGGCAAATAGAAAAGTAAAACTTATAGGAAAGAAAGCTAATATATATTTTGATAAAATCCCTTTAAAAAATTGACACAAAGTGTGAAAATATAGGATATTTTTTCAGATTTCCCCCAAAATATAGGAATTATAGCACGGCTGCCAACACTGATTCCTGTCCTTACCTTCCAAGAATTGCTCACTAAAGCCACATTCCAAGAACTGGTTTTGTCACCTCAAACATTTCATTTCTCTTTTTAATACAATAGATATGTGACAGTTTACAGGGGTTTTTATTTTCATATCTCATTGCTTCTCTCTGATTAATTAAAAATTTGTTACAAATATCTTTATCTATATTTTAATGAATGCTATCATAAAAAAATTAAAGATAAACTAATTGATACCTAAAAACATTGATATTTTCTTATATGCTCTGGACAATTAGTATTTAATTAAAAATGCTCTTAAGTAGTAATACTACTATGTTTAGACTAGTATTCCAGAATTTTTCTAGTTAAAATGCAAATATATCGGATATATATAAAGCCCTGACTTGAATATTTCTAAAGTATTTCCCCCATTAAAGAGAACGGAACAAACAAAATTGGTATGATAATTTTGACAAAACTCCTTATCTTTTGTATCCAAAACTTCAAAGTTCTTAATTAAATAGAAAACTGGATACTTACAAACTTACATACACTAGCCCAATGGCTGTTCTGCGACTATCAGATCAAAGGGCACAGTTGATGGGCTAATACGCAAGTACCAAAACCTGATATAAATGCCAGATTAGAAACGTGGAACTATATAACCAGTATTACTAATATTCAAAACTACCAGTTTTGGGAACAGATTTGATGTAGGTCCTCCAATGCCACCCCCACAAATACAGCAGCAGCCATACTGGCAGTCTCCAGTTCCTGGCGACTATCGCCCATTTCGTCATGGAGGACTTAAATAATCTTTTCCCTGTATAGTTCAAGTTAATGGAGCTAATTAAATTATGTGGAAAAGATGTATGGGGTTGGGGTCATCCAAAGAAGCCGGGCCAGGTGCAAAAATGGCAATAAAATAGTGAATTCTGTCAACCCAGTTCTATAGAAGTTGAAATGCTTACTCGCCAATAAACAACAGGCATTATCAAATGTCACCCAGGCCCAGCTTCTTTGGATTTACCGATGTATGCTTTAGCCAGTGAACCTACAAACTAGACAGTAAAAAAAAGCAGAGAAAGATCTAAACAATTTAATATGTATTACCGCCCGAAATATTTCATACATAAACTAAGTAAGACAGAAAATAGGCTTTACAGGTTGAAGCAAAGTGATCATCAAGACACTAAATAATAGCAATATATGAAAATAATAGAATGGTGACAAATATAGGTATATACATTGTTGTTGTTATACATAATGGAATCTAAAACCAGTCATTTTTTAATTTGTTTCACAATTGCTAGAGAGAAACCTCCTTCACTTTGGACAAGGATTTCTTTAGATTCTGATTCCAGTCTGAGAATGGGGACCTTGTTTGGTTCCAATTTCATAGCCAATTGCATCAAGTGCACAAGACTTCCAGAAGTTGATCGGTCGATAGCTCCTTTTGCAGCAAGGCAGAGTCCGTTTTCATCAGCACATAAGACGCCACTCACACCTTGGTTACTTAGGACGTCATCAACAACCTTATGAAGACTGTTTTCCATTTTTAAAATATGAAGGACAGTAATTGGTACCACTATTAAAGGTAAAAACTTACAGCAAATTTAATTTCAAAACCTAAGGATCACATGAGTATGTGTGACATGTACTTTCACTTAGTGTTGGGTAAATGAGGTGTGAGGTACCTCACTTGAGTACCTCACCTCCTCGTTTTGTCATGACACCTCAGAACCAAACATTGTACCACCTCACACACCTCAAGCCACTCACACACCTCAAACCACTCACACACCTCAAGATACTCACACACTTCTTTTGGAGTAGTGGGACAAACTGAGGTGAAGGCGCCCTGTGTGACAAAACGTCCCATGGGACTGCGCACTGTCCCATGCGCAGTGCAATGAATACAATACCCTCCATGCCACTCCATCGGCATCATCGGCCCGGGGAGTAGCAGGGAGGAGTGCGGAGTAGGCTAGGGTCATGTGATCTCCTTTCTCTTTTCGTCTCTCCCTCCCATCCTCTGGCCGACCAACAGGGGAGGCATTCGGAATTTATTTTACGTTTCAGCAATCTTAATTAATCGTCGAAATTTGTAATGTGAGTTGTAACTTTTTTAGGCATAATTGAAAATAAAGGCTGTAAGAACATAAGTACAGTATGATTTTTAAAGTGGATTAAGAATTTTAATCAAATAATCCAACAGCAAATACATTGCTTATAATAGTACTAGAGGACTGGCGTTTCGATCGATCCTCAACACAGTTGAAAAGATACTTTTTAAATCCAAATCAATCGCTTCATTAATTATGCAAAACACTAATTAACCAATAAAATATAAATCTTAACAACATAAATTTTGCTTTAGATCAAGTATTTCATATTATCAACCAATATGTAATAATATAAAGCCCCCTCAAATCACGTACTTTCGATCCTGGCTACTCGTTAAACGAAATTCTCAATATTGCAATCTTTTTTAATCGTCGAAATATTAATTAGAATTTCTGAATAATTTAGGTTTACTTGAAGCTTAGGATCCTAAGAATATAAAATCCCCATAATTTTTTAAGTATGTACACTACATTTTTTAGTCTTCCATCATAAAAGTAATAATATAATGCCCCCTCAAATTACGTACTTTCTATCCTGGCAGCTCGTTTAACGAAATTCTCATTTTTGCAATCTTTTTTAATCGTCGAAATAATAATTTGAATTTCTGAATAATTTAGGTTAGCTTGAAGCTAAGGATCCTAAGAATACAAAATCCGAATAATTTTTTAAGTATGTGCATTCCATCATAAAAATGAGATATGAACAAAAGATCCCGTGGGAGACGTCCCAGTCCCATTGGATTGGGACGAAAACACACACCATGACGTGCGTGACATGACATTGTAGTTTGTTTGTATGGGACAAATTGAGGTGGTGGGACGAAAACACACACCGTGACGTAGTTTGTTTGTATGGGACAAATTGAGGTGTTGGGACGTAGTTTGTTTGTATGGGACAAATTGAGGTGGTACAACGTCACACCTCACTATGACAAAATGAGTACCTCACTCACCTCACTTAAAATTTCTGAGTTACCCATCACTACTTTCACTTTATCTTTCCAAAACAAAAGTTTGGTGGTTACAGTGTAATTTAATTTTTCAAAAAGTTACGGTATTTGAAATGTATAGATAATGTTAATATGCTATAAAAGATAATTTAACACATGATATTATTGAATAATGACTAAATCATCAAGTTAAAAAAAGGACTTTGATGATTCTTAATTTGATTGAAATAAAAAAAATATGAATACCATGGAAAACTATACTACCACTCAACTTATCACTGCTTTCTTCTAGTAAATATTTACTTTCTCAAAATTTATTACTCTTGTGGTGTGCGTGTATATCGGCTTTAGTCGAAATTAATCATATACTTTGGTTAAGAAAATCCAAATTTTGGATGACTAAACTAAAAAGTAAAGACGATTTAAAATAAACAATTTCGAAACTATGAATGAATTTGCTCGAAAGCAGTTAGAGAAATATGGGTGGACTGAAGGTAATGTATTTGTTAACCACTTAACTGTTACTTTATTTTGGTGTAATAGGTCTAAAAATAAGCATATTTTTCAAAACAATATTCGAGCTTAGATTAATTAACTCAAACCAAAAACATTATCAAAACTTATATAAATTATGATTTTAACATTATATGGCCGTTTTCAAACTTAGCGAAAATGCGGAACTTTTACTTAAAGTTGGCTTTTTTCCGAACATCGATTTCAACCGGAAAGCAGATTTTACAGGAAAGGATGGTAAATAAAATAATTTATGATGTGAATTCTATAATTTTTTTTTATAAATAC
This sequence comes from Tetragnatha montana, assembly GCA_963680715.1. NCBI lineage: Eukaryota > Metazoa > Arthropoda > Arachnida > Araneae > Tetragnathidae > Tetragnatha > Tetragnatha montana. Next base: position 16,319,673 of record OY796675.1, on the reverse strand, counting down.
ACTTTTGTGTGATCAGATATCAATCGCAATCTATCACTCTTATTTTAATAAGCAAAACGTTCCAACATCCACTTGTTGTGGCTCGGCTCGGTTTGTGGATTTGGAAAATAAAAGACTGTATGAACTAGCTGGTTTTCGAGCAATAAACCAGCTGCAGTGGAAATGGCACCCCGTAATAGCAAGAAACTGGTGTAGAAACATGCTCTCCCGACCCCTATTTCTTAGAAAAGAAAGGGGAGATATCGCCCTCAAAAGCAATAAGGAATGTGTGACTAATTGGTTCTTCATGATTGACTGATAAGAGTTAAGATGACTTCTATGGACAAGTAGAGACATCTATGTAAAAAATGAAAAACTAAACACCATGGCATACAAAGCAAGAATCAACGGACGAGCGTCGTAGAACCTTGCCCGAGCGCCGTTCGGGATAATCAGAGAAGTACCTAGCGCGACTGCCCGAGCGGTGCTCGGGCAAAACAGGCAAGCGGTTAATTAGTTCTGAGGCTTAGAAAATAAGGCAATACTAGTTGCTATTGCCGTAATTGGAACTAGCACTAGCAATTCAAGTAATAATTTCTAGCTAATTCAAGAAATTTATCGCGAAATTACCGCATTTTATTTGTATTAATGTCTTTCCTAAAAGTGTCTTTCTTGCTGCTTATGTGTTGTTAATTTTACAGGTAAGGGGCTAGGAAGAGAAGAAAATGGAATAACAAAACCAATACGACCTGTTCTTAAGCTAGACAATCATGGGGTATAGTATTTTTTTTTTTAAATTAGGTTCGATATACATATATATTTCTAGATAAAATATTTCTGTTTAATATACAAGGGAAAGTATTGTACCTCGGTCCTACACTGTTTTTTAGCCTAAAATAGGTAGTAAAAATGCCTATTTTAAAAAAAAAACTTAATAAATTTTTTCTTAATAAGTACTAAAAATGCCAGAAATGTCTAAAAATTTAACTTTTCTGATGAGAAATAGGAAGTTAAATGAGTTATTAAGCATGACTTTTGAGAAATTTATTTTTTAAGTGATTGATTGTGGGCATGTTTTATTTATATCCCACCATTTGTCATTTGTGTTAGAAATTATTATGAGACAATTATGAGCACTTTGCTTAGTAATTGGCACAAAATGCCCCAGTCCCAACGTGTTTCTATTAAGCAGAATCCAATGTACTACTAAGCAAATGTAGTAATGCACCAAGAATGAAAAAGGTCAAACCAAAAAGATGCTAGAAATCTTCCTGAAAGTATGGGGAGCTGAATAAATAGCTAAAGTATATTACGTCCGTGCTGATGAGTCCTAACAAGGACGAAACCGGTCCATGGCTGGAGGTGACGCTTGAGAGTTGGAGTTTATACCTATTTTGGCTAACCATGCTGTTACTGGTGAAAACTCCTCTTTTAATATACTGTACTGTTAACAAAAAGTGTTCAGTTACGCCTTTTCAAAAAAATCAGTCACTCTCTTTCGTCAACACCTTTCGTAATTAAAAACTTTTCGTGGCACTCCCGGATAATCCACACCGTGGATCATCCGCTCACGGATAATCGGGGCTTTACTGTACAGTTAAATATAACTCCACCACTATGTTTGTGACTCTGCATATGTAATATAAATAAACTAGGTACTTTCTATTGTAGTTTAAAGAGATAGATGTAATCAAGTAGAAATTTGAAAAATAAAACTAATAGTACTTAAATTTATGACAAATTATGTTAAAATTGGTAAAATTTTCTTTTTATTAGGTTGGTCATGACAGAGTAAATGTTTTGGCATCATCTTGGTGGTGTGATGCATTCAATGAAGCTTCACAGCGGGTGAATGTGGTCAATGATAAGGTAATGTAAAAATTTATTACTTTTTTCAGTACATTTATATTTTTACTTAATGAACACAGCCAGAAATAGGGGAGAGTGAACTTAACTTCACTTTAAATGTTTGATATTTCCCTCCAGAAGATAGTAGCACCTAGTACCTAGCCCATTCAACAAATTGTGTTCATTAACATCAGCTTTCACGATTGTATGAATTTACTAAATGTGTTTTTCCACACCAAAAGTAACTTTTGTTTTACTTAATAAGAGTATTAAAAAATAAATTAACTAAAGCAACAAATTTTACTGTGTATTGAAAATATACTTATATTAGTATAGTTTACAATTTAAAAAGGAAAAATTCATGGTTATTTCAGTGCCTAGTTTTAGTTGTTTTTTTTAAAGTGGGTATGGGGATGAATGGGATATTTCATCACTCTTCATTTTCTGGTTTCAAAACTTTCCATCAATAGTTTGCTATATTCAACTCATTTGATTAATTTCTGATAAGGTAACTAAAATGGTGTGCAAAACTTAATTTTCATGTTTCAAACTTATGTGCAAATATGCACATAACATAAGAATATGCAAATTCTTACAACTTTCATTTCAAATATGCTATGATTAAACCATTATTCAAACAAGGTTGGTTTTTATGCTCAATTTTTAAGAAAAGTTCCTTCAGAATGGCAGGAAAATGCAACTGCAGGAAAAGAATGACAATGGCTCTTAAGGTGTTTGTCCAGATATCAAAAATGATCTATTCGCACTCCTAAAAGTACAAACTCACTAAGAGCAAGTAGCATTAATAAAAATAACACCAAGCTTCAACCTTTGAACTGAAAGAACAAAAGAACTTGCGTTAGGTTGATGTTAATTTTACTGGACTTGATTTAAATGAAGTAGGCTCCTTTTTCCTCTTTAAATGCAGTTTTAAATTTTTTTTTTGGAATGGAATAGAGAAGTGCACTTCCTTTAAAGAGTTAAACATTGTGCAAAATTAAATATAACTTTGTTATTTTGCAAATTTCTTACCTTTTTCAAACTGTCCCATTCATCCCCATCATGGGCATGAATGGGACAAAATACATGAACATGCATTCATAAAAAACAGTTTAAATGATAGCTAATTAATTTAATACTACATGCATTTATAATGTTGTAGTTTAATTATTGGTTTTCAGCTTGTTACAGAATTGAAAAATGTAAAATTTTTGCAATACATATTAGTATAAATTTGGAATTTGTCCCATTCATCCTCACTCTCCCCTACTTATGTCATTTAATTCAATTATAGCAGGAAAATATTTTTTTATCCTGTAGCAATTAATCTTTGTAAAATAGTGTGTATGAAGGCTAAATAAAATGCATTTATTTGATAAACATCAGACATTTAATGTGTACCTAATTTACTAAATTAAATTTTTTAAAGGCTGGTGTTCAAATTTCTTCCAAAAAGTCAACACCAGTTGAAGATGTTTCCCCTTCTCCAATTAGAATAAGACAAAAATTTATAAAGGTATGTAGTTGCATGATTTATATATTAATTAATGTATAGTGATAAACCAGGTATTATTAATAATACTCGAAAAATTTATTACTTTGCCCGAAATATGTGGGCTTTTATTTATAATGCTCGAATTTATCACATTATCCGCAACATACAGGGTGCATAGGAAAGTCCCTTTAACCTGAAAATACTCTCAAGCGGAAAGAGCTAAAGCCATAAAAGTTAAGTAACAGTATAGTAAAGCGAGTATGCCTGACCTATTGCAAACAGCAGCAGCCCTAGTGGCAAAATAAGAAAGTTAATTAAAAAATTAAAGGAAATGGAATAAAAACTTCAGTGATAAATTTATTGCCACTATCATAAAAAATCAGTTGCAGATCAATGTAGGAACGGTAAATTCCAAAAAATGTAAATCTCTTCATTAACCATTTTGCAAAGGTTTGCTGGAAGTGTTGCTATGCTCAAAATTTTCTTATTCCTTCCTTACCTCAATTTTACTCTGATGAAAATTTAAAAAAAGATAACATATGTATTTTCTGGAAGTTCTCCATATTTTTAATTAGTGAAGCTCAATGATGGGACGGTAATACTTAAAGGGAAAGGTTAAATGAAAGAAATGTTCAAAAAGTCACTGAAACAATATTCAACAATAAATGTTAGTTGCTGAGCCATCCATGGAAGTAATAATACTAAAACTACTATATTTTTCTTGCACTAATGATTATGCAAAGTACTGTATATTAATAAATGATATGGTAAAATGAAGATTAAAAATTAATCTAGATATGTACCATAAAATGGGATAACTTTGTTCGTTAAGGGAAACTTTGGCTCAACAACAGAAAGAGATTCTTTGAGTTGTATCTATATAAAAGAAGATTATCACTTGTTCAATGCTAGAGCAAACGGGTAGAATTGTTCTCATGACATCCTCAAATAAAATTCCTATAATACAATCACTAGGGGGCTTAAAACTTAGGTAGTATTAAAGTTTCGATTTTTGTTAACCTTACAACTTTTCTTTGGATCGGCGATAAGGAACATGATTAAAAACTGTTAGGTCATATTATTCAATCAATTATAAAGCCTTCTAAATATTTTAAATGTCATTATTTTGTTTCACTTTGTGGTTTGACAATTAATAATTTTTTTTTTACGTTGAGGTAATTTTGGTGCAATGGTATCTGGTGAAATAATTATTGAGTTTAAAAAAAGTGGATTAATATGGATGAAAATTTAATTCTTGACACAAAAAATATTCAAATTAGAAGTAAATAAACCTTAAAGACTGTATGGTGTAGGTGATATCATTATTGTGAAATTGATAGTGTTTAAAGAAATATCAGTTTTTTTGTTCCAAAAGTGGATTTTTCTCCACAATTTAGGCAGTCAATTCATCAAAATGTATACCAAGGATGTTAAAATACTGTTTACTGTTCATCTAGTATGTCTTTTCTTTTAAAATTGCGTTTGGTAATTCTAAAATGAAATCAGTTTTGTGTTAGAAAACATTTTTTATTACTTAATTTTCTTATAAATTAAAATTGAAAAGAACTTGCAATAGATTATTATTGATAGGTGACTTAGCAACACTTTTAAATAGTCTAGCATTGGCTAAAGGTAATTCAACACCTTAGCTTTTTTTTATGTTGTGGGGGCCAAAGTTACCCCAATTCAGGGAAACTTTGGCCCAAAATAAATTTTCAAAAAATACTAAAAACCTTAATCAATACCTTGAGAACAGTTTATATTACAGTTGGACATTTAAAAAACAATATAAACTACTGACTGTCAAATTTGTTTTGATTAACTACTTTTATTTGCTTTTAATGTGAAAAAAACCCACTCCATTTTGGCCAAAGTTACCCCATTTGACGATATGTGCAATACAAACAGGCTAAAATTTTTTTTAACAGGCTGAAGTGATCAATGATTATCGTCAAATTCCTGCTATAAGTGATACAGAAAAATCAATGTGTAAAACCAAGACATCAAAACTAAGGTAAAATAAACCTTTGCTTTTTCTATTACCTGATGCTACTCTTTGCTGAAAGTAAACTTATTTACAATTTTAATTTTAGAGGAGATCAGCTTTACCAAAAATGTCATGGTGTCAAAAACAAAAAGTACGTATTTTATTTTTTATTTATAAGGATGTTATTTATCTTTAATTAAACTACTGTTTACATCATAGCCAATAGTTTTAAGTATTTCTTCAAATGTTATATTTTTTTTGTTGAAACATGATAGTTAAACCTCTTTTGAGTTGAAATAGATACATAGTTGTTAATTAAAAATGTTTAGTCATTTTAAATGTTTTTGTTCACTTTCAGGATATTTTTATTAAATATGTGTGTGATTCTTTAATGTTCTTTTATTCTAAATAATTTTGGGGAAGTTAATTGCTGAAATAATTCTTCTTGTGTAAAAGTTTTTATTTTTAAAACACAAACAACAAAATATAAAGCTAACACTAATTTGTTTAATAGTTTTAAAGTTCTTTGTACAAAATTAATGATATTTCTCTTCTTTACCTTGTATTTTATATACTTACTAAGTTCACTAGAAAATCTTAATACACTAAAACCTCCCTTAACCAACACACAGTTACTTAAAACAGCAGACAATTTCCCAATCCCCAGTCCCTTAATTTTCCCTTTAGCTGTCCATATTATTTCCTCTAAATGACAAACACTTCTAATTGCAGCCAGTAATTTAAAAAAAAATGAGTCACAAAACCAAAATTTTATTTAATCATTAACTTTTGAGTTTTTAAATCCCATGCTTAAAATATGAAGAAAAATGAGTTCTTGTGTATTATTCCATTGACCATCAGTTTTAGCGGCACAGTTAATGTGCTTTGGCTATTCATTATCTACTGCACGGTTAATGGGATAGTACAGGAGTACTGAAACTCCCTCCCCCTTAATAACAGACACCTCTCAATAATGAGCAGAACATCCTATCCCTTCACTGCCATAGAGAGTTTAATTGTTTCATTAATTTGATTCTCAAATCGAAATATTTGGGGACCTGTGATTTATACTAACTTGTCTAATTACATTCTTGAAATTTCAACCACAAAATGAAGGATTTTTTTTTATGAAAGTTAATGACCGAAACAAATGGCCTATGCCAGAGTCCTTATCATATAAGTTCACATTTAATTTAAAGAAATAGTGGGCTCTTCCTTATTATCTTGTCGAACGTTCTGCTGAAAGCAAAAATCTACAGCCAAAACTCATTAACTGCTCCTGTGAAAGGGATGGTTGACGGGATAATACATAAGAATAGAATAGTGTGAACTGAAATTTTATTACCATTCTAATTTTTAAATTGCATTTTGCAAATGATATTTAATAAGATTTTGAATGAATTTCAAGGGAAATAAATAATTATAAAAATTTGTTCCTTAATTATAGAGAAAAGCTTTTAAAGGCCAAACATAAAAGAGTCCTGGAACAAGAAATTTTGTATGCTAAAAGAAAAAGTTTGGGCAGTAATGCATCTTGCTGACAAGAAACAGGGATCTTTAATGAAACTTTGTAAATAGGATTTTTTCAAATTATATGAAATAAAAATGTTTTTAAAAGTGCATTGTTTCAAAAGTAACATGAATTTAAGAAAATGTGTTTAAAGTATGTAACTAAAAAGGAATTAATCAATACAATACATGGTTGAATACAAATTCTACAACCAATTCAAGTAAATTACTTTGTTACTGTTCTATAATGATTTTTATTTATTATTTGAATTGATTATTTGAAGCTTGATAATAATCAATAATAGATATTGGAGTTAATTGTTTGTAGAGTCAAATTAACCTCAAAGTGATTTTTTCTCGTGTTACCTAATAAGTAACTCTAATGAAAACTTCTTACTCATGACATTTTCCCTTGAAGTAATAACAAAATATCTTCATAACATTTATTTAAATACCAAATTGATGCTGGGTGTTTTTTTTAAAATTTAGTTCAACTCAATGAATTTTTATTAAAATTAGAAATATGTACATTTAAATTTACTGTATTTCATATTTTATTTATCTATTGTAACATTAATAAGCTTAACTTGACTCTAAAAAAATAAAGGAAATTCACCAATAAAGCATTGAATTTTATTTTGGAATATGTATTACCTGATGTTTTGCCTAACACTTTAGAGCTTGGTTAATTATTCTCATCTTTGGCTTTCAATTACATTTCGTAGAAAGTTGTAGCATACTAAGAGAAAACCACTGAGCTATAGAGGTGGAAATTAAATGCTTTTTTTAAGGATACTTTGGTAAAGGCTTCAATATGTTTAGCTATATTTGATTTAGTCACTATCCCATAGCATTACTGTATTTCATATTTTATTTTTCTATTGTAACATTAATAAGCTTAACTTGGTACTTGGGAATTCCTCATAATCTATATAGTAAGAGGAGTCACAATTTGAAACAAATTATTTTACTAAATTTGCATTTATTATAACTGATTTTTAAAAATTATTAAAAAGTAGATTTAAAATATGTCTGGTAATGACTGTGCTTTATATCTTAAAAGATATCTTTCAGCTGGGGCATAGTCAAGAGGGAGGATTTTTGGAAATATTCCTCCAAAAAGCAGAAAATTTCTTTTCTTGACTATGAAAAAAACCCTCTAAATTTATCCCATATCCCCAAAAATTCCAATATCTCCCTTTAATTTTTTTTCTGGCTGTTCCTCCGCTTTTGCAGTCCAATAAATTGTTCATGCAGATGTAGAAATACCTCTGAAGAAATAGGAATTTTATCTTCTCTTTGACTAGTGTTCGGCAACTAGTGGTCAAAAAGTAGTTAACTACCAACTACTAACTAGTCTGGGAAAATCTAGTTGCAACTAGTAGTTAACAATTTTTTCCTGGGACTAGTTGCAACTAGTAGTTAACTATTTCCCAAAGTAGTTAACTACTAGTTAACTAGTCTATTTAATTTAATAACCTATTTTTTGCCCAAATTCCAAACACCTTTCTTACCTATATCACAAAAAACTTTATGCTTCGCTCAAAACGGTGCTTTTTTTCTGGTTATGGTATTTGAGAACTCTACCATGACACTGTAGTTATAAATAGCAGTGTAATTTTTTGTATATTTTGATAACATTTTTTAATAATTTTGAAATTTTAAACAAAATTTTTTAAAAAAGTAGTTGAAAATTTGAAAGTAATTTCAACTAGTAGTTATTAAAAAAAGTAGTTCAACTACTAGTTAAACTAGTTTAAACCAAAAGTAGTTAAACTACTAGTTAACTACTAGTTGATCGGTAGTTAACTATTAGTTGCAACTAGTTCTAGTTAACTAGTGCCGAACACTATCTTTGACTAACTCATAATATTTATAAAGTGATATTGTTCTGATAAAATTAAACTTTTTACCCATGGCAGATACAACTCAAAAGTAAAAATGTGGGAGCATATTTTTTCAGTTGGTTCTCTGGATAACAGGTAAGGAATCCTTGGTTTTTCTGAATGAAATTAATGTATCATAAGTTACCTATATTAAAAATTATGGAAGTTTAAAATTATGGAAATTTTAAAAGGAACTAAGAGAACTAGACACTAAGTTTTGGTTGTTTCCGGTGGATGCTGTTTTGCTATTGCTTCAAGAATCCCTTGGAAACAATCTTTTCCTTTGACTTCTTGCTTTTGCTTCCATATGAATTCACTTAAATACGATGAAAAGTGATGACGGACTGTTCCACGTTGCTTTTTGTTCCTTATTTTAGCAGATCTCCATAGTCTTTCCACATTTTGAGTGTGAGAACCTGATTGAGTGTCAATGAAATTGTATTTATGATTTATCTTTAGAAGGGAAAACCCGGCTTCTTCCAATTCTTTAGTCTTGTATGATTTCAAACAATCTGAATAAATGGTTGAGCCATCATGGATATTATCTTTGATACATTGTACAAGACTATCTGCACTTCTGTTAGCTACTGAAACTAGAAATATTTCTTTTGTTTCCCGGCAAATTCCTCCAAAAAAGCACTGGGGTGGGAAAATACGCCCAGCTTTACTTTTCCTCTTAGAAAATAGACTTTCATCTACTTCAACACTAAGACCAGGTCCTCCAATCTTTCCTCTAGTTTCACTCATGACATCTTTCGTGCAAATCTCTCGTAGGTAATAGTTCCAGTCTACAACAGTACCAGGTGACATGTCAAGTTCTTTTTGACAGAGCTTAATTGAAGTGAGTTCATTGCACCACAAATATATAAACCTAATAGCATTAGTGAAAGAAATTTTTCTGGTCTCAAACCAAGTTCCTGGTCTGATTCCTGTTTCTTGGCGACACAAATTGCATCGCCATCTATTTTGTTTTTCAGACATGTATAATTTCATGTCATGATGATTTGTACATTTTCTAACTGTTGGTAAAATTCCGCATTGCTGGAAATATTTTATTGAATCTGCTTCTTTCGACGGCAAATCGAAAAGGCGCATCGCCTCCGAAACTAAAACTAAATTTCTAGCAGACGAACGAAGCGTTAACATCGATCGATGGTTTACATCGATTTTCCCCCCGAGATCGATTAATTTATAATCGATATTTTTTTAATATGCGGGGTTACATTATTTAAATGTTTAAATTATCAGTTGAGTTAAACGATCTTATGAATATGATACTAAAAATTACTCTGAATGTTAATTTTCTTTGAAATATCCTAACATTATGATGGTTTTAAAAGAATTTAGAGTATTAATATAAAAAAATCGATTATTTTTCCTTTGGAAGAAATGATTCTTTCCAAGATATTTTGTGTGGAATGAATCTTTGAAAACTTCCCCATCAAACAACTAGAAATATGAAAACATCATATTAAATTAATTTTAATCTACGTCTTATATACACAGTTTTTCTTTACACATGTGTACCTGTGGTGTAGTGGTTATCACATCCGCCTAACACGCGGAAGGTCCCAGGTTCGAGCCCTGGCAGGTACAGATTCTTTTTACTTTTATTGTATGGTTTGAACAGTCCTGGTGTTGAATCCGAATTTAAGGTTTATTTTTATTTAAAAGGTCACTTCAAATCAAAACTTGCCACAAATTTTTCTCAAAAAGTGCAGTGCACCAAATTTTAAGCACGTAAAATTTCTTATAACAAGCATATTAGTTCATTTTTATATTTTGACAAGCGGTATCACCGCTAGAGCTTTTTAAAGAAAAGTGAATTTTTCTTTTTTCAATAAAGTGAATAGTGCTTGCTATTTCGCCACTAAATCTCTAATTATATAAAAATTATTTTCAAACATTTTATACCAAATGAAATAACATTTAATTTCTACACACAAACGCGTTATCAGAACGCCTAATATGAACACTTAACAACTCGTCAGAAAAAAAATAGCCATAATGCATCTTACGTATACTACTTTAATTTGTTGCACTGCACTTTGAGAAACTATAAGTTTTGTGAAAATTACGAAAAAGTAATAATCAAAGTAAAAATTTTGAGGCAATTTTTGATATACGTATAATATTTAATACTTTATAATTATTTTTTGAACATGCTTAGTCATCAATTGATCCAAAATATTTTTCCTTATGGTTAATATACCAAAAGTAAAGCGAAAATTGGAGATAAACAACTAGGAAGGTCCGCTTTGGCTGCAAGGCGCAAAAAACGTACTCGCGATTTTCGCTTACCTCCGTCCCCCTTCTCAGTAAATAATAATTTAAGGCACTATTTTAGTGAGGAATGAAATTATCTTTCACGTGGCATAAAAATTTGTGGATATTATTCGTTTCCTAGTGGGTGGAAACGTACGTTTGTCACTCACTTTTTTTGCAGAAGAACAAAATAATAAGCACTCTATAACTGAACTACTATTCTTCAGAAAATGGAAGTTTAATATTGAGAATTTTATAGTAAATTTTGTTTACTTTAATTTTGTAACTGAGATCATCTTCAAATAAGTTAAAGTTTTTGAAATATAAGCAAAAATCTGAAGATAGAGAAAAACATTTTAAGATTTTTGAAATGTTTTGCAATTTTTTATATAAAGCCGACCTACCACGTGACAGCAAACTTGATATTCGGAATCAGCACCTCAAAAACATGTAAAACCGTCGAAATAAAAACTTCTTTACAAATGTTTTGAGAAAAAACCTACCGATTGACTCTATCACACTATTTAAGAGATTTTTTTGAAATTTAACCAATTTTTTATAGATAAATTGCATATTTTTGTATCATAATCATGATCCTTGACCTTTAAAACATAATATTCGTCACCAAAATTATCTTTTTATCATTAAAACAACCGAAAATAGGCCCGCGGGCGGCCATTTTGTTTTTGACCGGAAGTCCCAAACAACGCTTCCGCCAGAGTGCTTCCGGTCGATTTTGGATTCAGCATATTTTAAACTGTACCTCCAGCAATTTTGGTGATTTTATCACAATCTGAACAATTCTTCCCTTTAACGGCCCTACTAGTCCTTTTGGAGGTACTGCATTGTTTGAGTTTTTAATTTTCTAATTTTAATTTAAAGTCCCTGTTTTACTTGTTAGATGTTGCTTTAAAGTATTAATACACCTTAAGAGTATTTTCGTTAATGGTGTTTCCCCATTTAATAAATTTCACTATCTTTTTATTATTTTAAATACAAGATATACCTACAATAAAAAAACCCTAAACGATTCGCTAGTGGGAAGACACAGTAAAATAAATATACAAAAAGGGGGAAAAACGCAAAGCTTGTTTCAAACTTTTCTAGGTGGAATATTTTTGGGAGTACTGTAAATTCCGATTTATAAAATAATTTATATTACTAAACCTACTAGATGACGCCACAGTTGGGTACCATACCGAAATACGATTTCTGAGTCATCACACGGAAAAAATGCAATATTTAAGCAACCACGCTAATTTTTTTGATTAAAAATATTGTTAGAGTGACGTTAAAAATGGTACTTTTAAAACATGACCTTTTATTTGTTATTTCAGTAGCGCAACTTGCTATGAATTGCTTTAACTGCCTACTTGTACCGCCATCTACTGACTAAATTTTCACTAATATTTTGCTGTCACATTATGCAAGTACTATTCCATTAAATACGTTTATATAAATTTCTTACTAATAAGTTTAATGTTCTTTAAAATAATCTCAGTATTAAATAATAATGGGGATGTGAGTAAAACTCAGTGTTCTAGGCTGTAAATAATGTATAATAAATGTCTAATGTAATAATGTATAATGTAGTAATGTCTAATGTATATGTAATAATGTAATAATGTATAAATGTCAAATAAAGTGGTAATTTGAAGAATCATTTCAAAGTAAGAGATACTATATAGAACCTCAATAAATCTAATTTTAGCAGAGTTTGGCGAGAAACCTTGAAGAGATTCACTTTTTAATATTTGATCTCACTTTTAATATTGTTTAATTTATAGAATTGATTTTATATTTAAAAAGTTCATTATTCAATCCTCTATTGTAAATACAATTGAATTTTCAATAGCAGATGAAAAACACATATAATAAATAATAAAAAAAACCCAAAAAATTTAGGCAAAAGCATTACGAAAACAATTCTTTTGAACTATGATTCGACCGCAGCATTTTACTTTTACCGCAACTTTTTAAGTACTATTGTGCTTTGGAGAACATACGATGTAGCGCATTTTTCTAGGAAAAAATTTAGGTTTAGAGAGCTAATGTGCTAATAATAGAGGCTCCATGTGCAAAAAGGTGCCTTAGACCTAACCTGGTAGTGGTAATACCTAAATTTAGGCATTCAAATAAAAAAAAGGTGGGATAGTTACACAAAGTTTTGTCTATAATACAATGCATTTTTTGAAGGATGTTCCAGCTCCAGCGGTGACAACAAAACGGGAACCGAAACCCAAACTAGTTGAAGTGGTAGCAGGGCCGTAACCAGACTTTTGTTTCGGGGGGGGGGGTTTGACTCAAATATTTTCTGAGGTACCTCCTTACGGGTACTTTTATATGTTAAGTTTTAGATGACGACACTGGATTGAAATTTTGATGCACTAAATTTCAAAATTGTATAAACAATATGAATTCGAAGTAAAAGGGGGGTCTGGGGGTCCTCCCCCAGAAAAGTTTTGGAAAATTGCCCCTCAAAAGAGTGTTTTAGCTAATTTCTGAGACCTTTTAGATTACACCCATAGAGCACCACTCATTGTAAGCGGCCGAATTTTCAAGGTAAAAAGAAGATATATTGTAATAAATGGCGAAATGTTAAGGGGGTTTTTAGGTTCCTACTCCAGAAGTTTTTTTGAATTTTCCCCCTAAAAGTGGCATTTTAACTCAGTTTGAGACACTTTAGGTTACATTAAAGAGGACCACTCCTTGTAAATCACACAAGTTTGAAGGAAAAACCGTATACTTAATAGATTTCAAAATTTCGAGGGGGTTTGGGGGTCCTCCCCCAGAAACTTTTTGGAAATTTTACCCTTAAAAGTAGGGTTTTGACTCATTTTGAGACCCTTTGAGTTATACCCGAAGAGGATATCGCTCCTTGTGAGACATAATTTTCAAGAAAAATAGTATAAAAATTGATGTCAAAATTTCGGGGGGGGGGTTTGAACCCCTAAACCCCCCCCTTGGATACGGCCCTGAGTGGTAGTGAATGTTTACATATAGATTAGATACGTTCTAAATAAAGGAGGCGCTACAGGCTCATTCACACACAACTGTTTTACTTCTTCACACTGTTTCATAGAAAAGTGAAGGAGTAAAAGGGAAACGCCAGTTCACACTTTTCACTTTGGATGATTCTTCAAAAATGAACATAAAAAAAGTGATAAGTCTGAATGGGCCTTAACAGGTTCGAAAAATGAGATGAAACACTATTATAGAAGTCAAATTTTAAACAAAAAAGCAGGGAAAGGGCCTCAAAAGCTTCTTCGACATAGAACTCAAAAAATCTACCTTTTAACATTCTAGAGAGCTGCATTTCATGAAGCTTATGCGCATGAAATTAGTTTCAAAAAATTATATTTAACCAACCCCTTTTCCTAAACGAGAAAGTTTAGTAGCTACAGCTCTTACCTTATAATTAATTCAATCAAATGGAATGTCAACAAATTTGGTTGGGATACCTGAGAATTTTACAGGAAAAATACGATTTGGATTAAAACTTTAGTCTCCAGTTTCTCCTCTTATGATGAACCATCCCTTCTCGAAAATGTGTGAATTCTTATTTTTCTTTGAAGCTTTCTCTATATAATTTCAAAGAAAAATATGTTTTACACGATATGAAATTGAAAAATCACTGATAACTTTGACCAATCAGCTAAAAATGTTTTAAATATAATATAATTAGTTAAACGGTAGATAAATAAATTAATGACTTTTGTTTATAAAACCATAGACATAACAGCTGCAATTAATTGTAAAGATTTATAATTGATTCTCAATATAGGGTCGGGTGGGGTAAAATGGTTATAGCGGGGCAAATAATAGGGATTTTAACAGTTTATATTTATAAAATTTAATGTTTTTTGGCTGTTTTTTTTTATTGAGCCCCAATAATAAAAATCAGCATGTCAAAAAACACTAAATATTATAAATATAAACTGTTAAAATCCTTATATCCATTTTACCCACCCGACCTTATGGTCGCGACCCTAAGAATTCATTGTTCATTACATTGTTGAGAATTCCTACATTTCGTGTTTCTAAAAATCAGTGTTATAACTTGTATTGTTGCTTTTATTCTTCAGATATATTGAATTATTGGGCCCCTTTATTTGTTACTGTTAATTCTGTTAATTTAAAACAAAACGAAGTCAAATGTATTTTTCTTTGAAATAATACACTTCCAATTTCAAAGAAAAATATGTATTTACGAGAAAATGCAGCCGGCAGACTTGTCATGGTGGTAAAATGGAAAGTTGGAGACTAAAATTGCCATGTAAGGTAAAATTGATTTCAATTTGTGAACCTGTAAAACCAAAACTATATCCTAAAATAGCTATTTATTTTAGATTGGATTCTTTATCACTACTTAAATAGAAAACGAAGGCAGTAGTATTATAGCTCTTTTCCCTTTAATTTTCTGTTGCAGTTTTTACCATTACTTTTACTATATAGGTTTTTGAAATAATTTACTAATTTATTTAAAAAAAAACCCCAACAATTTTTTAGGTAAGGTGAGGTAAAATGAGTTGGATTTGCACTTCCCATATTCCACGTATTTTACTCATCCCATCCCATGCACCATTTTGCATTTTTCACCATCCCATTTTTGTGTGCGCGTATTTAAGACTTATTTTTACTAAAATAAACATTAAATTGGATTTTTCTGCTACGGAAAGTTTAAATATAAGAACTACATTTCTTGATTACTTTTAGAGTATCACAGGAGTTTATGACGTATGAAATAGCCGTTAAAGGTCCAAGGAGCACTTGAAAACCCTAAGCAATTGAAACAAAAGTTTGAAAACCCTGGTTTAAAGCTTTTAAGAGAGAAATTTCAAAAACATTTTTTTTTTACTTTAGCTTCTACGATAATATCAGCCGAATCGATTCAATAGTTTCTTTTTTTTGTATAAAAGCGAGGGGGGGGACTGAGAACACAAAGAGTCACCCTGAATTTTCAAATGGTTTAAATAACATAAATTACTTATTATATTGCTCTAATGCTGTGCAAAACAGTTACAATGAAAAGTTAAAAAACAACGTTTTTTATTTGCACATAAAAATGAAATAGCCGTTAAAGGTCCAAGCAGGAGACTTGAAAACCCTAAGCAATTGAAACAAAAGTTTGAAAACCCTGGTTTAAAGCTTATTCATGATATTATTATAGCTTTTCATGATAATAAATAGAGTAAATATAAATCGGTAAAGCATTTTCATTAAAATTTGAAAATGTTTCGACTCTAAGCAAGGGGTCCTAGTTGAATGATTTGAAGCTTCAGATAATCAGTCTGTTCTAGCAGAAATTTCTGGCTTTTCCACTCTATGTGCATATCATGAATGGGTTTATCAGTATACTTAATACTAAGTTTTGTGTAACTAATTGCAATTCCATGTTTTAAGGTAGTTCTGATATTCACATACGTTCTACGACCAGAATCTTTGCTTCAAATTAATATGTTGTCGGGGGGAGGGGACTGGTACAAATGACGAATAAATCTTAAATTATCAATTTCTTTCCCATCCAAAAACATTAGTCTGAGGACCAATGGTAAATAAGTGATCAGTCCAAAATAAATTACGTATAATTTTTTTACCTGTATTTTGGCACCTTGCTGTTTGAAATTACTGTCGCTGCGAATTGCTCAAAGCGAAATAGTATAATGGAGCCTATACTGTATGTAATGACACAAAACAAACATATTACAGATCAGAAAAGGCCTTTAGTCACCAATTCATTTGCCCAAAGACAAACTTTGCCACCAAATCGGTCGTGTTTCTAGAGAAAACACCGATTTTTCAGTTGTCACCCGGAAAATGATAAACCTATCGAGAGGGTCCAACGCATTATACCCCAAAAGGTATAAAGTTTGATATATCCGTATTCATCCGGCTGATTTATACGTCATGATTTCGCCCGTTATTAGGTGGCGAAAACCTTCCAAAGAAAGATGGCTATATACTCGACTTCTATTCCTATTTATGTACCTGGAGGCCAATACCTGCCAACTTGATGAATTGGGCAGATTTAAATGTGTTATTAGAAAAAGAGGAACGATCGGAAAAATTTCCAAGCGTGAACACTGGCACTCATTTGATCTCATTTTCTTGTTATTGTTGAAGACAATTTTCTGGTGATGGATTTTAGTTAAGTTGGAGTACTTGTATATTTTGTTCAGTTTCGGAAATTGTAAGGGATGAATTCAGTTTGGATATTTTTTTTAGCTTCCAAGTGGTTTTTGAGTTAGAAAAAATTAAAACCATGTAAATTGAAACTACTCTTACCCAATCGTTTTGTTTAATGTATTTGTAGCAATATAAAATAAATAATTCCCGTTCATTCTTTTGTTACCCTTGCTTACGAGTGCCTTTTTGTAAGATTGAGTCATTTTTAGAATTTTAGGTTTTAATTGAAGATAAATATAAACAATTTTGTGCGTATTCTTCGGGAATTCTAGTTGGAATTTTTCAACAAATCGCCGTAGTACATCATTCTTAAACACTTCATATATACCTACCACGCCTTCACAGATTAAGGCTAAAATTCATTACCCTCCATATTATCTAATAAAGCGGTTCGGCTCTGCGAACAGCCAAGTTCTGTATACGAACCGGACGCAAAATACATTCTCAGTCACGATTCCTAAAGGAGTATTAGAATCTATCGGCACTTCATCATATCTGGGGTAATTAGTGTTAATAACCAGCAGATTAAATCTTATCGAACACCGAATATTATTATTTTTTGTTGCTCCTGTGTCAGAACCTTCGATATTGAGTTTCGTCGGTTGATTGAGTCACGTTCGATATACCCTGTTCGAAAAAAAACTTTTTTTCTTGAGTTAGGCCTAACTCACATTGTCTTTTAAAACAATACCATGAAATCGGCTGATTAGTAATTCAATGAACGTTCCAACACGATTTGATAACTGTGGTATTGACGGTGCCCTCAGTGTTGTTGATTAATTGCGGATGGTGGAAATTAATAGCAAATAATCCGAGGGAATATGAAAATAAACGAACGGGTTTTGTGGAGCTGGGTCAGGATTTAAAAGCAATTATTCTTTTATTTTGAGTTTAAATTTTGCAAGACGAACAACTGGACGCGTGTTCTTGAAGTATTCCTATTGTAACCTATTTTCCCCGTGTATGCTAATTACGCTAAATGACTTCAGGTGCTACCTTACCCATTTCTTTTTATTATTTGAATATATCTGTTAAGAAACATCCTTGAAGTTCTTTTTTTTTAATCCAATAGGTTTTTTTGCAAACTAAGATTTTCTTCAAAAAATTCAAATGAAAATTATAATAATTGCTTACGCTTACTTTCCAATTTGAAGAATGGGGACCTGACATTCTCGTAATACTTAGTAGTTAATATATTTGACAAGAGTCTACGCTAGTGGTGTCCAAATGAACCAACTCTGCTCTGATTGGCTAATAAGATATAACCAGAAAAACAGTCTTTGCAATAACAATACATCGGTGATTTCGACCAATCAGGTTAGACTAGGTTCATTCAGGCATCTTTTCTGTAAAGTCAAATAAATATATGTTAAGGGCAATGTGATAAATCCGGGTATTATTAATCATGCCCGTGTATTTCGGGCAAAGTGATAAATACTCATTGATAAATACCCCCTCCGAGAAGTTACAAACCATCCCCTAGTAGTTTAGGAACCCCCCCCCCCGTGAAGTTACTCCTACTTTTGTTCATCCCCTCTAAAAAGCTGGAGACTGACACTTATGTCCTATACTCTGGTTCAGCCCTCCCTTTTCACTAACAGAGGACTAGAAATATGTATCGGAATGACTCTGCTACTCTGGTTCATCCCTCTTTTAACTAATTTTGGAATGCCACTTTTGTCACTTGGACTCTTCTACTCTGTTTTGCAACTCCCCCTTTAACTAACTCTGGACTGCCACTTATACATATATGTCACTATTATTTCTCTCCAACTATTATTCACTCCCATTTGAAGGACTGTCATTTATGCGTACCTCACTATGACTGTCCTTCTCTGGTTTACCCCCTTTAACTAATAGGGAACTATTACTTATGTGTCACTATGGCTCTCCCCTAATCAAGTTTACCCCTTCTTCCTTTAACTCATTGGATACTGTCATTACTTATGAGTGATTATGGATGTCCTACCTCTTCTCTACTCTCTTTTACCCCCTTCTGACCCATTCCTAAAGGTGACACTCTAAAAAGAGTTGACATTGAAGAAAAATATCTTTAAATTAAATTAACTTATGGATAACTTATAGAAGTTAAAGTTAACCATGACTTATTCGATTATGAAAAGAAATAACTTACACGATCATCAGTTTCTTGTCTCAAAGCTTATCTCTTGCATATGTTCTAATCCTACAGGGTTTGGGCGAGAGTTTCTGATTGTAGTGTAAGTAGAAATTTTACCCTGTAGGTTTGGAAAATATGCGTTCGTACAAAAACGACTTTTTGGGGCGATGGATCAGCGAGCTGTTTCTCTTGTGATAACCAAAGCAGAATTGACAAATCCTTTGTTGAGTTTCTTGGATATCGTAAAAACACATTGTTGTTAAATAATTATTAATCGTTTTTTGTAACTATTATATCCCAAAATTGCATTGTTGCAAATTGCATTACTTAGAAAAATCAGCCACCATATTGTTTGAAAAGTGAACATTTTCAAATAAATTATTTCACTCAGATTTTTACCGTACCGACATTAAAATATTTCTTTTTTAAACTAGCTTTCAGAGGGGGGTTGTTAAATTTTGCTGAAGAGAAAAGAAATCATATCGATAAAATACAGGGTGTTTCAGAAGTCTTGTCCCACTTCATTTATCAAGGTGTTGATCCAAAAAAGTTAGAGAATCTATGCTTGAAATGAATTCCTAGAGGAATTACTGAAGTACTATCAGGAAAACTATCGCAACATCATAAACCTTACCTAAAAGGATGATGGTTTATCCACTTTAGCCTATTATTTCGGCTCTCTTAGGGCGTTGTTTGTTAACTGTACAAGATCTCTGCATTAATCAATAGTTGATAAACACGTTTGAAGCTCAGAATTTTTGTCCCAACTTAAATAAGCACTTCTACATGTAAAAGAAATTAAGCTTCGGTTAAAAAAGGGGCACGTAAGCTCTGAATCAAGATTAATTCGAACTAGTTACTTTATACGCATAACCAATGTATACATGCATTTCACGCTCAAATTAGAATACCATTATTATAGGTATTGGTATATCCTTTTGTTTCTCTTCCTCCAAACAGGATTCAACAGGTGTTCTTCGTAGGTGTTAGAACAATCAAGGGTCCTCTAAATCATTCGCGGATTTGCATAGAACGATCGCCTACGCTGCCGGCGGTCTCCAAACTTAAACGGTCGGTCCTGATGGTTTTAAATGCGAAAATTTTCAAATTGAATTTCGCAACAAGCGAGCAAACACACAGAGAAATTAATTTTACGTGATTTATAGAGTGGGATAGGCATCACAATGGGACGGTGTGCCCGGGACCCCTGGTGGGAAGCGCTCATCTCGCATGTGGCCATCCATCAAAACTTGAAACAAAACACTCTCCGGTGATGAGCAACTGCAGGTATTGAATTAAAGCGCCGTTGAGATGATTCCCGTGTCTTTTAAGAGAATGAATGGCTTTGCATTACCCGTGAAGAACTATGTGTGGGGTAAGGTAATTCAATGGCCGGCTTTTGTTTGTTGTTAACTTTCATTTACGCATTCCTTTCGGTTTAGTGAGTGTCTCACACGACGTTTTGCTCTTGGAAGAGAGCGACGGGAGGAGAGTGGAAGGTGTGAGTGGAATTATCTGGTTTGTTTCCAGATTTTTCTTAAGGAGACTACATTTGCGGTGCTTAGTAGGACAGTGACCTAAGTCCATCGAATTTATGCCCGTAATAGTATGCCAGAGAGGAGAAAGTCTTCTGGTTGCTGGCTTGCGTAGAAAATTTCTCAACCTTAGTCAGTGACGGATCCACGGGTGATAGACTATGGCCATCTAGACTCATAAAGCCATCATATAGAAGCTCGAAATCGTGACGGGAAATAGTAGGCAAGACGTCACTTTTCAACAGCACAATGTACAAGATTTCATTCTGGAGTTGCGCTGTTGTCCAAAAAAGCTATGAAGAGTGACGTCTTGCCTACTATTACACGTCACGATTTCTAGCTTCTCTGGCCTTATGAGTCTAGGTGCCCATGGATAGACCCACTGGGCGCACATTGTACCACAAAATCCCAAGATGTAGGGTCCAAAAGGCGCTAAAACACTGCTCCTTTCAAGAGGTAAATTTCATAAACTTTCTGTGAGGGTCCACAGACCCCATTTTTGCTTGAAACTACAAAACTTTTACATTCAGTACACTAAGATTTAAAACATTCCTGCATAGATTATCCATGGGACTAAGTGGATGAAAAAAGAGTTTAAATCAAGTTCTAAAGAGTCGAATTTCAAAACCAAATTGCTGGGAGTGAACCTCCTTCCCCCCTTTTGTGTTTGCTCTCCTGAAAAAAAAATCATATACGCTACTACATTTCTGTAAGTGTTTTAAAAGGCTATATAAATCAAGCTTGAGGGTGGCCATAAAAGTAATTTTGTTAGTTAACCCCCCTCCATAAAAAAGAAAGTCTAGTTATGAAATTTAAGCTAGGACAGAAGAATCGCCTTCCCAAATCGAGTCTCTGGGTTCGCCACTGACCTTAGTACATCAAGGTTTACCCGTCAAAAAAGTAGTAATTTATCTATTTATTTTCATTTACTTTTAAAAGTCATGTTAAAATGTCGAAATATTAACAAAAATGAAAGGTTAAAAGTTAATCGATACAAAATCGAGTTACCTATTTGTAACCCTTTTTGAGCGTAATATATATTTTTTTCTTCCTCAATTATAATTTTTCTAGCTAACGGAAATATACATATGGACTGGAATTCCAGTAGCTGGGAACGATCCTCATTCCAATTTCTGCTAGTCATTTATTAGTATTCTGTGACTGAGCACATGCGTTGTTCTTGCATTAAGAAGGCTTTTAACTTTGCTTTTACAAACTAAATTATCGTAGCTACCACACTAACAGTCATTTTCACAGCCATCAGCGTCGGTATTAACCACAGCAGCTAAAGAAAAATTAGCTTTTCGCTTACTCTGATTGGTGGAATCCTTCTTTGACAAAACATTTAACACCGACGCTATGGCCGTGAGTATGACCGTAAGTGAAGGATCTACGTAACAGGAAATCCAAAACAATTCTTATAACAAAAATTCGTATTTTAGACTTGGGTCACTATTCTTCTGAACAGCACGTTTGTTCTTGGATCTTGCTCGAAAACTATTCGAGAATTTGGTTGATGAGGATTTTCAAAGAGTGTTGTTTTGATGCAGAGTAATGTTTGTTTCAGAGAAGGAAAGATTGAAGACGTGTTAAGTTTGTCACGCAACTGTGGGGGTTTCCCAGCGAAGAGAATCCAAATCCATCTCGCTTAAATTTAATATGAGGTGACGGGGGAAGAAAGAGTTCTGAGTTTTCGGGTCATTTTCAATCAAGTCTAGTCATTAGTCAAGTTGAAATGAAGAACTGCTCTCTCTTTTGAAAACAATGACAAGAGAGCGAAGTTCTTTTTAAATTTTTACTTCATACGAAGATAATAAAAACGGGGTTAAAAACCTAGTGTACTGAGGTAAAGTTATAATTGGGCGAAGATAATTTACACCTTTCTAATTCAAAATGATAGATAAATATAAAATTTCTTTTGATCAATTGAATTTCCTATTTTAAAAATGTTATTTTTTTTTCCAATTCGAAGTTCTGTGTATTTCGAGACTTTTTGATGCCCTATTTAACTTTGAATTATAGACGTTGCTCTGTGAAAATGAATTACTCCTTTAGGTATCTCTTCAATGGTAAACAGCATTCTAATCAATCTATTTTATAGGAATGTTAAAGATAGAATTTTAAAGTCATTTTATTCATATAATAAATATCTATGTGTTTTCCAGTAGTGTTTTCATGGATAATTTAATCATTTTTAACATAAAAACTAAGATATTAATTCAAATAGATTAATGTAATAAATATCTATGTGTTTTCCTTACGGGTAGTGTTTTCATGGATAACTTAATCATTTTTAATAGAAAAACTAGGATATTAATTCAAACAGATTAATGTAGTAAATATCTATGTGTTTTCCTTACGGGTAGTGTTTTCATGGATAACTTAATCATTTTTAATACAAAAACTAGGATATTAATTCAAACAGATTTCCTTAACAATTAGCCTATCAACTATTGCTCTAATTACAGCAACAACCAAATGAAGAATAGATCCATTCAATTCAATATCCAAATCGACACGGTCATTTCGTTGGTGGTTTCAAACCCATTCGGTTAAAACGTCTTCAGAGTGTCCGAAAGCCTTGACCGAACCTTCTTACAATGAATTAATCTATATTAACCAGGTATTAACCATCAGCTGCGGTGAGGAAATCCAAGGCTGCTCTGGTAGATTAGGAGAGGTATGCAAAGTGTCCGACAATCCGTTCTAATGATACCATCAGCAGGGGAGTGCCGGTGAGGTCTTCAAACCCATTCTTTGCATGGGGCAAGTGTTTTGATGCAACCGTACGCGAAAAAAGCTACTCGGATTGATTTTCTATGTAAATTTTTGGAGATAATCATGCATGTGGGAAACCGCTGAGTATGGATGTGCAATTGTGGTTGTTAAGTATGTCGGGGAAGACCGTTTTGAAGTTAAATGAAAATACATTTTCCTGTTTAGCATTCGTGGAATGTTTATTGTTGTAAGTGGTCTGATTTTTCTGAGATGGTCTATCACTTGTCCATATATCTCTTTACATTTTATTGAAACGCGGGGGATAGAAATATGGTTTATGAGTTATTTTTAATCTTATGATACTACTTACTTAAAAAGAACTGAATTTTTACAGATATTCTTTTGTAGGAAATTTATCCTGTCATGGAAAGATCGTATATTATCCAAACCGAAAGGGATGTGAGTCTGAAAGTTTTCCATGACGTACGAATTTTCAGTTTCCAAATTATGAAACTATCAAACTTAATCTAACTCAATGAACCGTATGACTTAAAAATTTATTCTAAATACAAAAATGCATAATACTATGGATTTGTAGCTCATTTTTACTTTTTGCGAATGTAGTTGTAGTTATTAAAAAAAATTAAAAAAATTTCGCATTTTAAAAATATTAAATAGATAAATTTGTATTTATTTATGAATTAAACCTTTTTGTAGTGAAAAAACTCTTTTGAAATGTAAAGTCTAATAAGAAAATTAATTTCGGTGTATTTTGACTCTGTTCCATTCAAATATGTTTTACAGAATTAAAGCAAAGAAAGAGAATTAGATATTAGAAGGCCGAAATTAATTTTAAAATTATCGGAAAATATTTTATTATGGGTTGTGGACTTTAAGGAATTATCAGAGAAAAACTGATTTACCTTGCAAGGGTTTAACCTTTTAAGACGTAAAGTATTTAAGTTTAAAAAATTAAGTTACGTTTATTGAATGCTGAATTTGACCATTATGGAAGGATGTAACAAACAGACCAACGTAACAGACAAAAATTAGACGTTAATTAAAAATTAAAAAAAAAAAGAATGAATATTTTAAGTAAGTTGAAATTTTCTTCTCTTTGTTTTGTCTCTATTTTCAGTTTCCTCCTTCTGCGAAACACACTCAACTTCATTATACGTATTGTATAATTTGAGAATTCTTTTTGTACCATTCAGAGTAAAGAAAGTTATTCCCGAATGTGGAAAACTCAACAATTCTGAACATCGTCTAACTGACAAACGAATCCTAACTTAAGGAGTGAGTTATCTAACAATGCATTAGAATCCTGATAGATTTTTAATTTTTTTTAAAAATTACGCAAAAATGTGTCGTGAAGAGTGAGGGATTGAATAGATTACAACGAGAGAAAGATAGGGGCTCCCATTGGCCCTTCATCTAGATTCCTAGCAACGACGTGTTAACTTGCGAAATCTACCTCGATATCTCCTCCCCTATGGAAAAGAACCCAAAAGGTCATCATCTCTCCTCGCGAAAAGTGAAAGGGGGGAATTATTATTACGTATATAAGGTCACCTGTCTGCAGGCGCTCACAGGTGCAAAAGCACAGGGAACCACTCCTGCCCGTAGTAATTGCTGCTCAGGTAGTCCGGAAAAAGGCAGCAGCTTGATTTATGGCTACCAGACATAAAGCTTTTCCAAACGGCCGGGAACGTGTAATTAGAAACCGAGGGCGAATCTCACAAATCATTGTTCTTTTCGGTGTTCCTTCATTACTACGACCGGGCGCGTGCTCTACTTCTGATCTTAATTCGTCGTCGCTATTTTGCATTGTTCAATTACGCGACCTGATGTCGGGATGGAGTGTTGAGAGCTCTCTTATACGAGCGCATCCGTCTATTGTTATTATGCTTTTATCCTGCTGTGAGAAAAAGTGATGTGAGCATTCGTTTAAGATTTCGAGAGACGTTGAGTTACGCGTGTTCTTTCCCACTTTCTGGAAGATGGGGAACTTAACGGGGATTGAAATTATAGGTGTTGGGATTTTTTTTTGCATACAAGAGGATTACATTAGTTTTCTAATTTTATTGTAATTACTTGTTTTGAAGACTAAAAAATAGTAAAATAAAAACTTTTTTTAAATATGAAACATAAGATTTCCTAACCAGAAACGGGATTAGGAGTCACAGGGGACTACAGGTCAAAGGGGCTATTCTCTTTACAAACTTATCTGGATAAATTAAAATCATGTTTTCAGAGTAAGGATATTCCCCAGGTCAATATTGGTTAACACTAAAGTAACACCATCTAGGAATACTACTGAATATTGCAAAACAGCATTGGCCAACATTGGTACCTTAACATTGGCTGAGAAAATGGGCCAATTACTCAGATTTGAAAGTGTCATTTCTCTCAGTATATGTAAAAAAGCAATATTACCCCATTATTCTTTTTCTGACATTTGTTTACAAACTTTAGTTTCTCTAACACTGGAAAACAATGTTAAATATCGGCTGATCGGATATCGGTGTAAGTTTTAACTATGGCTGTTTCATCACCTTTTATTAGATTATTTTAAGTAAGAGATGTACAGAGTTCATCTGACAAAGGTCTTCGGCCTTCTAAAATAGTTTTATATTGTCTGGTCTGGCGCATAATATCCTAAAGTGGATCGTGCGCCATAAAACACTAACGAACCAACCAAACCAACCAAATATCGGCTGATATTGTTTTCTATCATGGGTACAACAATATCACCGAGTGTCAAATAATGCTGAGAAAATGTTAAATTTTTAACAAATAGCTGAAACATTCCAGTACCATTTTTACATAATATTGAACGAATTTATTATAATTTAGATTGTTACATACTTAAACTGTTTCTAATGTTTTAAAATTACACAATATTTAGAAATATATTAGCCAATACTACAATGCAATATCTGATATTCCACGGCATTTTTAATGTTGTTCAGTACCTTTGTACTACTCGGGTAATTATTCTAAAGAGCTTAAGTTCAAAAAGTTAACCTCTGGAATGTTAAGATATTTTTTTCTTAAATTTGAAACGTCCCGGATTATTTTTCATAGATAAAGCCAAAAAACCAACACTTCTTACTACTCTTTCCTTTTCATGTATACTAAGTTACCTTATAGCCATTCTTCTTCCATTATTTCTACTCGTATGGCCTGAAGCATTTTCCGAGGGGATGCGGAAACGGAGGTATCGGAAAAGAGAGGATGGGAATTCCCCACACTGCTAATTGCGGATCGTTTCTTTGTTGGTGGAACGGTATCCGCAGACGCGATAATTACGATGTTGCGATTCAGGGCATTTGCGAGGGGGGATTCTTGTTCCAGTTTATGAAAGAAATTAAAATGAATGGCGGGGTTTTTGTGTTTGCTTATGAAAGATAAACTTTTTTTTTTGGCTTTGAGTGTTTTTTATAAAGGTCAATCTGTCTGATTCACAGAATTTTCATACCTGCATTGGATTTTTTATGTAAAATACATAATTATACAGTGAAACCCCGCTTTAACGTTTCCCGCATAAAACGATTTCCCGCTTTAAAGTTAGATTTCATTGGTCCCAAAGAATTTCCTAAAGGATGTCCTACCCCGATTTAACGTTTTTCCGTATTTAACGTTATTTTTCTTTGGTCCCTTGAAAAACGGTAAATCGGGGTTTCACTGTACACGATTTAAAATGAAGGGAAATGCTTATTGCTAAAGAAAAACACTACACCTTTAAGGATTTTTTTATTAGACCGGAGAAGAGAAACTTCTTAAAATCGTCAAGTCATATTATAAATTATTTCCACGACATTCTACCCACCCTCCTTTAATGTTATTTATATGTTGTCTATAATGATTAAGAATGTAGTTATAAAGCCCTTGTAAAAGTTCTAAGAATCTCTAAAATAGCACCTAGATTTATTTGATAGCGTAAGACAGTTTGGGAATTGTAATAATAAATATGCTACATTGAGATGGTTAGAATAGAAAATTATAAATTTGAGTTATGCATGAATTTAAAGAGTCATTTTATTTCCATCATTTCCAGATGTTTTAAGAACTTCTCTAAAGTTTGGTTTCTTCCTAACAAGCCAACATTAAAAATTATTTGCCTGTAACAGCTGCCCAAAATGTCTACTTATCAAAACAATGCAAGGCACTATAATCGAAACCTTTATTTACAAATACATTACTGAAATCTACAATTTGCAATTGAATATCAATTGAATTGAATTATTTTAATATATTAATTTTTTGAACTAATATTTTCATTTGACTCATTTTAATTACAAATTAAATTAAATTTACGTTTTTCTACTTATGGAGTCACTGATGAATTTTCACAAGGAAATATTTGCCATAGTAAAACCAATAACAAAATTGGTGTTTTATCACAGTGGAAAGATATATCTTACTATGACCCTACTTTATAAACCCAATTTAATTGTTGAATGAAGGTCGAAATTTTATGACGAATGATTCTCTGAATGATTTTTCTCAAGGATATATTATTCCCTTTGCTATTTAGATACATATTTTCCCATCTGTTTTTAAGCTCTCAGCTCCTTTTCCTGATTCCTATCTAAACAAATTAAATTTTGATAGAAGTGCTTCGTATTAATTTTTGGTCACTTCAATGAATAATCGATTCCCTAGAAATAAAATTGAGCTTTTCATCGATCGTGTTTGATTAATGTTGTCTAATGAATTGGATGAATTGGACCTTGAAAAAGTTAGCGAAACGATGTAGTAATTAATAACGTCGATCTCGAAGGTTGAAAGAAAACTATTCTAATTAAAATTTATTTCGCAAATGACCTTAGCTATATTGAGCTTCTCATAGTAAGCGGCTGTTGCAAACGTATTTATTTAAAGAATGTTTAGAATACAAAGTCAATTTGTATTGATGGGGAACAATTAAACCAATTAAACATGTCGTTAACACAGAAAAAATGCGATGATATTTTAACACTTTTGTATAAATTATTATTATTTTTTTTTATCTTCTGTAGCTTCATGTTAATTTGTAACTAATTGTTTTTAAAATTCTGTTGGCACTTAAATTCTTCAAAATAAGATAAGTTTTAAAATGAAATAAATTCAAGTAATTTTACTAGAAATTTTTTATTACACTAATAGTATGTAGGAGCACATTTTATAAATTAATGTAAATATATTATAAATTTAATGTAAAATCCACTTTACTGAATTGTAAGTAGATTAAATATCCTTAGAGGAAAAACACTTTGAATGAATTTGTTTCTATAATGGCTTACACTTGGTGTGCCTAAATGTGCATTAAAACAAAGTAGAAACTAATTATTTTGACTGAACCTTTTGCTAATTTTTGATTAATCAGGTAAAAACTAAATAAATTAATAGAATTACATCCCTTATCCCTCTAATTAAAAGAAATCCTCAAATTTTGATCATCCTTAAAAAGAAATACGTAATGAGAAAATTAAACTACAAAAATATTAAAGAAAGTGGTGAAGAATAATAATTTCAAAATAACTTGAAGGATTATTCAAATTTGCTAAGAATTAGATTTATTCATGATCAAATCAAACATCTCGTGGGAACTCACTACCAATCGAATGTATAAAGCATTTTGGCAATATTAAAAAAACTAAACTTCACAATAGTAAAGTGAGTAGTGAAAGCTATAATTTTCCTCAGCATACTTGAGCGGATTATTTTAATTTGTTAACAGCCATTCAGCGGAAGTAAAAATTAGTCCAAAAATAAACTAAGCATTCGGAAAATCCTTGCTTAAAAGAATAGCAAAATTAGGGTTAACAATAGTAAAGTGAGTGGTGAAGGCTATAAGAGAGTTTTATTAACATACTTCAAAGGATTACTTTAGCTGAATTCACACGGGATAAGTCTTAAAGATTTTTTTTACTAATCGAAATGGCAAGCATTTAGGGAGGAGACCTGAAATTTGTTTATCGCTGTGAACTTACTCGTTTCCGGCCAAACAAAAGCTGTCCACCCACAGGACCAAACAATATCCAAATCCAGCACTCGCTTATGCAATCATCTATCACGAAAAGTGCTTTTGTGCTGTGCGAAAGAATGCCCGAGAGGCAGAGAAAGGGGGGAGACTGTCAGAGGGAAAGCCGCTAGGAAGGAAAGCGTTTACGGTCGCTTTAGTTGACATGTTCGGAGTTATAGTGGCGTAAGTGTGAAATTTTAAAATTTGAGTTGAACATGGTCTTTTCCATGTCCATTATGTAGTATATGTGGTACATATACAGGGTGTATCTGAAAAGATGCGACAAACTTTGAGGGGTGATAGTACTCATCAAGACGAACAAGAATTGGTATAGAAAGGGGGTCGCAGATACGCCGTTAAAGAGCTAGGATCTAATGTAGTGCGAGTGCGTTTTAAAATGCCGTTTTTAGAAGGCCCGTGTGACGAAACAAAACATAATAAAATGAAAAACATTATTGCATGAGGCACAGGAGTATCCGAACTACTTAAATCCTCAATGTGATAGAAATTGGACCACTTGCTAAACCGTGGGGTGAGTTTTAAAACGTGCAATATTCATCTTTTAGCCAAAGAATGGATTTTCAATGATCATACAGTTCCAATGATCAATGTATGATCATTGAAAATTCCTTCCCCGATCATAATTTTTCTAAGTACCATTACACTGCATTCAAAGAACTCCATTCTTTGGCTAAAAGATGAATATTGCACGTTTTAAAACTCACCCCACAGTTTAGCAAGTGGTCCAATTTCTGTCACATTGAGGATTTAAGTAGTACGGACACTCCTGTACCTCAAGCAATAATGTTTTTCATTTTATTATGTTTTGTTTCGTCACACGGGCCTTCTAAAAACGGCCTTTTGAAACGCACTCGCACTACATTAGGTCCTAGCTCTTTAATGGCGTATCTGCGACCCCCCTTTCTATACCAATTCTTGTTCGTCTTGATGAGTACTATCACCCCTCAAAGTTTGTCGCATCATTTCAGATACACCCTGTATACTTAAAAATCAAATTTAAAAAAATCGAGCTAATTAAGGTTATTTAGTGTGGAAATTTACGTGTCAAATGGTGTGAAGATGTCGCTTAAACAAGCAATACCAAGGTAACATAGGAACATCAATCAGTGTTGCAACGATATATTGATTGGCGAATAACGAGGTTGTAGATAAGTTTCGGACATTTTTTGAGATTTAAATAATTAACCTTTTCAGTCCTGACTCCTGACTGCCCAAGTTTATATGTACAAGATTTAATGGTAATCTTGGGGTGAGAGAGGGCGAAGGTACTACTGTATTTTCAGAAATTTCAGAGGATATACAAGTTTTTGACCCTAATACATCTTTTGATACTGAATACTAATTAAAGACTCCATACTAATTAAGAACTCCATTTTGTCCCTCCTGGTGGTAAAGGTTGACCTTTAAGGTCCCCTTGCTACACTCAGGGGAAATTTCAGGACACACAACCTCCCTCTCGATACCTCAAACTTTTAATTTTTCACCATAGAAATTAGAAAATGACCAAAACTATTCCATGATCTAAGAGGTAAATAAGGGTTTCGGGGGTCCTCCCTCCGAAATTTTTTGAATTTTAGTATGCTAAAAAGCGTTCTGAAGCTACTTTTGGGAGGGAGTTTCAGGGAAGCTCAAAATGGTACTGCGGACCGCCAGTTAGAAATCCCTGACCTATAATACTTTATTTGAGTCGTAGGACCTTCGGCTCAGTATCGCCCCGCTTCTCGCATCTTGCCACAGACTTAGACCACTTTCCCTCAGAACGAAACCTTTCTCCCTCGCATTTGTCACTTTAAAGCACTCCCAGAAGGCAGGCCACTTCTTTTTGTGACACTAATCCCTGCGACGCCTACTCCTTCTTTGGGTCCGTCACTCACGGCTTCCGAGCCCTTCCAAATACAAAAATCCCACTCCGAACTTAAGTGAGAGATTTCAAAGTCCGTTTCGCTTAGCTTTGCTTCAAATTACGATTTTTGTGCTTTTCTCGGGCGATAGCTCTTCGCTGTGGTATGACCTTTTCTCGACCGCGATTTTTGCGTTAAAAACAACGAAAGTGCGTTTTGGGATTTTTACCTCTCGAATTTTTTTTTTCGAACGAGGAAGTGAGTGGACGTGATAATCAGATTTGGGAGATAACGGATTGTTGTTCTGAGTGAGGCTCACCCAATTTTTTTTGGAGTTGTATTGTCCTTTCACCTATCAAGCAGCGAGCGGCCATTGTGTTTTGAAACCTGTGTTTTTATATGGCCGAATGCTTATAATTTAATAATTCCTCGCGTGTATGTGTTTTCTCAATTAAATGTTAATATCGATATATAATCATTAGTTTTCGTTTGTTCCAGCGAAATTCACTTTCCTTTAAGTTCGACAAATAATAATTATTATTTTAGAGTGTTGGTAGTGTTAAAACACGAATGGTTGTTTTAGGCTGTTTTTTTTTAAAAAATTAATTGGGGATATTGAGATAGTAAAGCTTTTTCTCCTGGAAAAAGGGATTTTATATAAAAATAAACAAGGGGCAGTTGGTAAGATTAAATTCTTTAGGTAAATACGTATTGGGGAGTTTTTTTTAATGATTATTTGTTTTTACTTATCCACGTAATTGAATAAGGGATTTACTAGTTTGCTTCGTTATTGAAGTATAGTTAATGTTTAGTTCTTTGGATTTGGTAACATGACGGCACTGAAATATGTTGATTATTTAATTCTTGGTTGATAATTGGTTGATTGCTTCTTAAAGTGCAATGTAGTTCGTCAGTTTTTGTGTGGACATCTAAAAAAAATCTAGGTCAAAAGTGGTAGCCCGAAAATTGTATCAATACCTGTTTTACATATAGAGCTTTCTTTATGGATATCCTATTCGCAGTTGTTGTTATATTGGAAATAACAACAACTGCAACCAACAAACTAGTTTTTATTCAAATCAAAACTTGTATTTTCTTGTGATGATCTCATTGGCTATCGCAAAGACATTATCACATCATTAGTACCGTCATTATGACTACTTCTAATTTTCCCTTAAATATAATTGACATTTTCATGAATAGGAAACATTAAAAGGTTACCACGTAATTTGATATTGAAATTAGAATAAAAAATAATTTCAGTTTATAGTTATTCATAAAGAGATACTTAATACACAAACTAAAGGCAATCTTCAAGATAGTAGAGGTTCGTTTTCATGTTTAGAGCGAATCTGCATGCATGTAGTTTCTGCACAGTGTCGGAAGACGTGTCAGTTCTCATGTAATATTGATAACAGAAAATACCGTTGATTTGATATCGCATTAACCGTACCTAGAAATGACAGGTACCCATGAGAGTAATTCATTTGCAGAAGATTAATTGATATTTATCGAAGAGGAGTGGTGAATACGATGCATTAGGATCAGTCCTTTAGCATAATACGTTGAAAAGCCTTTCTAGTTAGGAAGAAGTTCCCGAACTGACCAGTTCAAATATATGCGCTTTTAAAAAGACAAGTTTGCCAGGAGCCATTGGTCTTGAAGACGATCCGATGAATAAGCTACATGAGGCCATAGACGTTTTATGAATAGATCACATTGGTGTGGCAACCCTGCGTGGCGACATCATTAGTGGGATAAATAAATGTTCCCCATAGAGCATTTTCAATCACATGACTTTACCTAACAACGGCCTTAGCAACGTTGTTTTTATCCTCCAGTGATGTCATGTGCGAATGCTTCTATTGGATAATTCTATTTCCGGCCCCTAACAACAGCCTTAGCAACGTTGTTTTTGTCCTCCAAGTGACGTTATGTGCGAATGCTCTATAGGAAGTTGCATTGATCTGTGGAATTCGGACTAGTTTGCATTTTATCTCAGGATGATGATTTGAAAAAGCATAGAGCATTTTCAATCACATGACTCGGACCTAACAACGGCCTTAGCAACAGAAAAAGTTACAGTTTTTTGCCCTAGAGAGGTTAACAGTTACAGAAAATGACTGGCCGTGGAATTCTTCTATTGGAGCATTTGCAATCACGTGACCCCATACCTAAAAACCGACTTAGCAACAGATAAACAACGGTCTTAGCAACAGTTAAAAGCCCTACAGAAGGTACACAGTTAAAAGAAAATAACCGGTTGTGACGTCACCTGAAAACACTCTATTGTCCTACATTTTGTAGAAAAAATAATTTCTCTATTAAGGTTGGTGTTGTTTTGTGATGCTTTATAAAAACACATCAACATCCAACTAGCACAAAAACACCAGGCAATATCATATATGTCTATATTGTAGTGTTCGGCAACTAGTGGTAAAAAAGTAGTTAACTACCAACTACTAACTAGTCTGGGAAAATCTAGTTGCAACTAGTAGTTAACTATTTTTTCCTGGGACTAGTTACAACTAGTAGTTAACTATTTCCCAAAGTAGTTAATTACTAGTTAACTAGTCTATTTAATTTCATAACCTACTTATTTTGGCAAAATTCTAATACATCTTTCTTATCTATGTCACAAAAAACGTTTAGGCTGGGCGCGCACGAGTGACTAAAGTCACGGCGACCAGGATTACTATTATCAAAAATATCACAAGAAAACAATAGAGCATTTTCAATCACATGACTTTACCTAACAACGGCCTTAGCAACGTTGTTTTTATCCTCCAGTGATGTCATGTGCGAATGCTTCTAATGGATGCTTATATGTCCCGCCCCTAACAACAGCCTTAGCAACGTTGTTTTTGTCTTTGTCACCGTGACAAAAGTCGCCCGTGCGCGCTCGCCCTTACACTTCGCGCAAAAATGGTCTTTATTTCTGGTTATGGTATTTGAGTACTCTACCTTTGATAACAATTTTAAATATCTTTTTAAATTTTAAATAAATTTTTTTTGAAGTAGTTGAAAATTTGAAAGTAGTTTTAACTAGTAGTTGGTTAAAAAAGTAGTTAAACTAGTAGTTGAACTACTTCAAACTAAAAGTAGTTAAACTACTAGTTAACTACTAGTTTATCGGTAGTTAACTACTAGTTGCAACTAGTTCTAGTTAACTAGTGCCGAACACTACTATATTGTCAATATGAGCTTCTCTAAAGTATCACCGAATATTGACAACATTGTCCAGTAATGGTTTTTCCTAGGGACAATCGTTTCTTAGTTAAACCCATATTTATAGCTCAAAGAGCAATCAGAGCGTTTGAAGAGTAACTGTCAATGCTAGGAAGAATGACATCCTTTCAGCATACCAATCAGGGCTCTAGCCAACATCTTACCCAAGTAAGATCTGTAGGTATTCAGGTGAAGTTGAGTTGTAGGCGAAGAGCTATGAATCATGACGTCAGGACGTTTATCACATACTTCAATTTTGAGCTTCTCTGGACATATTCGTCTAATTGGCCATATATGAGCACATGACCATGGTGTTTACGAGGGAACAAACATTCAAAGCTCTACAACCTAAGCAGCACTAACGTTCAAGATTCGTCTATTTTTTGTCATGTATGGCCAAATTTCGTTAACCTCCAGTTGCAGTTACGTAAACTTGTCATATTTGTTTTGAGCTGTGCTACTGGGAAAGGAGAACATACCATCAAAACTCTACAAGGGGTACTTGCGTTCAAAGCTCTCTCTACAAATAACACCTTTATTCATGAAGCTGCTCATCGATAATGATGGTAAATTGCCTTGTCATTGTTTTACAAAACAGAAAAAATCATCCTTCCACTCCAGATCTGCATAAATGCTTTCAATATTTCTCGCTGTACCTCTTGGTGACTGAGAACTAAGAATCAAACAAAAACTTTGTCCATGTCCGGACCACGATAAAAATCTTTTGATTTGCATTTGGTTCGAGTGGCTGAATCTTTAATCGAATGATACATGGATGGACTCTTTTTCTATAGCGCGACGTGCATGCGTGATTCGGTTTAGGAATCATTAAGAATATTCAATTTCTGTAGCGGGGATTAGGATGGAATTTGGAAACATGTCTGAACCCTTTTGAACTTTATTTTATGCCTTCTTTGATGAGAGCCGTTAATGCACGTTTAAGAATTTAGTTTTAATATTCTGTCTTATTTTTAAAATTTGTTATGTTAAAATTTGACTTTGATTAATTACTTTGAATTTAAAGATAAAATATTGAGTGTTTAATTAGATTACATTAAAAAGAGGTTTTAAGTTTTTTAATTTTATATAACCACTTTAAATTGAATGACTGGTGTGACTTTTAAGAGGTTACATTTTTAAAAGGCATAATGAAAAAGGAAATGAACTATAAAGTATTTTTTTTATTAAAGGCAACTTTTATGCAATTTAAAAGACACCATTCTAAAAGGTGTATTTAAGTTTTTATAAAGAACTATTCACAACCAAATAAGGCCTTATGCGCCAGACTGGCGTAAAAAGAATTATGATAGATAGATTCACAATTAAAGTATTAAATAAGGAGGGAATTATATATAGCCCATTTAACCTTTAAAAAAGTTCACTATAAAAATTAAGAGAGAATACTATTGGAAAAATAATTGAGAAATAGTAGTTGAACAAACCTGACTTTAGGTAGGTAAATTAGTTAAATTGATATCAACCTCCAATCACAATTTATGAATGAAATAGTTTTTCTTGAACAAAAATAAATTATTGTGTGATGTAAAGTAAGTTTCAATGAAACAATGATTTTTTCAAATTTTAAACACCTACTTCTAATCTACTTCTAAACAACCACTACTAATTATTTACCTACTTAGGTATTCTAATGGGTTAAAATGACTGAGAAGAATCAGTTTTTCATCTTTGTTTTGAGAGGCAAAACTACCTTAATTATAACCATATTTATAATAACTTGTTATAACTAACTAAGCTTGATAGAACACTAGTTTCACTCAGTAAAAGGCCTTTCCCTAAAGTACAATTTTTGGAAGAAAATGAGAACGCTTTTGAGAGATAACCGCGGCATAATTTATGGATAATTTCCAAGTAGTACCTACGGAATCCCCTTGAGAATTCAGACCGACCGACCTTGCAACACACTCTCCCCCCCTATCTCATTTTTAAAGTTCACACTAAAGTTGGTAATAGTCGATCACATCGGAGATAAATCGGGGACATTAGGGCCCCAACTATTCCCGTTATGGCGGCTCATCCATAGGTAACGAACTAATTACGATAACGTTCTAATGAATAATGAGGAATAGCTCATTAAGTGGCGTCATTAGGGGTTTTAATTGGACGGATACCTCCCTTGTTGATGAAGATTAATGACCAAAAGGGGGTATATGAGTCCTACCTTATCCATATATCGGACCCGTTGCTATCTTTTTGAAAATTATGATAGTTTTTGCAAGATTTATCTGAGACCTCCATTTTTGTTTGTTTTTTTCAAAGAAGATTATTATAGCCTTTCGAATTTAATCTCGATTAGTCGCTTACTTAGTCTCAAGGAATTCCCGTAATTGTGTAATTATATACCGGTGGAATGAAGGATCATGTCATTGGGACCCGTCCTGAGGAAGTATTTTGGGGAATATTTTGTCACAGGGTTGTAATCAGTTTAATTTGGTAGGACGTTGAGGTATATTGTTTGTATACTACATGGTGTGTATAATTGCTGGGGACGTTTCAGGCCGAGATCTCTGAATAAATATGAATGCGACTTTTAGATTGATGATTTCCTTCTTTAATAATTATTGACACGTCCGGAGAAGCCGGAAATGTTTTGAATAGAAATTCCACTTCTTCAGTGTTTTCTTTATAATGTAATTCAATCGAGGTTACGTTGAAGTTAATGGTTGGGATAACATTTTTATTTCACATAAGTTTGTTATGACTTACTGCTGGTCCTTAATTAGAAATAGGACGTAGTAAGTGCTGCTGGGGTTCGAATTTTTTATTCGAATAAGTTTATCTTGCGAGTCAAAGACAAATATTGTTGAGATAAATAACACGTTTTTTTTACACTTGTCTATGATATGGCCCTTGCAACCTATTACATAAATGATATGGTTGACGATACTTTCAAACGCCCCATAAATTATTATTATTTTTTTAGTTTAAGATACCAACCGGGTTATGGGAGTAAATTAATTGTGGCATACCAATGGGATTAAATTTAAAATAAAAATTTACAACGTGAGATAAATAAAAGTGACAATATTAAAGAAGCGATTCACTGATAAAGAGAGTGTTTATTTTGATTACCTGGAATAAAAAATTGAAAGAAAGCAAACTAGTTTGTTTTCTATAAAATACAATATTAATTAAATATAATATTTAGATAAACATTGTGACACAGTAATTTTAATAGTTGGAATTGAGAAAGAACTATTACGAATTACGACTACTCTAAAATATTGATGAGAAAATTTGTAAGACTTCTAGGAGATATTTATGATGTTAATAATATGGGCTAAATTAAAAATAAATCAGTATAGTATACATGCATAATCTCTTCTGATGTATGCTTAAATTAATTTTACTACACATAAAATTTTATTTTGAAATGATTTTCAAACCGCTCAGAATGTATCGCACTGGACCGTATTCAAGAAGGTTTTGGGGATTTACTCTTTTTTTTTTAACCTAAGAAAATATTTAAGACAGCTCCAT
The DNA here is from genome assembly GCA_963680715.1 of Tetragnatha montana. Classification (NCBI taxonomy): domain Eukaryota; kingdom Metazoa; phylum Arthropoda; class Arachnida; order Araneae; family Tetragnathidae; genus Tetragnatha; species Tetragnatha montana. Next base: position 16,281,548 of record OY796675.1, on the reverse strand, counting down.
AATCTTCCACCAAAAACTCACATTTCTCTCCAAATCATTTTCTGTTCCTGCTACTCTAGCTTGTAGGATGTAATTTTAATAAGGGTATTTTTATAAGATGATCTTTAAAGCAGTAATCAAGAAATGTTTGAATTTATGATATTTTCAATTTAATGTCTAAACGGACTACAAATAGTCAGAAAGATTGGATGCTTTCGCAAACTGCATTTTTCATAGTTAAAATAGTATTTTTAAACGTGACCAATATTCCATTGTTCCCAAAAGGTGAAAAAAACCCAATCTAAATTAAAGGAAAGGTAAAGCATTAACTAAAATGCCTAAAATTTAGCTAAACGAGATTTTTACAGGTTAGTTTCTTAGATCTTTCTTATATACTTTCACTAAACAAACTCCTTAGCCAGCCAAGTCCCCCTTTTCTTCTTCTTTTTTTTTTAACAACTCACAAAAATTGGAAATCTGTGAACTCATGGACGAGCTGTAGCTCCTTTGGGATGTATTTGCAACTGTCTCTTTTCTTTTCTTCTTTTAATTCTGTGTAAACTTTTGTGAATTTTAAATTTTGTAAATTTTTGCTTTTGTTAATAAATTGATTGATTGATCTTTAAATTTCAATACATTGCAAGCTCCTCTTTTCGTCACACTTAACAAAACCCTTCTACATGAAAAATCGAACCTCTATTTCAAAACGACCTCCATTTAAGTCACCTCCCAAACACAATCCTATAACACACAGAGGGGACTCTCAACTTTCCAGGTCCCAAATCCCCTCACTCATTGTACCTGGATTAAGATCCGACGATAGTCATCAGAGAGTTGTGAAACAACAGACATACCGCTCGATACAATGTGCCTCAGGAATACTTAATACTACTTATCCACTGAATAACGCGCTCTAGCTTCGATAAGCATCATCAGAGACCGAATAACATCTTCCTCCTCCTCCTGTGATAAGCGAGGATCGAGATCTTCGTCAACCTGATGGGTGATAGGAACTCCGATCTTCGACCTCCGCTTCCTCTCTCTTTCTCTCTGATCGTCACATTCGACGTGACTAGTATCTGAATTGATGGAAGGACTTTGTGTGCTATACGGTAGTGTACCCGGAAGAGAAGTACAGGGTAGTTATGAACCCTGTTAGAACATTCGTAGTTCTGGTTCTAGTAGACCAATGTCGAGGAAATTTGGTATTAACGTGACATGGACCATGGGAAATCGAAATACGTGATAAAAAATAGTTCGATTTTTGACCAATAGGTGGCGATTTTCGCTGGACTACTAGAAGATGTGTTTAGGATTAGAGTGGACAGAAAAAAAGTTACGAACCAGAGACCATATTCAATGTTTCATTGAAAAGAAACCATCGTAGCATAAAACTGGTTCCATCCTTATTCAAAACTACCCATACTCCCTTTTTTCCTTCTGAAAATCAAATCTAACAAAATGTTTTCTTGTGGGCTAAACCTAATCCTTAATATCTTTTTAGCAGTAATAAAAATCTTTTTCAAGCGAAAACGCCATATATCGGTCAAAATTTAAACTATACTTTAAAGCGTATTTCGATTTTTCTTGGCCAATATTACGTAATCACCAAATTTCATCGATATCTGATCACTAGAACCAGAGATACGAGGGTTCAAACAGGGTAAATTATTTCATCATATTAGGGCGAGCGCGCACGGGCGACTTTTGTCACGGTGACAAAGAAAAAACAACGTTGCTAAGGCTGTTGTTAAGGGCGGGACATAGAAGTATCCAATAGCAGCATTCGCACATGACATCACTGGAGGATAAAAACAACGTTGCTAAGGCCGTTGTTAGGTAAAGTCATGTGATTGAAAATGCTCTATTGTTTTCTAATGATATTTTTGATACTAGTAATCCTGGTCGCCGTGACTTTAGTCGCTAGTGCGCGCCCAGCCTTATTTCATAACTATGTCGGTTAGTTAACTGCTGTCTTTATTTGTGGTAGAGTGTAATGGCGATAACTGTTTGCCCCCTTGAAAGTTTAAATTTTAACTATAAACGGAATAATGTCACTATACTTCTCCTCACTCCGTTTAATTTAAATAAACTTTGGTGTAAAGTATAATATCAATTTTTATACTGTTAAAATTTTTTCTTCTATAATAGTTAGTTCTATAAACCGTTTGTTAGAAATGCTGAGTTTGCTGTAAGATAACCTGATGCTTATAAATGAAAGTTTGCGTCAGTTTAAAGTCCTATTTCTCATAATTTTCTAAATCAACTAAAATATCTAATTTCTTGTTTCCTATAGTGTGTTTAAACTCATGATTTCCTAAATAAAAGTATGCTTCCAAGGGTACTTAAAGGCCTAAACTTGTTAAGTTGTTTTCTTTAGTGAAAAACATATACTAAACACGTACTTTTATTGGGTACATGTTGAAACATGTACTAACTAATAAAATGATAATTTATTCTGAATTAATTTCTCTCTTACATTAAGACATTTTAACTTTTCCTATTTAGATAATCTCAAGCAACTTGCATTTAGTTGAGCATGTTCGCATTGAATTTTTTACTGAAAAAGTTTTAATTTTTTACTTATTTTAAATATTTTTTACTTTTCAAATTTCTTTATTATTTTACAAATGTTTCCGCTTTTCTTCCTATAACCCTACTTATTCAAAGATCAAAGTTGAACTTTTTCCATTGAAAGTGATCTTGATGCTTAAGATTTGTTTCTCTGAATATAATAGAACGAAGCGAGAGTACTTTTTATTTGCTATTCAACACAACATAATCTTTTCACAATGTCAATCTAAGAACAATGGACAACTTGGAACGATATTCCTAATCTCTTGTGATATAGAATGATACTTTCTTTTATTGTGTTCCTTTTTATTGTTTGCACGAGCCAAGCCAATTTTATTACCATTTGTACATTTGAAATGGACATACACAAGATATGTTAATCAAAAATTGCGATGGTACTTTAAGTAAGATATAAACTTAAAACCCACACCATTTGAAGGTGTCGGATTTATTCATCTTTGATAAATAATGTGCTCTTTTAAATGAAAAGTCATTGTATACATTGTACAATCTCACCGTCATAGAGGTGAAACTAACTTTAAACTTATAATTCTAAATTAAAGAGAGAATTTTTTTGCACGATATCTAACATTATGTTTGCCTCTTCTCGTGCGTAACCTGTGTTTAAAAATAGTATTATGAGTGCAAGGAGAAACGAATACAAAGTACTACAAGAAAACCGAATGGCTAACAGACAGAGTAAAGGAAAAATAATCCAACAGACCTAGAATTTGTAAACATGGGTGAAAGTTGGAGCTTGAAACCAGATTGAACGGCATAAATTCATAATCATTTCTTATTGTAATAATATTTTTTTATGTTTAATCATAATCAGAAGGGATGAGATTTAAAGAGCAATACTTGGTTTTTGATGAAAGTTTTATTGTTTGTCTATTTTGAGACTAAAAAGCATGAAATTAATTACTTTTTGTTAATAAAGGGATGTTATGTTGAACAATAATAAATGGCCAACAAAATTAAGGTCAGAAACTATGAAGCTTACTCTCCTCATCATAAAAACTACGACTATAACTTACGTCACATCCATCATGAAATGTTAATAAAATTTTTAGTTTTATTCATATGAAATGCTCAATAGAGATGTTATTATTCATCAGTAAAAAAGCATTTTCTAAAGAAGACAACAGAAAGGCAATGTCATTAGGTTCAAGAAAAAGTAAAATTCACTCTTCACCCAAGAGAAACCCATCAAAAGTAATAATAGAGCAATTCACACAGACAAATTTCTGCCGGTTGTTCTCCACTAATTCAATCCATCAAAGAGGAAGAAACGGAAACCCACAGCAGATCATAAACACCCACGAAAATTACAGCGGACATCCAAGTCCCCAAATAGAGAGGATAGAGAAGAATTTCCATTACGAACACCGTTCGTGACTCTACTAATCACTTCAACCTTCGAATTCCCCCAAAAGCTCTTGAAATATTCATGAAAATTCGGTGCGCGCAGTTTTGGAACTTTATCTTCAGCTCATTTCATTTCACTCTTTTTTTTCACGGGGGGGGTAGGACGGTCTCCCCCTTCACTTCATTATTTCGAAGGGGAGAGAATCCCCTGGAGTATGATTATTTTCTCCTCATTTCGAGAAGAGCCTCGAAAGAGGAATAATTAATTAGACAGATTAGTTCTTAAATGTGTTTCTGTCTGAGGAATATTTTCGCGCCACAGAGATAATCCGAGTTTAACTGTCACCGCCTCTGCATTTTTAATGAGGGACCAAGCTATGTTGGAAGATGAATGGTTATCCTGGTAATGTTTACCATCCATTAGAATGGCTAAGCCTTAAGCTTTTGTGCTGAATAATTTATCAGCTGGAGGGATGTTGGGAGATTATTGGATTGGAAATAAACATCTGCTTTTAGCCTTTTGAAAGATGTGCTCTGAAGTGGTATAGATCTATCTGGAAAGGGAGTCATTACTTTGACTTATGTAAGAGTAACATTCATTATATGAAACGATGAATTATTCTGTAACTATGTTTCCCGTAGTCCCAGTGGAATTCTTATTTGGGCAACAATGCTGAATTTAATCATAATTTCTTATGTTCTTATACTATCGTTCTTGTGAGGATATGTGAATGTTATAGTTGTTACTCACCAAAACGAAAAAAGGTAAGTAGAGGAAAGAAGTATGGTAGAAACTCTATATTCTTAATTTTGGTCTTTATAAGAGCAATCAATGCTTCGAGTGAAAACACAATTTGGAAATCACCCCTTGTTTAAAAGTGGGAATTGTGAAACGGATTAAAATAGGCTTTCACAGTATATTATTTTTTATATAAATGGAATCTTAAGCTTTTTTCTTGGAAGGCTAGAAAGAAAAAATGACTTTGGGGAGCGTGCAGCTTAAGCCCCTTTCCGAAAATAATCTACTGTTTAACTCTATCAATATAATTCTAAAATCTTCAATGGGAAGCTAGTATTTTTTATCATATCTGTGGATAGACAAGAACAAATATGTTTCTATTAACTGCTGAAAAGCTACATTTTGGACATTATAGTAAACGTTTCAGTTAAAAATAAAGAATAAACGGGATGAAAAGGTAGTAAAATTAAAAGGACAAATACAAAAAGTGAGTAAAATTTTATCATCAGAATTTTTTTAAATGCTTATTAATTTTGTATTTAAAAACTGTTTTCTATCCTAAAACTTGAACCATCTTAGAGAAACGTGTGAGATCATCAGATTTATAACTAAGTTATAACTGTAGCCGGCAACTAGAAAAACTTTTGACGTCGTACAATATTGTGGCGATTTTTATGGAAACGGGTTATTAACATTAAGTTTGGAGGTGATGGTAATTCATAAACACTGAAAAAAAAACGTCTTAAGCCAAATCTGTGTGACTATAATTTAGAATATGAACTTATTTTTATTTTTCTGTCAAAGTTTTTCTCGTTCCGGTCGGACTATGTGCGACCATCAGTTATTACTGAATATTTTCAAACTTTATCATCATTTTGATCAGGTAAACCAAATAAAGTGAATATTGCTAACCAACCAGTTATAATATCATTATCACATTCCAAATCAAGAATAACGGGTTAGAGAAAAACACCAGACAGCGCAATTTCCAATACCTACTATAATAATTTATACTTGTTAGAATGTATTAATTCTAGAAAGATGAAACAGAAATGATAAGAGCATACCTTCCGGTAACATTTACGAAACTTTTCTGGAAGATTCTCGTAGATTATCTTCTTTCGCAGCTTGGTAATTGTTTCCCATAAACAATTATCTAGCAGCCTACAAGGAAGACGGGATTAATTAAAAGCATTATCGGTTCACTAATGATTTATTTATCGCTTCGATCATCTTTGATTGAAAAATTCGGCGATGGATGATTTTTTATAAAGTTTTCTTGTTTTTCTGCTTAGATTTTTGGGGAAAGAAGAGGTAATGTGATGTGTGGAACATGTTTTTTGGAATTGTCCTGATTTTTTTAGTAGAGTGTATTTTGTGGTAGAACTGTTTTATTGTTTTTGTTATATGAATACCAGTTTTCGTGGTGCTTTGAGTGGTTTAAGTTTGTGGTAATAAAATGAAAATTAATTGGTTAAATTGCGTAAATAATTTAAGCTGTATTTTGTATTTTAAGTGGGTTTTATTTACGATTAGATTAACTTAATTTATAAAAATTTTTAATATTCACTATCACGTTTTGATTTACTATGAATAAGTTTTACTATACTAAAATTATTAGAATTTAAATTCAAACTATAAAAACATAATATTATGTAAAATGTGTATTGTTTTCTAACAATAGAATACAAAAAATAAGTTTTTTTTTGCTTTTCTTCATACTTAAAATGAAAAAGGAATTATACTATAGGAGAGATATATGAGAATACCACTGATATAGGAGAATACCACTGATATAGGAGAATACCACAGCTACTTACAGGTCACATTTTACACAGAAAAATATTTTATAAGATTTACAAGATTTTAATCATGGACATTTTTCTTCGTGGAAGCAAATTTCTAGCCTATTATCACGATTGTTATTAAAATTAAACCATAGATGTATTAAACTGCTTACATAAAAAGTAATTAAAATAAAATATTTTCCAAGACGGATTTATGAAGTTACTGACTCATTTACCAGTTCTTTTTATTGATATGGTTAAAAATTACATAATCGTACGTATAGAACATAATGCAGAAATTAATAGCTAAGAATTTCAACATTCGAATATCTTGTGTGAATAGAAATTTCTCTCAATTATTTTTTCTCAAAAATTTTGAGCAATCAATTGCATTCCTGGTCAGTGTTATTCCCGAAGGTCATACAAAACCCCAAAAAACATTTTAGAGGAATGCCCAGAAGCTATATGTTCTCAGACATAAGATTTCCAAATCCAACATTACCATTCGGACGCATATTTGAACGGAAACCTAACCACATACGGACAAAAAAAAGCAAACAGAAGCAATCAGCGATAGGCCGACGGTGGTGAAAGCTAGTTAAAAAATTCTTTATTAATGGACGCGAAATGCTAATTACCTCGACCGGACCTACGAAATGGATCAGATGACATAACTCCTCTTTCCTATACCCCTGTGGATGTTGCAGCCTTCCTTGCCCAGGGGCCCCGCTAATACAATTACTCGTAGAGGTATTGCATGAAGACTGAGCGTTGGTATGGCAATCTCATGGCTGTAACATGGTAAGTGGAAAACGACATCTGTAAGTCCCACTGAAAGATAGATAGATCTCTCCCAGAGAAACTATTGGAAAAGAGAACCGATAATTTTCTTCCTTTATGAATGGTTTTCTAAGCGGGAGCCTGCAACCACAAGAGAGTTCGTTCCCGTGTCTCAATTGGGGTACGTATCCAATGGTTTCGAATGGTGGTAAGGGGTCATTCATTAATTACGTAAGGGTCCCGAGGGGGAGGGGGGGGGTTTGGAAAAATCTCTACATACTCTCACTTGGGGGGGTCAAACCCATTCTTACGTAAGATTTTCCAAGTTAATGTAAACAAATTCCAATTATTATAATAAAATTACCATTGAAAACCCCCAGAAAAACTTAAAAATATGTAGTTGACAGCAAGAATATTACTTTTCTGTTGAAAAATAAAATTCTTTGATGTTTCTTGAATGATTTTTGAATGATGATGTTTCTTGATTTGATGTTTGATGAATTCTTGTTTGATGTAAAATCAAACTGAGAGTTTTAGTGCAACTGATCCTTTTCTAATATTTTGTTATTTTGAAAAACGAAATGGAATCTTACGTAAGAATAGGGGGGAGGGGTTTGAAAAATCTTACGTACCCTTACATGGGGGTAGGGGCGATCAAAAATTGCCAAAATCATCCTTACGTAATTAATGAATGGCCCCTAAGGGGAATTGGGAATCAAATACCTTGCGTGGACCGAACATGCAGAAGTTCAACCTTTTAAGGGTTTGGCAACCTTTTGTACGTAAATATCTAGTTATACAGATGATGAGGCTATCACGTTTGGGCATGATCATATACAGCTGATCATATACAGTCCATGGACACGGCCACTAAAGAAGGACTTCCAAGAAATTTTTTTTTGTTGTGTCGGAAAATTTTTCGAAAAAATATGTTGCACATCAATATGATGTGACATCATACAACATAAACCTACTTTATTCTTTCCAAGCCAGTTCCGATTCGGATAAACCAGTACTTTACGACTTAAGATTGTTGTTTTGAAGTTGACGAGAATTGGCAGTTGGATCTGTTTTTTTAAAAAATTACTTTGGATATAGAAGACAGAAGTAGATGTACAAGTATCGAAACTTTAGACGGACAATCTTGTCACCAGACCTACCATTTGCGAGGAGTTGATGACCACGCTTGGTATAATGAGAACGGACGTTCAATGTCCTCCCTTTACATATTACCTCTATGCAATTACTCGAATAACATTCGGAATTCATTTATTGCTGCGAGAACTGCCGTAAAGCTCATTTTGCAATTACCCTGGAACAGAGAAAAAAAAACGAAACTCACTCGCGACTCTGTGTACATACCCTCCAGATTTGTGATTAATTTTCCCCCTCTCTCCGCCGCTTCTTTTTTTCTGTAATTAACTTAAAACAAAACCGTTGCTGTTATCTGTCGACGATTATGTACCAAATTACAGGGTTAGCTGGGGGTCATGTGATCGCGGACCGTTAAAAAGACTCTCATTTACATATTAAGAACAATTACTTTTTCGGTGGAAAATGGAGTGAGGAACATGTAAACTGAGAGGGATGCCGAATTAAATTTTCTTTTCCGCTTTTTTTTTATCCTCATCGGACGATTTGTTCAGTGATTTTACATGTTTTTCTCTACTTGGATTGTACGATTTTCTTTTTGACATGATAAATTAATTTTGTAGATCTTCTTTCAATTGCGTAAGTTTGGGTTATTCCAGGTGTTTTGGTCTGGTCGTCAATCATGTGTGATGCACTTTTTTTTTTTTCCATTTATGTGTTTTGTATTGCAGAAGTTCCCATTTTGTGTTAATAGGGTTTAGTAGCAGTCGTCTGCTTAAACGGACCTTATAGGAGGATTTTAATGCTGTATCATAATTCCACAATGCTCTATTATTATCTTATGTAAATTAGAATAGAAAACTGTAAATGATAGTTAAATTTAACTTCTCGCAAGTTAATTCATACTTTGAATAGTTATTCCACTTTTTTTACAAAAAATAATTATTTCAAAAGTTATATTCGATTACATCTATAGATTATTAAGAAAATGTAGAAATTAATTGGTATTTGACTTAACCTTTGTTAAGGACTTCTTTGGTATATGAAAAGTTTCTTTGAGGAAGCATGTTTTGTTATTCTTTTGTATAAAAAATTAACTCTAACTTTGCATCTCTAATCATCACAAAGAAAAATTAATGAGCTATCTTTACTACTTATTCAACATTTCAAGATATTCAAAAGCAGTAGTTTTGAGTTTCAAATTTTGAAATATGAAACCAATAAAGAATATTTTAGAGCGTGTACTTAAAGAAACATCCTATTAATTAACTTATTATTTAGAAGAAAAAGCTTAACGTTTTTGTTACTCAGTAAAATAACTTTTAATCCTTTCAGTCCTAGACCGCCTAAGATTCCCATAAAATCATGTTAAATTTGGGGCACCTAGGACTGAAAGGGTTATATCTATGTAGTATGTGTAGTATATCTAGTAGTTGTCATGTGTGAGAATTCTATCACTGTCCGGTCTTGTGCCTACGTCTGGCTACTTCCTTTGTATCAAATCATCCAAAAATCAAGCTGCTAATTTCTTCTTTTTCCTATTGACTCTGAGTCTACATATAACAAAAAAAAATTATTTCTCAACCACTCAAAGTAATCTTTTTAGGTTCTCAAGATGGCTCCCAGTTCTGTACCACCACCAAAAAGAAAGCCCACGTGAGGTATTTCCTCCCAAACTTGGCGATCAAACTTTAACATCCCAATTTGGCGACATCCATTGAGATAAAACATCCCTCGGACACTCTCATTTACAAATCAATCAAGATAAGTGGACGCATCTTCGGCTCTACAGGTAGGTCTTCTTCTTCGTACTCTCTCTCAACCAATCACCTCGACCACAATCACAAGCCGCCATTAAAAAGACCCTGTACTAAACGCGCGCTAATAAATCTTCATCCCTTGCGCGGCTCGAATCGGGACGTAATTTCTACGTAATTGCTACCTTGGTGTCACATGTGCGAGCGACGTATTTAAAAATAATGCGCCCGTCGCGATTAATCAAGGGTCGATCATTCTGTCACGGGGGCATTTGTCGGGGCCTGTAATAGCTTTCTTCCAGAAAAGGTCCGGCAAGGCATTTTGCATACTATAGCATAATTTCAATTATCGAGGAGTCACTTGGATTGGGCATGTTTTTCTTTCGAGTTATTACCCTCTTGAGGGGATTAGTTATGCAAGGTGTTCCTTGATTGCTCTTGTAAGGAAAGATGTCCTGTCAGGAGTACTTAATATGAAGACTATTGTATGCGTGTAGTGTAGAACCGTGGTATCTTTGTCGGGGTTAGTTCAATAGGCTCCGACAGGAGTGGCTTTCCAGTCTGATAGGTTATTAGTTAATGGGGTAGGTAATTTTGGGAAGGTTTGTGTGATGAAGAGACTATCGCCTTCTCACAATGATGGTTTTGATGCTGGATGATGATGCTTAACGAAATGGTGATAATTTGGACAAAGGAAATTCATTTCTTTCTTGGATATGTTTATGTGTTTGGAGACCGTCAAATTGCTATATGTTTCACCACGATCTTCAAAAGGAACAGAACTTCCCTATTTATAAAGTTCATCTTATTGCTGCCGTGTACCATGTTGTTAGTTAGATATTTTAGCTTTTCCACCATCGGCTGGGAATAAGGTCCTGTCGTTAAAATTACATCTGTGGAAATATAAATTTCTGTTAATTCATATTTTCCTTCACTGCTAATTCGTTTCATTCATTCTTCTTTGAAACGGGATAGTTTATAATACATACGTCTATTTACGATTAAAGGTTTGCTGGAAACAACATACATTTTGCTATATTTACACAAAGATTTTAGTAACCGAAAATTTTCTTACGTTTGGCTTTATTTTTATCCGTATATTCACTAGATTGTATCAAGATTGCAGGTTTACATTAAGAGATAAATTACTGAAAATTATATGTACTTAAAATGATTTTATACTCTACAATGTATCAATTACACTCCTTTGAATTTACAATCGTGAACTACTACGAGATACTACTTAGTAAGTTTTATGAGATGTTCTCTTACTGAATTTTAAAGAATTCCCACCTTAGGAGGAATGATTTCCATTGCGGCACTGTACCTATTTATTTAGAGACCTATCTCATTCTTGCTTTACATTCCATTCCTTTATTGTCTTAAAGACCTTCACTAACACCACTACAACCAATCATCTCTTCATGAACATGAATAAGTGCTAAATCAAACTCACCCAGCCTTTCGCAAAACCCATATCACTATTGGCAATTACACGGTTCACACAAAATCCTCGCGGTGATGCCCATAACAATAACTCATTCCCTCTCAAAGAACGGCACCATTTTCTTAAAGACACGACTTGTATGCTCTCCACATTCGATTATGTATGAAGATGAAGTGAACAAGACCGTGATTCGGATTGATACTTTTAGGTTAGGTATCGAATATTTTTAGTTCATATATATTTCAAGTATACTTCATGGAATTATGGTAGAACACATTTACGTATCCTTAGCCCGATTTATTCGATTTCAGTTGTTAGAATTGGATATTTATAGGAATCCGGTCACGTTGATCGGGGTTCACATACGGAAATTTCTCAATGTTAGGGCATCGATGTTCTTTTTAATCGTAATAAAAAAGTTCGTTCTATTACTCTAAATTTTTAGTTATAAAATTTTTGAAATATTCCTTTTGAGAGAAATGGGTATGAAAAAGGAAACGTTACACAAAAATTGAATAATTAATTACCCTTTATGAGAGTAAATTGTAACTTTTGTGTGCTTTCGGAATGATAATCTTCCTAGTAAATACACAAGTTTATATTAATTGGACGTTTATAAGTATAGGTGGAAGCTTTCATTCAAGTTCCTTTTTAAATGATGCTATAGCATCATTATACTATAGTATAACTAGTATAGTTTGCATAGTATGCTATAGCACTAGCCAAGGTGGGTCTCACCTTGCCATAGGGTCAACGAGGTTGTCTTGAAAACCCTTCGCCAAGGTTAAATGGGTTGGCGGGGTAAGGTTATGACTACGTTTTTTGAACCTTACATTGCTATTTGGGAAATAGCTTGCATCCAGTGATGACTGAAAGGCTGAGTGGTATAGTGTAAAACGGGCCTAAAGAACCTTTTCCACTGGTGAAAATGACGACATTTTCGTCACTCGGTGATTCGTCCGTTGGTCTTGCCGGATTGCCATACCGCAACAAAGCGCAAAAGTGGAAACTGGCGAACTTAAATGTTGATGCCTTGACTGTAAAAATTCGATACTTAAAATTACTCGATACTTTTGGAATCGATACCTAAAAATATCGATTCCTCCCATCACTCTTCATTATACCGTGGATTGAATTCTAAGCATGGGTCCCTACGGAACACTTGTACCGGGTCCGCAAAATAAATCGTCTGGTTTTTGAGAGGGGGTTGAAGAGGGAGAGAGGAAGGCACGCAATGTCGTCCGGGTTATTTATGACTTCGCGACAATATGCGAGGTTCGGAACTAGTTTGAGGCATGGCATCAAAGACAAATTGGCCGCCTAGTGATTAATTATGTCAGTTATTGAAGTATGGCTTTTTCTTCTTTATTTTTCTCTATGGGACTGATGGGAGTGTGTAGGATGGACCTAAGAGACTTTCGCTTGTTGGTTTTCTCTTGTTTTGGTGCTTAGATTTTTCTGAAGGAGTAGGTTTTCAGTATTTTGATCCATTTAGGATTGATTGAGCATAGTTTAAAATGAAATTGGATTCTTATTTAATTTAAGGTGGAAATTGTCCCTCAAATGAAGCGTAAAAATAATTTTTTCATGTTTAAAAATTAAATTTTTATTGATTCCACAACTTGTAAATGAGTCAAACTATCTAGGGACCATGTTTAAGTGAGAAAATAAATTATGTTGAAAAAAAATTAATTAGCTTTATAGTTTCAGTTATTCATTGAAATTTTTTTCATATATTTAAATGTTCATATCGTGACGTGACCTGGTCCTCTGTCAAGAAAACATATATGGGCATCGAAGACCTTGTCTCCCTTAAACTGTTGTGCCAATTAATAACAATAGCCCAACTTCATTTAATATACGATTACAAAGATGATTGTGATATAATATAAGAATAAATATATTACTGAATTGGGGAGATTAAACGTTATTGTATCAAAACTTAAAATTTTTAAAAAACATTTATTCTATGTTTTGTAATAAATATGTACTAGTAAAGTCAAGATATAGTACCCAAATAATAGGATAAGAATTACGACTATGTTAGCTAAAATGTGTTAAATTCTACTTCCTTTAGTTTTATTATAAAGCTATTTTAGTTAAGGTTTGAATAGCGAATCTATTTTTGGTGATAACGACCAAAATGCCCCTGTTATTCTAAAATCCTTTACTTTGGAATAATCTATAGGAGGTATCTTTTAAGAGAGTTAAAAGTATTATTCAAATAGCTTTTCATTATTAGGTATTTCCTGTCTCTTATTTAAAACCTTTTTACTTCTCATCAAGCATTAAATGAATTTAACTCATCTAATTCCAAGAAACAATTCATAAACTCATTAGAATATTTGTATGATGAAAACCTATCCATTATCTTTCAAACAACTTTTCAAAAGAGCATTAAAATAACTTTTGCAACCATTAAATTTGTGCAACATAGTTCAAGTTTGGACTATATCTGGGTCAAGAAAAAAAAACCATCAAAGGAATGGGATTATACATTTTGAATTTGACTACATAGTAATATGTTTTTGACGAGTCCTTGATTTACTACAGACAGGAAATGAATAATGAAAAATCAAAGATGACTGAGTAGTCACAAAATGTGATGCACTGTAAACCAGCGTTTCAAATCGGAAATTCTTTGGACTAATTTTACGGTGAATCATTCAGATAATCGCCATGAGAGCTTGGAAAACAATGTTCAGGGCAGAATTACAAACAAGTGTGGTCCAAAATGTGGTTTCACAAAAAAAAAGTTAATCATAAGTCTTCTGGAATCGTTTATAAAATTTTCAATGAAACCGAAATGAATGTTTACGATAAACTGTTTTCTGTTTGAACTTGATTACATTTGAGGTGTTTAGAAAACTCCTTGTCATGAATCTGGATTTTAAGAAGGGAAGTTATCCACTTAAAAAAAAGGTAGGTGGGGTTAACCTTTTTGGGAAGCGTGCCACTATTTTGAAAACAAAAACTATGCGTGCCACTTCCACTTTTTGCCAAATTTACCAAAAAAGGGAAAACTATACTGTTAATGGACTGATTGTGGGAATTTTAAGCTAGTAAAAAAATTTTTTTTGAGGAAGTCTGAGTCTCCCTTAAAACTGACTTAAACCGTATTCTTCTACTCTAGGTATTTTGAAAATTACTAAAATCAATAACATCTGAAAAATGTATATCTATCAAAAAGCTATATGTAAAACCTCAATGAAAAGAGAGTCAAAGAAATTTTTAAGATATTTAATAAAGCTGGTTCTAAAATAATTAAGAAACTGTAACAATCGTGGTGAATATGCTACTGTCAATCAAGCATCTGAACAAAAAATTGGCTTCAATGAAATATTACATGTAAGGTATTTAAAATATAGCCAAGGAAATTATAAACGAAGAGAAATAAATAAACACCGATTTGGATAGTAAAAACAAGTATTAACAATATAATGTATGGAGGGAGACCCAAAATACAATCGAAAATCCTATTTGTCATACATAGATGCGCTTAATAACTAACTCCCTAGGAGAAATTATGTCAAAAGTAAACATTTTTATGCACACTTCATGATTTAAGTTATTTTGCTTAACTAAAAACAAAATTCTCAATTCTTGTTTTGTCTATTTGAAGACTAGACTTCAAAAACGAGCTAAGTGCCAAAAAGTAAATTTCCCGTAATGCATCATTTTAATTTTGATTCTCCATAGAAATACACGTAATAAGTCATCTTTCAGGCCTTTTTTGACCTACTAATCATGGTCGTGGCACTTAGCTGGATTTATAGGGTGTTGGTGATGGTACTTAGATTGGCTTTTCGGGTCTAACTCAACTAATTTTTTTTTTTAGTTTTGGCACTTAGCTTTTTTTTTAAAGTCCAGTCTTCATTTATTTAAAAAAAAGCTGCTTGAGAAACAACTGGACCCACGTAAATTGATTTAAGAGAACAACTTTTGACATTTATTCAGTCTTTACTGCTACAACTACTGCGGACTAGGTGCAGTACATGGAGTACATTGCATTTTAAGTAGTAATAAAATGCAAATTGTCTGGTTCCTGGTTCTATTTTGTTCGTCTGTTGTTTCCGTGGAAATTAAAAATTCATGTCACAGATCTTTGAGTCCCGTGAGAAAATCGTCTCCAAACGCAGCCATTAAACGAAACTTATTTGATGAAGCTGATAAGAAAAATTTCGCATTCTAGCAGACTTATTGGACGTTTTCGGGAACCAAGTTCCAAAAACAAATGTCACTTCGTCTGGAAGAACGACACACGCCATCCCCAGTAAAACCAAAGACCGCTCGTATAAAATATGCAGACTGTAATAATTCTCAAAACACCCCTTTCGAAGGGAAATAATAATCGCCGAAAATCATAAAAGAAAAACAAACAACAATGTCTGCTCACGCAACTAAACACACGTCACGTAATATATTAAAGACGCAGGTTTTCAATTTTTGGGTCACACAGAAAAAAAAGAGGTCGAAGCTACGTGACCAGGTCGTCGGAGAGCCTTTTGCGACCTCTTTTGCACATTCTTCCCCCCTCAATTTAAAAAAATTGAAACCCACATCCGATTGGTCGGTTGTTTTGGCCAATGGAGAGCGCTGTGGGCCGAATTTTTGGGCAATATTTCCAACTCCTGGCCAGTAGTTAAGTGTTATGTAAATAAGGCGGGAACGGACTAGTAGACCGTTCCATTTCTCTTGTTTTCTTCGTCATTTAATGTAGGTTGTTATCTGCTGGATTTGAAATTGATGGAGTGAAGCCTTGTCGATGGCTAATTGCTTCAATTTTCCGAGCCGTGTGATGCAACCCCTTTCACCCACATTCGGCGCGAGCGAGGTTCTTTTTGTTGTTGCTTCTGCATTCGTCCCGACGCGCGTTCTGCTTTAATTTATGGCGTTCTCTGACCCAGTAATGTAAATAAATAATTGTAATGATGTAAAGCCTTTAAGGCGATATTGAGTGAGTGGGTAAAAAATTGGGGGAAAAGGAAACCTTTGAAAGAATGCCGCCGCTTCCGTTCTTGCGCGCCCTCTACAAAACAACGCTTGAAAATGTACCATTTATTATTTTAAGTCATACCATTCGTCTAATGGTCTAAGTATCAATATCAACCTTTCTTTTGAGCATTTAAAGATTTACAAGACTCCAGCAAGAAAATGATAAGGAGTGTTTTTCCATCCATTTAAAAATATTCCAAAGTGAGCGAAATCCTCTCTTTTAAGTGAAAAAAGACTATTTTGAAGAAGAACTATTCGTATAATGAAACAGAGTTCAGGAACTATTTTATTATATAAACAGTTATGTCTACAAAAACACCAGAGAGTATTTATTTTTTAGTTGAAAACAAGATTCTTGTGAATTCTTGAGAATTTCTCAGTTAACTAAATAATAATTAGTTAATAATTAATACATTATTTTATTTCTCTTCTCTTGAGAGTTTTGGTCTAATTCTATTTTGGTGATAATTCCTTTTGGATGTCCTAAACTCTACCATTAAACATTCTTATTCCCTTCATAAGAAAATGTTGACTGTGATAACAACCATTACCAATATAACCGTTTATCAAAGACAGCTAATCCTAGTGGAATATCCTGAATCCCTATATGCATAAATTTTATTTTATAAATGACTTATAACGTAATCTCTTCTACTATAATGACCCTAAAAGTTTTGTAAAAATTTTATAAGTGTGTGGAATTTTAGGTTTAACTTTGAAATTTATTGCAAAGATGAAAAAAAATCTTTAAAATAAAATAATTTTAAACTCTTATTTGATATATGAAATGAATTTTAGTTTTCTCCCCGAACAATAAGCGGGACGAATCAGGATTTTAACAAAAAAAAAATCTGCGTGTCGGTACCTATCATAATTTTAAATAATATTGCAAGGTGTTTCAACAAGTCCACCCAAACTCTGAACAGCCAGATTTTTAGCGTGGCTTAAAAAATGCCCAAAGAACTTACTTCTACGACCCATAGTTTTCGAGAAAATCGCGACAGAAAAGCCATGACGTTACATCCGGTTTTAAAAAAAAGTTTATGGAAAACGGGAACATGGTTATTTGGATATGTTTGCACACTAAGATTTTAAAAGTATCTATTGCACATGCATGCGCGGACCGTGGAATGAAATAATTAAGCTTATATCAGATGTGACGTCATATTTTTCGAAAAATAAAAGTCGTCTTCGAGGGGTAGTTCTTTGGGCGAGTATTATTCAATTCTCTCTTTGTTTTTAAAAATTTATTAGGTATTCTTTGTGACTGAAAAAGATGTCCTTTAGTTCTTATACAACACAGCTAAATTTTTCGTTAAATTTAATTTGTGTTATCTTTATCAAACATAACTGCACAAAATATCTTGAAGTGTCCAAACTACGTCTTTCCACTATCATTCAAAGGACTGCATTGACATTAAAAGGAGATACATTTCATTCTACACAAGGAGACGAATTAGAGAAAAGTCATTTATTTCTTCGGCGTACTTTCACGATTATATTTTTCTTCTTTCGAATACCTCATCTAGCTATTGAGAAGAATATTCTTCATCTAAATGACGAAAGCTCTCAGAACGACATGATCTTCGGATCCTGTCCAACAACCATTTAGCAATCGCAGATATCATTCCTTCGATTTGATTGATTAAGATTTTACGAGTAGGGAAGCTATCTTCAATGGTAATTTGTGTTCATAAAGTCGGTAATTATTTCTATAGTAATCTGTCGCATCGTGACGAAGTTAGAGGAGAAGATACGTTTAATTCCGGTCATCAGACGGACCGTTTTGGGAGGATTATATAGGACAGGTATGGGCAACCTTTTCGAATCCGCGGGCCGTACTCAAAGATTATAATGTCGTGGAGGGCCAAAGAGTAGATAATAGGTAATATTCTTTAAGTAAAAAAATGAGGCCTTTTATTATATATATTTATGAAGTTTAATTCTAAAGTTAAAAATTAATCTGGACTTGTACAATACCTAGATTACATAAAATAATTATAATGAAGTTACATTAATCTGGACCAGGCGCGGATCCAGCACGGCTCCAATGGGGGGGGGGGGGGCACTTCTTCAGACCATCATCTTTATCTTTTGAATAAAATGTCAAAATTTTGGGAATTTTCTACAAAAGTATCACTCAAGGTCCCCTTTTGGTACCGCTGGGGGTCCTCCCCCAGAAAAATTTTGTAAATTTGACCTGTAAAAGTAGGTTTTTAACTCATTTTGAGTACTTTTTGGGACTTTTTTTTCGTACTTATGAATGATTTTTGGGTCCAAGGGGGGGGGCACTTTCCAGAGTGCCACTCCCTGTATCCACTCCCTTCTATTCGCCACTGATCTGGACTAGAATAATATTACATACAATAATTATAAAGTTAGTTACATTAATCTATAATAGATTAGTATTTTGATTAGAAACAAAAATTATGTTAAAGTTACAAAAATCTGGACTAGAATAATATGTGATTTTGAGTACAATTTTTAAAATGTTCCGCGGGCCGGACCAAATGACGTGGCGGGCCGGATCCGGCCCGCGGGCCGGAGGTTGCCCACCGTTGATATAGGATATACGTGAAACCCTCGTTTCAAATATAGTAATCACGGGTAGTGTTTTCACGAGTAATTTCTGGTGGATTAAGTTGTTTGCTTCGATTGGAGATTGGTAATGATGTGAGGGTAATGTATTTGATAGCAATTGTGTGAGAAAGGTGGAGATACTATTCGAAATTACAGTAGAACATTCATTGACAGAAGGAATTGGGCCTCCATCGAAAACTCCGGATAACAGACAAAGATTAAAAAATGGTCGTCAGGCGAATGCAAAAGTAGGGAGCTGAATTGAAGTTTATAATTATTGTATATTTCTCTTTAAAGATGTCAAGTAACTGTTGTTTAGAAAAAAAAATTATTCACTTTTTTTGCATTAAAAGTTTGAATTTGGTAATCCAAATAATTAATTTCTTTATAATGGACCTTTTTAGGTAGGTATCTTGGTCTTAAATAAGTTCTACTTTTCAATGTGTTTTTTTTTCTCTATAATGCGTTTTTCCACCATTTATTTTGATCTTTAAATTTGTATGAGTTAAAACAAGTGAGATTATGAGTTTAAAGATGGAATAAAATTTTTCGAAACGTTTTACTTAAATAATTTGAGATCAGCAAATGGAAAACAAATATTTACTTTAAAAATATGCTTTAAAATAATATAAAAGGTTTTAGTACTTTTTAAATTTAATTTTTGAAACTTTCTATTAAATTAATATTTTTAAAATGAGGAATTGATTAGTAATGTAAAGAGTTTTAGTTATTTTAAACTGATGTTAAGTTTTAAAAACTCTGTGTTGTGAACTCAATGGTTAATCGTTGCATAAAGTTTCAGAATTCTAGACAAATTATCAGTGTTAAGTTTTTAAAAATGTATCCCAGACCCCTTTTTTCCTCTAGTTAACAAACAGTAAGTCGTGGAATTTCGTTAAGAATGGCATTTAAGTTTTAATTGTTTTTCAATTCTAATAACGATAACATCCAAACTAATCAAAAAATACTATTGTTCAAATATAGAGATCTCAAATCCAATTTTCAACATGAATCATAACGTTGATCTGCTCAATTAAAAACACAAAAGGCTTTGTAAGAAATAGGATTAAACTGCTACCAAGAAAAAACAACGATCTTAAAAAAACCAGATCACCCGTACAAAAAGGAATAAAATTTCCCAACATCTTTAAACGTTAAAAAAAAAAAACAATCCTGACCTCAAAGGCCTGCCTGATCAAGTCCTTAATACGACTTGACAGAAGTAATCACAAAATGCAAGCAGATAACGTTAAGCTAATAACGAAACTCTGTCAGATCAGCCACTCCTCCCGTATTTAAAAAGTTAACGAGAGCTACCAACAACAGAGAAGGTATTTGATAAAGCTAATTTCGTATAGGAACTTCTCGCTTTGTTTTTCCGAAGAGGGGAATGTCCAGCCCAAAAGTCGAGGGTGGGGCCGAGCAATATGCCAGTCCTGGACTTCGAAATTTCTGTAAAGTAATTAGCTCGCTGCCACCTTGTATATCTTCCCCCATTTTAAAATAAATATAAAATGATCGGTGGATAATTTGTCTTCGAACAATGTGATCCCAGACCATCATACATCATGGGAAAGCCAATCTAAAGAATGTTTGAAAAGTTAAGATAGTAGTGGGGCAATTTGTTAAATGGTTCTATTAATTATACCTTCGCCCACACTTTAAGTAAGAGGGAACTTTTGTGTCGGGTCAGTGGCTACTTGGAGCAGGTTTTGTTTTAGGAAGTTTTTGAGGTTTTTTATCTAATTACTCATTGTTTCGTTCTAGCTATAACGCCTTTGTTAATATCTTTCTTACTACTGCATTCCCAAAGGTATTGTTGCAGGGTTGTCTTTTCATCAGTTATTTATCAATCGTAGAAAATGGGGTTTGGAGGATTAAGAAGATTCGTTTTCAAAGAGGAAATGAAAAATAAACATAAGATATTGAGTGTTAGAGTTTAAGCTACATCTAGTTTTTAACGAAGATCTTTTAAAAAAATTACAAGTATCCTAATACGTATTACACAGTAACAGTAGGTATTCAGTAACGTTTTTCAACATAAGAATTTCTCTTACTCACAATTTAGTTTGTACGAGTTCTAAATTAAAATCAATAAATATTTTTGCTCCTCAATTCTTTAAGGCTAACTTTGTATTTTAAGATAAAGTTAGAAAAATTATAAAAATATACAAAATTTTCACTTGTTTAAAACATTAAAAGATTGCATTTTTAAAAGAATACAGGGTAAAATTTAAAAAATATACAGGGTTTTCCCCAAAAAAGTTTAAGCCTCAATGATTTTCTCTAATATTTTATTGAAATGAATTTTAGTTAATTTTAAATATTTAGTTTAAATACATTTGTAACAAAACTGAAACAAATTTTGTGTTTTAAAACTTAGTAGTGCTAAATTCTAGCTGAATAGCCATAGTTTTGTTTCAGCCTGTAAAGAATTCAAAGTTTCTTTATTAAGCTGATATATCCCTAAAAGAGGGTCACATTTTGAGTACCTATTTACCCTTTAAGCTTTAATTTACTAACTATTTTTTGTGTTACTTCCATTATCTTCAGAAAACAATTTATTCATACATTAATGCATAATCTAAATTTAGGCTCACAGGGTCTTTGACCAACAGTAGCTTTTGCTCACGTCTTTAAAACAGCTATCAGGGGAACTAAGACGCAAGAACGTGCCTTTGTTTTAGCCCCAAAGTGATCTTCGTGGAGATCCTTGCCACCCTTGAGATTTTATGGTCACCTCTAAGGATTATCCTAAAGCGGTTTTCTCTACCCTTTAACAACACAAGAAAGCCCGCATTACGCATAAAGAATAAAGTTCGTTCTTTGTGTAATAAGAGTAATCAACTATTGTACTTTTGCAAATGATGGTTTTGCATCATTAAGCAACTTTCTCTGGTGTTCGGATATTTTTAAGAATACAAGTCACGTAATGAAGTCAATTTGCAGCATTGATCTCATTTGATTATTACCCAAAAGTATATTTAAGTATTTGCTTGCACATACCAATCATTTGTTTCCAAAGGGTGCTTTCTAAAGAATGCAATTGATCCCTAAGGAGATATACTTTTTTTCCACCTTGGGGTTTCTTCAATAACTTGCTTCATTTTTTCAAGATTTGAATGACATACTTAATGCATTTAAAAAAAACTTAATTATATGCTACAAATGCTTCCAGTCAGAAATTAATACCAGTTTTACACTTAGACCTGAATTTTAAACGATTAAAATTGTATTCTATCATTTCGAAAGGAACGTTTTAGTGTTTTTAAATTGCTGTCCTTGATTTGATTTTAATTGTCTTTTTATTTGAAATTCTAGAATGTTCTCTCTTTTACAAGCATTGAATGATTACATTCGAAAATATAGTTTTTGATCTAAATGAATATGAGGTAAAATAATTTCGATTGTAATATCAGCGTTAATGAACATAAGGTTTACATTGCAATCAAACATTTTTTATTCTTGTGTACTTCGAGGGAATATCTTATTTTTTACTTAATTTAACATAGAGGAGTTATAATACAATGAAAGTTTAATTTGGGGTAAAAAATAATACGTATTTTCTGAACTGTAAAACAAAAACAACAACAGGGTTCATTCAAGAACAACTTATATAATTAATACATCGGCGTGTAAGAGTACGCACAGACAAGATCATTGAAATTTTTGTAGCGAGAATCATGTAATTTATCTTACTCTTTATCACATGACATTTATGTGCTAAAATTTATAAATAAATGCTTAATTTAATATTAGAAAGCTTACAACCCCAGGGAAGCTGAAAACTAGCCTTTGTAAATTCCTGGAAAAGTAACACTGTTATTTTTCATGGATTTTTCAAGGAGATTGAATCCTGTTCGGAACATACTAAAAGAGGGGTGGCAAGAGTCTTCCAATTACGAAGACAGTGGTGCATTTTTATGCAATTTATGCCAAGTTTTCAGGGGGCGTCCGTTCTGCGTACTTTTAGCTGCCACATTGGGTAAAAAGTACACGGAAAGTTTATGGACAGGAGTTATATTGAATTAATACCGTCCAAGTCCTAGTTTTTTAAAAAATATAATTTTTCATTAATGAAATTTACGATGGTCAATTTCATTTTTAAAAAATATTATTGACCCTTTCAAGTTTTCATCCTAATAACTTTTAATGGCTTTTTATTCATCATCACCAATCTTTATTCATTACTTATCCCCATTTTTTCCGTGTCCTCTAATCAAACAGCTCAAAGTACTGATAACATCCTATAACACTTTACCTGTTAGCCGATGTCACCCCCAACGATTTTTTTTCACTCATTCATAATAAAAAAACACCCAATAAAACCCCTAGAAAATAGCATTCGATTAAAATTATTACCCCATATCATCTACCACTATCTCTCTTTCCAAGCAGTTGGTCTCAGTCAGAAGCTGCAATCCAAAGTCGCGATATAATTAAAGGAATCAAACCACGCATTACACATTTCAGGATGTATCAAAAAGTGAAAGGTGATGAAAAGAGAGTGACCCTAGCTCCTTGGAAGTAGCCCCAGCTTTCTGTAATGGAAAAAAGAAATACACCTCATACGCGATCTTGACCTAGAGTTCACTTCCCGTTTAACTTCCAACCCCTGACGGCTACATTTATTCATGCTTGTCACAAATGCCAAATATCAGGCAGAAAAGGGTTAGGTTTTTTTCTTTGGCAGGCCAAACTTTGATATATATTTTCTCGTTTATATTTTTCCCCGCGACCTCTTATAACAAATACCACCGTAGAATTCATTATATGTTGCCGAGCCTTGTAATTTTATAATTCGGGATCTCTTTCTATAAGGTATTGTTGGAGGTGTCATGCCTTTATTTGATTTCTTTCGTTCGCAAACTGTAATGAATTATTAATTTCCCCGTTTTCTATCGGCTCGTAACCGTAATGCATGTTTTATCGAGTTTATTGTGATGGAAATTGTGTTTATGTGAAGGTTACGCTAGAAGCTTCGATTGTTTCTTAAAGGAGTTGTTCTAAAGTTATGTCACACTATTTTCATGGCGTTTAACTCCTCCCTATACCCTCATGGTTTGGCATACATATTCTAGAGCATTATTTCTCAACCGGTAATTTCTGAACCCTTAGGAGTTTGCAATAATTATACTGTAAAACTTTATGTGAAAAATAATATCATAAATTAATACACTGTTAATGAAAAAACGGTTATCAACGGGAGGGAACTACCCATGGCTCCATTTTTTATTATTTTAGAATGGATTTGCTAGGAGAAAAAATATTGGAAAACCACTATCCTCTAGAGTCAATAGTATTATTACTCACAAACTACTTAAAATATTAAATTATAATTAACATTAACTTATAATAACTGTTAAGGTATAAAATAAGCCCATAAATAGTTAAAAATCTGTTCTACTTAATTTTCTCACATCCTTTATAACAAAATAACTGTATAAAAATTTAAACTAACAAGCGTTAAGTTTTGAATAAAACCTCAAATTAATATAAAAAAGTGTTAAGGTGAAATTTGAGCCTTGAATTTAGGGAAAAGTGAAATTAGGGAAATGAAAGGAATGCTAATCTAAAAATTATCTCACACACATTTTTTAAATTATATTAAAATTATTATAAAGTAAAATTATACTCAATCTAAAAAACAACTAGCACAAGAGTTCTTTCAAATAACCAATAATGAGTTTCTGTTTTCTTCCATCTCTATATAAAAAATTGATGTTTTAGTAACTCTTAAGAAACTCAAAAGCTTTATCCTTTAGGCTAACATTATCGAAGAAATCTTTTAATAGCAATCAAACCTTCCAAAAATAAAAATTATTTGTCAAAACACTTCCAATCACTTAGCCGATAAGACGACATCCACAGCGTTATTTCCGATTTTTTTTACCTCATCAGAATGTCGATTCCAGTTTTAAGTCATCGTTTATCAATCTGGGTTAATAGAATCCTGTCATGATTATTAATTAATCACCATCTAATCCTCTTCCTTCTTCCTTTACTCGCCAGTCGAAAAATGTATCAAAACTCCTCGACAAGCCTAAGAAGAATCATCATCAGATAACCCTTGCTGTCGATCAATTTCATCGTATTTCCAAAACGTCAGGATGCATCTTTTCACCCATCTAGCACTTGTCACTAACCCCAGGCCCACCCGATTATAATCTTGAATGTATTCACCGCAATGGGGGGAAACGGTGGCGATATGTGAAATTGGAGAACCTTCTAGGGGATTAACTAGGGATAGTTTTGAACTTAGGAAGGGCTGCTTGTCTTCTTCAGAGACGATAAGGTCAGTTTCTGTTCGGTGTGGTCTTCGGAGGAGATGTGTCTATCTTCTTATCTCCCATCAGATCGGGGATGATTTTTTTCCAGTGTTGCGTAAAAAAAAATAACAATGGAAGTAAATGTGTTTGCACTGAGGTGAACATATTGTGAATGATCTGACACCTCTGTTTCTCGCGTATCAAAATGTTGCTTTTTTACGTTTTTATTTTCTTCTGGGAAATGTTTGATCTTATCTCGTGAAAAATCGACGTTAAATAGACATATCTGGATAGTTTTCTTATTTTTGGACAGGAGAAAAACTTTTTGAAATCTGGAGATGGACGACTTATTTAACTGACTATTTCTTTAAAGAATGTTTTGTAGTTATTCTTTTCCTGGTGCTTATTGTGTAGTATTTTTTAACTTCTTTATTTAGAACTGAAATTAAAATTTAAAGGTTAAATATATTAAAATCCCTCTTTCAAAATTAAAAGTTTAGTTCTTTTATATACCTAATTTTTGACTTCTAAAAATATTACAAGGAATTGATTTTAAAGTTAAAAAATTACATTCTTTATTTTTTATGTTATAATTATTAAATATAAATCATTTTTGTTTATTAATATGTCTTATATATACCTTAAAAATAGGCATATCTTAAAATAGTATCTACTGTGTAATAGTAATAACCTTTTTAGAAAGTGGATAAATACCTTCTCCAAGACTGTAAAATTATGTATAAAAATTTCTTAAGTCCAAAAGAGATTTTTATGTTTTTCTACTAAACCATACACTTACTAGGCACTAGGCATACAAAAAAAGTCTCAAAACGATAACCATATTTCCTTTGGCTTTTCCATCTCGAGGTAATCAATATCAATTCAATGAAACAACACATATAATATTTCATCAGTGCATAAGTTACTAATAGACTCTATAGGCAAAAAATGAGAATTCTTTTATTTTCACTGCTGCATTGGTGCCAATTCAGTGAAACTGTATTTTATTTCTGTAAATATTTTTTTTACTCAATTGTTGCTATATAATAATTTATAAATTATTAGCAATGTCAAATGAGAAAAAAATTCAACATACTTCAAGTATGAATTATAAAATAACTGTTAAATATGTATTTAAATCGAGGAATCACTTTACAACTACCAATGGACTTAATTACTATTTTACACAAGACTAAATTTGAGGCATAACATCATTTACGTACCTCTATTTAGGAACATAAGTACCTCCTAACACAGTGGTTCCCAAGGTGGGCGGTACCACCCTCTGGGGAGCGTTGAAGATTTATAGGGGGGGTGACAAGTTGATAGAAAACTAAGATGGGAAGTAATGAGTAAAAGGGAGCGTTGACTATACTTTCCATTAATTGATAAATTGCTATTTTTATGTTAGAAAATATTCAAAAAACCTTCAAAAGTTGTTTAAAATTACTTTTTAACTAGCTAAAATTCAAAACCTTTCTGGGGGATTCACAAACCCCTAAGGCTTAAAATATTAATATCTTCAGTTGCGTTTTTTTTTAGCTGAAAATTGGGGATGGAATTTTGTTTCGGTTTAGCAAGAAGGGGGTGGAATACACACACCCCAAATCACTCAAAGAGAATCAGTTATCCAAAATTGAGTTGAAACACTATTTCTTAAGTATTTTTTTTAAATGGGATAGGACCCCCATAAATTTGTACGTTGGTCATTGGTATGAAATTTTACCAAATTTATTTTGAAAAAAAGAAAGTTGTAAAGGTGGCGGCGAAAAAAAAATTTCCCTAAAAGGTTTACCCTATTTTTTAATACTCCCACCCACTCTACAGAAGGTTACAGTTCCGGCACCTGTAATTCCAAAAACCGAGCCACCGGTTTCATTTAAATCACCTTAACTCCCCATCTAAACCCACTATTTCGTCACACTTATAATTGCCGATCTCATTGTCTTATTTCAATAAACCCAGCTTCCCAATTGGTTCCCATTTTCCCCCCATTCCCTCACCCATCAATTACCGAAAAAAAAATCCTGAATCCGCTGCCAGAACCGCGATACCATCTCATCTGGTAACCCCTCCCACCTGCAAAGCAACAACCCTTCAGGGCCGACAATGGCCCAGAACCCTTCATTGTTGAGCCGCGGCATCGGCTGACAGACACTTGACAACCCCCGGTAATGAGTTTTCGAACCCGATCCCGGGTTAACAAGACCAGAATTTTAACTAACACCTCGTTCGAGGAAGGAAAAAACCTCCTCGATGGAAATAAATAAAAGCAAATCGCGGCAATCAATATGTAGGCGCAAATAGCCTACTTGCTGAATAATAGCCGCAGCGATTTCGGCGGTTTTGCTTGTTGCGAAATAATTCCCTTTGGTCTGGGGTGGTGATGCCTTTTTGTCGAATGTCTTCAGACGACATGTCGAGTGGCACGTGACGTCTGGAAGGAGGGAGAGTAAACAGGTGGAATGACATTGGTTCGGAATTGGCGGTGACACCGAACACCGAGAGAGAATCAAAAACCAATGAGCGATAGGTAGATTTGTGTTTTTCGCTGGGGTGACTGACATTTTGTGACAGAGATGAAGCTGAAACTTTGGGCGATTGCCTTTTCAACTTCTTTTCGTTTTGTGATGAATGGGGCTTTCTTTTTAAAAACGTATTTCACTTTTGGGAAAATCAAAGTTCGAGAATCAGTCAAATTAGAAATTAAGAAATCAATAAAATCAGAAGTCAAGCACAAAAACATCGAAAAAAGTCAATATTTCCCCCTTCTATAGATTTCTATAGAAGGGGGAGTTTCTATAGAATCATTACTTACCTACTATCTACTAAGAAATGATCTTATTATTTATTATTTTATTATTATTTAGAAGTGATGATGAAATGAAAAAATATTTACAGCTTAAGAGTAATTTTGAATTTGATTAAAATATTTTGATACCTATTATATTATCATTCTCATTTATTATTATTATAACTACTAACTACAAAATATTGTTTTAAGAAAGATACTTCCCCATATATCTTTATATTTTAAGGTTAAACTTTATAGTAGATAGTCATTGAAATTAAAAAAATTCATCGTTTGGGGAATTTTTGTTAAGTATGCAAAGTTTATTAGAATACTCATGAATTTTCACAACGCTCCTTTGAAAACTTGAAAAGCATCCTACAAGTTTTTTTTTCTCTTAAGTAGTGCATTTACATCCCTGTCAATGGTGTTTCCCTGCAAGCATTCTCTTACAGCAGAGAAGCACAGATACTTTCCTTCAAAATACATAACCTAGAATTTTCCATCTAAACTCAACTTTATAATATGTTCGCTGTAAAAATGAACTTGAATCAAGGGTTAAGTTACCCTAAATTGGTAAAAAAATAAATTATAAGGAATTTACTCAAAAAAAAAAAAACCTATGTATTTATGCATGTACTTACTATGTATTTTAAAAAGTATTATGTGTTTTAGTAGGTAGTTCAAAATTCAAATGCAATTTTTTTCCAATTTTAGCTCATAAAGGCGGAAAATAAAACTAATTTTTGTCAAAACATTCAAGTATTTATAATTTAATAAAAAAATTTCTTTGAAACAGTATTCAAGTTAAAATATTTTATATGAAGGACTTTGGTAAATTTAAAAATATAGTATTATCTATCAATAAGTTATCTTAAAAGTTATCTCCAATGGTCTGACGGAGTCAGACTAGATCCATAAATCCGTTGACGAGTAGAAAGTCCGAAACAAGGAGGGGAGAAGTGTAAATTTCCTCCCAAAGAAGTCCTAGGCAGCTTAAAATATGTTCAGCAGTATGAATCAGTTGAATGAACCCTAAAATTCACAACAGATAAATTCTAACGATGCCAAGTTGTTCAGAAGGAAGTACTCGTATACCTAGGTAATGATTGCTTTTAAAGTGAATACCAGTGTGAGCTCACACTGGTATTCACTTTAAAAGCAATCATTAGTCCTTTATTTATAAAACAATAAAGATTCCTTCGCAAAGCAAATAATGAAATGCTAACTCAAAGAAACCATATTTTACCTGATAAACAAAATACAGAATGCATGAAAATAATGACAGTATTTTAGAATAGCTCATGATACATGTGTCCATCTGATCATACTTGCTCCCCTTGGCAATAGGCTTGTTGGCAATAGGAAAAAAACCCAGCTGCGCACTTTTACCCTCCTTTCCCCTAATTTATTGGAAAGCAAATGACGAAATCAAACTAGGGTTAATTCAGAACAATAAATATAAAATCGCTCTTGAACACAGAGATTTCCTATTAGATAGCAAAGGTCCAATTTCTCGCTCACCTGCATATCTGAAAACGGATCTCACTATCTTATCGTGAAACTGAAGTAAGTGGCATCAAAAGAGTGGGACAAGTGTTCATCAATGCAGAGTTGGGTTTCACCATGTCTTCTTGTGAGATGGTTTTCAGAAAAAAATGAAATTGCCTAAATGAATTATTGCAAACGTGTTCTATGTAAATCATTCTGATGGGATTTTGAGCTTTCGCAATTTTGTATCCTTTATTGGAAGCATTATTTTCAAACACTGTTCATCACCGACTTAATTGGTAGACGCAACTCTTTGAGGTATACTAGCCTTAGCAGGTAGAATGACTAACCTTTAGTTTCTTTTAAGTGTATTGTAAATCATTGGATATCTTCAAAAACCATCGTTTATTGGATTATCGTGGACAGAAAAATAGTTATGTTGTGTGTTATTAAGTTACTTTAAAAAGTGTTACTTTTATCAGTGTAAACCAGAAGCAAAGAAAGGGGTATAAATAATTCTTGCCTGTCTGTATTTACAATTTCAGTTTTATACTATACTATGTAGTAGTTATCGAGAGGTTAATAGCTGAATGCATCATTTAATGTTACATTTTTCTTCTTATTGAGTTCATTGAATCTTGAATTATGTTTTTCTTTAATTATAATCGGTTAAAAGAAGTAACATTTCCCTCCTTCAAATAAGCTGTGACTGTTTCGTGCTTATTAGGTACTCCTTCTTTCTAGGTATCTTGAACTGCTTAAAAATTTTCATTTTTTTAAATGAAGAATTTGTGTAAAAGTTCAATTACTGAATTTGGGAGTAATGTTAATCATTTGAGAATTCCTTGCTCAAAACCTTCTAATTAGAGTTAATAAAAATAATATTTTTATTAAGAGTGAAATAAAATATTACATGTAAGTATGTTTAAGCTTATCAAAGTTTGAAATTAATACAAATATCACGCATAATATCTGCAATCTTTTTGAACAAATTTTACCCTTCAAAACAGTCGCTTAACACATTTTAAAATTATTTCTTTTCTAACAGTAGTACATAACCTGTGCGATGAGTAGCACGAATGGTTTAGAGAAATTCTGATAATGTGCAAAAAAATAAGAACAAAAGGAATTAATTGAAAAATTTTGTCACCTAGGAAGATAATTACCGCCATTATTTTCAATACGATATTGAGTTCATCCGCATAAAACAATGAGATGGATTTTCTTTTCATCCTGCACAAACAAGTCATAATTATTGCGCTTCGCAACAGAAAATAATTACACCATTTACTCTGCAATAATCATACCTTTCTTCGTTCACATTTAACGTCAATTTGTTAATGTAATGAAGCCACAAAACACCAATAATTATACATTGTTTATTCTCTATCCCTCCAGTAAAAAAATCTCACAGTAATATGCTTTTTCTGTTCATACCGTCTTCTCGCAGTCATAAAAATCAATGGAAAGCTATTCCACAACTCCACTCGAATCGTGACGAAATTCCCCGGCAATCACGATACTTCCTTTTTTGCCTTCCGTGTGTGGAACCTGTAACTTAATAAGCGTACGCCGAATGCTTAAGTTCAATTAATAAACAGCACATGAGCTTCCTCTAGAACCCGACTGTGTTACTCTCAAAAGTACTGCAGTTCTTAATAATTGGAAATTACAACTAGTAAAATCTTTCAGGCGTCCGTTCTAATAATAAATAACGCTGTGATCAGACACAGGTAAAATGACCAGAGTCGTAAGGCCTAACTGGGGGTTGCCACGTATCAATTATAAAATGTTGCAAAACGGTTTGTGATATAGGAACCCTTAAGGGGGCACGTTCCATCCATGATAATTTCATTCAAATTGTTTCGTTACGACGTTCTTCGTGCTTCGCCGTCATCGAGAATAAATTCGACATCACAAATGAGAATATGAATTAAAGCGTTCTATACCGCATTAACATGCGCGGCAGAGACTTTGGAAACAATTTGAAAGGTCAAGAACAAAAAATATAATTGTTTTGTCTATCGCCTAACACTTTGCACTGAATTAGAATGAAGTAAGTCTACAGCAAGGTTGAAATTATATATATAGGCTGCCATTTTGAATTATTACAATGTACCCTATAGGAAGAATTGATTTATGTCTAGTTTCGTTCTAAAATTCTTATTAACATATTTATTGTTCTCGAATAAATTTTAAAATTGCTAATACGCTTTAGGAATAAACATCGGGTGAACGAGACGCTGAGCAAGACTTGTTTATTTGCTATGCAGATGGCATCATTTTGGGAGAGCTAAATTTTTATGGTTCATAACTATTCAGTATGGGATCTTACGTTTTGTCAAAGATGATAGCTTTTTTAAGAACCTTCAGTGTTCAATGACTGTTTCAAGTATTCCATATTCAAATAATCGTTTTTATTAATGCATTATTTCTAACTGCAAACATGCAACCGGAAAAAAATGATTGACGACTACTTTATTACTGCAGGATTTGCTGTACAGAATAATTTTGCATGCATTAAATTTGGAAAACAGTGAATATGTGTAAGTTTTTGATTTTTTAGACATTTGTAGTGATTTTTTAAACAAGGGACCTTGACAGTGATTTATTTCTTAAAATGTGTGAATATGATAGAACATCACACAAGAATTATTAAACATGAATGTTGTAACAAATAATGTACAAGTGAAAATATTGTATCCTGTAATTGTAATTTTATATTGTTGAAATTGTGTCATAATACATTTCAATAAACTAATTAATATATTAAAATGCAACTCATTTTTCAAATATCTAATTAAAAGTGGATTTAGGAAGAACTTTCATTTAACTTTAATGCATCTTTAAATGCTTTAAATCTTTAAAATGCATCTTTAAATAAATGTATAAGCTTACAATGAATACATAAATTCAGTGAATTCTTTTACCAAAAATGTACAAAAATAAAATCGCATATAAAAAAATGAGTGCCTTGTACCTTGTACAGAAAAAACTTACGTCAAACTAAGATAAGAAAGACACCGGCTCTTGCGACCATTTTTTAAACTTCAGGTTTCTATTATAGGTTTCTGTTGCAACTAATTAGCATTCCTTATTTTATTAAGAAAACCCCTAATTTTTGTTATTTGTTAATTTATTTTGACCTGGCATTATTTTATTCCATTTTTTACTATTTATGTATTAATTCTTTGCTTCGCTTCTGTAGAGACAAACAAACTGATCTTTCTTGAAAAGTTTCAATAAAACTGAATATGTATGATACATGAAAACCCATAATACTGTAGTATTTGGTCCCTCCCCGAACTGTTTTGAAGAGTTAAAAGTTTTAAACGTTTCAGGTCATCGTCTCATACAGGGTTGGTTCTTCTAATCGTTTCAGGGGATTTGACCTACGGACGTGATAGTTAAAATATTCTTTTTGGAGACAATAAAAATAACTTAGGCTGATGGCAATACAAGAAATACCGAATCGGAATCCTGTCTTCAGTTACAGTTACAACATCAAGTTCACACACACAATGCGACTAAACTTCAAATTCCTCACATACTGCATCAAACCAAAACGACAACACGACCACCTTGTTTATTCCATCAATGTCTTTTCTCGAACATTCATTCCATTCTCACTACACCGCAGCTCGTAATTCATCTTCAAACGAGCAATTAAACCCAAGAAATTAGCTCCCGAGGAAAAAAAGAAACCAACTTCTCCAAAAAAGCGACTTCATCCAACTACCGACCGCTGCACCCCGCTGGGTAGTATGGAAGCCCCACCGGGCGCTAAATTGAATAACTTCCAAGACCGCCTGAAACAGAGGTTTATTTAAAAAAGCATAAATCAAGGAAGAAGAAGTAGCCTGATGGCGTAGGAAGCTATCAGGACGTGCAAAGCATCGAGTAGCGACATGTTGCAGTGAGCTTATACAGCATTTACAAGGCTTCATTAGTTCGGGTTCCTTGCGAAATGGAGCGTTAATTAATTTGAGGGTAAGTTTGGGTGTTAGATCGTTGAGTTGATGAAAACCTTATTTGGAGAGCTTTTGGGTTTTTCTTTTGAAGTTGGATTTATGGAGGTGTGTTGGTCTCGTTGAGATTTATGATGGATTGTTAAATTTAATGATGAAAAGGGATTTAGTTTTTATCGGTATATTTGAAACTTTTTGCTCGAATGGGGAGAAATCCATTAATTTTCTAATATTTAATCTTTACGTCCTTGCGACACGAAAATATCGCAAATCAATTTCCAAAAGAGAAATTGATAACCTTAAAACTTTTTATTGTATAACCTAAGGGTCTGGAGCTTTTTTTTTTCAAGACTCACTGTTTTGAAGTTTTCTAATAATATTTTTTTTGAATATTCTTGAATTCAGGATCAATTTTAATAGAGAGGAGTATTGTGTATAATTTAGCCACTTATTTAATGTTTTACGTCTTTTCATTTGAAGAAAATCCACCCATTTCTAAAAATAAACCCGGTCCAATCTTTCAGAAAGAATAAGAATAAAAGGTTCTGCATCAGTTTTGTCATAAAAGCCTTCAGTGGGTGTATAACCTCTCCCATCGTCATAAGTTTTCATATTTCAACGATCCCTCTTCCTATTTGGATGTTACAAATTTGAAATTTTTTAATTACTTCTAATATTTCGATAAGACATTTCAATGTAGTAGGTATAAATATCTTATCCCAAAACAAGTTGTAGGTGAAATATCTTTCCTATATCTGACACAACATCGATTTTCACCTTGTAAATCCTTCCTCAACTTGAAAATTATTTGAACAATCTAATTTTTTTTTATCAAACTTCTTTTAGAGATTTTTTCGGAACATTAGCTTGTTAAATCTGCCTTCATTGCATCACACATACTACAAAGGCATTTTAATTCTTTTACCCCTTTCAAATTGTGAGGCAGTTTGCAAAGGCTGCTTGGGATACTTTTTCTTGATGACTTAGACTGAAAAAAACATTGCTAATAATCACAGATAAAGTTATGTCCAAGTTATTTCTAAACGTGTAACGCCTAATAAGGCGTTATTTTAACCAGACCAAAATTAAAATACAAAATACTTATTTATAAAGTTTAATTTTTGAGAACAATTTTTTATCACCCAAGTGGCCCACAAAAACAGTTCAGATATTTATAGTGTTCCCATACTCAATGATAAAACTTCAACTGAAAGAACTAGATATTCTTTCCCAAATCCTTCTACGAAAACAAGTTCTGTTCAAAGTTTTGATGAAGGGCTCATGCAAAGGTAACATCTTCTCCCGGAATTCAAACAATCGGATGACTAACACTTCCCCGAGTTTATAAGAAAGAGCAGCAGGGACCCCCAGGGCATCAAAACGGGGTTTTCCCTGCGAAACCGATAGGAAGCATCGGCATTATGCAATTACCGTAATGTCCATCGCAGCTTCTAAAAGCCACCTGAATCCCAAACAGGATGATAGTGTTTCCGCCTATGGTGGTGGAGGGAGCGCCTTTTTTCTATTAATCATCCAATAGCCAGGCATTGTACGCAGTGGTGTTGGGAAAATGATCTCTTAAATATAGGCTAAGTGTCCCTTCCCGGGTTCTCCTCCGCATGTGAGGTACCAAGTCGATGTAATTAAATGCAATTTTCACTCGCAATTTGGCTTTGATGTTGTCTCGTGGGCCCTGATGACAGCGAAGAGCCCCTTTCATTGATGGATGGACTCACTTCATTTCAAACGCCTTGGGAGAACATACCAAAGGGGTTAGGGAGAGGATTGCTCACTCTATATTCAGTGCGGATCCAGCGGGGTGATTGGTAATCAAGATTGATACGGATTTCAAGAGCTGTTGTATTAAGATTGATTGATGCGTTTTTTAATTAGGTGACATACACAATGTTGCTATACGGTGCGGTCGGTTATGGGAAGTAGTATCTGTTTTGAGTTTAGATGGATGGGTTTGGAGATTTAAGGTTCGATATTACCGACTCCTTCCTGGATGTCGTGACGGGTTGGGAATGACTGAAACTCCTTCTGGATTTAAGGCGAAAGCTTTTAATAAGAAAGCCTTGAGGACTCAGCTCAAAATGACGTCATTTAATTCTCTTTCCGTGATTTGCCCATTGATTCTAACGGATTGCCGGACCCCAACAGACGCCCCAAACGCTCTTTAACGCTCATCTATCCATATCCTACCAAAGAGAAGAATTTATGGATGTAATAATGAAATAATCTTATAAGGGTCAGTGTTTGAAGTTTGAATATATGTTGCATAATACTATTCCTGCTTTTTTTATAAACTTTGTTCAACTGCTTTTTTACTGTTTAAAGTGTGCACACTGAAATACAATCTAGACATCCAAATTTTGTAATGAACATAAATTTAATTGCTTCAGATAATTTTTTAAATTCAGATAATTCATTAATTTTATTTTTTATAACACTATACGAGGAGTTAAATAATCAGGAGGTGGATGCATTTCACTTCTTATATTTTCCTTGGTTTGTTTTTTATGAAACTAATCGTTCTGATAAGTTCTCATAGTACCTATACGACCAAAAAGAGGGTTAGTTTTGTTATTGTTAACAACTGAGGACCATATCAGGACTGCTAAGAGTCTTCGTCTTTTAATTACGCCAATCACTCTAAAATCCACTTCTCATTTCAAATCTCAGCACTTCAGAATATTATTTGTGACAAACATCGTTCCTCTCCAAGAAATTCAGCAATAAACCCATCATCAGCTGGATATCACACCAAAGTCTATCTCATCTCATAAAAAAAGTGTGAACAAGTCTGTATCGCTCTCGGCAACGGCCGAATGCATGAATAAAAGAAATCTCAAGGCGAACTGTTTAGAAGGCGGACAGAGCAAACAATGATTACGGCACCTGAAGGTGGCAGCGTGAACCACCAACCTTCTATTTGAGAGTGGAAACCCTTCCTCTAATGAAAGGCTCACTGCGCATAGCAAATGAATGCCCAGAGCTGCCAATTCCACGAACGTATTATTAATACTGAGTGTGAGGCCCACATCCTATAAAAGAGATTGTTACTTTGCTATCAAAATTGATGAGTCTTAGCTGCCGGGGCTTTGGGTCTTTTGTGAAGCAATTGGATGACCAGGTTTTGAGGACTTGAAGGGGTTCATTTGGATAGAAATTGGAATTTTGATTCGGATGAAGTGCTAAGAGGTGTTATGATGAGTGAATACTCTCTGAATCCTCATGAGTAGTTTATTAATTTGCAGTTTTATGTGAAGAATTATGAGATCTATAGATGATTGGTTCCTGGCAATTCAATTTAGGAAATAGCTCGAGGTGTCTGGATCTTTTTATAACTGACTCTCTTGTATCATAGCTAAGTAAGAGCCTCTTCTATAAAGCCCAGTGTTCAAGAAAAATTTTGGAATGTATGTGTGTTGTTTAGATTTTACCCTCAAGACCTGTAAACCTGTAACTTCACCGGGCTGAACTGATATCTGTAAACGCCACTCTAAATTACAGTTCCCTTAAACAGTTTTTCTTTAAAAATAAATTTTAAATCTCCATTTCCTTTGATATTAATATGAGCAATTTAATGCTGGATATATACTCTCTGGTTTTTGAATACCTACAGGATTATGTCAAGAAACTGAAAATAAATATTGATTGCATAATCTTGCCTTTTAATTTTTGAGACTTGGATATTTCAACTGGACTTCATATAAAGCTTTGTTTCATTATCGGATTTGGCATTCTGTATTTTTCAGTAGACTCTCTTAAATGGTCAGACCTCTACTTTAACCAACCACGGCTTACTAGATACTTATACAGGCTAGCCGAGTTTTAAACAATGAAAACCATTTTACAACTTTTCCCGCTTGGAGCGCTACAAGACCTACCTATATCACCCAACGCCTTCAACACTGTGAATATGCTTTGTCAGTTTATCCAATAATGCCATCTGGATTTGCAATGATTTCCGTACTCGGCTAGCCTGTATAAGTATCTAGTAAGCCGTGAACCAACAAAGTACAAAATAAAAACAATGGCAAAATTAGAACAAGAAAAAAATAGGTGAAGAATAATCTTAAAATTTCAAGCTTTAATCAGGAAAAAGATCGAATTTTAAAATATCCCTCTTATTTGAATCTACAATCTGTAAGAAATGGACTCTAACCGCCTATCTGGTTCGAGACTTCACGGAACCAACACGTGACCTACAACTGAGCTTGCAATGGACTCTAACCGTCTGACGTCACACGGAACCAACACGTGACCTACTGAGCTTGCGATTGGTTACCACAGATACTACACTAGTAGATCTACTAGTGTAGTGTCTGTGGTAACCAGAGCCCTGCATGCGCTCGATTTAGCGCGCCAAGCGCGTCTCTTTAAAATCAGATCGTCATACAAACTTTCAGCGCGCCGAGGCAACACGCTCTCCTTGAGATCGTGCCGATTTGAAACAAATCGCCGATTTGAAAAAAACGCGCCGCGCTATGAAAAACACGCCGCGCAATCAAAAACGCGACGCTCTCCACATAACCCGCCGATTTGAAGCTTGCGCGCTTCAAGTAGGAATCGCATGATATCATTGCATTACACCTTCATGAAACGAGAAAATATTTGAAGATCATTTTGATAAAATTATCACTGATTTATAAATAAGTATACATTTCCAGATTCTTCAGATTGAGAAGTTTCTTGATCTTGAATAAATCTTAGAATAAGAATTAATTAAGAAATTTATAAAAAGTGCATCCCTTAAATTAAATTTAAATCCTTTTAAGTTGTAATAATCTTTGTAAATAGTTTTTTCTCCTCTTCTGTAGCTGTTACTTTGGTTTATAAGGATAAATGAACTTTGAATTAAGATTTATATAGCCAGTTGTATCAGCTCAGTCAAGCTGTGTTGTTTCGTAAATAGTATTCCTTTCTAACATTAAAGTTGTATTTTCTTACTTTTTTTTTTATCATTTCTACACATTGAAATATTTCATACCTTTTAACTTAAATATGATTGGACTTGTGCTTAGAATGAAAGTGATCAAGTCTATACCAAATTCTGATGTAAATAAATGAGGGTTATCTATACAGGTCCAAAAATTAGGACTACATATACTATCGTGAGGGATAATTTTCGCCGTGGATCAACTTTTACCAAAACTTAGCTAAAACGGGGATACAATTTACATGTGAACAATGATATCCCCAGATATTGATACTTAATTGCAGGAACGTGGTTTGGTTTCAACTTATAGCATGGACGTATATAAGGGGGGGTTAGGGGGTCCAGACGTCCAGACACCCTCCTTAGCCTAGACCTAATGTCAGCCAAACAGAAAGGTTCCTGTCCCAAATATTAAAAGAATGAGTGAAAATACAACCTTTTCGGGTCCAATTTCAAAAAATTGTCTGGGGGGGACCCCCAGACCCCCCTGTTTTCCTTGAGGGCATGTATTAACCACAAAAATTCACATTTGCCGTACATTTTGATTTTACTCAGAATGGGAAACTATTAGAAACATTTGGGGGGGGGGCAGAACCCCTTCGAAACAGTCTAGTAACGGCTCCCTTGGTCCTGAGGTCTTACAGGTTCTGCCCCCCCCTAATCAAAAGTTGAACCTATGCCTATGATATTCCATTTTGTCCCTCCTCATGATAAAGGTTAACCTAAGCCTTTATAACCCCTTGCTACGCTCAGAGGGAAATTCAGGGTATACAACCTCTCTTTCGAAACCTCAATTTTTCTCCATAGAAAACGACCGACCAAAGCAAAGCTACTCCTTAATTTAATAAGGTATATAGAGGGGTTCGGGGGTCCTCCCCCAAAAATATTTAAATTTTAGTATGCTAAAATGTCTTCTAAAGCTACTTTTTAGTGCGGTTTCAGGGAGCTTCGCGGGCCTCATGCGTCCCGCCAGTTGGAAAACCCTGTTTTAGTTAAACTTTCAGTGTCCACTGTGACCCTAAGTTTCTTGAACACCCCCCTTATAAAATCTATAGCTACGTCCGTGACTTATGGAGAAAAATACTATTTATAAAACGTTCGGCAAAACCCCTATAGGTTATTATATAATTTGGTTGAAGACAAGTGGTTAATATACGATACCATAATCGTCTATTAATCCAGATCCTTAATTGAGCATGATCTTCTGTTTGATTATCTCAGAATTTTATTTTCCATACAGAAATTATTTTTACCTGTTAAAACATTCTAAACAGTACTAGCTTACATATCCTTTAAAAATTTTAAATATATGCGTATAATTATGTTTGTAAAATTTATATTAGTGTTTACTCTGACTAAGAAATTAGAGTGGAACCCTTCATCAATCCTTTGACCACTTCAATCCCAAATTAACATAAAATATTAGATACACTGGTGTAAAATCATTTCGAGTTAAATATCTGACTATTGAGAGCTAACATTTACTGCACGTTGACGATTCAAGAAAAAGTCGCCGCGCTTTTAATAGCGCGCCGAATTTTTCTCAGCGCGGCGCTTTTGTACAAGCGCGCCGCTTTTTCACCAGCGCGCGCGATTCTAAAGAAAATCGCCGCGTAAACAGAAGCCTGCCGATTTTTTCACGACTTGATCAAAATCGTACGCGCAAAATCTTAAGGACGCGCTTTTTTTAAAAAGGGCGAGTTAGACGCGCTATAGCGAGCGCGTGCAGGGCTCTGGTCGTAACCAATTGCAAGCTCAGTTGTAGGTCACGTGTTGGTTCCGTGAAGTCTCGAACCAGATAGGCGGTTTGAGTCCATTGGTTACCACAGATACTACACTAGTAGATCTACTAGTGTAGTATCTGTGGTAACCAATCGCAAGCTCAGTAGGTCACGTGTTGGTTCCGTGTGACGTCAGACGGTTAGAGTCCATAGAGCATTCGCACATGACGTCACTTGGAGGACAAAATCAACGTTGCTAAGGCTGTTGTTAGGGGCGGGACATAGAAGTATCCAATAGCAGCATTCGCACATGACGTCACTTGGCGAATAAACAACGTTGCTAAGGCCGTTGTTAGGCAGAGTCATGTGATTGAAAATACTCTATTGCAAGCTCAGTAGGTCACGTGTTGGTTCCGTGTGACGTCAGACGGTTAGAGTCCATTAGCACATTTTTTAAATTCACTAATTTAACTTTGAAAAAAAGTTTATTTTCTACAAAACCACGTTCCTATATGGATATAGTAAGAGAGTATCCCTATCCATACAGTATTGCATTTTTTCAAGAAGTTAAACCACTATATACTCCTTAGTGGAGACTTAGGCTCTTGGGGAGAATTCATGAGAACCTTTTCCACGTCCCTTCAATCAACACAAACATCATGATCGCTGAAGAACATTGATAAAAAACCCCACCATCCTATCTCCTAACCTATAATAATAGCAGTCATTTACAGATTCACTCGCAGACTGACACCATTTCCTAAGTACAGACTGTTCCGTAATGTTCAGCTCTGAAGACAGTCCTCCTAATAATTCCGATCATTGCGTGCCGACGTAACACTACACCCATTAACGGCAAACGTTTAAAAGAAGTCCAAAGCTCACTCGAGATTATGTTCGCTTGGATCAAAACGGGACCTAACAGAGCCATTACACAACCTTAATGAGCCGAGAAAACCTAAAGGAGTAGCCCGATTTTTTTTATGTTTATACCATACCGGTAAAAAAAGTTTTTTTTTTTGGATGGGAATCGATGATCCAGTTGTTGCCTTTTTTTAATGAGGTGATGTAGGTATCAGATAAGGGAGAGTCGCTGAAAATCGTGACGGATCCTCTTTGTTATCAGTGACAATTTGCAGTGATGGGTGAGTTGGAGAAATTCGATCGGATGGGATCTGTTCCATTTTTGTTCGGTTTCGGACGGTTTTAGCCGAGGGGATCAAAGGATTTTTATGTTTTTTATGGGTAGTATTTTTGTGGGTGATTGGGAGCATATTAGGTTACTTCTAAATGCATTAGTTTTTTTGAGGCCCAGTGATAACTATGGTTAGGTTGCCACGGACCTCCTTGTTTCTGAGTGACTTTTTACTGAAATTCGTTTTAATTCCGCATTAAAGAACTTTTCAGTTGAGTTGTAAAAAAATTCATTCAAGTTATGTGTGGCTTCCTCTATAGAGGAAAAATTAGGTACGAAAATTTTTTACGAATGTTTTTGTGAAGGGATATTGCACTGTAATTTTGATAGATAATGGATTAGGTAAGAGAAGGAATAATAAGTAGAATTAATATTATAAGAA
Organism: Tetragnatha montana; assembly: GCA_963680715.1. Lineage (NCBI taxonomy): Eukaryota > Metazoa > Arthropoda > Arachnida > Araneae > Tetragnathidae > Tetragnatha > Tetragnatha montana. Next base: position 16,239,688 of record OY796675.1, on the reverse strand, counting down.
GGTAAAAATTATTTAAATTGTTTAGAACATATAAAAGTTGGAGGATTTTTTGATACTTACATTAAAATTATACTGATAGTTTAACTGTAGAAAAGAACCATGAAAATAAAATTAAAAAATATTAAGTTTATAAAATATGTAGACAATATAACTCTTAAAATTTAGGAAATAATAAAAATTAATTATTATTATCAATTCAATATTCTTTGGTTATTTAACAATAAATACATATGAAGTAAATGTAATACAATATTTAAAATGTTGTAAGAGTAAATTCGATTTGTACGCTTTTGATTTGCATACTTGTGGAAAATAGAAGGAAATTCCACACAATGCAAAAAAAATACCTTGAGGATATTTATTTACATTCATTTTAAGGTATGGCTTGTAGCCTTTATCAACATACGGAAGTATATAAACATAATTACAAAACACCGAAATCTGGACATCTAAATCCAATTGAAGTGATATACAGAGAAATTAAGGTTGGTAAAAAATTAATAGGATTGTAAAAGTAACAAAAATATTTTTTTACACCAAGGCTAGTAGGGAATAACAAACAAGGCAGAGGAAATTAACAATTTTTTTCGCACAATGCATTGCTTTATCTTTATCGAATTCTTTTCATAAAAATAGGTCATAAACGTTTTCACAGTTAGAGGTTATTAAAAGACAGAAGACAAATTGTGTGTTTAGTGGTATGGGTGCCGAGAAAAAATTATGTTAAGGTCATAATGAAAATTCCCGGTTATTGGAGTTCGTTGTAGAGCCAGGCTAGACGTATTCACGGAGCTAATAGCGAAGTAATTTGAGACCAATTTGAAGGAGAATAAATATAGTAATTGCATTTCTAAGAAAACAACAGTAGTTGGAAGGTAAAACGCAATAGAAGGGTAAAAAATCAGACTATAGTATTACGAGTATTCTCTTGTTGCCGTAAACTTTATATCAGTTTTATTTTCATTATTAGGATTTTTTATGAGAATTAACAAAGGTTCTTTGATTTTTGTTATATGGTCGTCTATGTTAAAACGCTTGAGCAGTTAATTATTATTTAGGTGTCACGCATTAGATATGAGATATGATAGTTCATCGAGAAGAACTAAGATCTAAAACCGAAGGAATGGGATAAAACTTTAACCTCTTGACCTCTGTTCTCCCATTTTTACCTGGAACAAAACAATTGATGGATTTCTTCAATGTATCCTAATTTTCTGTTGGACTTAATAATTGGTTAGTAATTGTTGTGTATTCTTTATTTATTAACAGTTTTCATATAGCGGATAAAATTTAGCACGACTTCAGAAACGGAATTTTAAAGATATAAATGATTTGTGTACTTTTTTGATAAGTTTTTTTTTTTAATTACAGAATATTTCAAGTCTTTGAACTAAGTATAAGAATAGAAAACTGTTCAAAATAAGCATGTATTAGATTCAAATCGTCATTTTAACTTCTTTTTTTATAATAAAGCTATAATATTTAATCTGAACAATTTCATGACTATGGCAATAACTTAATACCTATGTAGGTATCTAAATATTTCAAGAATACTATCACCATGAATATAAAAACTTATTAGTTAAAAAATTCATATAATAACAAAGTTATACTAAAAAATCATAACAATCCACTTCACTTCAATGATTTATGGAAATTATAATCTGTTAAAGAAGTAGTTACTTGAAGGAATCTGTACTAAAAACCAATCAAAGATCTCGTTTTAAAAACTTCTAGGAAAAGTGATAGTCATTTCCTATTATACCACAGTTATTTCAGTATAAGCAAATGCATTTCTTCAGCATCTATTAATATAAGCAACTGAATTCCGTTAAAGGACCTTAAATCAATGAAAAAGAACAGCAATAAACGCGTTACACGACCCGCATATGCTATCAGTGACATTAATTTCACAATGTCGCGACTTTTTCGGCTTTCAGGAAGCTTTCAACCACCTCTCCAATAGAGCTTTTTTGTCGCAGGAAATTCACCCCGGGTCTTTCATTTTGAGTCATTAACGCTATCCCGCAACAATGGCTCGTGTCATTCCAAAATAACAGTAATGTGCTTTCGCTCGACTCAAAAATCAATCACTCCCGATCTTAATGAGCTTCCTGTCGATTCCCGGAGAAATTTTTTTCCTGGTTTTCCCCGGGAAAATTTCCGTAGGGCGTGGCCGGCCGACCGTTTCCGATTTGTTGGTGAGATCACTGATGGCAACATTGGACGATCCGCCGAAATTAACGGCTCATTCCGGTTCTTCGTTATATACAGGACAGGTTTAGAGCCGTAAATTTATCGGCGTTGTTGATTGCGTCGCTAACGCTTTTAACGACGCCATTGCGTTTCGGTTTGCCGAGAGTTATGGCTGACTGTAAAGTGGTGTGTGGGGGTCGCCGAGAAGACAATAAACTCGTGTTCGGATGTGTTAACCGCTCTGTGATCTGATTTGCAAATTGGTTGTACGTTCTGTTTTTTGCGGCTTTCTCGCTGGTTGTAAATTTTTGCGTCCTAGATTTTTTTACCACCTCAAAACCACCGTTTGGAATGTGGTATGCTAATCCTGTCCTTGCCTAATAGGGTTTATCGGGAAACTACAAAGCCTCTTGAGCTAATGAGGATAAAGCTATAACATTATATTATGCAGTACTGAGGTTGATGTGATTACCATTAATGCCTCCTCCTAGAATATAACTGACTGCCTCTTGTAACATTACTGATAATGTTAAAACAGTATCTATAAGAAATATATGAAACCCTTAACGTCTGGAGGTCAAGTAAAGACTCAAAATCCCCAAAATAGCATTGCATATTGTTTCCAATCTCACTCAAGCAATTCTCTTTCACTGATCTAGAGCTTTCAAAATTTGAGTTTACTTCTAGAGCTGGAGAATCTCTAGTTAATTTCTTAAAGAGGTATTAAGAATCCGAGAGTTTATATACTTGAAATATAGGTAGAATTCTAACCACCTGGGATATAAATGACCAGAGTGTCAAGTCATTGAAATTACGGTGCTGCAAATCAATCCACAATGAGTGAGTTTGTATCAACAACGAGCTAATTAGAATGTAAAGCTTTATTGGCTTAACTTGTTGTTGCTTCAAGTCTCCTGAATCCTAGACCACTTAAATCTGATAAAAAAGTTTCAGCGCATATACTACATACTAGCAAGCAGCGCGCACTAGAGACTTAAGTCACAGCGACCAGTATCACTAGTATCAAAAATGTCACTCGAAAACAATGGATCTCTGATGAAATTCTTGGCAATCGGCCAAGAGTCACGTCGCCTAGGGCGCGCACTAACTTGTTTCAATAGCCATGGTGACAATTTTGTCTCAGTCACCGTGAGAAAAGTCCCTAGTGCGCGCTTAGCTATAGGTGATCTCGAAACGCAACATTTGACTGGTCTGGACAAATTCACACGGATTCCTACATAGAATTAATTCATTTCTTGTTTCTTTTTCATTTGAAAATGTGTTAAATTTACCATATATGTACGTAGTATCTAATTATGACTGTAAGAAGATCCACAGCACAGAGTATGCCAGAACAGAGTTCATGGCCAGAGGCGATAATGGAAATCTATAAAACATTGGGTATGCCTTATGATAGAGGCCCTGGTGGCGCTGGGATCACATCTACTTCTCATGAAACTAACTCCTCCCTCCGAAAGTGACAGATTGAATGAACATGCCAGAGCCCATCACAGCTGTGACCACCAAATTGTACCGCCTATATTTCTGTTAATCACAGACATTTGCAGTTCTGTCTTCTACCAGTGTTGCGGAAACTAGTGTTTATAGAAAACTAGTGTCCGTAGCCAATAGCTCGAGTACGTAGAGCTCTCGAGGACTCATCTTGTATTTTCATACGTTGTTATCTTATTTTATTAGTGGAAAAATTGTTAGAAAGAAAAGTAGGTTTTTTATATGGCTTTGTAAAGAGAAGTTAGTTGTGATTAAAAGGTTTTATATAGCAAAGGTCTTTTTACTGTTACGTCCATGAAGTTGAAGGGAATCCCCGGATATTAAAAATTGTACCGATTATAGTATTCCTGTTTCGGAACATGGCATCCCTGCCGGGATATTACTTTTGACTTAGTGGCGGTTTAAAAGGACTATCGGGTAAAACTAAGTATGCCGTTGAGACGTTCATCTAGAGTCTCTACGCAGAGGAGAAATACGGTCCGACCTCGAAGTGGAGGAGAGAAGTTACAGCGACTCGTAATCCATAGACAAAGTGTGCGAGACGAGTTGCTCAAGACTTGTGAGCAGATTGAGTCTGGACTTCAGCTGCAAGATAGTGAGAAGTTGGCTGCAGCTTTTGGTAGTTTAAAAGAAGAGTCCAACCTGTTGAAGGAACTCGAAGGTGAATTGAGTTCTTTGTGGCCTTTGGACGAGTTGGCTGGTGAAATACAAAGTTCATTAGAGTTCGCCAGAGGAATCAATTTATGGAGATGTAAAGCGGAACAAGCATTAGGTGAGTTAAGGCAACTTGTTTCTAGAGAAAACAATAATGATAGGCTGTTAGTAAATGAGCACGTTAAAGTGAAATTACCAAAGTTGGAAATACCTAAATTTTATGGCAACTTAGATCACTGGATTAATTTTTGGAGTTTGTTTGAATCTTCTATACACAACAATAGTTCTTTGAATAATGTGGATAAATTTGCATACCTAAAAGCTCACTTAGGGGGAACTGCCCTAAGAACCATAGAAGGCCTTTTGATAACCAGCGAAAATTATTTCTCAGCAATTGCCATTTTACAAGAACGATTTGGTTCGAAAAGCAAACTAACTACCACCCATATGAATAGTTTATTGGCTATACCTCCTCTTAGAAACTCCAACGATATAAATAGTTTTAGGCAATTGTTCGATCATCTAAACGCGCGAATGAGGAGCTTAGAATCGTTGGATGTACCGACTGATAGCTACGGAAGAATTCTAATGCCACTGGTTTTGAGATTATTACCGCAGGATCTGGTGTTAGAGTTTCATAAGAGTTACAATACCGACCGGTTGGAGGATTTGATTTCATTTCTCTCTCAGCAGCTGAGTGCGCGAGAAAGTGCCCTTTTGTATTTAAACCGGGAAGGGGATGAGAAAGAGCGACGTCGGTTACCAGATACCTCGAGCAACTCCTTATTAGTCTTGGAGACAGCTGGAGGGAGAGTTTGTGCCTTTTGTAATTTAACTCATAAAGAAAGCTATTGTGAATATGCCCACAGCGTTCCTATGGATGAGAGAATCAATGTCTTAAAAAGAAAAGGAGTGTGTTTTAGATGTTGTGACATAAATGCTCGGCATATATCACGGTATTGTCAGGGTGAAGTAAAATGTAGTTTCTGCGGTAAAGCCCATAATACCAATTTATGTTATTCGATAGATGGGTCAGATGCGTGTGGTCGCTATGAAACTAGTACAGGCTTAAGTAATCAAGAACTTTCTCCCGTCGTATATTTGCCATCCCTGTTGATATGCGTTAGTGATGGTAACTTTAAAAAAACGGTTCGAGCAATTATAGATACTGGAAGTAGCAGATCTTACATTTCAAGGTTTGTCGCGGAGGCCATGAAACTAAAGAGTATAAAAGAAGAAACCGTCACGCATAGACTTTTTGGAGGATCCAAAAGGATAATGAAGCACAAGCTGTACTCCACCTGCTTGCAAAGCTTAGATGAAAGATATAGTATCGCGGTAGAATTAATGGAGCAAGATAAAATATGTGAGCATATTCCTCGGATACAAAGTGCTGTGTGTCTACAAGAGTTAAAAAGACAGGGTATTTTCTTAAGTGATATTTCGCCAAGAAGGAAAAGTTGCTTGTGCCGAAGTCAGGATAGTGAAATTCATATGTTACTGGGGTCCGATATTGCAGGTATGTTTTTCACAGGAGAGGTTAAACATTTACATTGTGGTTTGACTGCGGTGGGGACGAAATTAGGATGGACTGTCATAGGCAAATTAGGACAAAAAGAACCAGACAATTCATTGTTGCTCCCTTCTCTGCATAATAACACTAATAATAGGTTAGATTCCACTACCGAAGATGACTTCGTAGGTACTCACTACCTTCCCCATAGACCAGTTATTAAGCAAATGTCAACAAATTCTCATAGAAGTTCCAAAGTTCGGGAGAGAAACACAGCAACAGCAATTGTGGAATTCGCACCGTGTCAAGAAATACCCAAAAAGAGAAATCCTAAAAAGCGGGATGATAAATGTGGAACAATACTTAGTGTTCCTGACTGTTTGAAATTCCTTGAAACCTTGAAGAATCCAGATGATGTGGTACTTCCATCAGAACAGCAGAAAATAAGAGAAGAGATACGAAAAGAGCGCAAGCGCAAAAAATTGGAAAAGAAACGCCTTAGGCGTAAAAGAAAAGCTGAACAAGATAAAGAGAGGAGCAAAGAAAAAGAGAACTTATCTGAAAAAGAGAGCGCTGACGCGCCAGAAGAATCAATCTCTGATGTGAAGTCTTCTGAGCCAGTTGTTCAGGTTTTGAGAAATCCAGAAAGAGAAAAGAATCAAGAAGAAGTAACTCTATCTTCAAAAAGTAAAGACTTCTTTGTTCCATCAACAACCAACAAGGATAAAGAAATAGTTAAGAAGGATTGGGAAAGAATTCGTCCTACAGACTGGCCAAAAGCTCCAGTCAGAGGATACTTCAATGAGAAGGACATAAGTAGTCACAAAGACATAACTGATTATGAAGCTGCCAGCCCATTTAAAGTCGGGAATGTAGCAAGTATCGCTGCTGAAAACTTAAAGAAATTAGATTGGCCACTTGCCAAGATATTGGAACTTATGCCTGGAAAAAGTGGTGTTGCTCGTGTGGCCAAACTTCGAACATCCGGAATTATCACTAGAGCTGTGCAAAAGTTATGCCCCTTAGAAATAAGGGGATCTGATTCTTGAGTTCTTTAACAAGTTCAGAACTCAAGGGGGGGAGTGTTGCGGAAACTAGTGTTTATAGAAAACTAGTGTCCGTAGCCAATAGCTCGAGTACGTAGAGCTCTCGAGGACTCATCTTGTATTTTCATACGTTGTTATCTTATTTTATTAGTGGAAAAATTGTTAGAAAGAAAAGTAGGTTTTTTATATGGCTTTGTAAAGAGAAGTTAGTTGTGATTAAAAGGTTTTATATAGCAAAGGTCTTTTTACTGTTACGTCCATGAAGTTGAAGGGAATCCCCGGATATTAAAAATTGTACCGATTATAGTATTCCTGTTTCGGAACAACCAGCATTTGAAAATAGCGTTGTGGACCCTCTGTTAGGCTATTTCTCTGTGATCCACAGCACCTCATTTAATAAATTTAAAAATATTTTTTCGCAACATTTCTTCTAATAAAACGTGCTAATATTTAAACAGCTTTCAGAGTTCTGTTGTCTTTGACTTCCAATTCAAATGAAAAAAATTCAATAATAATAGTAATTCACCAACTTTGTTTTCTTTAACTACATTGTATTTCAATTACCTGGGGATGTTTTTGATTCAAAACCTATCGATTCTCCCTCATCAACTATAATCTGAAACACGGAAACACCATCAAAACTCAACCGCGACAACAGACAGAAGCGCATTCGAGTCACTGAAGCGTCTCGCTGACAGTTTCATGGCGATTGGTGCGTGATTGTTAACGAGAAAATGTGATCGTGAACCGCACTAAAAATTGAAACATATGGTAAGCGTGATGCTGATTACTCATATAGCATGTAGAAATATGTCTATCTCGCCAATCGTGACGTTTATCGCTATTTTGGCGATGGAGATTTTGATGCGTTTTCAAATGGGTAAGATGTGCTTGTTCAACTTTGAGCAATTTGAGCAAAGATGCATTTGATTTAAACGTTGTAATGATGATTTCATACTAATTTTTGGATATCTTTTAGTAACTTGCTGATCCGCGGTTGAAGAATTTTGGTGAACATGCTTTTGGATCTTGTAGTCCAGTAGGTAAGTTAGAAGACGCATTGTATTTTAATATATAAGATATAAAAATTTTTCCGGTTCACAAAAGCAGATTTAAAGTTTACGTATTAAATCAACCCATTGCATACAATATTTTGGGAAAATACGCTTTTTTCTTTAACAGAACATGAGGCATAGACTAACAGCTTGCTTAAAAAGACCTCTATTAGTTAGCTTGATTTTTTCTGTGAGAAACAAATGATCAATGATCATATGTCGAATGACATATTTATAACTCGGTGAGCTAATTGTCCAGTAGAAGTACAGATAAATGAAGATAATGTGTGTTTGAGGCCGTTATTAATACATCTCAAAATAAAAATTACAATGATATAGGAGAATGGAAAAAAAATCGCTTGTGTTATTGAGAAAAGTAGTTAGCCCTCAGTAAATTAATGAATTTATAATTTTAAATTAGGGTGTAGGTTCTAAAAATGTCGCACTTTCATGACTTAAAGTTTTATTTTAGAGATGGAAGATTTTTTAAATTACACTAGTGACATCAATTTTTCAATGACACGTTTGCTTCATATGAGACTGTATCTTACATATTTTTCTAATCTTTATTTAGGTTATTTTTTGTATAACATCCAAAGATTAAGTGCAAAGTTATTTAGCGATTTTAAAGTGTCTAGATCTTTGGTATGTGTCTGGGAGTAATGCAGCAACCCAATAGCATCTCACTAGATACTTCACTGCTTTACATCGTCATAAGAAAGCCATACATCGCACCAAAAAATCAACTCTTACTAACAATCTCTAATCAAGCTAATCAACTCTTACCAGGGGTCCATCAGCATCATTTGGCGAGAACAACACACCGCCAAACTCCGTAAATAACGCGCCACCCCGGCCTTCGTGACCCATGACCGCAAAAGGAATCACCGATCCGCACACGATGTCGGGGGCGGCAAAGTACTACACCACAAATACAATACCCTCATAAATAAAGGATTCGGAATACGCACACATATGTTTATCGGGTGTCTGATGCAGTGACGAAAGGTCACGTGAGACGATGGCCGTGTCACACGCGATGCAGCCAGATTGCGACCCCGGTGTGGCGGGCAGATGAAACGAAGTTGGACCCTTTGTCTTCGTTTCGATGATTTCCGATGATATGCTTTTCTATATAGATTCGTCCGTGTCGAAGGTTAATGCGTGAAAAGGTTGTGTTGAGAAGGGGGGAGGCATGTTATTGACTGTCTTGTCAGCACTCAGTGGGTGACTATGAAGAGGGATGGTGAAAAGAGGGTTGTCAGGTTCGGGGATGAGTTCTCCACAGCATCATCTAACTAAGAAAGAGTCGTTTGATTTGGGTTGAATAAAACTGGCATCCAATGATGGGGTTTGTTGAGTGAGACGTGTGCTTAAGATCTTATGTTATGTGGTTATGTTGCATGTAGTAATGACAATGCGTAAAGATGGGACAAGACGCAATTTTCTTTGAATTTTAAAGAGTTCTATAGAGCATTTTCAATCACGTGACTCGGACCTAACAACGGCCTTAGCAACAGAAAGGTTACAGTTTTTTGCCCTACAGAGGTTAACAGTTACAAAAATTAACTAGCCGTGGAATTCTTCTATTGGAGCATTTGCAATCACGTGATCCCATAACCAAAAACCGCCTTAGCAACAGATAAACAACGGCCTTAGCAACAGTTAAAAACCCTACAGAAGGTACACAGTTAAAAGAAAATAACCTGTTGTGACGTCACCTGAAAACACTCTATCTTAACTGAGGGGTTGATTCAGTAGATGAAATCTTTTGAACAACTTATCCCATATGGAGAACAGCTTGGTTAAGATTAAACCTTAATTTTAATTTTCTCCCGCTTTTAATTAACTGTTTTGTTTTCTATTTAAACCATTAAACAATTACTATTTCTGTCTCTCTAAAAGAATTACCATTTCTGTCTCTCTAGAAATTACTCTTCTGTCTAATAAGCTACTAGTTGGGTTTAAAAGCAGTAGAATACACATTTAAAAAAAAATCTAATTTATTATTCCAACCCCCCCTTTTGTTGAAAATTTTGTCTACATTCTCACCATGTTCAATACTATAGTCTGTTCATTTAGAACTGGCGCCTGAAACAGGATCAAAAACGCTCAATAATGCTTCATAACGGTCATCACACAACTTCAGTGACCGATTTTTTTACAGTATTTTAACTACTTCTGTTTCGGCTGCCTTGTCATTGTAGAAGAAAATGCTTTCGATGATAATTACAATAGTAACTGCTTCTAATACATTTCGTCTCAGGTGCCAGTTCTAAATGAACAGACTATAACTGAGAGCGGTAATGTAGTAGTGCATCCTGCCATCGTCCTATTTTTAGGACAGCTGGAAATACTGGGAATTTGACCCCCTAAGTATTTTTTTTTCACCAAGTTTGTTTTATTGGTTTTAAAGTAGATGATGTAGCCTCAATAAATTTGCATACAAGTTTTTCCAAAGTTTTTAATTCTTAGATAATATTTGTGTTGGAAATGCAAGAGAAATATCTTAAAAATTCAGCATTTTGAAATTTTTTTTTATAAATTATTTAATATTGATTTAGACTTGCCATAAAAACAAATTTGTAATGATATAAGTCCCTAATAACAATATGTATTAAAGTTTTATTAAAATATTCAAAGTAGTTTTGGTAAAAGCGACATATCGATGCTGTCCTATTTTAAGGACGATGGCAGGATATGGGTTAAAGACCATCAACTTAGCTTTAATAAACTCCCAAATCCCAACTTGATAAAATATTAAATCTCTTTGAAACACTAATAAAATAACAAATAACTTTCACAATAAATTTCAGAAAATTTTATTTCTTACTCGGCCAATAACATACTTACATTTAGAATTCAAAAACCTTCTACAACCAGGAATCCATTCGCCTTTTTTTTTCTAAAATTCCTAACCTGCAATTAGTACAGAAGTTAAACATACAAGGCGATGATTGTGTTTCTTAGAGCCATCTAAAGTGAGGCTGAAACCACAATGAATGTGAAGCTATTCATTGTTTGCGAGCACGCGGATAGTTCCAAAGCTTCATGAAGAACTACTAAACACTTTAGAAATGGGGCAATTGAGAACACTTTTTTCTCGTCATTGCTCATTTGTATTGTTGCAAGAGTAATAAATCCTTTAATGTTTTTTTTACAATGTTGATACACTTATTTACAGCGTGTAAAAGGATTTGTTTTGCATAGAAAATAGGTTTTTTTCATTACGACCAGTTTTAACTTTATGTTTTGTGTTTTTTTAGCTTTACTTGACTACTAAGCAAGCTGGAAGCAAAACATACTATATTTTAACTTGATATTTATAATTAATAATATGAAGTTAGTAGGATTTTACAATATACTTTTAGAAAAAAGAAAGTTCAAATAATTGCAATACTTTCTTTTAAAGTTATGTTTTTTATCAAATTTATCCCATTGAGGGGGCTCCAAATCTTTTATTTGAATGGTAGGAAAAGTGTAAATTGGAATAGTTATGTAAGTGTATGAGTTTCATCTAAGATGCAAGCTTTTATGTTTTTTTTTGTCACCCGACAGTGGTAAAATGTGCTGTGTAGCTATGGCTTAAAAAAGTACTTGAAGTTTACCCATACTATACCGAATCATGCAAATTAAAATTAATGAAATGAGTTATAGCTTGAGACATTTTAAAATACTATTTAACTGAATAATAATAGTTTTATTTAATGATGAAACATGTTTCGTGTAGATATCTTCGTAAAAACAGCTTTCGTTTGTGTTGACTGTAAAAACAATCAATTTATTTATTGACACTCATCTCAATTCTTGGTTAAAATATCTCATTCATAATTCATAGCTTTTCTGTGAAAATAGGTTCGATATAAATTAAGATATAATTCCATTCATAAGCAGAATTTCTCTACGACAGCAAAAACATTCATTGCAGGTTACAGGAAATATTGCAAATGAAGCAATCAAACTCCATTTACTTTAAAACTCCTCCAATTTCAAAAACGGAATCATCATCATCATCTGCAAAAATCGTGCAGCCAACTCTAAAAAGTCATTACTCACCATCAGTTATCACGGAGCGGCTCCCAAAATTAAAGCAGCACCCCAAGTTTTAAAAATTCAAAAACGTCAAAAGCTTCAACCTCATTTACATGTCGAGCCAACACGAAAAAACCAAAAAAGCTCGATCAAAAAGCTCAAAAAAAAGTTGGAATCTTCACAAGCAGCTTCCGCGTGACTTTCTGGATGGATGTTTACATCGACTCAGGGCTTTTGTTGAAGAGAGCTGCGAAAAATGGCCATTTGTGAAACCCACATCATTTGTATACCCCTTAATTGTGCTATTCATACTCACGATGCCATGCGAAGATAACTTTTTCTTCAGCCGTGAAGGATGTGCACAAAGAAAAGCATTTTGTGGTAGCTATCTGTCTAATTAAAGTCAGGTGCCAAGTAAGTGCCATGGATGGAAATCATGTTATTCGGATCCTATTTTCTGTTTTTTTTGGCCATCCATTGTTAATTCAAGCATCGATTATTTTTGGATGATCTTGATCGGTTTGGCGATGTTTCGTAACGTTCTTTAAAAGTGGAACAGTTGAATAGTTGTCAAGAGGAGGAAAATATTTTAATGTTATCTTTTTTTGGCGAATTGAATCAAATTGAAGGTGCTCATACATAGAAGAAGTTTTCGTGCAGAGTCTAAGGGTATTGTGTTTATCATCAAGGTCTTGTGACATTCTATGGATTTGAGTTGCATGTTTTACTTTCCAATCGCTTTGATTGTTTTATTAACAGTATTGTTATGATAATTAGGAGTTTATAACATTCAGGAGTTAAGTATATAGAATTAGTTTTTCTTGAGAGGTATCTCGTTTATCAGTGTTTACTGTTTGCCTTGCTAAGTGTCACGATGATGCTGAAGGACTTTGGTTTCTTTTGAAATTGTAAAACTGCAATGGAAGGTCGGACTTGGAGTGATTATAAAATGAGAAAGTTAGGCATTCATAAGGTTAGAGACTATTTTAATAGTTATATATTATCAGGAAGTTTAAAGAAACAATTCTATCCAAATCTCAATCACACCCAAAACAGGGTTAAAAATATAGGTATGAGAAAATATTATAAAATTGAATGCTCTAATATATAATTACCAATATTTGTAATGAAAATGTAGGAAAAAATAAAGTACATAATACAAAAATAAATAAAATCTTGAGAAATGATAGAAAATAGTAATTGTATTCAATCATCAACCACCTGAAAAAGCTACAAAATGATATTGGGACTTGTTATTTTATTAAAATGTTGCTCTTAATATTTGTAAGTAAATTTAAAATAGGTTGTTTTGATTTCTTGATGGTTGGTTTTTAAAATAAAAAACAGTTAAGAAAAGAATTGAGAATTTGGTCAATTTTAACTTAGATGTTTATGATGTTATTTCAAACATGTGCCACATAAAACTTATATGTGTAGGTAATTTTTAACTGCTGGTACTGAAGTTAAGCTGGAGGTTTGCTAAAAGAAGTCTAGTGGGAAAAAAGGTGGTGGTTTTCTAAAAGAAGCAAAGTGGGAAAGGGGTCATTGAAATGTGGTAGCCTGTGATCCTCTGGAAATTGTGTGGCATGACTGTGTGGATAGCTATATATCTCCTTATTACATTCAAATTTCTACCGATAAACGTCAAGAGCTTCCAATAAAATCGCCCAGAAATAAATTACATACGTCGATGAATAATCCGACGAATATTCGAAGATTAACAGCACCACAAAGAGCAAGCCAAGAGAAATCTCCCAACTTCCATCAATCACAACACCTATAATCCCGAGGAAAAACCCATCGAGAAGAAATAAGATCAATAAAGCTGAATAACGTTTCATAAATAAAGTATGGGCCTTTGGAAGGAACGGAGCATAAAAGATCTCGATTCTGTAACCGATTCGCGCCGGAGCCCGTTTGAATCTTGGGTGGAGGAACATTATTTTCGTATTTAGATTATTATCCGGCAATAAATAAATTATTTAAGTAATGACAGGAGAAAGTGAATGATTGAACGCATTATCACTCAAGAGTCGATTGATGTTCGATGAATTTAAAAAGGAAAGAGACAGACGGCTTACGCCCGTACCTCGCCCGCCTTCCTGGGTTGAGAGGTTGTAAGGGTGCCTAATCGAAAAAGAAATTGGTTTTAAGGGTAGTCAAGTTATCCTAATTAATCGGGTATTATGAGAAATTTATGTTTTAGGGGAAAATGAGAATATTTTACAATATGCATAATGTCCCAATCATCCACATTTGTTGTGTAAAGCCCTGAAATACACACAATGTAAAAGGAAGGTTTTTTGATTTTTTAGAAATTGCCTTAGAGATATCTTAGCTTTCACGTTTCTTACTAGTATAGTAACTAGGGGAATGTCTTCTAAAACTAAAGTTTATACCTTAAAAGTTAATTTATAAATTTATAGTTTGACATCTAATCTTAATTGCAATGACTCTTTTTCACTTTTGAGCTTACTGTAGTAACTGAATAATCAAATTTATATAATTAGGTTATTATGATTACAGTTCGTTTTTATTTTTGTAGTTTTAATTAACTTTATACTTTAAATGTTAATTTATAGTTTGATATTTAACTACTCTAAATTGCAATGACTCCTTTTCAATTTTGTGTGATGAAAAACTTACTGTTGTAACTGAATAATCAAATTATATAATTATGTTTTTATTTTTGTAGTTTTTATTAACTTTATACTTTAAATGGTAATTTATAGTTTGACACTTATCTACTCTTAATTGCAATGACTCCTTTTCACTTTTGTGTGATAAAACACTTACTGTAGTAACTGAATAATCAAATTATATAATTATTTTATTATGATTAAAGTAGTTCGTTTTTATTTTTGTAGTTTTTAAAAGAAATTTAGGATGCAAAATTATTTATCATACCTTTTACTGTTTATATGAACTTTTGAGTAATTTTGAAATCTTTAAAAACTCTGACGGTTTTCGTTCTGTTATTTAATTTTTTTTTCATCATCAAAATCTTTGAGCATTTTTTTACCATCCCAAAAGCTCAATTTCTGTGATTTAGTACATTATTTGTACTTACCAAACCAGATGAGGAATAACTTCAAAACGCTGCAAATATAATAAAGTTATTAAATGAAGTGTAGTTTAATTTTGATGTGGAAAAGTGTTTCAAATTTTGAAAAGATGCGTTAAAAATATTTTACAAAAGCATTTCGTAAAAACTTAATACAATTTCACTTAAAAATTATAAATTGGTTTTATTTAATGAAATGTAAACCGCCAGTATAAAATACCAGACAAATACCAATATATTGATGCATTTCTTAAAAGTTTCATCTAGGCTAAGTTTTGTCTAATGAAGTTCATAACATTATTTTAAAAAGTATAAATTCAATATTGTATAAAGGAAGTAATCAAAATATTTCATCCCTGATGCAAGTAAACATGAATTTTTCATTTTGCTTCATTATCGCATTCCCTGCAGAACATTCTCACGTCTTTTCCAATTTTCTCTCTCATTAAAAGCAAACTCAGGTTCAAGCGTGAGAATCGGAAATTGAATACCTATATGTATCAATTCAAAACAACTAAAACACAACACAATTTGAGCTCAAATGCTTCTTTATGTAACATCCAAATACTAATGAATGTCCTCAAAACATGGTTTCATCTTTCTTATCGTGACACCCATAATCACTAATTGAAAATTACTTAAAATTTAATACGAAACAGCAGTTGAGACTATTGAAAAAAAAAGTTAAAAAAAAAAAAGGAGGGTAATGTCAGCTTTGTTCAATACTAATTGCACGTTGTGGGCCCAGATGCTTCATCAAAATTAAATACTAAGCTCAGTTAATTATAAATTAGTAAGTCGATTTTGCTGCTGTAACTGTAACTGCTACTGTTCCGTAAGTCGGACAGTCAGTTTAAAGTTTTGAGTGCTTAGGTAATGGATTATCCATTATTCAGCACTTGAATGTGCGTCCATAAACAGCAGCGAGTTGATTAAGAATAGTTCATTTCACAGTTTCGGTTCCCGAAATCGTGACTCTCCGATCACCTTTTTGTGTCCATTACAGTCATTATATCGGAACTGATTAGAGCCGTAGTTATCATAATTATCACTTTGACTGTATGATGATTGGGAGCGCGGCTGTCATAATCATCACCTCAAGTTTTACAATTACAAATATGATGCGTTGTGTAATTGCTTTTACCACACGCAAATGTGCCATCATGTGCGTTTTGGGATGCGGTTAATATGCATTAGGTGCCTGTATTGAGGAAAAAAATGTATTTTTTTTGTTTATTATATTCTTGGTGCTAAAGGACCTGTACGTGTGGAATGATCGGTTAAAATCGTTTTATCCGAGTAATTAATAATCGTTATATCTTTGAGTTGCGCAATTGATTCAGATGTGTGGCCGAGTTATATCATTATAATTGAAGATATTTCCATGACCGAAGAGCACTTGTCTTGTTGATGTTGGTAATGATGAAATATACGCTCTGAGCTGAACTGATTTATATACGAGCAAGTTTTGTGCCGTACGGGTGCAAGTGAATAAATGCTAAAAAGATAAAATCTTTTTTTAACTCTTTTGTTTTCTAAAATTCATTTTTGAGAGGGAAATAATACATTGTTTTATTTTCTTGATAACAAAATACTTACATTTTCAGTTTGGATAATAATATTTTTTTTTTACCGAATTGAGGCCAGTAGCACAAAATTTTTGTAAATTGGGAATACTTGCTTCTGAGGAAACTCCTTTACGAATAAATTTATTATATGATGCATACATTATTAATACATAGTATTAAAATAATTTAAATTAAAAACTTTTGTATGTATCAAAAGAAATTTAATGTTTAGGCTTTATTTTATCTAGATACTCGTACCAATATCTACTCTTTTTAGAGGTATTTTTTTGGAAAAGATAAATGAATTCATATTTTCTCTGTTTTATTCCCTTTACAGCATGTATGCTATTTTTATATTTGGTTTCTGTTATATTAGAAAAACTAAAAGTAAATAAAGTTACCGCAGTTTTTATTAAGAGGTCTATGGAAGTTTCTTTTATACTCCAACATAAATTCTCTGCGGAGGTAATTTATATCTAACACGTCACAAGAAGTAAAATACATGAAGGCAACTTTAACGTGTGATCTTGATTAATCATAATTTTACAGTACCTATAAAATTAACACTCGAATCTACTAAATTATCTTATACTAAAGTAATTTTTCAAGTCAGTATGTATTTAATAAAAACACGGAAAAAAATATTTTCTTTCCTTTTAAATCTCCATTCTAAAAATCTTCACCTCATTACCAAACTAATGGATGTGTAGAATATAGGCAACGGAAATTAACCTGTTAATAGCTTCATGGAACACATGCATGCAAGGTGAAGTCAGTTCAAAGTCTTCCGACTTTTTTTTCGGAAAGGTTAAAAAGGCAACAAAGGAACTTATGATTATAAGAAAGTTTTCGGTGTTGCATTTTTTTCCCCAGACTGGAGTTATGATTCATATGGACAAGTCCGAAAGCTGTTACAGACATAAGATTCGCATAGAAAGGAAAAGCGGGTCTTGTATTATAAAGGGTCTCTTTTGTTATTGCTCCAGGAAGCAATTTCCGAACGCACTTTGTAATGAGGTCCTCCAAGAGGAAGAATATCACTAATCATGGCTGTGAGTAACTGTTTTAAGTCTAGGAGCTGTTTGTTTTAACGGACCTGTATAGAAACTAAAAATTGTAAAATTCAGGTGATATTTAGAACATAACAGAATTTATTGAGAATTTAACAAGAAAAATGAGTACAAACATATAAAAAAAGAGAAAATAAGGCACACACAAACGCACATACTTAAAAAATAGTAGTGAAGCACAAAAAGAGCATAGTTCTCGTTCAGGGTACCAAATAATAAATAATTATAAATGCAAAGTCTATTCTGTTATTTTAAATAATGTTTCAATGTTATTATGTCTTGCTTTAAAATCATGTAATCCAGATTTAAATTCAGTTTTATTGTTAGTTTATTTTAATGGTTTCATTTAATTTATTAAATAGGAAAGGATCCAGAAAAGCATGAGATTTATGAAATAGGTATTTCTTTATTAGTCTTCGGAACGGAATAAAGTAGTTACCTTGTATATTCTAAGTGCGAAGTTACTACAGCTTTGGATTGTGTATAAGAATTTGTTATTAAACGTAGAAATATAGCAAAAGAAAAATATAGTTGTCTTACAGTCAAAAAGAGCTTTTCTAAAAAATTATTTTTCTATATGATCCAATTTATAATTATGTAACACACAATCTTTAACTGGACTATTTTTTAGAGGAGGGGGGTGTTGTGTCAAAATCTAAGACCCTTCCTTCAAGCGTCGTGCATTACAGATCAAATGTAGCTTTATAGAAAATTTACTGGTAATATTTGAATCTCTTTTTTGTACTTAATGTAAAACCTTATAGGTATAGTAATGAGCAAATCCAAAACCCCAAGCACATGGGGTTTCTTGAGTTCTCCCTAAGACACTCATTTTTCAAGTTTGGACATTTGGGACCCATTAGGTTATATTTTTCCGGAAAGCATTGAATTTCGTTTTCTATTAATTTAGTATTATTTTGTTAATTTTCTCCATCTTATAAAATACTTACGAAATTATAATTAATGTTAATTTTATTAGTTAAATAAATTCAATCAAAGGGTGTTTATTTTGAGTTAATAATTTTACCTTTGAGAGTCGCTTTCAAATTAATTGTATTCATTCAGTTCTTCCATTGAAATTAACTCCCTTAATTTAATCCCTGTAACTGTAGTACCAAAATTTCTGAATGAAAGCTACAATAGGTTATTGTTTTTACATGACATTCGTATTTAAATATAATATTTTTGTTTGGTCATTTTCATGGAATCAAATTTCATTTATATTTTTGCACTAATCTAAAAAAAACTAAATAGCTCCAGTACTTTTCTGGTTTTTCTTAAGACTCCAAACAGCAAAAATCCGATTTAAGGTCCAAAGACCTTTGCGTAAGAGGTAAAGGCAAGTCAGGATATGAGTATACCATATGGCATGCGTTGGCGTGAAAAAAATACCACCCATTGAGAAAATGTCAAGTTTTCTGTCACTGTTGCCACCACAAAACGATAAATCATACTCAATAAAACTATCACAGGAACCCGCTCACAACATTGCCACCTAAGAGAGAAATTTCCATTATTGTTCTTCTTACCGGCATAAAGTCACGCCACGCTTTTCTCGAGCGGCCCTTTTTGACTATATTCATCACACACAATCTGCGCTGTTTTGTGTTTAGTATTAAGTTCTCAAGGGATTTTCCCCTCTTTTAGGGATTAAGCCAGTCAAAAAACGCCGCCAACAAACACTTCTCTGGGATGGATGCTTTTTTGGCGGGAAATGACATAATTCGGAATCGTGCAGGGTTGGAAATCTCGTAAATGCAGGCTTTGCACTCTTTGCTTCGAATATTTTTTTTGTTCCAACTTTCACTTCCGGAAACTTCTCGAGTGCTTAAGACGCGGCACCTTGTTCAAAATCTTTTTGTCATTGTGGTTGAAGAATTTCCCTCCATTGTGGATAGAGTTGTTCCCTCTTTATATGGATATTGTTGTAAAAAAGAGCTGAGAGAGTTACTAACACTTTCTTCTGAAACACTTTTTTAGATTAAAATTTTAAAAATATTGTAGTACACTTTAATTTTCAGTTAGTATGGAAAAGTCTACAACTCTTTTGCTTTTTTATTTGTACTGCTGGCTGTTTTAAATTTTGGAATTCTAAAGGACTAAGTGTTTTAAAAACTTTTATATGTTTAAACTGTATTATTTTGTTAATATTATACTTAAAGTACTGAGAATCTGATTCTGATTGTAAATACACCAAGATCGCTTTTTGAAACAGCTATGTGATAGATATTATATGGTACATATCTTATATTATTATTCTATACTTGATATTAAGACCTTTAATCGAAAAACCTTTATATCCCCACAAAACATTTTACCCTTTATATTTCCGTATCTCTAATAATATTTTTGTTTTTAAGTTATTATTATCACTAAAACCTTCCATTAGTGTGGATTTTTCAATACCAAATTAATTTTTAAGAACATTGCTGCTGTAATTGAAATTTTTCCCTGAAATTTCACCTTGAATTGAAATTTTCACCTTGCTGTAATTTTTTGAACATTGTTGTTTTTAATTTTTAAGAACATTGCTGCTTAGGTACACAGAATTAATTTTTTCAAATAAAGTTAGACTCGCACAAGCTTCAAGAAGAGTCGGTGTTCACAAATCTGTCTACCATCTACCCTAAACAGCGGTTTTCTAAAGAGTAATGAAGCGGGAATATGGTTTGTATCAAAGAGCTAATATTTTTTCAGTTATTGAAAGTAAAAACAAAAATTTCAAAAATTATAAAATAACGTTTTTTTTTTCAAATTAGATTATATTTTTTATTTTCAGCTTCTTTCAAAATTTGTTTTTTTTTTTTTTTTTTTTTTTTTAACACTTTTACTCTACAATTTTTTGTGATGAATACAGACCTTCTATTTATAATTTGTAATTCAATATCGATTGTAATTTTGCTTTTCATCAGTTTTTAAAGTTTAATTGTTATTTTAAAGCTCGCTACCTCTAATTATTTTTCGCCCCTTCGACTTTAAGATATCGAGAATTTATTTTGTACTCTTCATAAATGGTTTTGTAGGGAGAGAGGGAGACTTAGAAATTGGCTAGGACCCAAAAGATGACCAAGATTATGTATAAAACATTTAATATGGACAAGAGGACAGTTACAAATACACATATACATTGACAAGGAAACCTTTTATGGCCCGATACGACATTTACCAAAATCCGCGGTTCGCCAACACGCAACCATCGTTCCCGCTCTCTCTCTCTCTCACTCTTTCAGTCCGGGGAATCCCCTTCTCTCTGTTATTGTTTTTCACTGCGCGCTCACAGTTACAGTTAGTGGAAGTCTTATGTGAAAGTGCACAGAGGTGGATATAAGTCACTGTTACAGCCTCCCCCTCTGACCCCGACGACGTCCCGATGAGGGGTCAGCAGAGAGAAGACGTGGTGGACGGGCAGGAGGCACAGCAGGGTCTGTGCCAGGAGCTCTTGCTGCAGGAGGTCTGCCCCTTTTTCTAAGTGGTCGCACAGGTACGTGGGAAGAATCTTGTGCGAACGGTGACAATGCCGAAGAATGATACACACCGATGACTTCACTGGGTTTGTCTCTGTTAACAACTTCGTAAGAGGTATTTTCAATTCCATAGTGACCCGCAGTAGGATGATTTTGTCCCAACACTGGTGGTGACACCAAAAGTTCTTTCAATTTCTGGAAAGCAGTCTCTTCTACCGAAGACCATTTAAACTTAGCATTTTTCTTTGTCAAGTTGCTCAACGGACGTGAAATTTCCGCAAAGTTTGCAATGAAACGTCTGTAC
Source organism: Tetragnatha montana (assembly GCA_963680715.1). Taxonomy (NCBI): domain Eukaryota; kingdom Metazoa; phylum Arthropoda; class Arachnida; order Araneae; family Tetragnathidae; genus Tetragnatha; species Tetragnatha montana. The sequence continues at coordinate 16,218,210 of OY796675.1, read as the reverse complement.
CATGAACAAGTCTGAAGGAAAGACTGGACTTGTTTTACCGTCTTTGGCGCTGCCATCTGCTGAATAGCTGCAGTTTTCTCATGGTCGACTTCCAAACCAGAAGGAGTAATGTAATGGCCAAGATATTTCACTTTGTTACATATAAAGTGACATTTTTCACGATTGGCATGTAGTTTGAATTCCTTCAACTTTTCGAACACAGCATCCAAATCGGCAATGTGCTGTTCAAAGGTATCCGACATCACAATGATGTCATCCAAATAAGAAAGCATCTTGACTTGAGGTAATGAATTTCTGAAGAGGTCAATGAGACGCTGAAAGGTAGATGGGGAATTCCGCAAACCAAACGGCATGCGTTTGTATCTGAAGGTTCCAAAGGGACATATAAATGCAGTTTTGTCCATGTGGTCCTGAAATACTTCTATCTGATGGTAAGCTGCTTGAAGATCGAGTGTAGACATAAACTGTGTATATTTAGCTTCATGTAGTAAATCCTCCATTCTTGGAATTGGGTATATCACTGGTACTGTAATGCTGTTTAGTTTTCTGTAGTCAACGCATAGCCGGAATTTTCCATTCGGCTTCGGTACAAGAACCACAGGTGATGCATATGAGGCTTCACATTCTTCAATAATATCCTGTTCAAGAAGTTTATCAAGTTCTTGACGAAGTATCTCTTTTTTCTTTGGTGCCATTCTGTAAGGAGGCACTGCAATTGGGGTACTCGTAGTGGTTTCAATAAAATGTTTGATTTTGGGAGTTGGTTCTCCCCCTGGACGAAACGTGTCACAATTTGTCTTGAGAAGTGAATTAAATAAAGCTTTTTGTTCCTTAGTGATTTCGCCACCTTCATCTTCCCGAAGATCTAACTCGCCAACTTCTATGGTTTGAACGTGGATTTTATTATGGAACGCATCTGGAACAAAAGGGAAAGCTTTGCTCTTTTTCTCATTAAAATGCCATGAGTTTTCTGGAATGTTTAGCGTTATTCCTGCCTTTGTTAAAAAGTCTCTACCAAGAAGGGTAGAATTGTTTTCAGCCAGTGGCAAGGCCAGAAGTGTGGTCGGAACTTTCTTTCCTTCGACCTCTATTTCAACTCTGCCTTCCTCCATGAGAATCATCTGGTTTTCTCCATTAGCCATCGTCACAGTGCGTTTCACTTCTTGGAATGGAATATCAATTTCCTTTAATTTTCGAAATAACGTAGCTCCAGCGATCGAATGACTTGCACCAGTGTCAGCACATGCTTGTCCTACCATGTCTTCAATGGAGATCCGAATTAGTGGAGGTTTCTCTGCTTCATTCCCAGGTACAACTTCTATGGCTCCAAAAGTTGGGGATGAGTTTTTCTTGCCATTCTTTGGACATCTGCTTCTGGTGTGGCCACTTTCATGACAGCCATAACACACTGTAGAGGATTTGTATTCTCTAGCAGACTCTGGAGGTAATGATGTACAGGACGGGCAATTTTTCTTGGTAAACCCAGGCGCACCGCAACCAAAACAGGAGGGTGAAAATGGAACTTCACTTTTCAATGGAGTGTCTGCAGCAGGTTTACTGAGCTGATGGTCTACTGGACTTCTTTTGTCTTTGGGTTTATGCCATTTATGCAATCCAGCAGTTGATTCAAAACTTTTGGATTTTAAGTTGCGAACTTCTTCAAAACTGTCTAACTTTTCTGCAAGTTCCATTGGATCCGTCAGTTCACTCCAGCTATGCAAGAAATGTTCTTTGGCCTCCGTTGAAGCACGTCGCTTCAACTGCTCCGCGATGTGTAGGTTTTTTAACTGGTCGAACGTGGTTATGTTTAATTCTTTTAACCAACCATCGTGGAAATTTCTTATTTCATAGACATAATCACGGAATGTATTTTCTGGCGATTTCTTATGTTGCATAAAGAGTTGGTGGAATTTTTCCGCACTCATCTTGAATCGCTTTAGAAGGATGTCTTTAACAACAGGGAATTTTTGGACATCTGTATCAGATTCCTGTGCGACCAACTTAGCAATATCACTGGGGAGGAGACCCAGCAAATAAATGACCCATTTCGAAGAAGGTATTTGCAGAAAGGACATTTGTTTCTCGAACAAATTGAGAAACAGACTAATATCATCATGCTTTGGGTTAAAATTTGGGATGAGCTTTTGAAGTTCTAATTTTGGGGTATCATTTGCTACTTGAGGGGAAGTTGAATTCTCCCTATTAGCTGTATTAGCAGCTACCTGAGCTTCGAGTCTAAGCTTTTCAAGCTCAAACTGTCGCTTACTCTCATCCTCAGCTTTTTTCTCGTCTGCGAGGCGTTGTTCTATGATACCAAGGTAGAGTTCCTTAGTAAATTCCTCATTATAACCAGGACTGTTTTTTACAGCGTTAGCTAAAGTTACTCTATTTGATTTGTCAGTTAAGTTCTCACTCAGGAGATCAAGCTCCATAACGAGTTCAATGAGATCAATTTTAAAACCTTTTGCTAAATAAGTCATCTTTAAAATTATGATAAACCACAAAAAGGTTTTTACCCACACTATAGATAATAATATGAAGAATATATATTCACTAATTAATAATCTCAGATAATTTCTTACTGAAAAATTACCAATACCATTAATTAATATTACTATAATTATGCACTGCTATTCAATGTTTCAAATTAAACACTAATCTAGATTATCATATGCACCTAAATTAATAGCATGAACAATCATTAATGTTTGTTAATTCCATCAAATTAAAATTTGAATAAGCAGAATTCACCATATATAGTGCACAAACAGTTCTTAAATTCACCAGAACCAAAATTTATAAGAATGGTAAAGAAATGCAAATGTGAATCAATTTCAATACTAATGAAACACCACATGAATACTCAATTACCCATACTATATCATCATACCAAATGAATACCATCAATCAAAGATATTACCTTTGCACAATATACACTTTGATAAAAATAAATTTTCAGAATCACAACTCAAAATTTTCTTTTTCAAAATGAGCTGAAACAAACTGTATTGACCAACTTTCAGTTTTACAAGGAAATTTACCCTTTTGTAATGAGCACAGTGTACCACAACTTTTTAAATGCAAAATTGTTAAGAATTCTCAGACAGGTAATTAATCTCAGCTTGAAAACAACAGTGTCACACAGAAAAACAAAATCAAAACTAGTTTTGTCAAAAGTGAAACCAAGATTTTACAGGTAATCTTAAACCTACCCTGTGTCACTTTGGTGAACACAGAAAAAAAATCTAAGAATTGTTAAATTAACATCAACATTTGAAGCATAACTTCCATAAGCTGATAAACTTTATTACAGAAAATATCATTTCAAAAGAAAAAATCAAACCTTTTGTTGACATCAATTTGCTGGAATTTATTTTTATTTTTCTCACACAAAATTCTCTTTCGTTTTCACTAGGCTCATATATACGAGCAATAATTACCTTGAAAAACTAAAACAGGTAAGAAGAAACACATTAGAAGAAATACAACAAAATTTCAACTAATACACAAGAAAATTATCCATTACAGCTTAAGTTTACGTTGGGCGCCAATTTGTAGGGAGAGAGGGAGACTTAGAAATTGGCTAGGACCCAAAAGATGACCAAGATTATGTATAAAACATTTAATATGGACAAGAGGACAGTTACAAATACACATATACATTGACAAGGAAACCTTTTATGGCCCGATACGACATTTACCAAAATCCGCGGTTCGCCAACACGCAACCATCGTTCCCGCTCTCTCTCTCTCTCTCACTCTTTCAGTCCGGGGAATCCCCTTCTCTCTGTTATTGTTTTTCACTGCGCGCTCACAGTTACAGTTAGTGGAAGTCTTATGTGAAAGTGCACAGAGGTGGATATAAGTCACTGTTACAGTTTTATTTTTCCATAATTACTTCTATAAGCATTTTTAAAAAATTAGGATGCCTGCGTAAGTTTTAAATGGGTTCCACCATATGATTCATAGCCTTGATATTCTCAGGTATTATATAAAAAACTACCATGACATTATATTGTTGAAAAAGCAGATCAATATCTTAAGTGAGGGGAAGAAACCCAAGGCCCAATTTCGTACAACAAAAACTTCAAAAAATTAAAGAATCACGTATTAGTTTAGCTTAGCCCGTGTAACTGGCAATGATTCGCATTTTAATGAAGGCAAAGTAAAATCGTGTGAATTTTTTTTCGGCTTTCTCGAATAAGATCGGAAGATTACTTCACGCAATTTATCAAACCACAGCGTGCAAAAATAAAGCTGTCAAAGAGGATTTTTCCCAATTCATTCATACCAAGTCAAATTAGAGTTGACAGATAAATTTCGTGACGACCTTCAATGATCTGATGAACTAAATATTTTTCGTCGTTTTTTTTAATGAATGAAAATAAAATTTTCCCGGGGATTTCCCCCTGATCCCAGTGTGTAAAGAAAGGGTTTAATCCTATAACTGCCAATCTATTAGCCACACCCACTTTGCGACCATGAGATATTTTTTCCTCTCAAACAGATGCTTGCAAATAATGGACACAAGTTGGTTTTTAATTGATATTTTCAAAATGCCAATCACTTTTTCGACGCGGTATTCTCTTTCAGTTGTTTACGAAATCGGACATTTTTATTTAGTTTCAAACCGCTTTGGGAAAGCGTGATTTCTGTTTGAGATTAAAGGAGCCTTAGAGATAAAAATTGAGCCTTGGAATTTTCAAGGTCTGCCTAAGGTTTTTATAGGAAATCGTGGGAATAACTCCCCTGAACGTCGATCGGAGACTTCGATCCATTGTTGAAGTACCTATTATTTATAGGAAAAGGAAGTTTTTAGATTAGTGCGTACCCTTTTAAGACCTAATTATATGTTATTAGACATGACTATACAAATTTGAATTCCGTACCTATTGAAACATGAAGAGTATTTTTCATGAGAACTGGATTACTTCGTGATTTTAAATATTCAATAGTTCTTAGATGTGATAGGTTCTAAAGGACATCTATTAATCTCTTTCTACATACATGCCATAATATGCTGATATGATTTTGATTGATCACTAAGTAAAATAATTTAAAGACTTCTATTTAAGTTTAAATAACGACAATAACTTTTCTTGTGACCTACTACTAATACTTTAATGGGGAAATATGACAAATAAAAAAGGAATATTAGTTCATAAAATAATTTTTACTAAAGAAAATACTTTACTTTATACAATTTTTATGATTTAACAAAAGTTTGGGAGAAGTCATTTTTTAAGAATAGCTTTAAAGGTTAAAATTTTTGGGAAAACTATATACTGAGAAGAAATACATTTGTTTGATAACTAAGAGGTTTTAAAAAACCCTTAACTATCATTCTTTTTTTCATAACTCTTTGTATATCATATAGTTTTAAAAAAACTCGCTTTTCTAATATTTTGGCACATTTTATCATAGTTATTTTATTTACATCTTGCTCATTAAGTTAATACTTGAAAGAAAATAATTTTTCCTTAAACCCATTTTATGAAGTTATAAACATTATAAAATAATCCGTATTAGCTTGGAAAAATGGAACAAATATGAATATCGAATGTTTCTTCAAAGTATCTTTGTTGAAAAAAATACTCCCCTAGACTTATTTAGGTGACATTTTTTAATAAAATCTTTGAATCTCTTTTTCAATACATTTTCGACTTTGTTAACAAGAAAGAAAATTGTGATACAGCCTGCAGAACTTTAAATCCTTTACTTTATGTTGACTTATTAAAGGCAATTTGCTTAGCGACTCTATTTTTTTCTAATATTGGATAAAAAGGGAAAGCACAATTCGCGAATTTTAAAGTTAGTCCTGCATTTTTTACCTCTTATTCATGCAAAGAAACCCAAGTTGCCCACTCTATCTCTGGCATTCCAGCTAAGACTACTCCAACCTTTAACCTTAACACTGGCGCGTTCCCATTCATACAAAAGGTTAATACTTTCTAATCCCTTAACTAAACACACATTAAGATTCACTTAGAAACCGCAAGGTGTTACCGTCCATTGTCGGCGTCCGTCGTAAAACATCAGCGAAAAAAAAAAAAGAAACAAAAAATGTGGGTGTAATAGGACTAGTTGCATCAGAAAACAATCCATTTATTTTCTCTGCTGTCCAATTAACAGGCCATTACATTCTTTTCTTCCTGATGAAGAGATTAGGGTACAATCGAAGCTCGGTAGCTCACGTTCTTGCTGATGTGGAGGTGTTAAAAAACGACAATCTTGCTACCGGAGGAGCTATGCTCAAGGTAAGGCAGCCATTTGTAGGCTAGATGCCCCACGATAGGGCACGGATCGTTGCGAAACCTTCCCCACGTATTGTTCTAAGCCTTGCAATGAATTGAGAATATTCAGGATTTTCTTAATTTCCTTCGAAATTACTCGTAAATGAAGCGAGTTTTGTTGTTGGTAGACAAGTGTTGACAGCAGCTCGGAGATTAAAATGCAGATGTGTTGTTCTTGCGCTCGGAACAATGAGTTTTGGGTTCTCAGGGTTTTTTTTTACTGTCATTAGAATGGAGATTGGGAGAAATGAGAAAAAAATGCTCAATATTTGCTTCCGAACAAAGAGATCTGAATTAGCTGTGAGTGGATTGAGATATTGAAGGTCTGGTTAACCTAAATAATACGACGGTTAGTGCATGATGAATTACTCGTGGAACGATAATGTAAACATGGGTATCTATCTATAAGTGGGGAAATCCATGTTTTTAGGTTTATGATAAAATAATGGAGTTATAATTCCACACGTCCTGTTTTCCTTCATATCTTTGATAGATTACTATTCATATTATTTTAAGTTTTAAATCTTTACTAATCAAAGCAAAATTGATAGCTATTAAAATACTTAATTGAAGATACTAAATTAATTCGAAGAATAATTTTTAATTTAACTAAAGTATATTTACATATAATATGAAAATTATATAGTTTTTGAGAATACAATGTAAACTTATTTATGATGTGGCTAAGAGAGAATAATAGGATGAGCGTGATTGAAATGTTAAAATTTACCGCAAAAATTAAACAAATATTAGTTGGAACAGTTCTTCATAGATTTTTTTGGAAAGATGGAGCGAAGAAAGGATGAGAGAGAGAGGAGAGTTGTATATGATGAGAGGGATTCACCGGATGAGAGGATGAAAAGGATGAGCAGAAGATGAAGTGGATACAAAGGATGAGAGAGATGGAAAATAAAATCGATAAAAAGATGAAAAGTATGATAACAATGAAAAAATAAATAGGGAATTAAAGGTATGAAGGTGAGGGGAATGATCAAGAAAATGAAAGGGATAAACATGATGAGAGAGATGAAACGGAGGAGAGGAATAAAGAAAATGGGATGGATGGAGAGGATGATAAGTATGAAAATGATAAGATCGGAATAAAGCGGATTACATGGATAAATACGATGAAAGAGGGATGAAGCGGGGGAGTGGGATAAAAGAGAATGGGGAGGATAAAGAGAACTGAAGATGATAAAGAGGCTAAGAGGAACTTGAATATTATAGTGATGAAAATGAAGAGGATGAGAATATCATTATATCTAAGAATGAAGAGACTTAAAAAGAGATGTATAGAATGTGAGAAATAAAGATGATTAGATAAGAGAGGGATGTAGAGATGATATATAGATGGAGAGGATGAGAAGGATAAAGTGGCTGAGAAAGATGTATAGAATAAGAAAGATAAAAAGATGAATGTGATAAAGATGTGTGAAAATCAGAGGACAGATGCTGAGAAGACGACTTCATTTGATGGAAGTGGAATACTGTCATATTTACAAAGATTTTTCTTTAGGAGAAATTATGTTTAAAGTTTAATAAGTATAGCTTAAATTAGTAGACTTAACATCGCTGGTCATATATTTACTAAATTAACATTCTTTTAGAATTTAATTTTTTTAAAACTGACAAAAAGGAACAAATAGAGGGGGGTGCTGAATAAAAAAAATCAATTTGACAAATAAGAACAACTCTAATTTTCATATTTTTTATCTAATTTTTATTTAAACAACTTTAATTCTTATATAATTTACAAAATACATGTTAGAAACCGACCTTCGTTTAAAAAAAATCAGATAGTTTAGTTTCTATTGCATTTTGAAAACAACTTTGCATTACGTGCCATTTAGCTCATTTATTGTTTTCTCTCAAATGCTCCGGGGGTTAGTTAACCACCGTAAGACTTTCAACTAGTCAGTTATTAAAACGATTTCACAAACTTAATAATCTGTAAACAAGTCCAGATAGTCCTTGAGGTGTTTATTGTATCTCGAGGCTTGACCAAAGCCTTTTTAAATTAAGTTTTTTCCCATCTCCCATGGGAAACAATGATGTGAAACGGCGATAGTTCAAGGACGAACCCGTCGACTTTTCGTAACCCAAGCAGATATCTCATTAAAGCAAATATCTACACGGAACGTTATCATTATCTCCTTGGACACCACCACTGATACATTTTCCATCATCTACTTTGTAGCAGCACTTTTCGCCACTTCGGGGTTAACAATGGTGTTTCACTTTTCACCTCAAACGCAAGTCACGTGACAGACAACAGCGCATGATGTGATGAGCATTGTTAATTTTTGCAGCTGCCCAACTTTTTTGGAAGGAAAAAAAACGAGTTGATCAAAGCCCGCGGGTAACGTATTGTTTGTGAGAGAAAGTTTCCAAATTAAATTCTAATGAATAAAAATAATCACATTACTATTAATATAAAGAAGGTTATATAAAAAAGTTTATTGTTTTAACACCGTATCCGAGTTGTTTTGATGCTGCCGTGAGAAAGTGAGTGAAACCTGAGTTTCTCCGGCCTTACAGCGATAATTAGCATGTCTGAACGTAGAGAGTTCATGGAGTTTGCCTTCTTTTGCCTTGAAACTAGCTCTCTGATGGATCTGTCGCACTGCATTCTGTGCGTTCTCTGCGAGATTCTTTCCAGTTATTTACAATGTGAAACACAAAGCAACTGATGATGGTGTGAATACCTGAATGCGTAGTTTCCAAGGTTGAATCCATCCAGAAAATTGAATTACAGAGAACTGCATTCAAACTGAATGCGGTTCAATTTGTTTTGATAATTCAGTGATGATTGAGATCAACAGAGTTTTATTATTAATTTTTATTTCGTGTTCTTTATGAGGTTATAGCTGTTGTTTTTTGCGTGGTTATTATGAGAGTAGTATATTAATCCTGTAGTATATTTCTGGCATTTGAAACCTACATTGTTTGTAAAGGACAACCACTACATATTATATAGTTTAAGGCATTTAAAAGGAAATTATATTTATGATAATAGTAAATTATTATAAAGAAACAAAAACCTCCATATACTTCTTACCATACATTTCTTTTATAGGAAATGTCATAGGGATGGTTTCTGTATTTGAATCGTTGAATTTTCCACATAGGTCATTATAATGTAGTCTCTTGTATTAAAACATATTGCTGATTTCGTGTAATAACGTCACTTTTTAAAAATACTTCATCTTCAGTATAAGGATACATCGAGTAATTTAGAACTATGGTTTTTAATGTTTTATCATAAAAACACTGTTATATTGGTTACATCGCCCTTTCTGTACAACGATCGTATGTTGGCAGTCCTAGAAGGGGGGGGTGGCTCTATTGAAGTTCTACTGCCACAAAGAACAATTTAAGGACTGTAAAGATCCTTTTGGAGGGTACTTTACTAGGTCATTTCTCCCCGTATATTCTGTTTGAAATCTATTCGTAAAAAATCATACAAATTTCAAAATCAAGATTTTTTAGAACTCTTTCCAAATAGGGTTCTGGGGATAATAAACACAATATGAAGAAATAGAATTAGAATAGAAGAAATAGAATAGAAGAAATAAAATTATTTTGAAGTAGAATAAATACTGCTAGAAAAAAAAACTCTTAAATGAGCGTACCATCTTGATCAATGAGTTGCGAAACTTATCACGTACTATAGCAGTTTTAAGATATCCTTGTGAATCTGTAATTAATTTCACAGGAGTGTTTTATTAGTCACCACTTCCAACCTATACTAACAATACATGGGTGGTAAAACTGAATGGTAATTATACGTAAATTAGGAGGAAAATAAAAGAGGACTGCACTTTTAATAATGCGTTTTACTACCTCATTAACCATTATAAATCAGACATTTGCATGTTGGCCACTCTAACAAACCTGATTAAAATGACGCAAAAGAATTTTGATTGCTTATCAGCGAAAAATCGAGACCTTTCCTGTCTGTGTTGGAGTGAAATATAGAGTGTAATTTACCTCGTCGAATTTTATTAGAGAAGTGTAAACCTATTTTTCTACATTGTTATTAGCGAAGCTGCGTGTTGAATCGCAAGAAACGAACGAAATCTTCATCCAGTGATCGTGATATGTGTGTCAGATTTAACATACAACCCACGTTCTTTTCGTAGTTGGAAGAATTTTTCCGCCTCGAGAGAAGAAAATAAAAAAAAAAACGTTAATAAAAAGAGATGCCTCACCTTTTCCGACGCCTCCATGTTTGTTTGCTCAAATAAGGGGTGAGAAAGTATCTTAATGACAGGTCTGCGTTTCTCGTAAAAAAAAAAAATGAAAATTATATCTCCTGCTTCGAATCAAACGGAACCAACCGCTTGTTTAACTGCAGGTAAGCAGTGTTTGACTGACAGTCGGCTTGAAAAGATGACGTTTTTTTTTCTTTCATCAGGTCGCATAAATAATAATACCTCCCTTTTCTTTTCTTTCTCACAGCCCTATCTTCGTTCGGTTATCAATTGGATAGCAGATTTTGTAATTAAATATTTCACTTTTTGATGTAGCATTCATAAGCTCAGCAGCAGAGCTGGCCTCGATATGTTTGACCCAAACTTGAATGCACAGCTTCTATTATCAAACCGCTTCGATTTCTTGAGGTGGTTTGCGGAGAATATTAAAACCGTCGGAACTGGGGCAAAGATGTGAATAGTAATTGACTGAGCTTCGGAGGTATTAACCATCCGTGCCGCTTTGACAAATATACGGAACCCCGTTTGCTTTAATTATCGTCGATTTTGAAGAGAAAAAAAATATGACACTGTCAGTGTATAGCGTAGTTGTGAAAGTTATGAATGATTTATGGGGTTGGATGTTAATGATACTTTGAGACGAACTTGTTAATGTGCGTCGTAGACTAACGAATTGGCAGCATTGAGAAGTAGACTCATATAGTGATACAGGTTTTGTATACAGTGATAGTTAAAAATGAAGGCAGAGATTGCCTTGAGGAAATGCTTGATGGTGAAATAATGCAAGTGGGAAATATTTAGGTGAAAGAAATTGTATAAACATTGAGGAATTACAAATTGAATAATAAGCAGCGGCCTCCTAACTTCCATAGTATATAACTTTTGTTATCGTTATTTTAAACATTATATAACTACTGTTATTATATTAGGGATTTCCATATTATAGGTACTCTTCTCAATTATTATGATTATTATAATCTAGTTTTATTTCCTTAAAATATTAGTAAAATATTTGTATCATTAATGCTTTCAGAATATTTAATACTACATCATCAACTGTTAATGTTTCAAGATATTGCTTTCCTCTTTATTAATATTTTGATCTATTCCCAATCAGCATCATTTATTGTATAGTATATAATCTTACTCACTTATAACTAATATTTTATCTTCTGTACTGAAATTTCATAATTGCGCTACAATTCTTCCTTCTTTTATTTAAGAAATTGTAACGTTTCTTTAAAAATTACCCTCAAATCATTTATACCAATTCCTTTTATTTAATACTTCCCATCTGAAAAACTAAACAACTATTTCATTTATAAACTATACTCGACAGCAACGTTTCCTGAACCCAGTACGTCACTACGCGGAAGGAGAAAATGGGTAAACACAAAGCCTGTTGGGTTGCTAGGAGGAGTTTCGGTACGCAAAACGTGATAAAAAGACACTATATACTAGGGTGTCCCAAAAAAACGCGACTTTTGAAATGTTTAACTCTCACCCCCCAAAAATGTTCTTTATGTGAATATATGGCACTGTGAATTTTTTTAGAATTTTTGAAAAATATTTAGAGGTCCCCCAAGGTCATTGAATTTTCAAAAAATGGCCCAAAAAAGGGTAAAATTTAACATTTTTTCTAATTTTTTTAAAATAACCATTAATGTTCAAATGGCATTATTTTCATTTATTAGAGCTATTTATATTGTTTTAAACCAATTCTGTATTAATTATCTGGGTAGGGAATAATACGCATTATTATTAAAATCAAGAAACATGCGATATTTTTACTTATGTATTACACTATGCGGCAAAAAAATGAGTCAAAATGCCACAGAAGCTTTGAAAGCAGATTCTTATGTAAAATGACCCCCTGAATCCGAATCCGGCCCCCGTTTTTCTCTATCAACCTCAGATTTTCGGGGAACAGCCCCTCCCCCATTTTACGTTTTTCGACAACTTTATAACTTTGAACTCGATTTTCAGGGTCAAAAAGCATTGTTTTAGTATTCAAATTGCCCCCCAGGAGACAAGAAAGGTTCAAATTAATAAAATATGAAAATGAGTAACAAATGGCTAGGTTTAAGGGGTAATTAACCCCCTAAAAACGTAAAAAAATCGCTAAAATTAGTAGGATTTGTTATACCGTATTTATTTAACTTATTTTTGAAGCAATTCATTTTTAAAGGGTCCTAACCGTTCCCCAAAAACCCAAATTTAATAATGATATGCTGCAATGATTTTTAGGAAAAGCGGTCGGGGAGCTTTCGCCCCCGAAGCACCCGCGGAAGGGTTCGGAAGACCGCGTTGGCGCACGCGCGCTCAAGAAACATGGAATACCTCCATACAACCGGCCAGTTACTATCGAACCAAAGAATTTCTACTTAGGAAAGACTTATAATAAACGAAAAATATTATTTTTAAAATTTTCAAAGCATGAATATAATTTCTTGTGCACGCGTGCGCCAGTGCGATTCAGAGAGTCTTCCGGACCCTTCAGCGGGTGCTTCGGGGGTGATAACTCCTCAACCGCTTTTCCTAAAAATCATTGTTGCCTATCATTAATTAATTCGGGTTTTTGGGGAACGGTTAGGACCCTTTAAAAATGAATTGCTTCAAAAATAAGTTAAATAAATACGGTATAACAAATCCTACTATATTTAGCGATTTTTTTTGCGTTTTTAGGGGGTTAATTACCCCTTAAACCTAGCCATTTGTTACTCATTTTCATATTTTATTAATTTGAACCTTTCTTGTCTCCTGGGGGGCAATTTGAAGACTAAAACAATGCTTTTTGACCCTGAAAATCGAGTTCAAAGTTATAAAGTTGTCGAAAAACGTAAAATGGGGGAGGGGCTGTTCCCCGAAAATCTGAGGTTGATAGAGAAAAACGGGGGCCGGATTCGGATTCAGGGGGTCATTTTACATAAGAATCTGCTTTCAAAGCTTCTGTGGCATTTTGACTCATTTTTTTGCCGCATAGTGTAATACATAAGGTAAAAATATCGCATGTTTCTTGATTTTAATAATAATGCGTATTATTTCCTACCCAGATAATTAATACAGAATTGGTTTAAAACAATATAAATAGCTCTAATAAATGAAAATAATGCCATTTGAACATCAATAGTTATTTTAAAAAAATTAGAAAAAATGTTAAATTTTACCCTTTTTTTTGGCCATTTTTTGAAAATTCAATGACCTTGGGGGACCTCTAAATATTTTTCAAAAATTCTAAAAAAAATCACAGTGTCATATATTCACATAAAGAACATTTTTGGGGGGTGAGAGTTAAACATTTTAAAAGTCGCGTTTTTTTGGGACACCCTACTATATACTATAGGGGTTTAACAAAATAATCATATTTTTAAATTGACGTTCTTCATTTCACTCAAAATTCAGACATCGCGATGGGAACTACTTTGTTTGTGAGTGATGTCATAGGGTCAACTAAAGTTGCTGTCTACTGTCTAGTATAACAACCATTTATTAAGCTTTTTAAGGCTGGAATAACCAAGCTGTAATAACATATGCATTAAAAAATTCCTAAGAGTCTGATGGTTACAGTGTTGAAAAGAGTGCAGGCAGGGGTAATAAATCATGTCAAAGTTGGAAGAAAATAACCTGTGAAAGTCGACGAAACCATCAACCGGAAAGTGTCAAACGATGGTGTATCTGTTAAAACTGTTTGAGAAGCTATTCATTAGGATACATTATTGAACCTTCTATCTATATCTTTGTAATCTTAAACGACTATGGTTGAGGTAAAAATCCTCAGCGAAATGGATTGATTGTTTTTTACTCTTACATCTTCGACATTTTGTCTATCCAACGATAAATGTGATAATTTATGATAGCCTGACTTTCTGTGTCTCAATTCCTCTTGAAAAGATTACTATGTTTTGCTGCATTTGAAAATTCTTGAGGCCGAAAAAAAAATTGTTTTTAATATTTTAAATTAAAAATTTATTATTTTTGGAATAGAGATAATCAAGATTGAGAGCACGTTTTGAAAAATGCATGTTGAAGTTGATCTTTTATAAACTTAAAATATTGAGGATAAAATCATGGTCTGTAAAAATGTTACATTAAACATAAAACAACTGTTTTGAACTAAACTAGAAAGAATGAAATAACACTTTATTTTAAAGATTACAAATGGAATAAATAAAAAAAAGTATTTGAATAACATAGAAGAAAACCAATATTTTCAAAAGGAATAAAAAAATAATTTAAAATTTCATTTGAAGAATTGGTAGAATTGGAACTGCATTTGAAATGAAGTTTGAGTGTTCCTTATTGTTAGCAAATTCTCAATTTTTTAATTGTAGGTAGAACAAATAAAAAAAATATTGATATATTTAGTACTTTTTAATTAAGGTAGTAAAATCAATGCAATTTAGTTCCTTTATCAATGTTTTCATTTTCATTAGAAAAGCATATCTACACCATTGTTTTTAAATCAACATTTTAAAGAGTCTATGAATAAGTAGTTGATTCATCTCTTTTGTGGAGTGTGGTTTAAATAATTTTAAGTTATAGTATATGCAATACGGGCAATGTGATAAATCCGGGCATTATTAATAATGCCCGGGCAATGTGATAAATTCAGTGGAATTTATGAATGAAATTTATCACTTTGCCCGCCTCCACTTCGGGCATTATTAATAATGCCCGATTAATCACTTTGCCCATAACATATATACGTTCTTATGATTTTGAGATAAAGAGAAAGTTGTTCGCTGAACAAAGATATAAATTTGTTATAAGTGAGCTGGTAGTGATGTAATATGAGTCAGAAATTACTTCATTGAAAGAAACTTGTGAATCACTCTTAAAAAACGAAATATCACTTTTTGAGAAATCATTATTTTATCACAACGAGTTATTTCACACTGTTGTAGATTGAGAAAGAAAGCAACTCGGCTGCAATTTCTACAAAGAGGGACTTTCGACTATCTTTGACGCGAAAAAGCAAGTCGCAGTAGAAAAGAACAATGCTTCGAGAAGAAGAAAAAAAAACCCAGAAGAGCCATTCCAGATGACCTTCATTGCAAAATTCTCTCTGATCCAATGGAGCTAGCTAGGGGGAGGCGGGAACGGAGGTCTAAAAAGTTTTATTTGCAGTAGTGGCCGGTTCAATTTGTTTTATAATTTATTTTCAGAAATAGCCTAATACATCTGGAGTAGGGCAAGTTAACAATGAGGTTTCGAAAAAAATAATCAGTGGTCAAGTTTGCGGGAAGGTGACTTTTTTTACTGTAGATTGGTGTCTTGTGTGGATGGGGAGGCAATTTACCCACTTTCTTTTTCGTCCTTTGTTGTAGATTTTTATTAGCTGATGCAGTGTAATGCTGGAGTACAGTGTGTTAAAAGTGATGGTGGTGGTGGTAGCATTTTCACTTTTTTTTTTATCTGTGTATAGATGTTTTTTTTCTTTTGAATTATCTCTATTTTTAACGATTTATTGAAGAGGTGTTGAAGGCAATTCTTTATCTTAAGAAGATCTAGGGGTGTGTAGTTTTTTTTTATGAGTAAATAAATAAAAAAAAGTGTTACGTTATTTTTGACACCACACAAAAAAATGTAAGTCTGCACCACCCCATTTTTCCCCCATACCGTGTCTCTCTATTATAAAATATCCTCTTGAAACAGTTAGTAAAAGCTGATATGTAGTACATCTATATTTCAAAACATTTTACTTTGAGATTTATGAGCAAACTTTTTTAAACTCTTCAAAAATATAATTCGGCAATTCGCTTAGTTAGTTGATTAGTACACCAAATATTTGTAGTAGTGGGAATTCTAAAAACCCTTCAACACATTTTCAAGAGGCTAAAAACATAAAACCCCATTTCTTACAATAAAATAATTATGACAATAATTTAAAATTATTTTAATAATTTTAAATAATTAAAATTATACGTAGGTATAACACTTTAGAATTCGAATTAACTTTTGCTTCGTTAATCTTAGGGAAGATTCTTGATCAATTGAAGAGTGATAAGAATTCGACAGAGATTCATGGGTCAGGCATAAAGTTTAAACTTATACCATTTGAACTGAACTCATACCATTAAAAATTAAGATCGTTCTCTGTGCTTAATAAAAGAAGAACGTAAAGCTGCTGATTTAAATTTTGTTTATCCGTTTGCCAAGTGATGAGAATCTTCGTGATAGGCCAACAATTTAAAAATATCATTCTCATACCATTAAATGTTTATGATGATTTAAATTCTAAATCTGAAAGCAAAATTACTTAAGAATAATCAACAATTTTAGTTTCTTAAATCTAGGGAAATATTCCTAATCAGTTGATAAGAAAGGAAAATTCTGAAAAATTTCGGAGGATGCCAAATACCGGAACAAACCATCTCATATCATTAAAAAATTATGATTATTCCAAAGGCTGAATCTGGTCGCAAAATGTCTTGAAATTTAACTTTATTTTACATTTCATGACCTTTGAAGTTGATATACAGTCAATATTATCAAAATAATAAAATGAAGAAGCATCTCAAATCTCTTTTCGTCGAAAGTGATGATCGCAGTCTCCTAATCCTATCCATCTACCTCCTCCGCATCCCAAACCTCCGCGCATGCGCAGACCGAACTCGGGGGCGGCGGCAGAGCTAATCAGGGCGATAAATAACCCCGTCCCGCCCCTCTCCCAATCGGGGCTGTCCCCTGGGGGAACCCCACAGCCCGACGCCCACTCAAACAACCGTCAACACGGGATGAAGCGATCACAGTGTGACGCAACGCCCGCTACGCACCGACCATAGAAGACGTATTGGTAAACACGGATAAATGATTGTCTTACGTATTCGCTAAATAACTGTCTTACGTACTGGGTGAATGATTGTTGCTGGGGCTGTTATTAACGTGTCAGGTGTGATTCGTTATGAGTGATTTTTGGATATTGTTTGCTGGGGTGTCTGGACTTGAATTTTAAGTTTCGGAAATGACCGAAGGTTGACCGAGTGACCCGTGGGAAAACCAGCGGAGGGAGAGTTTAAAGTCAATATTAATAGAGAGGAGGTGCCGTTTATCATTTTTTTTTGGGATGGTGTTGGGTCATTTTGTGGAAATGGTTTGTATTAGTAAGTTTTGGAATGGGGTGTGTGTTCCGGTAGGTTTTCAACACTGTCGTTTAAGGGGGTAGGTGCACAACTTTCGACCAAAAAACACATTTTTCAATTTTTGCATTTTCAACAAGTATTACATTTTACGCTTCGAACGATACCAAAATTATTATTCTACGAGGAGTAGAAGTATTTTTAATTATTTTTTTAATAAATAATTAAAAATGGATAATTAGCTGTAATTGGGGTGCCACGCCCCCTCAAACCAAAATTAACGTTCTGTTATATGTTCAGCCTTGAAATTTAGCTTTTTAAAAAAAATTGTGGTTTAAATATTATACCTATGGTGATGATATGCACTTCAGTAATAAGTTAGTTTTTTACAAAATTTCATTTTTCTCAAAACTGTATTTTTTACCACATAAGGAACATTTTCTCAAAATCTATTTGTGCAAATTACTAATAACTTGGCATTATAATTAATGGCAGTATGTTACATATTATAATGGGGGGGGGTACAAATAATACATCATGAAATCTCAGCCTTTTTGAGAAAAAAGCAAAGCACATCCAGATAGTATTTTTTTAAAAAATAACCAATCATCATAGCCTTAAAATCTCTCATTAAAGTATGTAATATAGTTCAGGGATTACTCAGAAAAAAATTTGAGAACTTTGATTCAGTACATTTTTTAAAAATGTTCCTTAAATATCTTCATTTTTAACATTACGGAGATAGGGACTTTTTTTCGTGCACCTTCCCCCTTAAGTGTAGTAGACGTATCTCATTATTTCCATAAAACAATGTCTGTACTCTACTGATGTTGTTTCTAAGGAAAGAAGGCTATATTTCTATATAATATAGGTATAAGACTAATCTCTCTATATATAATGAAGGTGTCCCTGGGTTCCTGGGTTCCTGCCTGCCTGGGTTTGTCCGGAACAGATTTGGCTCAATTTCTCCAAAACTACCCGTCCGAATCGAACCAAACTTGGTACACATACGTATGGGGACGGGGGAAAGACAATGACATCATTTCCAAACTTCTAAAACCACCCCTTCACCCCCTTTTAGGCCTTTTTGTAAAAATCGCCTTACTTCTCCACTAAAGAAGATCTGTTTAACTCGCATTGTTGCAAATAATACAACAAAAACAATTTTAAACATAAAACAAAGTATTTAAAGATAAAACTTGGCTAAAATTGTTTTAAAAAGGTTATTAATAATTTAAAAAATTAAAAACGGCCCTTATAAAAAACTTTATAACAGTATTTTCTTATTAAAAACTTCATTTTCCATGAAACTTTAAGTTGAAATAGAAAGTTTTAAGAATTAGACTGGTTAAAGTAAAGATTACATCATGCAGTTTTTTTAGAAAGTTGATGATAGAAACACTAGATCAATTTGTTATTTAACCTTATAATTTGTTTCTTTGGTGTAGTTTAACGGGATTTTTTTTTTCAATTTAAACAGGGGGTATTTACAAATTTTGGGATTTCAAAAGTCTGTAATAATTTTAATGGATTTTTTTTCACTTAGAATGGATAATTGGGTAACTGTCGTAATTAAATGTGCAACACCGGAACTGGATGGTTAGGTTAGATTTACACAGTTGGAACCGGGAGGGAAAAGGCACAGGGAGCACGGTGATGAAAATGCACCGGGAACACCGAGATGAAAAGGCACCGGGGACACCAAGATGAAAAAGGCACCGGGATATGAAAAAATACTGGGAACACCGGGATATGAAAAACTACCAGGATGATTGGTAATTATGGTTACAGAAAATTAGGCATGTAACTTGAGAAAATTTTAATAAATTGATACACTCCACCCGTGCAAGGCCGGGCATATCAGCTAGTAATCAATAAAGAAAAAAGTCATAGCTCTAAACTGTAGAAACTCCAAGTAAATTGATCAAATCTCAGATTTTTGTCAAGTATTAGGTATTTCAGTAACTGATTTAGCAGTTAAAAACGGTAGTTTAGCTAAAACAAAATATGAATTATGGTAATAAGTTCTACGTCGGTTTAGACTAGAATCTTACAACTAGTCTAATTTAAAGAGTTTGTTTTCAAAAGTGTAAAATTAAATAAATCTAAAACACCTAACTTTGTAAATTCTGTTTAATCACAGCCAAGATATCTTTATGACCTGCTATAAGCTAGCAAACTTGATTGAAATAAAACTATCAAGCGATTCACGTAACAGCATATATTAACATTTGATATGGTTAGAATAAAAGTGGTATAAGTTCACTGAAAGTAGTTTTGAGAAAATGAAGATTTTGTCTAACGGCGCCTGTTGTTCCTATGGAGAAGGAATTTTTCAGGTAGCTCTTATAAGGGCCAATTTTTGAGATTTTGATTTAGGTGACAACCACACTAGGTAAAAAACCTAGAAGGAAATCCAAATCCACACTTATCACAATTTTTGTATTCTTGGACTTATACCACTTTCCCCCTGAGCAGCTCTTTTAATTCTATCGTTGTGGAAACAACATAAAGAAATGTCACCATACTTCACCTTTTAATTCGTGTTTTTGTTATCCCATAAACATTTCACATGCTTTTCTTTTGATTTTCTGAAACCTTAAACACAAATTGCTTTAATTTTCTTCCTTGAACTGTTGTAGTTCAATGAATGTCATATTCCATGCTATGCAGATGAAACTTTTTTTTACAGATTTTCACATGAATTTGAGACTACTGCTAGATTAATGGATTTTAAGCTGCTTATAATGACGAAT
Organism: Tetragnatha montana; assembly: GCA_963680715.1. Lineage (NCBI taxonomy): Eukaryota > Metazoa > Arthropoda > Arachnida > Araneae > Tetragnathidae > Tetragnatha > Tetragnatha montana. The sequence goes on along the minus strand of OY796675.1, from coordinate 16,197,868 downwards.
CACGTAGAAACAAAAAACGAAAGAGGGCAATGATATTTACATTCATCATTCGATCTTGGACCGAATCGTTTCATTACCAGGAATACAACACATTGGGAAAAACACGCATCCTATATTTATAATGCCATTCACATTACCATAAGTATCATCTTATGCAAACGGAAGCATGGGGTGAACATCTCACCAAGAAACAACAGGAATCCTGATGGGGGTAAAATTACACCAAAGAAAAGTTAATTTTAAGTTGGGATCTTACCAGGTTTTATGGAATGAGTAATGCTTTGATCCTAAATACACACAACCGTGCTTTGAAGATGCCGCTTCTTGTAGCTAGCATTTTATTAAGGGAACATTAATCTTGATATCCCGACCTCTTGTTTCAGCGCCGAAACCCTGGGGAAACGTCCTTTTGGTATCTCAATCAGTGCTACGGAAGTCTGTGCTAGAAAGGCGTGTGTTATAACGTTATTGTTGTGTATGAATTTTGTTACAAATCGGTCTGGCAAAATGGTATAATGAGCTTTATGTGGATGAATTATTATTATAAGATTAATGTGGCTTATATCATTTTGCGCAGAAATATTATCTCTGACTGAAATTTGTGATGGGAATTGTAACGAAGGTGTGTTTGGCTGGACATAGGTGTTTGCCAACGGCGTACTGGTCTTATACTAGACTACTGCGTTTCTTTAAAATGGAGAAAGTAGCCTGAGACCTAACGAAGGAAGTAGTTCCTTAGCGCGATGTCTGACCCTTTACTTTAGAAATGTTTGTTAGATTAGTTTGTTAAATCCATGCATGCATTGCGTTTTTTGATATATATTTATTATATAATTTATATATATTTTCGATTTCGCGGTGTAATACATTCATTTTGAAATGAACATGCTAGCCAGTGTCACAGACGATCAGTTTGCTCAGTTTTTCTTCCGTTTGTCGGGACGTCATTGTAAAGAAAGGTTGTAATCCTGTACAGTGGTTAAGGTAACAATGTTTATTGTTTATAGTTAGAGTATGATAACATTAATTCATTGTTTTCGTCTGTTGCCGTTAACAGAAAAAATAATAGCTGTAAAAATTAATTAAATTCGAATAGGTAGACGCATTAATACTATAACCCGAAAATGCTAGCAAAATTAAAGAAGGTTAAAAAATGTAATTAACTAGCTGAAAATGAGAGAGAACTTTATCAGTTGGGTAAGGGAACACTTGTTTATTGATGGGGATTTCGAAAGAACTCTAAGGTCAAGAATATTAGAAACTTTCTATAAATGAAAAGAAAATGTTATTTACAAGTATTCTGGAGTTAAAATGGTGTAAAAATTTTATTCTTGCTGACCGTAACTTTTTATAAAAAAACGTTGAAACGTACAAAAAATAATTTCATTAGTTGCAGTAATTTGTAAGAGATCCGACCATACAAGGAGTTATACCAAAGACCTAATTATAAGAACCTAAATTTGTGTATATTGGAATTGGACTTCCTCTGATTCAACTTTTAACTTTTGAATAAATGATTATAAAAGAGAGATTTAAACAATCTTAAAATCCCATTGAGGCTTTGAGAGGTCACATTAAACATCGCACAACTTCAATACTCCTCAAGAAAAGCCATCATTTTCATAGTCGTGAAAGTATATCTAGTTCTCACCTTGTAAGACATCTATTAGATGGAATAAATCCTCCACAGAGTTGAGAGGGAGTATGCACTGTGGGCCATAAAAATGCCGTTATCGCTGGTAACTGTCAACCGCGAGACTCGGCAAAGTGTTGAATACGTCGGCACGGGTTCAAAGGACAGTCGCTGTTGGAATTTATGAACTTCCAAATTGCCTTTCTCTTTATGTCTCTTTCTTAACGTATGGCGGATAGGACGTATCGAAGCAGGTGCATGAAATATTGTTCTTGATAGTCTGGGAATGATTTAGTGCTTTTAATTTGTGCTTATTTCTCTCTCGAAGGCGGTGGATGACTTGATCGAGTTGAGTTACTTATGGCTGTAAGTGTGTGGGGGCTGAAATGAAAATGCTTTTTGATCAGGAGTAATTTCATGCATGTTTTCGCATGTTGTATTAGATTAACGGTCTGCTTATTTTACGGTCACTGTATGTATATTGTCGGGGGTTGCGACTTAATCAAGTTTTAAAATTATGGGGTTTGAAAGCTGAATATATGTTGATGACAGATTTGAATTAAAGTTTGGACGAGGAATTTTTATTGCTCAGGATCAGATTGCTTGAGATAGTGTGGGAAAATAATATTGTTAGGTTCTGTTTACATATTATTTTGGAAAAATTGTTCGTATTATACTTGGTTGCAACGTTTCTTGAACCCAGCACGTCACAAATGCGGAAGGAGAAATAGGTAAACACGAAGCCTGTTGGGTTGATAAGAGGAGTTTTTGTACGCAAATCGTGATTGAAAAGCACTCTTTATGCATGGGTTTAACAAAATAATCATACTTTTAAATTGACGCTCTTCATTTCACTCAAAATTCAGACACCGCGATGGGAACTACTTTGTTTATTAGTGACGTCGTAGGGTCAAGTTAAGTTGCAGTCTAGTATAATAGATTATACATGGCATGAAAACGGTTTTGTGGCAATTTGTAAGCTTTACCAAACCGTCTTTGACCTTCAATTTCAAATAGGTAGAATTTTTTTTATTAATTACATCCTTTCGTAAAAAGTAATTAAATTAATTAACATTTTAATATAAAATTCAAATTTTCATACTTTTCAAATTTAAATACTGGAAGTACCTATACCAGGTTGATTAGAGTTGGAAAATAAATTTTTTTCCAACCTCATAAAAATTTTATTTTGTAACAAAACATCATAATTTCAAACACAAGAAGATAAAAACTTCTATATCTACCATACCACCTGTTTTAAAAAACAAAACTAAATGAGGCTCTATAGGTGAAGGATCAAAAGCATATTATTACCTTAACAATAAACTATGCAACCAAGTAAATAAGTCAAAAGAATCTATTACACACATTAAGCTTCACCTTATTTAGAACCACTCAAAATTGACAGGTTTTCCTACTTTTTTCTTCAAAGATATCTCTCTGCAAAAGAAAAAAAAACCAGGTAAACACTCCGAAGAACTAGGTTAAAGACACCATGCCGTAATCTCTGTCGAATCTCTTTCGACGTGCAATTTATGCGACATGATACATTTTCAAACTGACAACAATACTCGAAGTCACGTAGATGGATATGTACGAGTAACAATTACACCACATGATTTACACTCACTATATAGCAATGCAACCCTTAACCAGACATCTGGAGAGCCAATAAATGAGCTATACGTTCAGAACGACAGTGGTTCAAGTCACCTGGACTGAACCACTGGAGTTACTGAGTAGGTATATGAAGGTTTTCCGTGACTGTACCTGCGTTAAACCTCATTTTTGGGGCTGATTTTAAAGGCGAATAGTAATTTAATTTTTGACTTGAACAGCTTACGGCCATATTCACCACTATAACCTAACCTAAGGTTAATCTGGAATCAGAACCTCGAATTGTTAGTTGAAGAAGGATAAGTTGTGAACCAAAAGGAGTTGGCGAAAAAGTTTGATTCCAGGTCAACCTTAGGTCAGGTTAGTAGTGAATACAGCCGTTAGCACAGAAAATTTAGAGTTTGATAGCGTACTAATTTAAAATTAACTAAAATTTTCAGGATAAGCCCGTCATTATGTACACAATCAAACCCGAAAAGTCCCTGAAACTTCACTTTAATTCAATTACCTCCCTAAATTTTTAGCGGATTTATTCCCCCCCCCCCTAGAAATAATCGTTATTGTTATTGATAGAACTTCTAAACCATTCCAATTTTTATATAGATACTGTTATAAGCCAAAGCAGGTGGAATGAAATTCAAAATTTTTAGTTCGGCGTCAATTAAATTTCTCTATAACTCTACACCGAAGTTTTTTTTTATCGTGAAAAAGTAAACGGAACTAGGAAAAGCTCATTTGCTAAGCACATTTTGTTTTTACAGTACTAAATATATTATTATTACTTAGGATATGGATAAAATAACTAACAAGGCTAAACTGCTTGGGGACCATCTTCGATCCGCCATTTTGAATGTATCGTGGCGAAACGTTTGTGACTTTTACGTTTTTGTAAACCTCAAAAGGATCTTTTCCTAAAAATTTCATCTAAATATAAATTAGTACGCTATTGAACACTTTACCATTCTAAGTCCTTGGTATAACTACTTCATTAAATGAGGAACCACAAAGTAACCCAAATCCATGAAACTTCAATATCAAATTTTATAATTTTGGAGTTAGACCGCTGTCGTTCAAAACATACCTCAAATACACAGAGACTTTGAAACCGGCCCAACTTATTGATTACACAATCTCAATGTACCTGTCAGCCCTTTTTGTTATTTTATAAAAGCACAAGCCTTGCTTTTTTTAAATAGAGAGTGTGTGCTCGAACAGTGAAGTTCTTGAGTTTTTTTGGAGTAAAGGTTTAAGAAAAGACTCATTGAGGAGTCTCGGCTTTGAAAGCCAATGAGTATTTTCTTTGAAGTCCACTTCATGTTTGGACTTGATAGAGTTGGATGTTCTGTTTGTAAAATGTCACTTTATGCGCATGTCTCAGTGCGCTGTATAAGTGTTTGTCAATAGAAATAAAATTGAACTGTCAACTAAGTACATGGTGCTCTTACGTAGTTGGATTAATGTGTTTGTTGTAAGGATTACGACTAAGTAAATAAAAGGGGACCTTCAAACACAAGAAGATGCTCAAATCCTTGAGAAATCTTTTAGTTCTTGTTTACTAAAACAATATTTAAATATGTAAATTAAAAGATTAACGAAGTGTTTATACAATTGAAGACAGCTTCATGTTTTCTTAATGATGCGGGTATTATTAAGGGCTTTACTGATAGTATAATTAAGAACTGTATATTAGTTAATGTTTATCATTATGTTTATTATAGAATTTAAGCATGTTTTTGTAGTAGTGAAATACATAATACGGGTAGAATGTTGAAAGTCATAGGACAAGATTTCTTCCTTTATTCTGAAACATTTCAAAGAAAGAGAGAATTATCAAATTTAAATTTTTTGGTGATTCCTAAAACATAATCATTTTTACTCGAAGTGTGTCTTGAAAAATGATTCTTAAATTAATAAATGGAATTTAAGTGTTCAAATAGGAGTACACTTATATGTTAGTAAATCTAATTTCCAATAGACCTCTTCAACCGGAACTTGGTGGCGCTACGATCCGGGCGCTTGGATTACTTCCGGGTTACTTCTTTTGGCGTTGTATTTGGCTATTCTTTGATCTGGCTATTATTGGCGGCCGTGTTTGTTTTTGTTTGTATTCCGTCGTGTGTTGTTTTTATTATTCTTGGATTTAACGAGCATATAGCTAATACTTATTAATTTATTCATATTATTTTCTTTAAATTAATCAAAACCGAAATCTGGAAAGACTACTTTTACTTTATTTCCCACTCCGGAGTAGCGGCAAAGAGTAGCGGCGACCAATCTGTCTCTTTTTATTTTACCCGTTTGATAGTAAACAAAAACCCAGCTACAGATATATTGTATTATAGTATTTCTGGTAGTAATAATACTACAGAAGATACTACATCAGGGTTTATTTTCATTGCCCTGTGAACTGTAAAATCAGGTTTTTAATTTCCCTATTTTTTTAATTCTCCAATTCCATTATTAATGTAGCGTATCTGGTGGTATTATATAGGTATTGAAGTTTCTTTAAGTCTGTATTTCATATGGACATTTATGTCCATTTAGGATTGATTAAAAAACAAATTAAATCCACTGTCTGTGTTTCATTCTAAATAACAGTATTTAAGTGTGATTGTATTAAGATTCATTTTTCTGTCTTTCAAATTTTCTAATCTTGACACATTGAGTTTTTTTTTTTCAGATTTCAGAGTGCTGAATTAAGCATGTCAATCATCTTCCAATTTTAAGAGACTGTTTCTAGACTATTTTTTGCAAAAGGTTTTTATTTCACAATAGTAATCTGAAAGTGATGGAGTATTTTAAGACCCCTCAAAAGAAACTTTATATTAGATCTGCACTTTCTTTTTTATATTCTAAATTTCTTAAAATTGGAGGATGATAGAATTGTTTTCTTCCTATTTTTTTACATGATGACACTAGAGAGACATAAATTAAAACAATATGCTTCTCAGTGTCAAAAAACAATAAAGTTGGAGGGAAAGGGCATTCAGTTTTCAAATTATTACTTTGATTAGGATTTTTTACATCTTTGTACTTTCCTGGATCGACCATTAAACGGACATGACTTCATTACCAATCATTGGATGATTGGTCAAGTGTAATGGTCGATTCTGTGAAATGGCTTTTCAGTGTATTGGAATTCGCTAAAATGTAGTATAAATGTTGATCCCCTCATGGTATTGCATCATCCATTTACTCATTCCCTCCCAGGGAGAGGCAGAAAGTTTGTTTGGAATTTCGCTTGAAGGTCATTGCCTTCTCCTTGTGTTGGATTGGTTTATTGGGTGTGAGCATAGCCTTCTAGAACGAGACAGGCCTGGCCACTTGCGCATCTCCGGAGCGATGAGTCATCCTAGCCGTCGATTGATTCTCAAGGTCTGAGCTGTGTGCGTACGCGGGAACTTGGAGCAAGCGCCTTTGTCTCTGCTTTGTCCCATGTTTCCCTTGCTCTTTTTGCATCCAGGCCTTTATAATGCCGGACCATTGCTGTGTCCCAGGATGCAAGGGTAATTATACAAAAGGTGCCAGCAATGTAAGTGTGTTTTCCTTCCCTAAAGATGCAGAAAGAAAGAAGTTATGGCTTCGGAAAATACCGAGAGCTCAATTCGCTCCTTCTGAGCATTCCGTGGAAATGGAAATCCTATTTATTCATTTCAAATATTAGATTATTCATATATAAAGGAAAAAGGAAATAAACCTCAAGATATATTATAGTACCAGAAAGAGAGAGAGCGGCTGATTTTGAATACTCACTTGATATTTAAATCCTACTTAAAGTTACAAGGCGGGGGTTAATATGGTTAATATTTATCTGTGTAAGGATTAAAAATATTAAGATAGGACATGATCTATTAGTTGTTAAAATAAAGACAGGATTTTTGTTATTATAAAACAGAAATATTTTATTTAAAACGTCGCCCGGTTCAGCTAGCTTCGAATCTCAACTAAACAGCAAATTTTCGAATGTTAATATTGGTTTGAATGACTCAAAAACGAATACAATCTAACCAAAAATGTTGATTTTATAATGCAAGTAGTAATTTAACTGAAATTATGCCGAATCTAATCTAATAAAGCTTGTGAAAGTCGATCGTACTCGGAACAAGGTTTTTTTAAAAATCCCATCTATCAAAATATTTCCCCGATAATGTAAACATTTTCACTCAGAATCATTAGTATTGGTTTCCTACATCACACACAGGTCTTTTTTTCTTTTTCCGATCATTTGTTTATGATTTATAGCGATTTTTCCCCTCCAAAATCGACGCGTCAATGGAAACTCAATGGTAGCGTTCGTCGGAAAGGATGACTCATCATTCTTCTGTCCCGGCCTTCTCGCTCTCGAAGGCTATGGTGTGAGTCATATGGATTGGTTTCACTTCGTAAAATGTTGCAGATAAACTAGTGGAAGTCGATCCTTGCTACTCACTTAACTAATCGTAGTAGCTTGTGAGAACAACCTCAATCCCTCTGGTAAGGTCCTATTTTTCCATTAAATTTTTTTTTAAGAAATTTGCATTGCAAATATATTTAGTTTAAAATATAACTTTTCTTGAAATGCATGTTAAACCCAGTGGCAAAGCATGAATTGCAAAGAGGAGAAGCACCGGAAGTTGATTGTTATTTTGCCATATGTTAGGTTGATTGTAATATTAGTGTTTATAGTTTTATTTTGAAATTTGTAACTTCTTGGATGTTTCAAGTATAATTTTTGTAAATGTGTATGTCATGTTTACATAGCGCTTTTCCTGTTTGCAACTCATGCTTCGCCACTGGTTAAACCTAATTTCTCATAATTGACACTGAACCCAAATCACACAAAACTGACAATTTCCAACACATTTGAGGATACCCATAAATTATGTGAGGTGAGATTATGGAGCCCTCCCTCCCCCCTTCAAATTCTCATTGGAGTTTACTCTATAACTTAAATTTTAAAAAGTGGTCTTATGGTTGTAATTATCATGATTGACTGGATAATGATTTGTTGTTTTGACTAATATGGATATTTTCCCTAAACTTGTGGTAAAAATGATAAAAAAGCTTATCTCCAAACTAAAAGTTGACATGAGATTTTAAATAGACCCCTTCCCTCTTTTTGAGCTCTCATGATTTATTGATGTCCTATTATGGTGATTTCTCCAAGACAAAACCATAAGCTTGCTTTTAAAAATCGAAATTTGCATTTAAATGATAGTAAACTCGAGCAAAAGTAAAGGTTGCCAATTTTCAATGATACTTTGTTTCAATCCTTATTCCTACTTAAGTAGAAGATTTAAGCCCACATGTGGCAGTATGCTTTGAAAATTCAACTGATTATCAGATAATATCAAATATTTTGAAAAAATTTCTCGGTACTCTAGGATAAGTTGGGGCGCAAGCAACTTCCAAATATGTTTTTTTTTTTTTTTTGATAAATCAACATATATTTGCAAATATGAAAATAAATAACTAAAATATCTCAACAAGCAGTGCTGCTTTAAATATTTTTATTAGTAAAAGTCTGCCAATAAGTTAAATATAGGGAGAACTCAGCTAATCCTAGCCTAGAGTACCATTTTCATTAGCTACAAGAAATGGACACAAAGTTATTCTAAAATAAATATTTTATTAAAATAACATAATTTATTCAAAGAAGTTATTTGAGAACCATCAATATTTTTAGAATTATGTGGGCAGTTCTTTTAATCTACATGTTAAATCTAGTACACACAATAGCATCACATTCCAAAGATATGCCAGAGTCACAACATAGGTCCTTTCAGTTTTAAAATGATCTTGAATGAAGATCCATGTGCATTCTAAAGATGAATATTCATCTGCATGAAAGAATGAATGAAAGAACAACTGAATCCTTCGTCGTTGTTGTAATTGGAATTCCCAGTCATGGGTTACTCGGATAGATGTTGCCTGTATAAAAAAAAACAAAGAATATTATAAAAGTTGTTCACAATAACTTAACACATTCCCCATGTCATTTTCATTCTTGATATTTCCCCTTAGCAAATGGTTAAGATTTTACTTAATTTATAAGTATTCTTCACTCCATTTTTTTTGCCAGTTCAGGGAGTGAAGTTAAATTTTGACCAAAACTTTAATGCAGTTAAACAATTACTCCTAAATCCACATTCAGGCTGTTGTTCATAAGTCTATCTTGAAGAATTAAACATTAGTTTTACTATTGCAATCATCACACTTATCTCATCAAAAGCCACATTATCGAGAACCTTGCACCCGACAAATTTCTTCTTTTCATTAAATGGCCTTATTACACCGACAGACCTTTCCCCCAATTCAATTACACTGAAAAGCCAATTCACTGACAATTGTTTTACTGAATTCCATAACACCGACAGGACTTAATAACTGACTGTAAAGACAGGTGTAATGATCAATTCGTTGAAACGCTTTGACAGTGTTGTGGAATTCTGTGAAACTTCTTTACAGTGAGTGTACTGGAATATGGAGAAGCATCTTGTTTGGAAAACATTCTGTTAGTGTAATGGTCCATTTTGAGAAATAATTTGGTGGGGAAATAGTCTTTCGGTGTAACAATTTGTCCATGAATAGGATTTTAGCGAGATGAAATAGGAGTATCGTGCTACTTTTACCATTTCTATTCTTACCTCTACAATTTATCTAAATCTGACAGATTATGGTTAGCTTGAGTTATGTTTTTTTCTTCAAAATATTTGTAAATGTGGCATGTAACTATCTAAAAAAATGTTGCATTTTAAATCAAATTTATATAGGCTCAGAATATACCTCAATCCAACAGTAAAAGTCTTCAAGCTTTAAATACAACATGTTGTTAGTATTATTAAGCTAAAATATTTACTGTTTTTTAATCAATTTGAAGGAAATAATGGGAAAATGATATTTGTAAATAGTATTGAGTACAAGGAAAGCAAGCATTAAATTGAAAAACATAGTTTGTAGAAACTTAAGCAACATACAGAAAGAGGGGAACCAAGTTAAAGAGCTCTAATTTAATTTATCTGAAGATTCATTAGTAGTATTATAATAGTAGCTTGTATTATTATATTAGTATATTAGAACCTATGATACGACCTGATAAAAGTACTGATTGTTTTATCACAGTAATAGTTTTATTCGTTAAGTACAATTCCCTTCTTTTGTTAAAACAACCATGTTTTTGGTCTCAGAAGGGGGCCGCTTTATTTAGGTTCTACTGTATTATAATAAGAGGAATAAAATTAGCATACTTCAAAAATAAATTAGTTAATGATGAAATGGGTAGATTTTTTGGGTATTAAGCTGTCCACTTTTTTCATTAATGTTAAAACTGTGACTGTCACCAAAAAAACAGAAAAAGATATATAGATGAGTAGAGCATTGAAAATTTTTTAGTAACTGTTTTGATTTTGGCGAATTGTTTAATGGCTTATCACGTTACCTTAAAATGTTACACACCAAATCAGTTTAATCCTTGATTAAAATTTTAAATTCACAATTGTTTATTTTATCAACAGTCCTTTTTGACAAAAATACATGACTAAACTTGATCAAATATGCAAATGAAACTAACAAAGTCATCTTATCTAAAACATAACATTTAATCATTGTAATATCTATCAGCAAAACTAGAAACTCATTAAATATTATCCTTGTGAAGTACATTACTATATTAAAAGCATTCTACTTATTCACACTCTACATTTCAATAAAATGTCATTTTACCTTTCAAAAAATACTTTGTCACTTCTGCAGCAGTTTTATTAGGTCTGAGGTCCAGACACATCAAGAGAGGCTGTGTTGCTGTGTTAACATCTACATAGAACCTAGAATGGAAGAAACGCATTTACTTCCAGATAATTTTTTTTAAAAACAAAATCGTTTATTTCATAAATCAATTAATTCTATTATCTCAAATAATAAGTAAGAGTTTAAATGAGTTGTCATGTAGAAAATCTATTTTTAGCTTGTGGGATGTATTATTTATAATTCAAAGCACTCTTTTAAGAGCATATATTAATATGCTTAAAAGTTACCAATTTACTAAAAATTTCAATAACTTTTGACTAGTTCATCACAGTTTTATTTCAGCAATTTATTTTATAAACTGTATATATATATTACGATAACCAAAGTTGGGGGAAGAATTGTTAAGGTATCTACCAAAATAACAAAGTAGAACCGTAATATTTTTCTCGAGTTACATTTCAATAAATCATGGTTAAATTGATCGAGACATTGTGAGTTTGGACAATTTAAAACTCCTTATGGAATAAGTAATCATATAGTAAGACTTGATTAAAATCAAAAATAGTTAATTTTTACAAATTATTAAGAAAAAAAAGCTTACCTTGTTTTTCTTTCACCACGGAATATACTGTTCTGTTCCGTTTCCGTTGGCTTAAGGCCGGTTTTTTTTTCATTCTTCTTTTTTTACTTTGAAATTAATTTAGTCAACTTTGGGATTAAATAAGCTTTTGCAGTCTCTAAAGTTAAAAAAAGATTCACACATTAAACGTTTTATTTAAAAATAATAGTCCGATCGGGGTTTGTTTACTTTTGTTTTTATGGGAAATAATTTCAAAACCATACTTCGTTATGTCGCCAAAAGAGCGAAAACACACGATTTTTGGCGCCCATACACAACCGGAAGCTCGCAGCCCACCCTTCCGGTTTTGTTTATTTACTTTAAAAAGAGGTCTATAAGCGGTTTTTAAACGCCTTTTTTACTTGTATCTCGCATTACTGTGGAATACTGTGGAAAAAAGGCAATAAAATTTTTACAATACAAGTCAATGAAATTTTTACCAAAAAATCGAAACCTTCTTATAAGCCGAATTGAAATTTTCCACCAATGTGCAATATTTATACTTATGTAGATATAGGTATGTTTATTTATATTTTGGAATTTAAGTGTTCAAATAGGAGTACCCTTAGTAAATCTAGTTTCCAATAAGTGAAAAGAATCTTGAGATCCCCGTATAAGCCTTAGCATCGACAATTTTTCCTATCATTCTGGGCTTATACTCGGAAATATGTGGAAACTGCCATAATTAAATTTACAACTACAATTATTTTTTCGAGATTTTCATATTATCATCTACAGTAAATAGTTACATTTCTCACAGAATGAGTCTATCTAAAAAGTATTTGGATTTAAAAAAAAATATATACATTTTATTCATACCCAAATAAATACATTTATAAACTCCATACGGTGCAAAAAAAGAGAAACATTCAATCACTTCACATTAGTAAACATACTTGAGCTCTAACCCCTTACTCTTTCTTGCCCCACTTTACCGGAAGCAAACCAATTTTGGGGGAGAAACAATGCCCAACACTTTCGCACCCGTTAATGATGAGAGAGGACTACGGATAGAAGTTCAACAATGTAAATTTCCTCCAGAAAAACAACAATAAAGACGGTAATTAGAGAAGGAATGGGCAAATATCTTGTTGGGGGGAAAAACTAAGAAAAGCGGTGTGGTGTCCTTTCCATTGTCTTCCTTGCAGAGTGCGTGTGGAGAGGAAGAGTTTTCGTGCAACAGGCTGGCGATTACGATTAAAATCGATTTGTCAAATTCGAAAGTCTTGCGAAAGTGAAAATGAGGTCGCCGCCGTTGCGAAAATAAATCGATAGAGGAGAAAGATATTATTCTGTTTAATATGCATGGAATTAACTATTATTCATAGTTTAATTCAACCTAGAGCTTATCAAAGTTAACCAAGTGCGTTTTCATATTCTCGGTGACTAATATTCAGTAAGTTGTTCGTTAAACAAGCTTAATTGTTGTTCCAGTTACTGTTGTTGTCTTGTGCCTCTTGGAAGACCCAAGGTTATCCCAGTGAAAATTATCATGGAATTCCCCTTGCCCAATTTTTATGATTCATTTTATATTACTTTAAATTTTCAAATGTTTATGGAGCCTATCATAACATCAAAGATTTTTTTTCTAAAAATAATAATTTTTATTTGTATGTGAAATACTATCCACCTACCTATACCTATCTAAAATAATATGAATATAAATTATTTTTAATTTTTTTCTATAAAGTATTTTAATCTCTATTGCAATTATTAAAGTATTTACTATATAAACCTTTATTTTAGGTAAGAAAACTATGAAATAAACTGTGTTTATTTACTCTTGTTTAATGGGAATCCTTGATACTGAAATGATGTTTAAAGTAATTCCTTGATTCTGATAAAGGCTTTGTTTGATAGCAGGAAGCGTTTGAATCCATGTTTAATAATAATTTATAAAAATTACTGTCAAAAGTTGCGTACCGGACTTAACCTTTTGCAGAACAAATATTTCATTAATCAAATTGAAATAAGACATTAGTTTAATTACACATGATATTTTGTATCCTGACCACATGTTTAATAATACACTCGATGCTAACAACTCGTGACTTAAATCACCACATCTCGCTACGATAATTAGCTTCCCGCCCCTACAATTAACATGCTGGGGATCCCCAGCGTTAAATTTCGCTGTAAAACCTATTCAAATTACCTCCACGTCTTATAAGAATATTTTCAGTAAGCCTTATTTTTCATTTCTCGAACTATCCTTTCAACCCTCTGATTATAAAAGATTGATGAACTTCACTTCGCGAGCCTCCAATTATACTGTATTTAAACACTATTTAACAAATTAGAAAACATGTTCCTACCTGTCCCTTCACTTTTCGAAGATGCAGTGCATTAATGTATTCGGTCGCACCCTTCGCAGAATGCAGAAGGCGCACCTGTTAAAGCCTACCTAAAGACGACGGTCCAAGGATTCGATACATCACCGAAGTCCATTTCCCACAAACGTTAATCCTGAATGACAAATAACCTAGGCGAGCTGTTTGGAAGAACAGTGGTCTAAGCCCCAAATTACAAAATTTGTGATATGCGTAAATTTGGGTTGATAGTTGTCTATGTCGTAAGTTCAACAATTGGTTTGTAAGAGCAGTCAATATAGTGCTGTCCTTTAAAAACAACCCACTGTTTCATATTTTCTCCATTAAAAACTTAATAATAAAAAGTATAATTAAATCGAACAAAAAACTGTTGTAACGGCTCATCCTCCTTAACATTTTAGTGCTTAGCATGTTTAATTCCAATTATCCATTACAAATTGGCAGTCAATTAAGTAAGAATTTGAAAAAAAAACACTTTTTCCTAGAAGGACTCTTATTGGCGGACTGAGCTAAAACTTTAATATTTTATTCTCATAGTAATGGGATAACATAAAAACTAGCGAAAAATGCTCTAAAGTCTTTATAACATACATTTTTACAAAATCTGTAAATCTGAAGCACATTTTTTGCCAAAAATCTACATTTTCTCAGCCTGTTTAAAAAAATAAGTAAATAAACCGTTCTTTGACCAGTTTTTACACCCCTGACACTCTAAAGGGCATAGAAAGACAGGGTATATGAGATGGTAAAATTATTTTAATTATGTAATTAAAAAATCTCAATGGGTTGTTTTTAGGGTACAATATGGAGTGGGTTGTTTTTAAAGGACAGCACTATATATATTCCCCATAGGATTAACATACGTCGTAACAGAAAACCCTCAATATCTCGAAATTACGTTTATGGGACTTACGCCATTCTTATCCTGAGCTGTTCATGTGTTAGTTAAGGCGAAGCACTTTGTGTTGTTGAAATTCAAAGAGGTTTTCCTCATGATGGAAATGGACTCGATAGTGTGTTAGATCGTGTTTTGTTTTTGTGTATTGGATTATCTTTTACTATTATTATTATTCTTTTAAAGTGGACGGAATACCTTGTGTAAGTATCGTTTAATCAAATGAAACATTTCTCAAGCGGGTGATGGGCGATTTTATGGTAGGTGTGAAAATTACTATGATTTTCATCGCGCTATCAGTGGAGTTGATTATGAAAAGTGGTTTAAGAGGAAGCGGGAATGAAACAAACAGCTGGGTTTTGTTGCATATTCAATGTGTGTGGCTCTCATTTGCATATGCCGAAGAAGAAAACTCAAAAGACTTTGCATAAAACCTTTTGTTTTAGGTTTAAAGGTAGGAGGTTGGGTCGTATTCGGGGTTTATCATTGGAAGATATAAAGATTCATGAAGCAATTGAGCTTTATGGTTATGTGGATCAATGACAGAGATAAACTACGAGGCCATTATCACTGTATCAGGAAAGTAATCGTTTTAAAAGCCATAAGAAAACTAGAACTTAATCCATTAAAACTAAAAGCACTATAGGTTGCTTAAAGCTTTGTTTTATAGTTGATATGTTCCGCAAAATTAGTCTAAAAATTGACCACCTCTGCAGAAAATCTAGAAGAAAACACCAAGTTTCATGTGCAAAAATGTAAGTAACGGCTATAAAATAACAAAATGAGCTATAGATAGATGTAAAAAAATAATTGAATCCAATTAAACAATGCAATCTCGTCTTTATATTAATTCAATTTCGAAGAATTACAATTATTTATTTTGCATTAGAATTGTTACATGAAGCATGCAAAGAACAAACAAAACAAAACTAAAATATGTACATAGAAATAACACATACTATACTAAAAAATAGAAGAAAAAATTTTAAAGTTACATGGGTTACTTACTCATGGGTCAACTCAGTGACCCATATGAGAAACTAGTGATAGGTAAAAAGTAAAAATTATTTTTAATAATATTAATTAAAAAATACAATTAAGTACAAGTGAACCACTGCAAGGTGAGCTTCAGTAAAAAAAAAAGTTGTTTTTTATTTGTCATCATAAAAATTTCTAAATCATAAACTGTTAACGTTAAACCATAAACATAAGCAAAAGACTTTTTATGTGTTGATAAACTAGTTTACGAATCATTAAAAATTTTAAGAGTTATTTTAGTAAGGAAACCAGCAAATTTTGCTGTAGGCGTCAAATTTTCATGAGCAAACAGTGATATTAAATTATCTCATCTTGATATCTTGATATGACCGTTAAAAATGAATAAGCTTGGGCAAAAAAGCCTAGCCATTTTCTTCACAAAATAGAAATCCACTCCAAGAGGGATTCTTTGACGTCTTATTCTATCCCCAAGAGATTATTTCCAACGATTTTTCGTTTTACTCAGCCGTCAAACCCACTCACACACCTACTTCGGTGATAGGTAAGTGATGCAAGGTTTGAGATAATAAATATAGTGTTATCTGTCACTCTTCACACACTGCGGGAATAAACAATTAACGTATCAAAGAATACGGAATAGAACTCACTAATTTCCGCTAAAAGAAAAAGAGAGATCGGATCATGTCTATGGTACTTACAGCTGCAATTAATCGTATCAAGAGATAATTGCCAAGAATATACGTATGCGAGGTATTTCGTGGTTACATCAGCACCTGTGCATTGCATTATGTTTTTTTTTTACTTTGTGCCTGTAATTAAATCACTCCAATGCATTTCGTCCTGTCACACTGATAGGTAGTTTTGGCCATCACAGAATGTAAAGCGGATATCTAACTAGAAGGCATTCCAGTTAGATATCCGCTTAGGTATCTTTGTTTTGGGTTTTACCTGGGACGATAGGAAAATAACTTTCAATAATATAAACGGATATACTTACTCGAACTTTGATGTCTTGAAAATCTAGAATATTTTACTCATTATGTTTTGAAACATTCTCATTTTTTCTCTCTCTTATTCTTATTGTTTCTAACTTTGATGTCTTAAAATTTTATACTTATCTATTTCAACCTTGAGTTATAATAATAATTGGTTATATTGTGTGAAAACTGATATTAAAAGCGAAATGAGGTTAAAAAAGTTTTTTTTTACTATGTATTCCATCATTTTTGCTCAATGCGTATTGTTGGTTCCTTTTTGGTAATTTAATTGTTTCCTACTTTACTTTTTCCAAACATAAATTAATTTCTAACTTTTTCAGGCAGTATAGAAGATTGGATGGCTTCTCGTCTGACACATGTAGCCTTTCAAAGTCTAAATGCAAGGGTACGTAGAATCAAATCCTTTTTTTAAATACAGAAACTTAAGTTTTACTTGTAAAAAAGGAATTAATATTCATATAATTTATATTTTTTAAGTGCATTTAAGTTAGTTAAAAAATAAGAAAAAGTAAAATCTGGTATCAGCACAATGTTCTGTCAAGGATGTTCTCTACACAAACTTTTACATGATTTATTTCTTGTACTTAAAGGTATTTTGTCTTGTACTTAGTTGAGTTTTTTTGTTATTGGATATAGGAAATTTTCTTATTTAGTCGGCTATATTTCTCTGACACCATTAGCCCAAAATTGGCATTTTGACAGGACACAAACACCAATCACCCGGTCCCTAACTACACATTACAGCTTCTAAACTACTTTCGGATCTTGTTAAGTGGATAATTTACACAACCGTCCGGTACTCAATCTGCAGCTATATACGGAAGGTTATTAGTACGTAGTACAATTACATCCCCTCATTTATCACACGGTAACTCTAT
This sequence comes from Tetragnatha montana, assembly GCA_963680715.1. Classification (NCBI taxonomy): domain Eukaryota; kingdom Metazoa; phylum Arthropoda; class Arachnida; order Araneae; family Tetragnathidae; genus Tetragnatha; species Tetragnatha montana. Next base: position 16,180,174 of record OY796675.1, on the reverse strand, counting down.
TGAGCTTTACATCTCATATTAACCGTAATCATCACAAAAGCAAGTCGTCACCTTCACCATCCGAGACCCTTCGATTTTCCTCTTTTAATTGGAGTTGGATGATTAAATGCAACCACCTGTAATGACACACATCGTAAGAAATATTCCCCTCTCCTTCTTTGGCAAATTAATGAATGATGGACCCCTCAATTAAACTCAAAGGAGTGATGCCGGGGTAAAGAAAAAAAAATTTGCATTGAAATCACGTATGGAGGCTTCAATTTATCAAGGAATCAAAGAGGGTTCGGTTCAAATCTGGTTAGGAAGTTTGTGTTGGTTTTGAAGAAAAAAAAATTACTTTTTTTATGGTATTTTTAATTGAAATTTTTTAACTGGAATGAACGGGGAACAGTCGGGAAATACATACCTTATTAGTCAAGATATGAATTTTAATGTGTTTATTAAAATTGATGATAATTTTATTAGTTAATTAGGTACTACTATGATATGAATCATGTCTGACGAGATCCTCATCATGCATTAAAAGTCCTTTAAGTTTTATGCATATTAATTAGAAAAATCGTAAAAAAAAGTAATTAAATTACTTAACAGGCTTGTGAAGGGATAAATATTCTTATAAATATGTAATGCAATAAATTCTTATCAAGAAAACTCAATTTATAGTTTGAGAACTGTTTTAAATAACACACTATAAATAATTTTTTATAATTCGTTAAACAGGTTATGGGTGCTTTGAATAGATGCATAAAAAACAAAGATATCATATAATTAACACATGTATGTGGATATTTCAACTTTTTAAAGCTGAATTGCTACAAAAATACTTTAAGTTAACATTAACGTTTTTAATATTTTCACTATGTTACAAGTGCCTAAATATTTAAAAATAAAAATTATGTCTCAAATTAACAAGCTAAACTAGTGAAACTATAGTTATAATTGTTTGCACTTAACATAAATAACATAAACTAAAAATGCAGTGCAAAATTTTTAACGAGACAACCAACTACTAATGATCCCCGGGGGGTAAGTTTTCCTACGCTCTAATCCAAAAAACTATGATTAATCTAAATTCTGGGTAATCCGATAATAATAAATTGGACTGGACATGCTTCGAACTTTTTTACATTTTTTAATAGCAAGTTAGTCAATAGCGTGTCGATAAGAACATGCATTAGTATTCATCTAACGTTCTCATAAATACTTTGCTACTGTTCATATCAATGGTCAATTAAGGGGATTATATTTTTAAGTCCTACTCATAAAAGTTGAGGCAAATAATAACTCTAAATTGTTAGTGGCTACTTAGCTTATCAATTAAGAATACATGATCCTTGAATGAAGCGAAACTCTTTAATAGAGGTAATTCGAGAGCAAAATAGTATAAATGAATTATAATTTTAGTAGTACTTTACTATCATTAGGTTAAGTAGTTTTCCTCTACTTTTAATGGGGAAAGTTAATTTATGGATTGAGTACATTTAGAGAGTAATTGAAAAATTGTATTTATAAAATTATTAATTTTAAATTGTAATAATAATTCAATTAAGAATTAAATTTTTCATTTTTACTGATACTTAAAATAGTTAAACATGAATTGGTATTACTTTGCTAATAAAAGTTGATTTTCAATAACATATTAAAGTATGTCATTTTTATTACTTACAATTTTATAGACTACATTCCCTTTAAAAATTATCGAGAATACAAAAAAAAAGTCGACATAGTTACAAACATAGTCAATTTTGTTTTACAGTCAATTTTGTTTGTTGAATACGTACGCCTCCATATTAACAGAATCAGGGAAGTAAACCTTCTAAATTTGTAAATTGGTCAGCTAATTGCTGTAAATGCACAACTTCCTAAAATTTTTATAAATGCTATGTACTAAAAAATGCTACTAATAATAAACTACATCAAAAGCAAAGTTACTACTTCGAAATATAAAACGATTAAGAATATGTCGCATTAAAATTTCATCACACGTCATTAGAAGTTAAATTACATTATACGTATATTTACCATAGATATTTACCCACAAGTATTGTTTGACTTACCTCGGCCACACAGGGCTTAAGAACGACCTTCTCATTACCTTGAACAAAACAAAAAAATTGCATTGCTTTTTTTTCTATCATTTATAAACCATCACGTCTATCGTTAAAACCAACATCGAAAAGCTACAAGTACGATCTTATCAAACGACCATCTCCAACATGGCACTACATTCAACATAAGACAGTTATTCCTTCGAAATAATCATTGAACTTCTAATGACATGGCGAAGAAAAGCTGCATACAATGACGTTAGTAATCATGTGTACCGCAAACATTTGTGAAAGAATGTTTATCAATCAATTTTACTCCATTAAAACTGCTATATTTCTCAGCTGTGGTGAACTATTATTGTATTGAAGCATGTAACGATGTTTCTTATCTTGATAAACTGAAATCTATGTTCCACTAACTTTCTTAAGGTTATGATTAGTTTCTTTGCTTAGGATTTTAGCCTTGGGTACTTAGTAATTTACTCGATGCAATATGGATTTAGGGTATCGTAATGTGTAATGAACGATCATCTATAGGGAAGTGTTATACTGAAGTTTATGTTCTTGAAATTTTCCTTTGTATAAAGTTAAATCAAGTTTAAGAAATACGTAATCTACAAGTTGGATATTAAATATCCTAGATATTATGAGGAAATCACTGTTTGTACTATATTTTATTTTTAAAAACACATAAATTTGAAGGTTTCTAGTAGAAAAAAAAGGATTTCTTTGCAAGTTTTGGAGCATATTCAATGTACAAATAAGCAAAAATACAAGAACTGCTTTTAGCATGAAATATCATATCATATTATATTACTATCATAAATAAACTTTTAATATCTTTGGTATTTTAAAAATTGTTTAAAGATAATAAAATAGAAATAAATAAATACTTAAATTCAGAATGAAATAGCCGTTCATTTTATTTTAGATTGTTTTTATATAAAATAAACAAAAAATAGTATTTCTCCAAATATTTGATAGTTCTTGATAAAATTGAAGTTTTATCACATTTTTTTATTTATAACTTAAGATTAATGCTTACATTTTCATTTAAATTTCTCATTCCTTAGGGTTTATAAAACCGGAATATTTTAAAATCCTAATGATTAAAATAAAGAACATACCTGAGGTTTTGTTTCAACAAAAAGTTTCTGTGTCAAAATGAAAACTCACAAAACCACATTACGCAATCGTAAATGGTTACAGTTACTACACAGTGCTAGTTAACCCAATGATTAATACCACATACATTTAAACGGATTCTATTTTATGAAAATGAGGTGCATTTGTAGGACGAATACGAACAATATTAATGGCGACTTCTCATTAAAACACCGATTAAGGGAATTCCATCCAGTCTGCTGCATGATTACAGTTATTGATGTTGTAGCAGAACGCCATGAGCAAGTCCCTGCAAGTGAATCTACATCGATAACAATGACGATTAATGCATTGCGATACACGGACATCGATTAATCGTCGAGCAGGAGGTTAATGAGGACAACCACTTTACTAATCAAACAACACACAAATCACTGAGCGCTGAGCGTACCTCGGAGGTGAAATTTCGTATGGAAATGCACTGGATAAAATATTTATGTGGTCGATATCGATGTGTTGAAGTAGCAGATTGTATGTAAGGGAACTTGAATCTGCTACTCGTTACCGAGTATTTAATGACACGGTGAGACCGGGGATGTTGATTCCGAGTAATTAATTGGAAGAAAAACTGAGAGTTTCCGAATGCGAACGGTGAATTTAGAAAAAGTTCAAACATTCTATTTTAGACTCTTCATATAATCTGACAGCATATTTTTCTTGTCGAGATAGCACTTGTTTCCCTCTTAATATACGCAGAGAAGGATAACAAGATATATATATTGAGATCGTTCTGGTAGGAAACTTTTTAAAACAACTTTTTGTAGAGTTTCCTCTCTGTGTAACTTCCTCTGTGTGACTCTGTGTGACTAACTGACGGAACAGCCTCAATAGTACTTATAAAAATTTGTTTCACAAATAAATTTAATTTGGATTTCTTTTGTCCAAAGAATAAAGTGGGGAGCGAAGAATTATTAATTTAGTCCAATTCATGAATTCAAAAAGTAATTTAATATGTAATGGTTATTTTTTTATTTGAGAAACTTTTTCAAAGAAAACTATGTAAGTCATATTAGTGACGAAGAATATGACTTTCTGTGAAGATGGAAATAAATCATAATAGCACACTTTAGTTATCTATACCAGAAAAATATTAGTTAAAAATATTTTTGCCAATGGCAAACACTTAGATGTTAATCATTGATCTATATAATGTCAAGATTAGTACATCCGTTACTTGTGGACCGAAACTGTAGAGGTGAAGTATTGTTAACCGAACAAAAATAATTATTGTATTAAAAGATTTAAATTGCTGAATAAAAGAAAAAAAGAACATTTTTATCAACAACTTCCTCCATATTCCTTCCATCTCCCCTATAGAGTTTTTAGTTTTTCTGTTTTTATGTTAAATAAACATTTTTATGTTTGAAATAGTTTATTAATGGATTTCAAAGAATAAAACTGGTTACATACATTACATACGATAGAGGTGAAGTACTGTTATCAGCGCAAAAATAATATAATTATTTTATTAAAAAAATTGAATTGTGAAATAAAAGAAAAGAAGAAATTCTTATCAACAACTTCCACCATATTCATTTCTTCTCTTTTGAATTTAATTTTTAATTAAGAGTTTTTAATTTTTCTGTTTTTATGTTCGATAAACATTTTTAATATTTGAAATAGTTTATTCATGGATTTCAAAACTGGTTACATGCATTACATAAGATACATCAATGTTCTAATTTTGAACGTGTTTAAATTATCATAAAATTATTTTACCTTACATGCCATTAGAATGGAAGTAAAATCAAAGAAAGAACTATACTGCTACTACTAGTCAATGCATTCTCAAGATAGTAGATTCTGTGTAGGAGCTGTATCAAAGATAATCTGTGAACCTCCTGCAACAATGTAACATACAGGTTCAAATGAAACACACGAAGGTAGACTATTAACTAAGACAACTAATGGTAAGCAATACTTACCTATGATGGATTAGATCACGGAATGACTTCGAGCTGTCTTTTTCTACGCGTAGACTTCAATCCTAATTATTTTCCTTCACGAAGAAAAGCAGGAAGGGACCGCTTTAGACCCAGGATTTGGAAAGAGGTAGGCCGTGAATTTGAAGAAGTGCCCTGTCAAAAAAATGAATGTTAAAAAGGTCTGTCACTGTTTCGTATTTTTAAAGGATGGGTATGTGCTCAGATATGGTGGGAAGAGATTTATAAAAAACTGAAACTGTCTAAAAGAATGAGTAATTTTGACAATTATTGTTGTTTCTAGAACTTGAACGTTCTAACCTTCACATGGTGGAGATATATTTTTATTTTCAAAAGAGTATATTGCTTCGGAGCAAAAAATAAGTGCGATGCTATATTATTTATATGGTTATTTTTTATTGAACAATCCCATTGACAAAATGATATTTCGAGATAGAAGTTGTTTTTATTTTATTTATTATTTTTAATTATTTTGTTCGTATTAATGAAGTTTCAATCAAATGGAAAATTATACAATTATTTTTCTTAATAGAAAATAAGGAGATCCAAAATGTTGAAAACATACATTCAAAGTTTACTTAACAGTACTCTTAATAGATAATGAAAAAGTTCATTATTAAAGTAAAAATTAAACCATTTCTATATTTAGGAAAATCTAATGCATTTTTCTTTAATACATCCATAAAAAATTTGTATCAAAGCACTCACCAATTATTGTAATCATGTACACTTGCAAATAGATTACAAATAGTATATCTGTTACGGGCAATGTGATAAATTCAGTGGATTTTATGAATGAAATTTATCACTTTGCCCGCCTCCACTTCGGGCATTATTACTTCGGGCATTATTAATAATGCCCGATTAATCACTTTGCCCATAACATATCCATAAATTAATTTTAAGTCTGCTTCGGCATGGCCATGTAGGCCTAGTAGGCCATGGCTTCGGTAGGCAACTAAATTTCAAAATCACATGGTTCTTTAGGGAACCCTGCCAATAATAACGAAAATTGAATACAACAGTTTCCAACCAGCCCTCATTTTAAATGCTGATTAGACATTCTAGAATCCCCGATACACCGTAATCAATCCAATTCGATATATATTATTCATTTGTCACAGCGAATTTCCTCCAAAAAAGTAACGAAACGCTACAAAAAAAGAAAAGAAAAAACTCTCACAACTGGTTCTATCGGGATAATCATACGACTGTCGTCTGAATAATTTAAAAGAAGCGATAACGCTAATGGGCAAGATCAACATAGAAGAAAAGAAACAGTCCTCTCAAAACTTGCATTAGTGAGTGAGCGCTATTATATAAAGCTCCGTTATCTCAAACAACGCGTGGTGGAAGGGATTATTACAACAATTAACCATTGTATCATTCATGGCTTGACAGAGCGAAATGAAAAGACTCAAGGTAAGCAGTGTCAGGAGATGGCTACCGGAGGGAATTGACAACGCGAGCACGTAGGCGATTGGGGGTCGGGAAAAGGACGGTTATACATTAGTTCTTGGTGACGATTATCGTGTTTTAATGTGTTATTTCGGTGGAGAGTATGATGTTCTCTAAATCTGTATTTGATACTATGTATTCTTGTTATAAAATTGTTTACTGTCACAGAGATCTTGATGTAATGTTCTGTAGAAATGTTGCACAATTAGGTACGTTTCATGAACAAATAGGTGGAATAGGTTTCAAATAGGTGGAATAAAGTGGGAGACCCAGGGGTCATGCTAGAGATCTTTTGGAAGCAAGCTGTCCCTGAGGGATCTGGAATCATTACTTACCATTGAAAAAAAAGGAAAATCATGAAAAAAATAGAGGAAAATATTTTTTTTTAATTCCACACATGGTTTTATGATGTGTATTTGGCTATACCAGTATAGCAGTGTTCTAAATCCTATCAAATATGTCTCACAAGACATTTTCTTCATCCAAACACTTATACTGATTATACTCTTAAATTTTCAGAAAAATGTTAAGTATGCTAATGAATATTACACACATACCATTATACTTACGTATTGTAGACTCTTGCTTATATTGAAATTTAAAAGTTATAGAAATTCTTCACGGGTCTCATAAGTGCAAACTACTATTTTTATGCGTAAAAAAGCTCTGTCTGAAATAAAGAAAACAACTTACCTATTACTAAAAGTAGGTATAGATAGGCATAGAAAATTGACATTGTAAAACTCATAACTTTTCACTCATAAAGTGAATAAACAGTAGTTGGCTATATAATAATTTATATCCTGTTTAAATCTTACATAAATCAAAACTGTAAATGAAAATTGATGGGGAATTTATTAAGAGTTATTCCTCTCTCTTAGAAACTAAACAAAAGAATGTGAACCTTCAAAACAACAACATGCTTCCGCAGGAAACTACGCATCTGAAAGGTTATTGATGTCTTCGATTCATTATTCAAGTGATGGCTCACTTTGCGTGGTTGGAGTTAAACACATTAGAGACAAAAATGCACCAAGGAATTCGTCCTTAACCTATGGCGTTTCACAGGCGAATGGTTCAGCGGAGTGACAGATTTTCACTTATCAAAGATCTTTACACTGTGTAAAACCAGCTACTTGATTCTATGTTACTCTTAATACGTTTTTATGAATATCATTATAATTATCTTTGAATCTGTCCTTTTGGTGCAAAATTGAAGGTTTCTCATAACTCCCCTTATTGTAAAATGAAACTTGACGGGTGTATGGAGCTTGTATTTTTTTTTTAACAACTAACGCCTTTTTGATTTTTTAATGAAACTTTTAGGACAATTGTTTTAGATGATCTTGTCACTGGAAGTTAGGATTAAAATCAACGTGGGATGTCTTCGTTTCTTGGCCATGGTTGTAATCAAATGTATATAAAAATTAATTTATTGAATAATTATACTCTCTGAATAAAAAAGTGGATAAATATAAACAATTCCATTAATATTTTTATCGTATGATAAAACTATTTAAGTTTATAAAGAGGGGGATTGAAAACTTTATTTTTATTATAAGAGAACTTAATAATTTCAAAACTTTCAAGGTATTGAATTTTAAACTTGGTTTTTTCAATAGTTAACAAACTCTCCAGTTTAGAATACTGGAGAAAATAATTTAATTATAAGCAATTTTAAAATTTTCGTGTAGTAAAGAAAACTATTTTTGCCTCTTTTTTGATAAGTTCAATGAACCAGTCAAGGATTAGATCACTCCCAGAGAACAAATTATAATCAATACGTTTAATAAGCTTTAAGGGTTAAAATATAGAAATATTTGCTGTGATGTTACTTGACTATGTGTATTAGGGCATGTCTTGTTCAATACTCACGTTTAAAATGATGTCATCTTCCCTCACAAACTAAGTTAGGTATTCTAAAAAAAATCAGAATGTGTGAAAAACTGCTTTGAAGATATCATTTAAATAAGATAAGAAAGATTGTAAAATCGAATATTCTGTATGTTATTATTGCATTATATTAACTATTAAGGCATTTTAGCGGGTAAATTATTTTTCATATTCAATTCAGAGTGTTATTCAGACAATCGAGCTACATATTTATTCTAAAGTTTACCTGATTCATAGTATGTAAAGATCGTAAATAGCATTACAAAATACTTTTTTCCATTATTCAAAATTGACATTAATTCATGAATGCTATTAAAATAATCAAATATAACTTTCTTTCATTGTACAAATTGCAAGTATGCAACACCATTTAGTCTAGTCCCTAACAAAGAAAACGACTCCAATGCTCCTTTCAAAAGAACACTTGGCAGAACCATCAATATACAGATCTTAACAAAAATCACAAAGTAGAGAGAGAATGATAGCCCATCACTGTCTATAAAAAGAATCTCTATCTTAGAAGTTAGTCCAGGCGATATGGGTGCGACGGCATGTGGGTGGAGCCTCCCTCTATTCATCATCACAGGAAGAAAACCCCAGTGATTAAAAGTTTAATTTACAATTCCTTTTATCTGTGGAGGTTAGGTCACGAACTAATGCACACGTTTTTTGGATCGAGAATGCAATTATTCCAGTAATGATGTGGGTCGAGGGGACATGATATATCTTTTAACGCGATTAAGTTAATCAAGTTACATTCTGGGAGAAAAAATAATAATAATGAATGCGGTATTAATGTTCATTAACTATACTCTGAAGAGTCCTTTGAAAGATAACTTCGGGTGTCTGTGGTTTTGTTGGGGGGAGGGAGTTGTTGGATGATGTCCATGTGATAAGGTTTTAGCTCCGGAGATTGATAGTTTGTCTTGGAAGAGTTTCACAGTTCGTATGTATGAAAAAGTAAGCATGAAGATAGCTTCCATGTTTCGTCGTTAAATAATTTTTGATTGGTTGAATGTTTGGTACTTAGAATTATTTTCTAAGGGAATTAGTTCCACGGGAAAGAAGGGAAGCAAATTTTTACACCATAGTTTTAAGATAAGGGTGGAGGGTGGGAAAGTATTAACTATTGAAGAATTTGTGTTAAATTTTGAAAAGATTAAAGGATTAATCAAATTTACAGTCGTGGAAGTGCAGATAGAGTAAATATAACAACTGAACAACTTTCTGTGGCTTCAATCGAGGTAATTACATTCCATGGTAAAAATGTGTTGTGTGCCTATAATTGTTTTATCTAAAACACGTTTTTACGAGTTCTTTTAAATTTTACATTAGTGAGTGCTATACATAAACACAACGTTCAGCCTTTGAAATATGTATATTTTGTTACTATCTTAATTCTCCAAGTTTTATTAGATACAAAGTAAAACAACCATAAAAATATTATAAACTTTCTAACATGCAGTAGAGTTGATTACTTTTAGTAAACTCTTGGTTTTGATTAATTTTTTTACAGATCCCTACTGAAAAACCGATAACCTAACCGACAAAATCATTTTTAGCAAACCTCCAGTTAGTAAACCTTTTAGTTGGCTTCCGTAACAGTTCACTGTAAGGTATCGTTTCTACTTATCCGATCAATTATGGCTATCTAGTTGGACGAATCAACAACACTGCCTAAACTAATGACTCATATTTGTCTCTCAGTGATTCTTTGATTCGCCTCACCGGATTTATGCTACGCAAGGTGCCGGATAAGTGGAAAAGCTCCCTTACAACTTAAAGGAATCGATTGAATCAGTAATCAAATTTCTCATAATTATTTATAAGAAGTCTTGTATAATGCTATTGCATAAAATATTTTTTATGCTCACTTGCAGTAAAATTTGATTAATAAAACAGAAAACTAAACAAGAAAAGATTCCCTTAACCCACTACCAGAACCACACTAACACCATTACCATTACATCTTCGCCATCAAGCATGATGATGATGCAACTTACAAGCACAATTACAAGCACACAACAAGCCACCAAAAGATAAGCCCAAACAATCCCAGCAAACACACACAACACACGAATAAAAAGACAGGCCACGAAACGCGGGCAATTCTATTTTCACTTTCATGCAGAGAGAGAGAGAGAGAGAGAGAGCAAGCAAAAACCAACAGGGCAGCAACACAAAGGGCTCATGCACGGTAGCAGTCACGTTCAGTCACGCTCGGCATCCCGCGCCCACGCTCGCACGCGTAGAGTCACTATGTAGATAGAGAGAGCTTTGAACTTTTTTCCTCATTGTAATGGCCATAAACATAATCTTACATCATTCAATCTCACACCATTCAGATGGCGGGTTGATGTACTACCCGACTACAAAATTGCCTCGAGCATCACAAATGTTCCAGTTCATCCACTTTATGCCATGTTGGGCCAAATTTCATTTACTTCTAGTTCATGTTACGTAAACTTGACATGTTTGGTATGAGCTGTGCTGTGTGCTACTAGATTTTCACATCTGCTTAGCTCACATATTCAAAGCCAGTCAGGAAACCACTAAGATTCAACTGCCAAGCCTCGCCAACATTATTTTACTACCTCTCTCTTAAAAATAACGATTTTCTTCCCAAAAAAATCAGAAATGGCTAAAATAACATGATGTCCAAATGTATTGTTACCAGACTAGCGGTTAACTGGCGGTGAAAGAAGGGTTTCACCAATTGGAGTCATCAAATCTTCCTTTGACTGCCAGTAAAACGCTGGTCAGGTAGAAGAGAATACGTTAGGAGGATCCATATTTTACAGTCGAATCTGGATAAGTTGAAGTCCTTAAGATTAATACATTTTCTTTCCACTTAATCACGTATTTTACTTGGGACTGACACTTTTATTCCACTTCAACTGTATATCATAATCTGAAAGCATTTTCATAGAAAATATCCCCTGTAATAACCTTAAAATACACCTGATAGCATGGGGGGATTTAAAAAGAATAGGCTGGAAGTGCAAATTAGAAACTTAGTGATCGCATTAAAACATCCTTTACCATTAAAAAAGGAAATAACCTGAATATTTTGGAGGGAATTGCTCCCCCTAAACCCATGACGGTTGTTCCTTCCAATACCAAGGTGGTTTAAAATAATCAAAAGTATGTTATTCGAAATAAGCCCGGTGGCGTAGAGGAAGCGCTTTGCGCTCCCGCACCACAGGCCCGGGGTTCAAATCCCAATCCAAGGGCAAGGCAGACTCAGCCCTTCATCCCTCCGGGGTGCGTATTCCCAAACCCCACGTTCGATCGAGACCATTTCGCCAAGGAGGGTGATAAATCGCCATTCTAGTAGAATTTGGCTGCCTTGGCGCAGAACCGGCTGAGGAGCTGCAAACAAACAAACAATATGGCGCCGGCGCCGCTGTTCGAGTTCGAGGAGCGTTTGGTATAAGTTTCAAAGTTTAAATTCAGTTAAATCTAAGTTTCTTCATGTTACTTTTTACAGGAGGGTGTAATTTTGTTTTGATTATACTGCATTTTTTTATCCGAATCTGTTAAATTTTAATTTGATGTCTATGCACTGATAATTATAAAAATTTGCACTTCAAAATAGATTTAAATCAAACTGTTTTTCTATAGCTGAAGTGGGGGACACAGGTGCATGTGTTAATGAAAAAGGTGCAAAAAATTTTTCAGGACCCAATATTAATATAAACTATTCATTCAGAAATAATTTTTAATTAAAAGTAAATTAAACTGCATTTATAATACTGAGTAATTAAGAGTTCTTTGATAATTATTTTCTGTAAAATAAATATTAAAAAATTAATTCAAAAATTTTTCTCAACATTATAATTCTATTGTGATATCTTTTTCTTTTAAGAATATTCTCCTAATTTTACATAGTTCTATCAAAATTAGCTTAAATGTCAGCTTTAAAAGGTCCTTCAGTTGGGCAACTTGGTATTATCTTTGCTTTTAACAACTATATGCAAAGAATTTAGGCTCCTCTTTTAATGGTATGAGTATTTTCTCCAGTAAAACTTTCTTGTAATACTTTAAAAAATATTTTTTATTCACTAAAATTTACTAATTTAAGAAAATTTTTAAATTTTATTTATTTAATTAATTTATTTAATTAAAATTTTGAATTGCGCGTTTATGGAATTTCTAACATTATTGTTTTTAATCAGAAATTATTAATTATGCATCACAAGTAATATTGAATTGTTGTGCTCAATGGAATTTTCCAATTCTTTTTATACATTTCCAAAAGAATTAAATTTTTAATAATAAATAAACTTAAAGCTATTTGGTGTTTGTGATTATTAGGTGTGGTATATAAGATAAGAGTAAAAAAGTTAACTGAGTCAAGTCCACATGTGCTCAGTCCTACATTTTATTTGAGTTTGATTTGCCTTAAGTTTTTACTTGATCAATGACTTTATATGAGGTACTCATAGGACAAAAATATTTGGATTTCAAAATATTGTTCGATTTATTTCAAGCTGAATTGAACCATAAATAAAAAAGTTATTGGGGTGTATTACTGTTTAATTTTTTAATGAATTTTAGAATATACTTATATATTTTCAATAGCTACACTCATGGGAAGTTAGTTAAATGAATAATTTAAAATTAGTATATGGAAATTTTATAATAATATTTTTTTTCCATTTCTTATAATTAGGAGAATAAATATTAAATTGTTCCAGAATTATCAGAAGAAATAAAAACTATCCTTAATTATCGTTAATAATATTTTTGTGAAAGACAGATTAGAAAGCTAAAGGTACAACAGATGGCGCTAATAGTCTTGTGTAGTACATGCTTTGTGAATAAACAAGTTCATTCACTGCTCAGTGAAGTAACGCGAGGTTGCCAGCGCTGCCAAGACCCCCTCGCCAAATGGTCTCGATCGAACGTGGGGTTTGGGAATACGCCTCCGGGGTCGATAAAATGAGTACCAAGTTACTTGGGGAAATCAAGAGGGGGTTAGCATCAAGCTAGCCACTCCTCAGCTGACTGTGACTTTCAAGTCACACGTTCTGTAACAGTTCAGCTCATGGCCTCACCCAGTGAGGCTAGTTATACTGGAGTTTGAAGATCCAACGACCTAGGTACTCCCTCAAAAATCCCCCTTGATTTTTTGTTATACGAACTACTTGGATGTGGAATGTTTTTCTCTGAATGATTCAGCATTACTTTATTTTGTCTAAAATCTACTAAATCTACTTAACTTACAAATTTCACTCTAAAATCTAGCAGTCTAACGGACATTCAATGTGACCGATTTCTTTTCGCCACTAACCCATGCTGCCACGCCGGGATGTCTTACCAAAGCACTCTCTGTGTATAACTCCTCCATGCTCGCACGACTGCCATCTTCCCTGCCACGCAGCCTGCGATAAATGGGAAGCACTAAAAAGTGGATGGCTCGTGCTGCTATTGTTTATGGAATCCTGCTGTTGATCTAGGGGTTGATGGGGTTGGATTTTTTGGAGTCGGGGTCGAGATTATTGGGTCGACTGGTTTTCGGGTATTTTTTTGGTCTGATTCATTTTATCGGGCTTGGTTTATTGTTGAGAATGTTCTGGTGAAGTTTGATAAGATGTTTAATCGATTTCACACTTTTGAAAAGCAATTAAATCGTGGTTGGTAGTAAGTTTCGGTGTAATTAGGAGTCGTGTATTGAAGATTGGGTGTCCTTGGTTTGGGGTCTGAGTCGTGGGCATGATACTACGTAGTTGGTATAGTTTGCTTGTTTTAATCAGGTGTTTAAAATCAATGATAGATGATACTAAATATATTGATTCTCTAAAAAAATATTACCTACCTTGTTAACATTCTAATAGTCTATGTAAATAGAATCGGCGGTTGACCTTGACTTTTTTCTCAATGTATTTCTTCTGCGTTGCCATGGTAAAGAATGACGTCAAACCGCCTATTTTATTTACACAGAATATAGTTCGAAATTAAATAAAACTTTTAAAAGGATACTTATAATTTAATTTTTATTACTTGGTTGGTTGGTTGGCGGCTTGTCCTTGCTGAAGTCAGATTGGTCCATGGGATGAACTTTTATTATTATTTAATGCAATACTTTTGAGAAAGGTTTACCCAAGAAAATAATTTTTAACATGATAGATTTTAAGCATACATAAGCTGAAGTCCTAAGTGTTTTGAATTCCTGCTTTATACGGATCCCCCATTTTTCAATTTTAAGAGGTTCATCCCTTTGACACCAATTTATGGAAAAGGCAACCTCATTTCTCAGTAAAATTTTTCAGTTCATTTCAGTTCATCATTTTAGGTAAACTTTTATTTTACGCAATAACCCATAAACTTAAAAAATAAATAACCATTAAAATACCCACGCTTTAAAACAGCCGTACAAAATTACACAAGTTAAATTTAAATTCCATTATCCGCTATACAAACAACTTTGAATATCACGATCATTCATCACTAAGAATTCATTTAAATTTCACCTCTCACTACAACTTTAAACTAGCACTACCCTCGTGAAAAATACAGTTCATTATACACCTTCCCCCACAATTTCGCAAATTTACAAAGCGTCGTTTATCTTACCTCTTCTTGGAGTAAAAATCAACAACCCCAACAACCTTCTCGTAATGAGCTACAGCTTATCTCCCCTTTGAATCTTCAAAAACGAATTTAGCATTCATCACCAACGAGCTTGGGCAACGAACCAGAATGCGGGGTAGTACCCTCTGACCCTCCAGGGCATTAAATTAAAAATTTGTATCCTCCGAAAATCACTTTTCTCGATACCTAACCCCAACACCCACCAAATAAGAAAGATGATGGTGCAATAGCCCGCGTCGTGACTCGACTACTTTACATAAGTCATACAGGCAAATAGCGGGCCTTGTTGTGTCTATGGGGTTTCGGCAATAGCTTTATTACCAGCACGAAGATTCCTAGTGATTACGGATATTTACCGATGCTCATATTTTTGCGGGCCATTACCGCGAAAGCAAAAATGGCCCACGATTTCCGAACAAGACCTACATCACCGAACGTTGAAACCGCTTTGCATCACGGTAGCACGTCGTACATGCAGCCCAATCACGATTCCCATTGCTACGTTGTACCGGTCATTTTTCATCCCGTCTCGCGGGTATACGCGGGAAGGTACCACGCACGCGTCACGTGTTCATTAATAAAGAACGATTAGGCTTGCTTCGGTTCAGAAATAATTTAATAAATTGGTGTTGTTTGGCTTTTGATACGGTTGCAGCGGTCGGTGTAATTATAAAGTCCGTTCTTTTTTCCATATATATTCAGAAATTACATGTTATTAAAGTTCAATTTGAACTGCATGAGTTAAAGAGGGGCATGTGTAGGGGTTCATTAATCAGAATGAATATTGAGTGATTGAAAAAGTTGGAACATTTTTTTCTTCCGGTTTCAAAATATCTCTTGTGTGAAAGTAGGGAATGGGGATAGCTGTTTTTGGTTCGAGCAATTATTCCATCTTTAGAGCTTCTTTAAATGAATCTTTTTTATGAGTTGGTGGAATGAAGAATGAAATGATAGTTCACAAATGAGTGTTTTAGGATTATTAATTGAATTGAAGTTGTTCTATAAAAGGAGTTCGAAGGAATGATCTTTAGCAGAAATTCCAGCCTGCAATGAGTTTAAACGCAAAAAACGTAGTTTCTTTCTTGTCTGTTCGGGTAGAATGTAGAGAGAAATATAGTTTTAACTAGCTTGAAACTTTAAACATAATTCCTGGATGGCAATGCATAATTGTCTCGTTGTTTTGGACTAATTTGTTTTCCCTGGACCTGTAGGAGGGCTTAAAGAGTTTTCTCATTTCAAGGCCTAGTGAAGTCAAATAACCAGCAACTACTATATAGGGCCCTTGAGAAAATTTAAGTCTAATTAGAAAATTTTCACTCAAGACTAAACAGCAGAGGATAAATAATGAAATGAAATACTTTTTTAAAAAACAAGTTTTTAAAAGGGACTAAAAAGTATAAAATAGTTTTTCCCAACTCCCTTGCAAAACGAAAAACGTGGGGGGAATGAATAGATGGATAAAACTACTAAATATAGAGAGAACAGAGCAGTTCATGAATTTTATTTACTGCATTTACCCTACGTTTTTAGTTTAATAAAGAATAAGAAACAATTTTATACTTTTAAGTTCGTTTTAAAAACGTATGTTAAAAAAAAGAGTTTATATTACATTAACTATTCCTCGGCAATGTTTTAAAGAATATTTTCTAAACTAGACCAAGTGTAAAAAAACACTTTTTTAGAAAAAATGAAATTAGTAAAATTTTAGCTTTTGTATATTTTATTAAACTACTAGAACTAACAGCTTTACCTTATAACCTTTCAGAAAAATTAAATACGTTTCTATAAAATATCAAATATATACTTCTGAAATTTATAAACAGAAATAAGTAAATTACCACATTATTGAAAAGATAATTGTTCTATCAGTTTGTACTTTAATAGATTTCTTTTACTATAAAATTAAAAAGTATAAAATCAATTAATCATTCATCCAAACAAAATTGAAGTACAGTTATTACATAAATATTGAAATCATTTACATCTAAAATGATCACTAAATTTTTATATGGCAGAATATTAATCTAAAAAACTTAAATTTAATGAATATATATTCAGTGTCAAATTACTACATCAGAAAACAATTAAAGAAGAAAAACATCTTTGAAGTACTGAAGAAAACATTTTCTCATCCTTCTGTCTTCTATGATGATGATGGCATGTCCATGAGCCTGTCTAGATCGTGCCGTGAGCACCGACGGCGATTCTTGCTTTTCATTCAAATACATTTTTCTCTTCACCCTATGAAGTAATCACGCGAGTTCCATCAAGATTAATAGAAAATATCATTTAACATTATTAAATAATTTAGATTGCGCTCCCTACTTAAAAATGATTACCTTTCCTGCGGCCCCGATAGAAATCTTAACATTCTGCAATACAACCGCAGTAGTATCCATTTCTGGAGGATATCTTCCACTTATTGGGCCCTAATTGCAAACGACAACACTTCCAGGGGGTATCCGCTTCTGTGTATAGTATAATACTCTTTTGAGAATGGATGATCTCTACATTACTACAAGCAATGGGTGTCAAAGAGAAATCGAGGACCGCTCGAAGCGCTGGTAAATTTCATTAATCGGCTTTTACGTTGAATTAAATAATGATCCCCACAGCCGTAAGTAGTGCTAGGTGATAAATTTCTCGGCTAGCTCTGATGCCCCAATTGGTATGATAATTGTGGCTTGCACCTAATAATTTCGCTGGCTTTTCCAGAGAGATCGCTTCAAGTGATAACGATCTGATCACAAACATATCGACACCTCATCAGGGGTCGTATAGTGATAACGATCTGGGGTTCTCTTGGTGTCTTTCGAAAGCAGTATTTGTTTGGGTGGGCTGTCAACTCATCAAAAATGCTTTTAGGTATTATGAATTCAATAGAATGAAGGGGAATTTTAGGAAATATTTACTACTTAAAATAATTTAAATATCTAACTAAGCGAAGTAATATTTTGCTTTACTGTTATTCTACACTACAACGTTACTTGACAATGGAGAAGCTGAGAGCTATAATACAAGGAGATAGTTCCCAGCGCAATATCTGAATTTCAAGTGAAATCAGGCTCTTTATTTTAAAAATGTGATTAGTTAGTTCAATCTATGCACTATGCATATATTTGTTTTGGGGGTCATAATTTTATGTTATATATTTTCGATTTCGCTGTGTAGTACGTTCATTTAGAATTGAACGCTCTAGCCAATGAGAACTCACAGACGACCTGTTAACTAACCTGTTGTAATCTATACAGCTGCAAGTAAAGTTTTTCTCTGTGAAACAAATGTTAATGTGATGTAAACTTTACAGACAGTTTTAATTAATTCTTCTTTTCATCTTCCCCATCTACTCGTATACCCATACGTATATAAAATGTTATGCTTACAGGGAGTTTCAATGCTATTGTTCTAAGTTCTAAATTTTGGTCAAGAACCCTATTCAAGTAACAAGCAAGAATTGGAATGTTTGGTTGCAAATAGCAAATCCTATCTGTATACGTTACACGTCCAGAAAGCCTGGGAGTGAAATATGACTTTTAACAATTACACAACTTGTACTTAAAAATTATTACCGTTTTCCCATACCCTCACACTGTATATTAATACAGTGTACAAAAACATCAATAAAATATTTTTGAAAATATGATGCCTTTTTTCTTTAATCTAAAACCATGTTAAAAAAACCATTGTCTTATGTTACAACGTGATAAGTGTTGATAGACCATTTGTCAGCAAAAATAATGAAAACTCTTTTTCTCTAAAACTTGGATAATTAAAAATCCATAAATCATCCCCAAATCCCCCTCTAAACAAAGCCCGAGCGTTAACAATAAGATCATAACTTACATTTTCACTCACATTCCCTCCCTATGATGAAGCCATTATTATTCCCATTATTATTATTATTCTCATTTACAATGAGTTCAATGAGTACGGAACTCGTTAATGAGTTACCATATTACCCTCATCTCTAAGAAAAAAAAAGCGCCGATCGTCCATCAATGGCAACAGAGAAAAAAAACCCCACATAATAATGATGTCGGACCGACGAAGATTACAGTTGTTTGGACACCGACTGAGACCTTAATAGTCGGCGGTCTTCTATGACCCCGGAGAGATATGACCCCTGCCTCACGAGACTCACCCCGAATCGTGTGAAAAAAGGTCCGGACCCGGGAACGAAAGGGTTAATCATGGAGGTTGAGAGCGCTACCGAAAGGACATCGTGACGAGTGGTAAGTACGGCTTGATAGATTGTGGATTACTGGTTTTTTGTCTTCGTGACGCTGAGAGTGTTTTTCAGAGGGAGTTGGTTGCTTGGTTGTTCACCCTTGACCAAGCGCATAGGCGTGAAGACACTACCGGGAGTAATTGTTTTAGTTGGGAGATGTTGGGTTTTTTATTTGTATTAATTTCGTTCACGAGTTCGGTGATGGCTTTTTTTGATCTTTCGCGGGTTTTTGCGTTAATTGGGAGTGTTAAAGGGGGATTTACTGGTTTTGAGTGTGAGGTTTCTTTTTTAAATTTGCTGTGTGGTGTGAGGATGGGTTTGACCTTTTTGGTGATGGGGTCTTTCAGCGCTTTAATGGCTGAAATCGATTTTCTTTTAAAGGGTTTTGCATGACGTTGTAATGAACTAGCTAAGTTTGCTTGTTTCAATCACCCTTCTAAAGGTTCATAAAGATTTTAGACATGTAATGTCACTTTTAGGTGTGTTTATGAAATTTGATTGAATAAACGCGAGTGTGAAATTATTTTCATAAGGTTGTATCGTCAGCGTGTTTTGTAATTTTGGCTATTGATCTTTCAAATGATTCTTTTCATTATAAATTACAACTGTTTACAAGAAAAGTTCCAAAAAGTAATGTTTAAAATTTAAGTATACATTCTTTTGATGCACAATATGTCTGAATACAATGATTTAACTGTTTAAATTAAATTTAATTTATCAAATTTGCAGAATACCTTCAACATAGTTGTGCCAAATATTTTACTAACGCATTATACTCTATTTGTTGTTGTTGTCCTGTCCTTGGAGATCAGATAGAGTGGTGCGTTTGGACTAGTTTTGTCATGACGACTGCTGATTATGATACTCTATTTGTTTTTGCAGAATATAGAGTTAAAAACTCTTAGCACTACACATTAATTTTTAATGTTATCAAACAATGCATTTTCATAACAATATCAAGTTATAGAGCATTTTCAATCACATGAATCGGATCTAACAACTGCCTTAGCAACAGTTAAAAGCCCTACAGAAGGTTAACAGTAACAGAAAATAACTAGTCGTGGAATTCTTCTACACTGTAAAAACAAATGGGTATTATTACCCAATTATGACCCTATTTCGAGGTTAAGATGTATTAAAAATTAATGTCATTGAACACTGCAAATATAGTAAACTTCAAATATAGTGTAAACATAATCTTTGAATGGTTTTGCAAGAATTAAAGGGTGTTATGTCTTTCTTTTTGAGTTCAAGAAACTCCAAAACCAGTGAAATTCTAGTCTGCCAACCGTGAATTATCCAAAACCCATTCTTTTAACTTTTGTAACACCACTGGCAACGGCAAGCCACCGCCATTGTTTATCAACATATCAACGCCGTGATCATTCATCGCCGCGTACATGAGGTAAGTAAATTTTTAACCTTACAAGTAGCCTTTTTACCTTATCGGCAGCACGTCAACCAGCGGGTATTTGATCTTTTTAGTCCAAAATTAGGTTGAAATATTATTTTGGTCAATCCAACATCCGCGATCGATACGTTAGGCTTAGGGTCCGCGCTTAGCTGTAATGTTTCCCCCGTTCATAACTTCGTCGAAAGATTATTAGTTTTATACAGCACCTTCTTATATTAACAGGCCTTTTAGAAATAATGAAGGGAGTGTGTCTGTACTTCTTGTGAATTGTCCTCGTTTTGTGAATTGGAAATTTAAAATTAGTGTTATATTGTATTTTTTCGACCAGATATACATGTTTTGGGAAAGCATGGTCCAGTTTTGTTGATATTATAAAATCTTTAAAGAAAAAAATGACTTATAATTATTACAGAGAAGCCCAAAAAGATCTTACAAAGCTTAAACAGTGGTTCTCAAACTTTTGAACATAGCAACCCACTTTTTATAATCAAAATCTATTGCGACCCACCTCATCTTCAGTTAATTACCCTATTCCCCTTACAAGATTTTAGCTTCATGCATGTGGGTTTTGGTCACCAACTATTTTGTTACAATAATTAATTACATGCCTGTTGCCTGTATCAATAGAGGTTAAATTAACTCTTTAAAAAATAAAGGGAAGGATTCGAACCTGAGCACATATCAAATTGTTTAATTGTGGGAGCAACAATGAGCTCTACCTCTACATTACTACAATATTATCACAACCTGTCATTGTCAAGTATCCCTATGCCGCTTGTTAGTGTGAGTGATCATAATTGCATGAAAAATGATTGAATGAATTCAATTTAACTTTGTAATAGGAAGGTAAAAATATTTTGATTTTTTTGGTAATTCCTTCAGTTTTTAATTACTGAAGAGCAATAACTGCTGTCCAGTTTCAGCTTCCCGGCCCATGCCAGTATACGATGTGTCATGTTCATTTTTGCACCATAATTTTTTAGGATATTGAGTTTCTTTATCTTCATAATAAGGTACTTATCCGTTAGCCAGGTGCAAGCGAAAAATTTCCAAATAATGTAGAATGAATTAAGGAATTCTCTGTTCGAACAGTCGCCTCCTGTGAAAGAACATCTGCCTCTGGCGCATTTGTTTCATTTTCCATTGACTGTTTTGTCATTCGCTTCGCTTGGCAAGCATTCGGTTCATAATTGGCGAGTGGCGACATTTGCGCCCGGCTAACGGATAAGTACTCATAATAATAAGGTAACATTTGTTTATTCTTGCTGTTTATTGCTTGTGATTTAAAATAAATGACTTAATTTTGTTTATTACCAAATGACATGATATTGGGGGTTTACCAGGGTATGATTGTTTATATTTATCCAAGTTAATTTAAATTCTCAAAATATTCATGTAAAGACACATTTATTTTTAGGTAACTGATTAACTAATTAAACTGATTAGTCGTAAGATACAGTATCTTGAAAGAAATGGTTGTTATTTTGTGAATCGAGTACTGTTTGTTTATAGTTTATACCCCACAGCTATAAAATTATATGTTGTACTTAACTAGAGTTGTAAAATTCTCGGTAATAAATAATCTTTCGGAGAATATTCTTCTAGAAGCTAACTAAAATAGCTTTTTTCTCTCTTCAAATTACTTTTTACTCTTTATTCTTCAAATTAGTGCATAGATCAATAGTGTTTTAACCTAACTTTTAAAGATTTTAATTTTTTTAAGAGAAGGTTTTATATGGAAGTGACTATTGAAAATAGTCTATATGGAAACCAGTTCTAAGATAAGTAATATAGTTGTTTTTTAATTTGTCGAAAAAATTTTGTTTGTATAAAGTTGATAATGCTATTAAATTGGTTTTTCCTTTTTCCTTTCCAGTTACTATAGTGAAGTGGGCTGCATGTGAGTGCAAGATGATGGCACTCCTTTATTGACTCTCTCGCAAGAAAAAAGAAGTCTGGCTGCAAAATTACACCTAGGCAGCGTTGGATGCAGGCAAGCCCATTACAGTAGGGTGTACCACTGGGTCCTACTGTCCCACCTCACGAGTCCCACCAGCAGTGGTCATTGCCAGCTCTTTAACTAGACATTTGTTTCGGGAGGAGTTTTGACCCAACATTATTTCTAAGGTAACCTCAAAGCTTTACAACTCTAGTTGCAACTATATAATTTGTATTCCCAATCATTTGTATGTATGGTGGCCAGGGCCGTGCTGGGTACCTTTAGAGGGCGGTGAACAAAGGGTGAAAGGGCACCGCTATAAATTATATTAGTAAAAAATCCCGTAATTTTCTGTTATAGTACCTTATAGGCGACGTTTTACAAATTACTTTTCACATTTAGCAATATACTGCTATTTGAGATGTTTTGATTGTTTTATTTTAATATTTGATTTTTTGTTACATTAGATTTTTAGTGACACTATTTTAAACAGTCATCATATTAAGAATAACATTGAATCCCTATAATTAATGAAAAAGTGATAGCTGGTTTCCGTTTTGCATATGCACTTATACGCATTTTACATTTATTTTGGTGCACTTAATTTCAAAATTTTGTCAATAATGTGAATCCCAAGTAAAATTGAAGGGACTGGGGTCCGTCCCTCCACCAGAAAAATTTTGTAACTTCCCCCACAAAATAGTTAGTTTATTTTGAGAACCTTTGAAATACACCAACAGAAGACCACTTCTTGTAATTAAGAGAATTTTCAAGGAAAATCAGTATATAATGGATTTAAAAATTTCAAGGGGGGTTTGGAGGTCCTTCCTCAAACAAGTTTTGAAATTTTACTCTTAAAAGTAGTGTTTTGACTCATTTTGGGACCCCTTGGGTTACACCCGGAGAGAACTGCAACTTGTAAGTTACATTAAAATAAAACTAATAAATTTCGCTGTAGCTTCAATAAAGAAGGGTGCCCAGAAAACACTGCCTGGTCTTCCGCTGTCAAAGTATGCATTATTTTTTTTGCAAATCAACACCCCAGCCTAGCAATTTCAACGTGTTTAGCTAAGGGCCCAATAAAAAATCAACGTTGTGGCCTTATACAATTTTGTAATTCATGTTTGACAGAAAGTAGCCTTAAAATCAGAGAAACCTATTATTTTTAGTTAATTATATTATCAATATTATTTTTATTATCAGTCAAAGGCAATCTTTTTTATGACAAATGACAATGAATGATTTTTTCAAAACACTAATACTAAATTGAAGATTTGCAATGTATTGGGAAGGTAGTGTTAAGGATGTGAAATATAGTACTCAAGATATGAAAAGTAAAATAAATACTATTTAGAATAAACAGGTATTATTTGTTTTATTTTTATGTTAAATGTTTTAAAATTAAAATATTATTTTCAGTATAAAAACAGTTTTGCAGTAATTTTTCCTTTAGAAAAACCTCAAATTTATTGTATTTACAAATCTACATTAGGAGCATTAGAAACCTAATAATCAAAGTTGTTTTCAATTATACGTCTTTTTACGTCAGTCCCTTGAAAGACGTATAAACAGTGCTATACTGTATACTAGTTCTATATTCTCCTATTTTAAGTTATTAATTCACTAGTAAAAATATTTCAGAAAATCTTTTAATGTTAGTACTTTTAAACAGGTCAACCCCCTGACGCTTACTCCTCGCAGCAAAGCTCCTCTTCACCCAGTTTCGCCTTTTCCTGTGATGGACAGGTCACCAGCTCTTCACTTCTCTCCCTGGTCCAGCCAGTTCACTGCTCTGGTTGCCAACTTCGCAGACATCACTGAACTAGTCTTCACACCTCTTTCATAAAGCTGGATGGACATTCCAGTAAAAAAAGCCTAGACCTCGCCTCAGCTAGCAAGGCGAGTTCACCTTCTAGCAGCCTCATCTTCATACTATTCTTCTCTTCCAGACAACCGTTCATGGTCAACTCTGGTAGCAACATGCCTTAACTGTTTTGGGACAGGTGGCTTATATATGTGCTGGCAGCGAGTCGCTCCTACAGGCCAGATGGCACACTTGTGAGCCAACACTTACTTAAAAAGGCCCAGAATATTTTGTAGGAATAGCAAGATTTATATACTGCATTAAGGTACGTCGAACCGCACTTATTTCAGCGGACCAAATCGTAATAGTGCGGAAAACTTGCCTACCTATAACAGTAACTCGTGTGTGAAATTTTAGCCCTATCAAATAATATCTTCTGTTCTGAACCTCGGCCTAAAGTTTTGACTTTTTACCAAAAAATTGCTATTTTGCCGTATTTCTTACAGTTCCGTGACCTCCTGATGAACAGAATTTTTTCAGGTGGTGTGGTAGGGGTCTAGGGGGACTTTTCCGTGAACCCCATCCTCATACCCCCCTTTCCCCCTACGTGAGCTGGGGTTTTGTGGGCGGGCGCGCTGCTCAAAATGTTGGCTTTCCCTCCAAACTCCAGCCCTGCTCCTCCTTCGTTGCCAGTTTTCTACATCAAAACCTCACGTAAACCAATTATTTTCATAAAAGTGACCCAGAACCCACTGTTGAGAGGTATCTTTCCATCAGGATCCATGGATTTATAATTATTTTTTAAAATTTTCATTTATAACTCCTTTTTCACAAAACAAGCATTTTTATTACAATCTACTTTTTTACAAACTGAAATTTCCAGGAGGATGTCTATGGTGGATGATTTGCGTCTAATTAGTGCTGTTATACAGTCTGATTTTGTCTGAGGCAGCTCTTTTCTTGATTTAAGAGAGTATCTGACGAAGTTGTTCCGAGCAAGAGGCACCACTCAGTGGCATAGCCAGAAAAAAAAATCTGGAGGGGAATAGTGTAATTTCCAGGGAATTTAAAGTAACTTCAGTGTTTTCTATTTTAAAAAAAGGAAAATTCTGATTATCGAAGGATATAACCCCCTTTCACTAAGCCTCTGGAACCACACACCTTTCTGGAAGCTCTAGTAACTAACTGTACCCTTTTCTCCACTGTAACGGTGTGTGGTGGGAACTTCGAGAACTCCCACTCGACAAATATTTTGTGTGAGCTAATGTATTAGTTCCTAAGAACTGGTGGAAACGTTATATGAACACTTTACTAATCTATCCTTTCAAAATAGCGTTTAGTTTGGAAATGCTAAGTAAGAACATTATTATGCCTAAGTTGTGAACACTTACAACCAATTGCTTGTTCTCTTGCCAAGAAAATCTTATTAAGGGCGTTTTTTCTAACAAATTTCCTCTCATAAGTCGTTACGCCTAGAAAGATGTTTTCTGGTAATGCAAAAATGGCATTTTAATGCATTTGTCAAATATTTCACGATACTGAACAGGTAAATATCATGTACGTATGACAACATCAAAGAGATGCCGCGAACCATCTTTGATAAACTTCTGAAGTATGGTATTGAACTATAGAGGAAAGTATACAGTAAGGAGCAAGTACATGGCATAGACGGGGCAGAGCCCAGAACCTCCGTCGGTTGTTGAGGTACAGGTGAGATATGGTAATTAATGAAAATATGTTTGTTGATTTCACCTCTTTTCTCTTTTGCTAATCCACATTTAGTGATCGAGATATCACTCTGAAATTTCATTTGGTGTGTGATCATGAACTAATTTACCTACTTCCTAAGTGTGCTATTGTCCCCATACCCTATATTTTGACGCATATAAGGGGGGCACTATGCTTGAGCTAAACAGAGAATAGAATGATATCTCTCAAATTTATATGATTAGTTTTTAAAGGAATGGTCGTTTCACAAATCACATTCACAATTTTCAGGGGGGTTTTATACTCTTTCCTCCATCCATGGCACATTTATATGTAAAATAATATTTATGTTATAATAAGAATAGGAATCAATCTTAAATCAAGGAAGGAGAATACTGACAAAATCTGACTGCTTATAACAGCACTAGTTAGACGCAATGTATCCACCATAGACATCCTCCTGGCTATTCCAGTTGGTAAATAAGTTTTTTTTTTCCAATGGCAGGTTTGAACAGTTGTAACAGAGTTTATTAACCAACAGACATGCCGGAAAAAAGCAGATTGTAATAAAAATGCTAGTTTGTGAAAAAGGTATTAAGGTAAAAGAAAATTTTAAAAAATAATTATAAATCCATGGATCCTGATGGAAAGATACCTCTCAACAGTGGGTTCTGGGTCACTTTTATGAAAATAATTGGTTTACGTGAGGTTTTGATGTAGAAAACTGGCAACGAAGGCGGGCGCAGGGCTGGAGTTTGGAGGGAAAGCCAACATTTTGAGCAGCGCGCCCGCCCACAAAACCCCAGCTCACGTAGGGGGGTATGAGGATGGGGTTCACGGAAAAGTCCCCCTAGACCCCTACCACACCACCTGAAAAAATTCTGTTCATCAGGAGGTCACGGAACTGTAAGAAATACGGCAAAATAGCAATTTTTTGGTAAAAAGTCAAAACTTTAGGCCGAGGTTCAGAACAGAAGATATTATTTGATAGGGCTAAAATTTCACACACGAGTTACTGTTATGGGTAGGCAAGTTTTCCGCACTATTACGATTTGGTCCGCTGAAATAAGTGCGGTTCGACGTACCTTAATACTGCATTAAAAAAATGAGTAACTGGAATTTAGTGTTCTCTTTTAGCTTCTTAGCTAATATAAATTTGTACAAGTGTTCTATGGACTAACTATGAGCCTTAAAATATGTTTTTGCCATTTGATGATTTTACTATCTTACTATTATTCTACTATTTCTTAAGATTTGGCTTGCCAAAGACAATCAACTTGGTTGCAAACCTCAGTTGTCAACCAGGTGACTTTGTTGACAACCGAATTGTAAACATAAACTTAAAATTATCAAATGAATATAGTTTATATTTTGTGCACTTTCAATTTAAAATTATCTTGAGTTAATTTTTATATGCTAAAATTATATAGTATTTTTATTTGCAACTTTAGGATTTCCTGGACACAAATCTTTCTCATTGTATTATTATATTGGCAACAGTTTATTATTTGCATATGAAAATATTACGAAAATTAAAAAAGTGTTGACATTTTAAGTGTTTATTTTAATATTTGATTATTTTTTGGTAATTTAGCATAAAACTTGATGGTTGTTCCCAGCTAATCCTAAGGTACCCTTTTATTCTTATGCTTTTTATTTTGTTTTTAAAATGCTCCAATTAAGCTCCACCTGCCTAGAATTTGAAGTTGGCAACCAAATCTTTAAACATCAGCATTGAGATAAAATATTTCCATTTTGGGATATTTTTCTAAGCAAAATTTATCTCAAGTGTAGAAATGCTAATTATTTACAAACATAGTTGGATAAAACAAAAAACTCTGCACACAAAAATTCCTTCAAATAGTTTTTGCAAACTAATTAAATTCCCCCATGTCTTTTGAATTTTGACTTAAAAAAATATTGACTGTCCCAAACCTAAATACTGTAATGCTTCATAAGCAACAACAGTAAGAAAAAATCAATTTATTTACCAAAAATTTAAATTATATGAAAAGATTTTTTGCAAAATTCTAAAACTAGCTGCGCTTGGCGTGCGTGTGTGCTTCTATGTATCCAATGTATTCTATGTTTGTGTTTTCTTCTCAAAGTATGTTTACAAAATACTTGTTTTGAAAAATTTTCAAAGAAAATGGAAGGTTAATGTTTAAATTTATATAGCATTAATTTTAAAGGTGTTCCTCCATGGAAGTAAGGTGTACCCCTAGGTAAGTGACCATATTGTTGAATCCATTTAGACAGCATCATACTTCTGGGCTTTCTAATTAACAGTGTATTTTATTGAATGTGATTTCAATAAATTTGCGCATTGTGTTACCACTTATTTAGTTCTAATTTTTTTTGTGTACTACTTACTGGGTTTTGCAAAATTTAACTTCATTGTTTTATTTGGTTTGAATTCTACTTTTAATGAAAATTATGGCTGAAATTTGCCAATTTTTAGTTTAGAAATTTAATTCTTTTAATTCAGATATAGACTATTTGATATTTTCCTGTTTAAAATGATTTTAAGAGGGAGGTGGTGTATATTTACGGCCATATTCACCACTAACCTAACATAAAGTTAACCTGGAATCAAAACTTCTAATTGGTAGTTGAAAAAGGGAAACAAGTTTTAAGCCAATCAGAGTGCTTGATTCCAGGTTAACCTTAGGTCAAGTTAGTGGTGAATACAGCCGTTAAACACCTATTTTATGAAACAATTTCATGGTTTCAAAACTGTAAAATTTGCAGAATTTATTCCACAACAAAGCCAGATTTACACTTCTAGCATCTAACTCATTAAAGGTTTTAATATTTTTATTGTATACTAAAATTAAAAATATTTGTGAAATTTGACATAAAATTTTCAATATATGAAAGCTCTACCTTTAATCAAAATTGCTGTGAAATGATTCAAAGCTTAAATAACCAGGTAAGTGTTTCATTACACCTTTTCAGAAGGGTGTTATGCATTACACTAAATATGGTGGCAACAAAGTTTCCACCTAACTTGGGGTAATGAAACACCTGTTTAATTACACCAAAAATGGGGCAGCAAAGTTCCCCTAGATTGGTGTAATGAAACCCAGTTTAATCCTGGTGTACCATTACTAAAAGTTAAGTGGAAACTTTGTTGCCACCATTTTTAGTGTTTCATCACTCAAAATTTTTTACAGTGTACTGGAGCTTTTGCAATCACGTGACCCAATACCTAAAAACCGCCTTAGCAACAGATACCACCGCACGTAACAACGGCCTTAGCAAAAGGTTAACAGTTAAAAGAAAATAACTGGTCGTGACGTCACCTGAAAACACTCTATTGAAATGCTAAAAAAGGTTTTAAGTGCTGTAATTTTTAGTTACTACTAGAACGTTTACGTTTACACATAAAATGAGGTTCGATGCCGCTGTTTTATAGGTATAATATATTTGAAGTAAATTCTTTAGATATTTAAAATGTAAAATATATATATATAGCTCTCAGTAGAAAATAACTTTCATAAAATAGGGATAAACTGATAATCATTTCAACATTCTCCCTGACATATATACTAATAAATTTTCAACGACCATCACACATAATCGGAAATAAAAAAAAATCCAGTAGCTCTATAACTCCCATACACGACTCTGACAAGTTCCTTTTGCTCCGTAATTTTTTTTCCCGAGCGGAGAATTGCCCCGATTATTCCACTCACGTAACGGAAAAGCAAAGGCTTTGCACACCGGTTGATCACCCCAGGGCTACTGCTGCTCTTTGTTAACATTTACCCAGCGAGTTACTAGTCTTAGGCTTAATGAGCATAATGGAATGGCCGACCACAATTACTGGTATCTTTGACTGCAACCCGTTTCTCAAACACCATGATCTGTCTTGGCCGGAGGAGGTCTTTTTGGCGTATGTCCTTTTGATATAAAATGTCTTTTCTGTAGTAGTTGTGTGAAAACAAATCAGCATTGAACATTATTTGGTTTGTTTGGGAGTTAATCGTGACTTGATTCATTTTGAGCGGAAAATTGTTTCCTCTGATTGATAACTGACTGTGTAATTAAAATTATATAGTTCCATGGAAAAGAATCTATAGAGAGAATTAGGGTCAATGTAGTAGGTTAATGTGAACATTCCAGAAATCAGGAATATCGTAGATTTTATTTGACATTTATAGAAAGAAAAGTGCTATTAATGCACTACTAATGATGACTAATTCAAATCAATTTGATAAAACTTCTAGAATTCATGATTTCTGAGAAATTTTACATTTCCTCTTATACTCATATTGATTGTATTAAACTATTCTTTATCTTCATCTTTTCTTTACTCAAAATGTAGTAGGTACTGTAATTTTAATATTTAATAATTATTACAAGTAAAACATGAACATTTGCCATTATTTAGTTTTATAAAACAATAATGTATAGCTCTATTAGTATATTACAGGGTCCGAAAACAAAATTGCATGCCCAAAGCTCAGTAGGGGAGAAAGGGGTACATTTGAAAAAAAAAATAAATTAATATTTGACTATTTCTCCATATATTTATAAGATATTGAAACAAAAACTAATTGACAATGGGCACATTTGAACGCCTGCATAAGTAATAAAAATATAAATTTTTAGAAGCTACCAAATTCATCGTACTTTGAAGTTTACATTTAAAAGGGTTTTTTACACTAAAAGTATTTCAACGAATTTTTAGAGCAGATTAAGTTTTTGATGGGGAAAAAAAGTACTCCTAGAGAAAAATCATAACGAATATATTGCCTATTAATAAAATCAATGAGAATAAATTCTAATTCTTTGTTCAGTTTTTAAAGAGAGTGAGCTATCTAGCAATTCAATACACATATCCTGAAGTTGATGGTTGAGATATTTTTAGTAGAATATTATTGTAAATAGATAAAGTATATTACTTTCGATCTTTTCAGCCTTGTTCTAACCATACTTGTTAAATCGTAACCTATAAAACTATTCATTTTTAACACATAGATTTAATACTAAACTTTAAGTAAGCAAAGAAAATTAGGAATCAAGTAAATTTTAAGTAGATACGTGAAAATATATTGTTAAAGATTCATTAATATATTTCTTAAATCGAATAAAAGTTTAATTTAAAAATTTATAAGTACCTACTTTTAAACAAAACATCATTCGACTGGTTCTAAAGGAGTTTAGGAAAATAAATGCATAAAAACCTGATTAGTGTTAAAGAACATTAAATAAAAACATATTTTTTTTATTCAGAAATCATCTTTTTTGAAACTTATCCAACATCTATCATATAAGTTAAAACTGGAAAATTCCTAAAAGCTTTGAATTTTAAGATATGAATTTTAATAGAAATAAATGAACTAATTAAATTTAAAACAATTTAAAATACTACATTTAAAGTCTAAAAATGCTTTCAAACCCTATTGGAAAAATTTTCCCAGTGTTCCATAAACCAGTATCAAATCATACTGGATCCAGTATCATTTATACTGGTTCCAGTATCATTTATACTGGTTCCAGTATCATTTATACTGGATCCAGTATCATTTATACTTGATCCAGTATAATTTGATACTGGTTTATGGAACACTGGGAAACTTTTTCCAATAGGGAAATCAAGAAATGGAACTAGAAGGTATTTTTAAACTTTTCAAATGTGTGCCCCAACGTTTTGTGATCATATGTGCTCCACCTACCATCTTAAACTTTATTAATAAAATATAAACATTTATAATTGAAATAGGGAAACAAAACTTTTTTTGGACTGTATAAAGTATTGACTGTAAACTTTGGCTGTATAAAATATTGTAAATCGATAACTTGGTAATTGGTAGCCAGACGTAACTGCGAAGCTTAAAATGATCTTATGTCAGGCAAATATCAAAACATTTCAGAGTTTCCACCTTTATTACGTAGCTGTTTTTCATGAAAATTGAAAACCTAACAACCATATTTATATAACCAAGAAACGGGCCATTTAAAACTAACTCACAGGGAAAACCGCCACTTCTCGTATTAATACGGTGTGATAACCGCGAACCTGCACCACTGTTCCCCGCACTTCCCAATTTGTATTTCTCTTTCAATGATTGATGCAGAACTAATAACACAGTGCGATGGAATGGTTAAAGACGCGTGTGTGGTCTTAACAATCGGGTTGGTGCTTCACTGGGGTATTTACGACACGGAAACGGTCCAATCGGAGATCTAATCTTCGTTCCCAGATACATTCCTGCTAAAACGGATCCGACGCTTCCCGTTCATTTGATGATTCCCCAGAAGGTCTTCGGAAATTAGTCACTGAACTATCTGATAGTAACCGTTCATCAAGGTTTTATGCATAATTTAATTGGGATATTTCGTTTTTTAACCACATGTGTTGCGATGTAGTTGTGCACGCGTAATGGTTCGAGCGGAGCATTTGGTTAACCTCCGAAGGCATTGCTGGGTAATTTGTATTCAGGTTGTGATGTCCGTTAGTATTTGAGATCATAATGGATTGGTTTAGTGGAGATATTATAAAAAATCAGTTTGACGCATTTTCTATAAAATGGTAGTTCGATCACTAACATGGAAATCCTTGGACTGCAAAAGGACTCCTTGGACTTTTCCTCTATCCTTGTGACATTGTGTCAAACATACATGTTTATCCCCTCAAGCTGTGGCGTTATCTGTGAAGGGTCCTTAAATACCAAAAATAAACCTTACCACCGTAAAGCGTGATCACTAACATGGAAATTCTTGGACTGCAAAAGGACTCCTTGGACTTTTCCCTCCCTTCTAGTCACATTGTGTCAAACATGCAGTTTTATCCCCTCAATGAGTGGTGTAATTTGTGAAGGGTCCTTAAATACCAAAGATAAACCTAATATAGAATGGCCTACGCATTGTAATCGTTACTCAATCAAACACATGAAACCACTCTAAACTAGAAAGGTGCAGCCCTGGGAAACATTTCTTGCAACTACCATCGTAAAGCGTGATCGTACATGGAAATCCTTGGACTGCAAAAGGATTCCTTGGACTCTTCCTCCCTCCTTGTCATATTGTGTCAAACATACAGGTTTATCTCCTCAACGTGTGGCGTAATTTGTGAAGGGTCCTTAAATACCAAAGATAAACCTAATACAGAATGTCCTACGCATTGTAATCGATACTCAATCAAACACATGAAACCACTTTAAACTAGAAAGGTGCAGCCTAGGAAACATTTCTTGCAACTACCACCGTAAAGCGTGAAATCTTTATGTCTCTCTTGAGCAAGAAAATTCAATTTCGACTCCAACACTAATGCCACCAGCCGACAAATTGGATGATATACCGTCCAACATCGGATTAATATCCACCACTGCCCTTCAGCAATACGGTTCATAACTCTTCCACCGCGTTAGGGCAGAAACCACTCTTAATTGAAAGCATCTTCTGATTTACCTCGCCTTCGCGAAAGATTTAAGGGACACAATAGGATTATCTCGCCCGAAAAACTCACCTTTTGGTGAGTTGGTGGGAGCGCCCGCGATGAACCAATTAAAGCCGATATAAATCAGCATTTGCTCAAGATTGGAAGCGCTCTGGTAGCGAGAGTTCTCATTATCGTTTGCTCGTGCTCAACATTCACGATCGTCCTGGATTTAAAGTTATGTAAAAAAAAATTTCGTTTTTATTCAAAGTGGTGAGCGAGCGAGTGAGATTTCGTATCGTAGAAATCAATGGTAGGTGGTCGGTTATTTGTCAGTTCTTGTGACGAGAAAGTTAGATTTTTTTTGTGTGTGTTACGAAACGAGCACGTATACGGGAGCTGCAACAAAGAAGGGAGTATGACATGTGGCTATTACGGACTCTAAAGTGAAAGTTGCCCTTTCCCGAAATTAATAATGTTTGTTGTTGTTTTTTTAGCCCTTTTTTATCGGGGTATTGTTTCCAGCTTTCAACGGATCATTGTTTACCTGTGAGTTCGGTTCGTCTGCTAGCTATTGTTCGAAATTCGTTTCCCACAATTATAAATGTGGAAGAACCTTCATTGAAAAATGGTGGAAATCGTTCCAGTGGATCATTAAAGTATGAAATCGGTTTTCAAAAACAATGCTTATCGAATGGAAATTCGTATCACCTGTTTACAAATGAAGGAAGTTCAATAAAAAACTAATCAAACTGATATTATTTTTTTGCAATTAACGATTTCAGCGTGGTTCTGTTCCGACCATTTATTTTGAAGGTATATTGGAATGCTGGGCAACGAGAAAATTCTTCAAGAAATTTATTCGCTTTAATTAGGTATCAGAACTCATTGGTTTTTAAATTAAAATGACTATTTTGAAACTTAATGAAAGGAATGCATATTTGTAAAAAGAATGATTGAATTCAATCAGTCCAAGTTAGATTTATTCCTATTATTATATCGATGGAAATAATTTTTTCTCTTTTATGTTATCAAAACAAGCTATCCAAATTGTAATACTACTTCTTATGTGTTCAGATTTATTTCTCCTTTTTTAAAATTAATTTTAGATGTTAAGTAAAAAAAAAAGTACCATAATATCTGACTCCGATGAAACTAATATGTTTACAAATTAGATTTGAATTTGATTTTTCTTTTATCAAATCGTTTTTTTAGGTTTATATAACTGCTAAATATTTATTACAGTAAAAGTTCTGATTATATGAAAATTTCTAAAAATTCTTGATTTGTAACCTTTTGTAAGAAGGGGGCAGAAAACAATAAATATTTTGATAATGCACAGTTTCTAATAAAAAAAAAACCCTAACTCTATCCCAACTTAATTTATCAAACTTAAGGGTCTCATTTAACATCCCTTGATGGTGTAAAAATCACAGCTGTGTGACACCTTTAAATGAGCTGCTTAGAATGTGTCCAAATTACAAAATAAGTAAGTTTAAAGTGTTAGTAAAAAAAAATTAATTGGAGATGAGGATGGATTTGGACACAGGTGCCGTTATTGAAAACCTTCATTACTCTAAACTTCGGAGGACTTAAGCTACTGCCTTTCTTGTAATTCATAGTACCATCATCATAAGGGCATGCTCTTTTTTTTATCAAGTTGGATGGTGAGCTTCACCCTCCTTTTCAGTTTTGCCGAGTTCTTTTCATTTCTAATAAGTTATATTGAAAGGTTTGTTAATTGTAGAATATTCTTCCATAGGAGACGATGAGACTGTCCAAATAAACTTCTCATGTTTTTACAGCAGGGAATGGCTCAGTTTAGCCAAACTATTACCTTCATCATACACTCTTCGTCTTCAACCACCATTTTTCCACCAACTCTGCAGCCAGATATATCTCTACACCTCGTGTAAAAATGCGCATACATTACCCCCAGGAAAACCTCAAGAGAAAAATTCTCACGTGTGGCCGCTTTCGGAACATCCCTTTCTCGCATAAAAGATCCCTGTCCAATCTCAACCACCCATCAATAAAAGCCCGATCTACGTTCAAGATACGTCCGATTCTCGTCCCGATTACGGCACCTTGACAAACGATGCCGTTTCTCCACCACACTCTCGTCAGTAAGGAAGTATAAATACGAATATCCACACGATACATGAGATATTGCGCACTCATCTAGAGCCTTATCTGATACGCTCGACCCGACACGATCCCCGTGGGGCCTCGTTGAGTTGTTTGGTGTCGTCTGCAGTACGTGAGAATTTTTCTTAACGTTTGTTGACATTTCGGCCTGATGAATTCCCTTATTGACATACAGCTACCATTTCACTTCCCATAAATGCTAATCACCATATTCGATATGGGAGCGGTTTTTTATTGAGAGTTATAGATTGGGTATCATAATTTATGGCTAAGTACCTATGGCTAGGGGAAGATTTATATGGCCACTATTAATGGTTGGAGGATGTAGTGTACGTCCACTTTATTATAGACTTTCTTTTTTAGTTTTATACAGGTGTAATGTTTTAATATGGAATAGGTTTTATTTTGAATTTTACACGTTGCTCGTGAAATAATATTAGACTCAAGTGTCTGAAATAAATTAAGGCATCACTTATTATCCCACGCGTTTTGGCAACATCTTTATTTTTTGGAAATAGGTGGAGCGAAACTACTTATATGTCTGGAACATTCACTATGGTAATCATGTAGAGAAATTGATGAAAATTAGGGATGACTAATAATATTAAGTAAGCTGTTACGATGTTGTTAACATTCTGGAGGATTCAATTACATGTTACCAAAGAGTGGTTTGCATACATTGTTTGAAATCGTGTTTTAAAACGAATGGTATAATTCCAAGTTTATAAAAAAACTGCAGAAAAATCAATACAGATTCAAATAACAATGTTCTAAACCGTTTAGATGAATGTCTAATAAAAATCCATACTAACTTTTTTGCTACAATGTTTTGTAACATGCTGAAATGACCAGGAACTTAGCGAGACAAATTATATCTTAAGAAAATTAACAATATTGGGAGCTTTCAAATTATTTTCTTTGCGTTAAAGGATAAACTAAAATAATATTAATTCAAATTTCCTTTTATGTGTTTCTTTCAAACCGAAAATAACGTCTCATATGTTTAATATAGGAATGGCCAACCTTTTTTGGAAGCGGGCCACTATTGTGGAAAAAAAAATATGCGTGCCACTGATTTAATTCAGTCGTTGTTGAGCTATCCCTGGTCTAATACATAAAGCATAAATATCAGGAATATAATTTATAGCAAAACTGTCTTTTAGTTCCGCAAACTATTGTATATTTTTATGCAACTAAATATAAACCAAAATATAAAATTTTACTACTAATATTTTGATATCCATACATGCTAAATTGTTATACCGTACATTGCTATTTATGAAGTAGTTAACATTTCTTTAAATCTAAAAATAACGTTTAGAGTATCATTGAAGCCCTTTTATGTTTCATAAAACAGCAGAAAATCATACCTACTAAATGGACGTAAAACTTAATAGTACTGAATAATAAATAAAACTTACATACAGCAAAACGTTTTCAGGAACTACACAAAAAAGTTTGTGTAGTTCCACAAACCACTTAAAATACATCCCGCACACGCTATTTGATAATAAGCACCAAAACACCAGAAACACGTCTCTCATCCATAAATGAAATTCGCTACCTTCCTAAAGCATTTCCCCTCTTACTGATTAATACCCCCGAAACTTAATGGGGTAAATACCTAGACAACAATGAGGGGCGTTAAAAAGCTATTTCAGTAGCCAGGGCAATTACGCAACACCCAAAAGAAATTAACGTGTTTCTTCACACGTGCCTTACAAAACGTCCTTTCATCTGAATTCGGTGCTCTACTAAAGGTGGATGGACATGACTCGGTAAATCAATGTGTTTTACGCGACTGAGGCATCCGAGTCTGTCATTGGTCCTTAGTTTCATTACGTAAAATAGTTAGCCAATGGCAGAACCGGATTACCCTTGTAATGTGAATCATGCCGCTTTCCCGAGCCATAGCCATCCGCCCTCACACGTAAAGCTCTGGGAACCCTCTAATCCAGAAGCCTCAGCGAACATTTCCGATTCGCATCAAAAGTGCATTTGGGGCGCTAAGTGATTAACGGCTAGGTCGGTACTAATCGGGGCTTAAATTAAACGGCGAAATTGTTTTTTTTTCTTTTTCGAAATGTCACCCATCGTTCCTTGCGTGCACGACGCGACGCGGGTCCTTCGTTTCCGCCGGAAGTGCCCCGTGGGACGTGCCGTTGCTGACGGTGACGGTGTGATGATGTATCAAGGGACGTGTTTCGTGGAACTGTGGATTGAAGCATTCATTGGATTCATGATACAGTTATTGTTTTTGCGAACTGTAAGCTGGTCTCAAAATTAATCTAATTCTAATAGACGCAATGACAATTTCATTTCTCATTTACGAGCTAGCTAAAATTTTAAAAAGAATATCCTTTTCAGCAAACTCATTTTTACATTTCACCCAACCTTGTCGAAGTCAGACAAAGAGATTTTTATCTTTAAAAAATATTGTAATAAATTTTTACGTGATATTGTTTATAATTTTTTGGGGGAATTTTAAAATTCCCTTTTTTACTACATTGTACAATTTATAATAAGAATTTCTTAGGGAAGAAATTTAGCTGTACCCCATTGTTTGCCACATGATTCTCAACCTTTCAGACACTGCTGTAGCACTACTTTACCCTTTTTAGATTGGGTATTTCGCCGGCCCCTTAAATACGTCTTGGGCTTTCTGTTAGGCAATTTCTCTGTGAGAGTGGACTACCTTTAACTGATGAAAGAACCCCCCCATACGATTTAAGCAATTTGATGGGAGTCCAGTACATCACCGTTGGGGAGTTAAATTGAGAAAACAGAAAATCCATGAAGAAAACCTTTGATGCTTCGCGCTTTATAACCGATGTTCGATTCCCATAAGCCATGACCTTAGTTTCAGTATCGTTTTGATTTAGTTTGCTTAGATAAATGTTTCAGCACTTCTAGGGGATAGGGTACACCTAGACCACTCAGAATCACCTATTAGAAAGGGGGGTTCGGAAATGCACTCCTAACGATCTAGGGGTTTTAACATTGATGTATAGATTACATCCAACAAGGGCTTTTCGCTCGCTTAATTTTTAGTGATTTACTTGTTTCTTTTGGTCTTGTTTGGCGAAGTATGTCCCAATAGGGGCCTTGCCACAGAGAAATATCCTAACAGAGGGTCCACGAGGCTATTTTCAAATGCGTTACTGATGTGAGGGCGCCACACTAGAGTCTGGAACGTATGCCGGCCGCTTAAATGTCTCGCCAAATTAGAACTCTGCGGATGCGCAAAAAGGTGTTTTCGATCTCCCATAAGCAGCCGGCGAACGATTCAGACTGGATCCAGACGCTAGTGAGTTTAGTGCTATCCCAGCGCCACAATTCTCCCAACCTGTAACAAGATGTCATGATTTTCGATTTCCATTATGGCCTATGGCCGTGGACTCTCTGTTCTAGTACTCTGTGGGCCTTGCGCCATAAAACCCAAACCAACCAACCAACCAACCAACCGATCTAGGGGTTTTTATAAGCAGGCATGGGACGTTGTGTAATCCCCAGTGGAAATTGACACGTAACCTTTTAAGATTGGATTAATAAAACCAGCAAAATCAAATTCGATTCAGGCATTTATTTCAAAAATCCAATTAAAGAACTGAAATTTCAATCGTAATTTCTCAGTTCTTAGGCTTAAAATAAGTAATAACTTACTACAAGCTTTTAACATTGAGAAATTACGATTGGTCTGATTAAACATTTACTAAAATTTCAGCTCTTAAATTTGTTTTTACGTAAAAAAAATCCGGAATCAAATGATTTTTTGCTGGTTTTAATCCAATTTTAAAAGGTTACGTGTCAATTTCCGCTGGGGACTAACATTCCATGCTCTCTTATAAAAAACCCTAATTCTTTAGGGGTGCATTTCCGACCCTCCATTCCTATGTGATTTTGAGTTATCGGGTGTACCCTACCCCTCCTAGAAATTATGAAACTTTTATCTGAAACACCCTGTATAGAGATGAGACTTTTTATACACGGCTCCCTATATGCTTTATATACTCAAATACTTTTTAATCCCACTTCGTAAGGTTTCAACTCCGACTTGAGGACTAATCAGAGCATTCGGGAAGAGCGACCGACAATTCCAAATTAGGAATGACAACCATCTGACAGACCAATCAGAAGTCTCGATCACATTTCAAACGTAAACGAAGTGAATTTTAAAAATATCCCTGCAGCAGGAAACTAAGGGTGAAATTAAATTTGCCACACTTATCATAATTCATATAAATTCACTATTACGCTTTCAGCGAAAGCGAATTGATTTCTTGTCAATTGAACGATTAAACATTATACCGCAATTAAAAGAATGAATTCCAACAAAAACACAATGGGGACTTCAAAATGCAGCTGATAGAAACCATGAAAAATAACTGGGAATCAAGCAATCAATCCTATGAAACTTTTTTCTTGTAACTAGCTTTTTACAAAAACCAGTAAAAAAAAACACCAACCAACCAACCAAACTATCTTTTTACAAAATTAATTATTTCTTACCACAGTTTCGTATTCACTTTTTATTTGTGGCAACCCATTCAGTGGAGAGGGAGCTTTCGAAGTATTGGGTGGTCTTTGAAGTTGCGGCAAGAAGTCACTTTTCTCCAGACTTCTTAAAATTCTTATTTCCCAGGATACGTTTGCTACTCCTTATCAGTAGTATTATTAAAGGTATGGGTTTTTTTCATAAGTAGGAATACAATAAAATTATACTATTGTAATTAACTTTGTAATTTACTTAAAACTAATGAGTTGTATTGTGCTATGAAACTTTGTTAGTTTAGTAATTTTAGAAACGCGATAGTTACGTTTTATATTTTGAACCTTTGGCTTCACTTATATCTATTTGTAATAATGCGACCTATTAAAGGTCTAAGCAGGGTGTTCATATTAACCGTTATGTGCACATTAGCATATAGTAGTTCATATTTTCCGGTGTCTTTTATTATGTGCATGATTTCAAGCAGTTCGTCCTCTTAATATCAAACACTACTATCTCCATTCGACCAACTTCAGGAATCCCGACCCTTGGCGTTCAGATCTTTGGAGAAGCTCATTTGATTGGTTTGGATCTTTCTAGATCGATGATGTCTGTGCTTACGAACCAATTAAATTAGCTTCTCCAACGATCCGATCGCCGAGGATCGGGATTCCCGAAGTTTGCCGAACGGAGTAGTGTTTGATATTTAGAAGATGAGTTGATTGTTAACATATCGGTGTTGTTAGTTTATATTTGAAACTTTTAGAAAGAGTAATGCACAAGGGCCGATTGAAACCACTTTTAGTCGCAATAAATTCTTTGTATGCTGTTCTAAAGATCGAGAATTTCACATTGGCATCTTTTAGTTTTTTTCTTTATAAATTTCCACCTATAGTATTATAGTCATTAAGTTCTTATAATAGGGTTGGGTGGGGTAAAATGGATATAGGGATTTTAAATTCATAAAATTTATTATTTTTTGACATGCTGACATTTATTGAGGCTCATTTTTTTTAAAAATTCAATTTCATCTTCGATTTAGGTAACGGAACTTTCACTGCTTCGTGATTTAAAATTAGCTTTAAGCTTGGAGCTGTGGGGAACCTAGTGGTTAAAAGCATCGGTTTCGGGATCGGAGGGTCCCGGGTTCAATTCCCGACACCGCTAAATACCCACCGAGTATATGCGGAGTACTTCTAGACTACAAGCCCGTGTCGAAAAATGATGGGTCATTTGAACCACCAGAAGACCTATATAGAATGATATAAGGGCATAAAATAAAGAGATTCAGCACTATGCCGTCACTTGTAAGCTGTCCAACTAAGTGCAGGTGAGAGTTCAAAAGCACAGGTAGAGTGAGTAAATTTTGGTCATGTATTTTTGTACGGCATTCTTACCATCAATAGATCCATGAAAAATAATGAGAAAACGCGCAGTGCCGTACAAAAGTAGTGCGCCATAAAGACGGAAATTTTTGTTGATTTTCCGGCGATTTTTAGGGTAAATTTGGTCATTTGATTGTGTACGGCATAGGGTCCATGCAGTTTCAATACCTCTTCTAATCCATAATTCCCCAACGCCGTACAAAAAATCATGCGACAAGGGGGGAAAATCGAGGGTTGCAATCCCCTCCCTTTCAGTGGTCTGGGGGGTGATTTGACACAACATAAAATTAATTTATTTTGAAAGTATTTTATGCATAGATAACAATTTCTCACATGCCGTACAATTTTGTTGGTCCAAAGGTCAGTTAGGAGTATATGACCAGGAGTATACAAAACTGTTGAGACTGACATTGGCAGTTTTCAATTCTTGAATATAATATACTCA
This sequence comes from Tetragnatha montana, assembly GCA_963680715.1. Taxonomy (NCBI): domain Eukaryota; kingdom Metazoa; phylum Arthropoda; class Arachnida; order Araneae; family Tetragnathidae; genus Tetragnatha; species Tetragnatha montana. Next base: position 16,138,125 of record OY796675.1, on the reverse strand, counting down.
CTGTTTCACTTCAGATAGACGGCATAATGATTAATACATATTATCAGTTGTTCTCTTTAAGAATATGTGAATGCCGTATTGTATCAGATGAACATAAAATACCCCTGAAATGGTTGTGCCATTTTCATCAGCCTGAAAATATGGTTTGCATTAAAATGTACGGCATTATTTTTTTCTGAATTATTTACCTGAATACTATTTAAAACCACGATAATATGTAGAAAATTGCAAAATTTCATTTATCTATGATTATTGAAACTTTTGAAATAATTTGAAAAATTTCATTTTTTGTATTTCTCTGTAATTTTTTTAGAACAGTTTCTTTTGAACGGCAATATTATATAACAATTGTATTTAACTATATCATGTTGAAAAAAAAGTTGCCGTACAGGATCAAATGACCTTCCAGCTTTATAAATCAAGTATATGATGAAATTGAGATAATTATTGATATACATTCAAAAATGGACATTAATTTTTTGACGGCATTAATTTTAATAGTACATTTGAGTGCTAGATAATGTTTTGGAACCGATGCCGTACTTTTTCAAATCACCCCCCAGACCACTGAAACGGAGGGGGTTGCAACCCTCGATTTTTCCCCCTTGTCGCATGATTTTTTGTACGGCGTTGCGGAATTATGGATTAGAAGAGGTATTGAAACTGTATGGACCCTATGCCGTACACAATCAAATGACCAAATTTACCCTAAAAATCGCTGGAAAATCAACAAAAATTTCCGACTTTGTGGCGCACTACTTTTGTACGGCACTGCGCGTTTTTTCATTATTTTTCATGGATCTATTGATGGTAAGAATGCCGTACAAAAATACATGACCAAAATTTACTCACTCTACCTGTGCTTTTGAACTCTCACCTGCACTCAGTTGGACAGCTTACAAGTGACGGCATAGTGCTGAATCTTATTATTGTATGCCCTTATATCATTCTATATAGGTCTTCTGGTGGTTCAAATGACCCATCATTTTTCGACACGGGCCTGTAGTCTATAGTACTTTCTCATTAAATCTGTGGGTCCAAAAGTCCTGTGGTCGGTCATGGAGCAGTTTACCATAGGTCCAGGTCGTCGGGCGATGGATGGTGGCAGAATCTATCATTCGAGGCTTAAGTCAGACTCCTACCATATACAGGCTATTTCCTAAAATATTTCCCTTAGAGGTGACAAATTTGCTTATACAAGTTGCAACTTCATGGGGGGTCTATTTTAGAAGATGCAGAAAATAACTTTTTATACAGCCCCCATAGATTATTAAAAACCCCAATTAGCAAAATTTTTTTATTATTTCCTGAATAATGTGCACAAAAATTTATATCAATATTATGTTCAAAATTGACTGGGCCTCAATTTCTCAGGAGCCGCCCCCCTTTGCCTTAATTCTTGAACGCATTTGCAGGATGGTGCTTGGATATTCCAAGTGGCATTAGTTGCATGGTTTTTTGTATAACTTAGGAACTTTTTAGGATTGTATAATATTAATGATTTAACAGTGTTTCTACTGAAGAAGCTGGCTTGCGTAGTATCCTTGTTGTATTGTTCTTGATGTTGGTGTAGCGAGTTTTTCCTGGGGTTGGCATACACTGTAAAAACAATCTTTACGGTTTTAAACTGGCATCTGGGTTGGTTGTGGAAAACCGTAAAAATTACAAAGTAAATCCGTAAGAACAACGGTAATTTTCCTTGTAATCCGAAAAACGTGGGTAAAATTTCGTTGTTTTTACGTATTTACTTTGTAATTTTTACGGTTTTGTACAATAACTCAGCTGCCAGTTCAAAATCGTAAATTTTATGGGAAATTTTTACAGTGTATGTGTATTTGATCCTGATGATCCTGGGGTCCTGGGTGACCTTTTGGCGTTTTTTAGGCATTGAACTGGCTGTCCATTACCTATAATCACTTTGACAGAGTATCAGTACATCTTCAAGCTTTTTAATTTTTTTTTGTTTATGTAGGTGTTAATTAATGAAGTTTAAGGGTTACTGCTTAAAACAGACTTAGAATTTGAATTGATAAACTTAGACTCTTGTTATAATTTTATCCCAGGATGCAGATTATAAAATTGCTTTGAAATAGCCAATTTGATATTAATTTAATCTACGTATAATTTCTTCCCAAGCAAAGGTTCTATTAAAAATGAAGGAAACATCTTCGTGTTAGTTGAATATTACGAATCGCAAAACTGTTTAAATGTCAAGATCCAGGGGTCGATCCAGGTTTTATTTTTTGGGGCCATTTTTGTGAAAAAGAAATTGTTTTTGTAAAAAAATTGAAGTCTGATTAAATTTTAACTTTTCAAATTATAGTAAAAAGGGTTTATTTTTTTAGAGCTTTTTTTACTTCCATGAAAGAAATTGCTTTTTTCAACCTTGTTTTTCATACAATAGAGCCATAACAATAAATTATGACTTTAGTTCTAAATCAAGGTTTTCCTTCAAACTTCTTTCAAATCTTTAACTTAATTATTATTATAATTTGACACATCAATGAGAAACACTTCATAAGCAAGACTTTTGTTTATAATATCTCTCTAAATAAGTTCCAAGTCCGTTTTTCCGAAAACCCAACTTATCAACGACTACTACGTGTAAAGTAAGCTTCTCCTCACCTTTATGTTGCATTGCAGTAAAGGCAGGAACATATATTTTTCAATAAAGTAGTTTTTCCGCAATGCAACCAACAGCCAATAAGAAGTCGCCTTTAAAGGCTGACTCGCGGTGATAGCAGATCGATGCATAAGTAATAAAAATCGACTTGTAAACCAAGGACATAGTGAAAAATTCAAAATTTTGTGAATGTTTTCTTGCAACTAATCATTAAGCTAATTTGAATTTTGTGAAAGGGCCGTTTTTAAGAACTTTAATTTTGTAAAGGGGTTGGAATTCTGTGAAAGGGCAGCAAAAGGGCCCCAATTTTCGACTTGATCGATCTAAAATTTCAACTACGGTAGAGAATATCAGGTGACTCATTGCTGTTTAATGAGTTAAGGGCTATCCTTAACTTAAAACCAAAGTTGATCACAAAATTTGAAATCCCAAATCTCCTGCGAATTTTTGGCTTAGGACCAAATTAAGTCTACAAAAATACAAATTTAGCGATTATTTCAAAAATAGATTTCTGAGATGTACGTTTCCGCAGAAAAAAATCACTCCACATTATTTCTAATTTTGCTAACTATGATAAATAATTTTTAATATTAAGTTAGTAAAGAAACATGCCATAACCTTTTTGTTGTTCAGTTTTATTGAATATGTCTACTTTAAAGTTTTTTTTTTCATTTACAGGTATGGGAGAATTTTTTAACTAGGGTCGGGTGGGGAAAAATGGGTGTAGTGAGGTAAAATTAGTCTAATTTTAACAGTTTATATTCATAAAATTAAATGTTTTTCGGCATGCTGATTTTTATTGAGACTCAAGTAAAATAAACATGCAAAAAACATTAAATTTTTTTAATATAAACTGTTAAAATCCCTAGACCTATTTTACCCCACTAGACCAATTTCCACCCACCCTACCCGATACAAATCCCTTTCGAGTACGATGAAGTTCTTGGTGCTGCTGTAAAGGTTCACTTGGAATCATCCTATTACTTACTCTTCACTCCTCAGACTTCCTTCGAAAATGAGTCGGCTCAGTTATGATGAACATCGAAGGTGAAACAGTGTGAATGAGCCATAAGAAGAAGGTTTTTCATTGAATAAAGATAGGTTAGGACTAGAAGAACTTTTTCTATTCAAGCCTTTTTTTTTCAGGAGCAAAATAGACAATCCTTCAACTGCATAAAGATGCTCTTGTATCGTATTCAGCTGTATTCCTTAGTGAATCACTTTATTAAAACTAGTATTTCTTATTCATTGCTTTTTTATTAATCTTGCATGTTTAATAATCTATTTTCTAGATGTTTTGAGGTTGAAAAGTCCCTCCAGACAATATTGAAAGCCTAGTGGTAACACGCTTATCATGTGATGGTTTGTATAGTCCGACCGCCTCACGAGAAAAACTTTGACAGAAAAACAAAACTTTGAAAAGAAGTTCAAATCTAAATGATAGTCGCACAGATTTGCCACAAGGCGGTTTTTCAGCGTTTAATGAATTACCATCAACCCCAAAAATTGAGGGGAATAACTTGTTTTATAACAATCGCCACAGTATTGTACGACGTCTAAAGTTTTTCTCGTGGCGGTCGGACTATTGTTCCTTCTGGCTTAACAGTCCTTCAAAATTTAAAGTTGGTTCTCTATATTGAAATTATTCATGTTTAGTTGTCTAGTAACTGTGATTAGATTTTGACAACTCATTAATGTCTTAGAGCTCCTATAAATATCAACTTAAATTAGATGGTGGGTACACTTCTTGATGTTCTTATTTTACTGATTAGTTGTGGGATTTCGAGAGCTTTGGAGGCTTTTTTGTAGTCTTGATAAAGGTAATATAAGCCTTAAGACCGATTTTGCAATCAGTAATTAATCCAGCATCCAGCCCAGTGTTTACTTCTAGTGTTTCCCCCTTTTCTATGAGTTTCTCTGTAATGTCTTGACTTTTTTTATGTTTCAGAACATAAGGCATTCATTTCAAATTACCATTTGGTTGGAAACTCCAAATATTTTTAGATCAAAGACTAAACCAAACAACGGTCGGAAATGATTTTGGCAAGAAAAAATATCCTGAAAAGGATGTAAGTAACCATAGTCGGTCTTAGCAGTCACACTTCAAAAGATCACAGGGTATGATTAAAAATTTGACTTGTATGCCTAATGTTGCTGAAACACCAAAAGGTCTAGTTCTATTACAGAAATATAGAGAGTACCTGATCCATAAGTATTATTACACGGATCTTCCAATTATCTGTTCAGTAATGCAGGGAAAATATGTGCATGTCCTTTAAAGATTGATAGATATTAAGTTTGTTTTTCAATTGTCAAAATTTCTTAGTTCCTTAAAAAAGTTTCATCTTTCAGTGAATGTTATTTAGTCTGATCACTTATATTATTGCCGACCCTTAACTTGTTAAGTCCAATATTTCAGGCTAAGCCCAGGCTTACTATTTGCAGACTGTTCTTACGTTTTGAATTTATTGTCTGCAAACTCCCTAACTATTGCCATCCCAAGTTTTTAATGTTTAATCGTTATGATTGGTTTGTCCCCCATAGTACTAGAACAGACAGTCCATGGCCATAGGCGATAATGTAAATCGAAAAAGCATGTAATATTGTATAAGTTAGGGGCTATTTTGGAGCTGGGATCGTATCACGTCACGAGAGGCGGAGAACAAAAAGCTTAATCCTCCAATAGCCCTCCAAAAGGACAGATTGAATAAACACGTCACAGATTTTACCACCAAAATGCACTGCATACCTCTCTGTGAATCATTAAATTTAACGTGCTGCCCTCTACCTTAAACCGAAATTTGAAAATAACCTTTTGGACCCTCTGTTAGGATTTTTCTGTGGTTCATCCAAAGGTATCAGTACCTGATAGTAGTCTACACCATTATTTGCTTCTAATGAGTAAAAAAAAAAAATCTCCATGCGCAGTTAAATCGCTATATTTTTTAGTTCTTCCTCTTAAGCTTAAAAGTTTCTAAGAAGCGTGCTCAAAAAAAAAAAAACCTAAGTCCGTGAGCATGCGCAGACTTATCCTCTTAATGTTGCCATTCCTAAATCTAAAAGTCTTCTGAAGTAGACGCGCGCATGGGCTCTGTACATATTTGTTATGCCTAATTATTCGAATGTTGGCCACCCTTTTGAAGTCTAAATGTTAGTCTTTGATCGATGGAGCTCATCCCTTATTTTGTAAGTTCTAGCTTGCGACCATACCCCATTGTCTGCTACTATTTGGTTGCTTTTAGTATTTTGTTTTCTTGGTTTGTTTCTTGAAGTTGGCAGCTTCAACCAATTAGATATTTTTCTACCTAGATTTAAGTCTAAATGATTTGTCTTCAAATTATTTCCTGTCTTGACTTGTATTGGTTGACTGCTTATTTAGCTTACTAATTTATTTTATAACTTAGCTTAAGCAGTTTACCATTATTAAATGTAGTCCTTACTAATTAGACATCTACCTTAGTCTTTTAGTTGGTAGCAGCTGCTGAGCTTAATACTAAGCTGCTTAATAAACCAAGTAGACTAAGTCCCAAGAGAATACCGCTAGGGGGCAACACGATCTACGTAAACAAAACTGCTTTGTTTACAAGTTCGGACTTAGCAGAAATAGGGCTCCCCTTCCGCGGGTTCAGAAAGTTGGTCGGGTGATGGTCCCGACCCTAGGTGTTTCATTGATTCCCTACCTGCTTGGGACTTAGTCTACTTACCTTGTAACCTGTATAAAAGCTGAAATAAAGATACTTGTGCAATATTTTTGATTCCTCTTTATTGAAAACATATCACATTTTTTTTCATCACCTGAAATCTAATACATAATATAGGTGAAATGATCAATGAAACTTTCGAGATAACATATTAGAATAGCATGAAATTAAGGTTAGTTTTTGAGTTATATTTAATGGCTCAAAGCTATTCTCGGTAAAAATTACAAAAATATTTTGAGTACATCAAATATTCTACAAGTTTACTATGAGGAAAATTAATTTTAAAATGGATATTAAGTTAAGCTAATGTATGCATTAAATAATTTCTTTATCAACTAAATATTTGTCAGTTTCAATACTTAACCACTAGATTAAGATTTAGCATTGGAAAAACACTCTCTGAATGACTTTATAAAAAATGCCCGATTAAGTGATAGATGCCAATTTCACATTTTTTTACTTTAGAAATCAGGTCCTTATTCTCCAAACATGTTATGTGATTCAAAGGCAAAAATGCCTGAGGTTGTAGAGTACCCGAAGAGACCGTGGAAAGTATGGTTCCGAAGAAATCCAGGACCTGGAGTGCGGACAAAAGTTGCCAAAAGCAATGAAAGATGGGTTACAGTGGGCAAAAGGTGGAGGTAGAAATAAAATTCCAAAGCTAAATATCATGTTTTATAACTTATTGATAAAAACTTTAAAGCTTTTGTCCTAAGTTATAAACCATGATATTTAGCTTTGGAATTAATTTTATTTCTACCTCAACTTTTTGCCCACTGTAACCCATCTTTCATTGCTTTTGGCAACTTTCGTCCGCACTCCAGGCCTTTTTGTCAATTTATACCAAAGGATCAAAATTTAAAGGAATTTTTTTTTGAAACCTTAGTAAAGGCACTTATGTGGTTTAGGACTTGAGGTATACTATATCAATTTAGATAGGAAAGTCTAAATACCCAAGTCCACCTTTCTAAATATATCGTAGAAAAAAATATGATTGTTAAAAATAAGCTTACATGCAGTTAAAATCAGGTTCAGTAATTGAACCACTGTTACTTATAACTTAGAATAGGCTTTTAAAGTTATAAGCTGTTTTAACCGTCCATAAGAAATAAAACGTTTTACGACATTATATAAAACTAAAAGTATCAGTATTTGAGACTAACAGATAATAATTTAAAATGCATTCATACAGATGAAAATTTCTAAGCTACCCCCTCCTCTTTATTATCTAGGAAATAAATCCAGTAGAATTATGTACAGTTGGGGGAAAAAACCCGACTCAGTTGAGATTTCTGACGAACTACTTGGGTTAGGAAGACAAATAAGGTGCCATTTTTCATGTCATGAAGTATTCTTTAAGTATAAAAAATTTCGAGTCCTTAGGGGGTCGTCTTCATATTAAACGAAACACTAACTTTTTTTCCTATGGGGACCTCCAATTATTATGCTTTTTTCTAAAAGAGCATCCCCATAAATCCCCAAATACCAAGTTTCATCCATGTAAGTATCCAAATAGAAGCATAATATATTTTTAAAATGTCATTGTTAACCATTCAATGTGAAATTTGTCAAAATGTTTTCGGCGTGAAAATATGAAACTTTGAATTTAGATCAAATATGTGTCCCTAAACAAAATAATTATGCTTTTGTAGCGATATTTAATGGTTAATAGATAGAACATCTAATTTTGACCCAAAAATTAAATTTTAAAATCTTTTAATATTTTTATGGTAATCGATTCTGGTAGTAATTTTATGTGGAAAACCAAAATTTCAGTCGATTTCATTTAATAGTTTTGAAAAAACACAAATTAAACTAAATTCCTTCTCCTTGGGACCGTATACCGCTGCCAAATGCATACAGGCGAATGCTCGTTCTGGAAACAGATGCCTATTTTAATAACCATAACTTAAATTAAAACGCAAATTTGATATAAAATTTCAATAAATTACTTATAAATTTTTCAATAAATATTAAAGAGGTGAGTAAAAGTGTCTTAAAACAGAGACAGAAAATTAATACTTCTCACTCTGGAGACGACCCCCAAAACGTAAAAGCTTAATTTACTAATTTACCTTCCGATGGGAATGAAACTTGGTATTTGGGGGTTTATGGGGATGCTCTTTCAGAAAAAACGCATAATAATTGGGGGTCCCCATAGGAAAGAAAAAAAAAGTTTGTGTTTCGTTTATAATATGAAGACGACCCCCTAAGGACTCGAAATTTTTTTCATTAAAAGAATACTTCATGACATGAAAAATGACACCTTATTTGTCTTCCTAACCCAAGTGGTTCGTCAGAAATCTCAACTGAGTCGGGTTTTTTTCCCAACTGTACCTTAAAAGGTAACTTTACCTTCCTAGTAGAGGCTATTCACTACATTTAGTTTACCCCGAAATCTTTTTTTTACGATTACTTAATTTTTGTTAATTATAAAGTTAGTTTCAATACTTCACTTAAAACTAATACTCTCATTGAAAAGTTCAATTGCAAAGCTATGTTAAAGCAAGAGCTATTTAAGGGATACTTATGTTGACCTATATATTAATTTGAATATAGAAGTTTATTAATACTAAAGTCAGAGTTCTACTAATCTAAATAATAACGAAGATTACAATTATATTCCCATTAAATTATAATACAACAGTAAATAAGTAACTTTTAAACATAATATAGGTTATAAAAATTTAGGTTGTAATTTTTGATGTGATTGTTTATTTAACTTACAAAAAGAGAAAATAATTTAGAATTTTTGAGTATTCTTCCCAGTTAAAATTCGTTAATGAATAGCTTTTTCTCAAGCTTTAATAATTTTTAAATTATAGTATCAACGATTTGATCTAATTGGAAATTCAGTTTTTATTCTACTACTAAAATACTTTATGCTAAATCTAAAACTATCAACTGTAACAGGACCAATATTAAAAATACTATTTCTCAAGCTTTAATAATTTTTAAATTATAGTATCAACGATTTGAGCTAACTGGAAATACAGTTTTTATACTACTACTACTAAAATACTTTTTGCTAAATCTACTATCAACAGTAACAGGACCAATATTAAAAATGCTAGATTAGCTATTTCTCAAGCTTTAATAATTTTTAAATTATAGTATCAACGATTTGGCTAAACTTGGAATTACAATTTTTAAACTAATACTAAAATACTTTATGCTATATCTAAAACTACTATCAACTGTAACATGATCAATATTAAAATGCTAGTTTGACTTACCAATAGTTCCCAATCCCAATGACCCAGCCATGTCACCAATGTCTCGACCTAAATGATTAACCTCCGATTACTAGGAGAGAATTAAAAAATTAATTTTATTTATAAACAATAAGAAGGCTGATTTTGGATCTCTGGAGCATCACTTTCCTGCAAGCAACTGGATCAATAATTCATTGGTTTCCCATCGTGATCTACTTTTTTCCAGAATCTAAGCACCTGAAACATCAGATTTCTTATATAAAGTATACAGATCAAGCTAAAAAATAAACTTTTTCCATCGATTACAAAATCTTTGATTATGATACGACCATAACTATTGCAACTTTTAAACTCAGCAATCTGATCTTTCATTTCAAGTACGCACAGTTTAGAAGTCAATTCCAACATGTCAACGATATTTTATACTTAACCATCATTTTAGTGATTTTTTTTTAAAATAATCTTTATCTCTTAGTAAAATTATCGTCTTATTCAAGTAAATCGTAAATCGCTTTATTCATGGGTATATTATACTCAAAACTTATTTTTACAGTATCTTATTTTGACTTTAACGATATTTCGATTGTAAGTTTATCTTAAAATTGATCAAATATTGATTGATGAAAGTAAGGTATTTTTGATTCTATACTCAAAATGGCTTGTTCGTTTAGGATCATAATTCTTCCCATCAATGCCTTCTATTATCATCACGCAGTTATCCTAATGTATTAGTACTAAAAGTTTAGGAACAACTTTAGAAATAGTCATCCATCAATCGCCATGTTTAACAACAGCAACATGTCAGCATAGAGATCTAATAGTACTATTATATCTTTAACAGTATTCTACTAGTTACTATTATTTTAGGGTCAGATAATAATATTAACAATTAGATCTCAATGGGTATCAGTCTTAATTTGAGCTGTGGGTAAACATGATGGCTGGAGGACTCTTTCTAAAGCTGTACCAAAGTGGATAGCATTAAAAATCAATTTACTTATTAAAACTTAAAAATTTGCCAGTACACTTAAATACATACACCGCATATCAAAGCAACGCAAATTAAGCTGAGATTAATTTAGTACTCATTCCTGAAATTTTAGTTACTTCTCACAGTCTAGTTTGCAGGAGTAATAATAAACTATCTTACCGTTAATAATATTTTATGGAAAAAGCATATTGACACAACTTAGCAGTCAAGTAAAACAATTACACCTGCAACGTCGAAAACGATACACTGAATTCCGCGTTAAAACAAGTTCCTGAAACGTCTAAATTTAAATTTAAAAACGCATAATTAAAACGAATTGCATTTATTAAGATGTGCTAAAGCAAAACAAAAGAGTTAAGACTAACCTGTACTACAAGAGCAAATATCCACAAACTGCTAGCCTGACAGCCCATTCTGGAATGATCAAATTCCAGCTGACCAACGCCCCCCTCGTCATCATTCTATCGCGCATGTCACTGCGCATATGAGCAGAAACATGCAAATGAGGGATTGCCAAAAATGGTAAAACAGCCTTCGCTCTGTGAACCTGATCCACTCTTAAATTGGACCGATACCCGACGTTTAGGAGGGAGAAAGAAGTCCCCTGGCCTTTCGGTACCAAGGGCCCCATGCACCGGATATACGATCCAGAGCGATCAGGTTCACACTTCACCACAACACACACTGCCATCTATCGATGGGAATTTAGCCAAACCATTTTAATTTTGAACTTATTTGGCCAGGGGAGAGCTAGATTCGAACCAGGTACCTATTGATTCAGAGCCAAGGCTTTAACCACTGAGCCACGAGGGCTACAGCTCTGAGCGTTTTAATTCTGTAGCGATGCTTATTTATAACTTGGTGATGATAAAATGCGTATACATTTTCAATCATTGAATGAATTGAAAAACATTCACAGGTTCATTCATTTTAGATTGATATAAAAATATAACTTATTATACCTATACTTAGATTTTTAACTAGATAATTTTATTTAAAACATTTATTTAGAAAATGATTAAATTAGTTTGAAAATGTTAACAATAAATTTAAAAATGTAAATAGATTTCACCTGCATGAAACCTTTTTAATAAATTTGTGTAAATAAAGTTCGAATTGAAGCGTTTTAAATTGAAATTTTAAACCTCTCAATTTTAACTTAAAAATCCATGCTTTTCTATACAAATCCCTGATTAGTGTAGTCAAATCAACTTTGAAGTTTTAATGGGAAATATTAATACATTATGTTGTGAGTAGAATCAAAATTAAATACAGGACACTTAACTCTATATTTGAACTTCAAATATTCTCAATACGTCCATATTAACTAGTAGATTTTCCTCATGCCTTTTAATAGATATGAACATCGATTATACACAAATTTGGCTCAGTATTTTCTTTGACGTTTTCCACTCATCTTGTTATTTTCAGGGATGCAGAATATGTCCGATCCGGCGATCTAGGATCGGGGGAAATTTCAGCCATCTGGGGAAATTCTGTGGAAAAGTATACTATTGAATTCAATTTCAGTACAGTAATCAAAATTTACGTGACGATTTTTGTCTTCACCATTACAGATAAAAAGGACTTTTAAAACTTATACTTGTATTAGTTTTATTAAATTCTTAAAAATGTCTTGGGTTTAACAAAATAAGTAATATTGGTTTTAAAGATAGAACTTTTATTTAACATATTTTTGATACCGACAATAATTAAGAATTTTTGTAGGTCTTTATCACTTTTAAAATTTTGGGGAAATTTTTGTATGGCTTGGGGGAAATCTTGGAAGTAAAAACACTTTCTGCATCCCTGGTTATTTTTAATGTAAATTGATTCAAATTTTCGTGCTCTTATTTTAACTCAAGATAAAAACAATCATTTTTGACTCTAAATCATGAAATAATTCTTTTACATTTTAAAATCTGAGTGTTAGTTTGTATGAATCTACAAAAGTTTATATTAGAATAGCTTCCTGTTTGGTGCATTTAGAATATGTTACTTCCTTGTAAATCTATTACCTAATGTGCTTATAAACAGTAAAAATAAACTAATAAGAAAACGAGAGATTGAAAGCCTACTCTTAAATGATCACCACTTTAAATTTTAACAAAGTTAATTCAAATGAATAAGACTTCACATGAATAGAAATGCCCATTTGGTATAGTGAATATCATGGAGCATTTTTTTTATAAGTTCTTAAATATAAAAAGGTCTTTCTTGTAAAACATGTACTTGTAAAGTTTATTCTGGACTCCCACAAACCTGGGCACTATAGCTTATAAAATAAAAGCACAGGGTCTGTGTTTATCTGTTTATACCATTGTGGAAGTTAATCCATGAATCAAATGTATCAGTATCAATGTATTAATAGAACAATCTTGCCTGTTTCCAGTTTGGTCAAAAGAGGATTTGAAAAGTAAAACACCCTCTATCTGTAAATTTTGGAAATGTTTTTCCCATTAAATTTTTTTCCCGCTTTTTCTAGATTACTCAGGTGAAATATCAAGTCATTTTGTCAAGTGGTTCTTTTTTTTACAGCCTTTTAAAATCTAAACTATAATTTTAATCACACTGTATTACAAAAGTTCATACAGTCTTGGCCAGAATATTGACATCAGTTAAGATAAACGTTAATTTTGATTTACTGTGATATACTTCACCAGAAGTTTTAAAAATATTTTTCGGAAAGTAGTAAAAGAAACATTGATAATACTTATCAATTTTTTATCTTTATATTTTAATTTCTAGCAATTTTGCAACAAAAAGAAGTAACTTTAAATCCATCTAAGTTAAAAGATTGATAACTTATGATGATTGATTAAATAAAAGCAAGGTAAAAGAGGCTATTGAACCAATAGCTTTTTTAAAACACCGCACACAGCTTTTGACTTTCTCTTAATACCGCTAACGTGACTTAACATTGCGTGAAAGACACTTTTGCTAATCCTTCCAGAAAAGCGGACACAGTTTTTTTTCTATCACCCGCACTAATCAGAGAATTCGTAAAAAGGCACAAGAAGAGAAGCAATTTTTTTAATCAACTTCTGTTTAGATAAGTCGGACGTGCTGCGCGTAGGTAAGTAACTCCAATAGATAACGTGACATCACGATGCGGTGGTAAGAATCCGATCAGATTTACTTGAAGTTAAATTTAGCATTTGAAATCGAAATAACTGGTTTTGATTAATGTGTGGTTGCTGATTTGAGAGATTTGGATTACGAAAGAGTAAAAAAAATCGACAAGCTGATTCGTGGTAGTATTAGACTATTTGAGTGTTCCCTGTAATTTTCTTCGCAACTGTCAAGCAGAGGGAATATGGAAGGATTAATGAAATGCTTTTTCGGACAGGGAAATTACAGGGACTCCTTAAATTACACGATTAATTGGTAAGGAAAATAATCGTGTATCATGAAAACGCGTGAATTGAATTTTTTTTTAACATTAATGAGGCGGGGATTTGTTTTATTGAAAATTAATTGATGGAGAGAAAAATGAGCAAGAAATTCCGTAGGGGTAGATTTTTTGATACATAAAATTTTTATTCAGTAAATTTAACTTTCAAATACGCAAATTTTGTTTTCTTATTACATTATTTAACAACATTACTATTAGTGTTGCAATTGTTTTTGTCATTTAGGCAAATTTTAAGAAAACTACTATTAAAATATGTAAATAAAAATTTTAAAAATTTTATAAATAAAGTAATTTTTAATTATTTTATAAGTAAAATTTATTAAGAATACTAAAAAAAGTAAAATTTATTAAGAATACTAAAAAAAGTAAAATTTATTCCTATTGTAGAAAATCGAAGGTACAAATGTTTTTTCTGTAACAGGAGCTAGTAATGGAAACTACAAAAAATTAAGTTACAGAAGGTTAAGTAACAGAAACTACAGTAAAAAAATAAGTTCGTCTGTACTACAGTGAAAATACAAGGAACTTATTTTAATTTAAATTATATTTTTAAAAACTAAATGGCAAGATTCTCATGGCTCAAAATAAGAAAAACGGCTTGCAAAATAAAATTCCAATGTGAATGCGTCGGATTTTAAAGAAAAACTATTTAAGACTTAAGAAACTATTAAGAGGTAGAATAAAAGAAGCTCAATAATTCAGATTTCAAATTTAAAATAAGTTAAAACGATTGTAGAAGGGATTGCATAAATGGACAAAAATAAAAGAACGAACCATCATAAAACATGATTATGAAAGAAATAATAACCCAATAAAACATGCAATAATAAATTTGAAATTAGAGGTCTGACTAACAATACTAACTCAACCTACTACCCATTAAAGAGTCTTTGTGACAAACCACATCAATAACGCGTTTCAAATAAAATCCAAAACACAAAAAAAAATATATCAACCACTTATTTAACTTTATTTCCTTTTGATTTCGATAAATAATGTCGGTCCGATACCCACAAGTCACGAACCAAGTCCTCCAACGAAAATCTAGTTCAGGGTCATCCCATACCCCTATCGGTTGGCCGCATAAGGTAACCATTGGAAGCATACCCCATAATTACTCCGCTGAGAATCGGAAAGTTCTTTCTGGATGAGATAATAATAAAACTCTCGAATATTAATTCTCCTTTCTCCCGCGGATCAGAATGCCTCGGCAGTGGCTTTTTCAAGGCGGTTGAAACATCAACGGCCTTCGGTCCAGAAGGAACGGTGCATAGAGTGGCAATTGCGGTTAATGGGCATTTGGTGTTCTTCAATTGGGATTGTTTCTTAAGGGGGTTATTACTTTGGGTTTTAAGTCTGTTTGACGTGGTTGAAACACAAAAAATGAAGGAAAATGTGTATTATTAAAATATATTCTAATATAGTAATATAATACTTTAAGAAATATTTCTTTTGGCTGAGAGAGTGCTGAAATTTAAGATTAAAAACTGGAATATAAACATTACTACTTAAATTAAATTAAAATTACTCATTACTACCAAATTCAAAGTTCAAAATCAAAGTTCTCCATACAAGTAAAAAATTATTTACCATTGATAAAACTGTTAAAATTTGTCAAAATCATTGGCTCATCAAAATCATTGTCAAATTCAATTAGCTAAACTCTGTAGATAAATTTTTAAATGATATCTAATAATAAATGTATAGAAGTTATTCATTTTTACACTTTGTAGGGGGGTTCAGTTTGGTTCAGTTTTATTATTAACAGCACAAAGAAATTAAGGTTATACACACAAGTTACTACACCTAAGCAAACGTAATAAAAATGCTCAAATAGGTTTTGAGTTTAAGTAAAATCTTAAAAGCTGTTCTACATAGAAAATGTATTATGTTGACAATATATACTGCCAATCAATATAGACTATACATTCTAATAAAAATGCTCCAATTGAGTTTTGAGTTTTAGTAAAATCTTATGCAATGTCTATAGCACCATTTGGACAGATAATAGGCAATAAGAAAAAATAAGGTGTTTTTAAACAAAAGTCTAAAATATTTAGGTACAGTCCCCGACGTCTCAACGGTATCCACGCCGATGACCGCAACAGTCTGCTACCGCCATCACCAAGAAAACTCCAATGAAAGAACAAAAGACTTCAAGAAATCGTTACTTCCAACCAATGTTTTTTCTCTCCGTAAGAGATTCATACGTTCACCAGTAAAATAAATCGTCGGATTTCTCACTATTTGTCTTCGCGGTGCGATTTAAGTCTCGAAAATGTGGTCATTGCGGCCAGCAGAGGTAATGCGATATTGTTTCGTGCGGCATCAGGATTAACGAGAGAGGCATTGTTTCCTTTACAGTGTTTTTGCTCTCCAAGATGTTGACACAATGAAACAGTGTTGTAAGGAGAGAGTTTTTCGTTTTGTAAACGTGGCATTAAATGAAGCGGAATATAATAATGCGAGATTGAGTGGGGTAGTTAATGCTGCGGACGACAGTGAAAGTTTTATTGCGGTGGTACTACAGTCGAGATTTATGTGAAGGTATTGTTTGGCTATATGAGGACTGTGAAAAGTCTGAATTAAAAACAATTTCGAATTAAACGAGGACGTTGCTTAATTTTTTAATGACATCATCATCATTATACTATGCTTGTGGGTTGTAAAAATATTTATGGTTGAAGTTACGTTATGCGATGGGGAAACTTATAGCTTGTCTTTCTTCGGAAGACGGCCGAGAACTGCAGGAACTTTGTCTTCCACAATACAATATTCCACAGTTCTCAGCCGCCTTCCGAAGAAAGACAAGCTGTAGTGATTTTTTACACATTTCATAAAAGGTTTCATGTTTTAAAACAAACAATACATTTAAGTCAGATATTTTATGTATATTTAAATTATTTTATGTATTCCCTTAATTATTATTAATTCATAAATAAGTTTGAGCAAAAATATTAGACTTAATTACCTAAGATAAAAAAATTAAACTGAGGGAGTTTTAAAATAATTTTAATTTTAGAAAATTAAACAATAGTTAATTTTTTTTGAATTGGTATAAATTCAACTCGTAACAATAGGAATATGAAATTAAAATCAAGTGGACTGAAATTAAGTACATTGAAATACCAAATTATCTCTATAGCGATTCCTTAACTGTGTGTGTAAACAATCCCCTAACAAAACTTTAAAACGACGGCAAAAGAAGGAAAAGTAACTTTCTTGTTCCAAATTTTAAAACAATGAGCAAAACAAATTTTTAACAAACACAAACCTAGTTCTAAACTACAAAATAACAATATTTACAATTCCTTCAAAATGCAGCAAATGTTTTCACTTTTAAAGCTTATAATAACAATCCACTTAAATTAAATTTCATAAAAAAATAATAATTTTCCTAGCTACCGAGATTTGTAAACATACCTGACTCGTTTTGGTTTACCTAAAGAGAGTACTAAAAAAACATAACAAAACTGTTATCTTTTCTTACCTCTATCAAATCATATTCTTTTTTTATTTATGAAGTAACACCTTTTGACGTTATCATCTATGTCATCAAATTATCTCGGATGATTGAATTTCTCCCAAACACTGATTGACAGGTAAATATCCAATTTATTGGAAACTGTAAATAACAACACTGCTCCAATTAACCGTTATCTCTCTGTTCACTCCGCAATCTCAAACCTAATGACTCCGATGGATTATAATTCCTACGCGAAATTAATAGACTTTAAAGACGGTAACAGCCTGCTGAAAGAAATGAATAGGTCATCAAGACGTTACGGGGAAGATTGATTCAAAATCGCTCGACTCTTTTAAGACATCATTAATCCATAACCAATAAAGCTTACTAATTTTTCAAAAGGGCCTTCGTCACTATCCATCACTCTGTAATGGAAGAAACTCTATTATTTCAACGCGCTTATCCCAACACTAGTTCACATCAGGTAATCTTCATATAGATAAGAAGGAGTTAATTGTCTATTTTACAAACACCCATTAATAACGGAGCAGTAAGTGAAGAAGGGGACATTCGTTGTTCAGAGCTATCCATCAACAACTCCTGATGAGAGAAACAATAACAGGGGTTACACGGGGGTTAGTACACTTCCATCAGGGACTGTTCATTAATTATTTGGACATGCCTGGTGAGCTTGAACACAACGTCCACCCACAAGTGTTTGTTGCTCGCCTACTTTGCTCACTATCAGTCATCTGGCGATATGTCTTTATAGCAGTGGAGGTCAGGCACGCTTCTTAATGGGTTTAGCATGCCTTGGACCTTATTTGGGTACTTCCTATTTAGACAGAACCGGGAGATACCGCGACCTGTTGGTCGTGAGCGCGTTGTTTTATTTTTGGAGCGGTCTTCCGATCAGATTTGGAAATCCTCTGATCGAATGTTTTTTTTTTTTGCCGATTTTATTTAGATTGTTTATAACGGTTGTTTGCTTTATTTCCCATTGGTTGTGGGCTTCAAATAGGTTAAAGGCTTTTTGTTTTGTTATTGAGGGAAATGCAATAATTTTAACTTTAATGCAACGAACTTGTCAGATAATTTTTGAAAAGTATTACCTAAAATTCATTTTAATGAACTTCCTTTTTAGAATACAGAATACTGTATTTCCTTTTACGAAAGATATTTTTCTTTAGAATACTTTGTCCACACTATTAGTCATATGCTTTCATAAAACAATTGTTTTAATTTTGGCTGGTATTTTTAAATTTCCATTTTCAAAAGTTAATAAAATTCCTGGATTGCACTAATTAGAGAATCTAAAGATAAAAGTTTATGAGGTGCATACAATTTTTTTTTCTTAATTGCCTACTTTGATGAAAGGTTGAATTTTTAAGTGACATAGACTTTAAAATACTACTGGAAACTCGAAGGAAGTTTTGAAGAAAAGTGGGATTGATGTCCTGATATCGTTATCTAGGAAAACAACTAATTTAAAACAGAACAATCAATCAACCTTTAGGCGCTCTATGGCCTTGCGCCATGAAAATATTTGTAACCAATCAATCTACTTTTAGTCTCTTAAAACGAACGAAGAACCTATCATTTGTGACGTTGAAATATTTTTGTCAAGTTATTTTAACCAAAAAGAAAGACCGTTATTCTTTTTATTGT
Organism: Tetragnatha montana; assembly: GCA_963680715.1. Taxonomy (NCBI): domain Eukaryota; kingdom Metazoa; phylum Arthropoda; class Arachnida; order Araneae; family Tetragnathidae; genus Tetragnatha; species Tetragnatha montana. The sequence continues at coordinate 16,119,046 of OY796675.1, read as the reverse complement.
TTATGGTTGAATGGATATTCCCTAGGAAAAAGTCTCTTTGGTATTCCTTTCTGCTCTTCCTTTATCTTTTGAATTTGATGAATGAGTCTCATTGAGAGGCCTGTGTTAAGTCTGTTCCTCGTATGTTACATTTCAGAGATATGGTAAATAGCTTCTAACGTTGACATCTTCAAGATACTAAGTACCATTTCCCATCTGATATGGAATTTCTCCTTAATTGGGTAATGGAAAATATCTTTTCAGACATCAAGTTTACCTCTTCAAGTAATGCGTTGAGTTAAAAACTAAAATAGCTTGTTAAAAGTTCAAGAGACGTAGAATCTTGTTTTCTAAAAATAATGCCGCAAATATTCATAACTTTTATGACCTTTAAGACTTGAAACTTTAGAGATTGAAAATAAATGAAATAGTGCGTTGTAATGTTTCAGTGAATAGTGGGGTAAATAGAAGAAATAACAGTTAGCAGTTCATTCTATGAACGATCAGGTTGTGTGACAGTCACATAAATATGTAAATAGTTGACATGGTCATTTGTAAAAACGTAATCTTGACGACCTATCTTAAAGGTATTATTGTGTATCTTGTAGCACTTAATCTATTTTACTCTCATGAACATTAATACTGTTTTTTAAGCTGGAAGAAGCTTAGTATAAAAATTAAAACTATTATTTTTATTGCTGTTATTTGTGGTTTAAAAACTAGACAGTGTATAAAATTTTTAAATAGTTCTTCATAAATCTGAAGCAGGAAGGTAAGTTTAAGTTTTGATACTTTTATAAATTCCAAATGTATCCAAAAAATTTTAATTCAAAATTTAGCAAAGAGCAGTTGACGTTTGATTTACCATACAAACTTAACATCTTAACATGGGAAATTAACTTCCTTTACTTTGATTTTTCTTTAATTATGAAAACTTCTAATTAATTACCTACATTTTTAATTATTTTAGATTGTATTACCTACACTTTGAAAACTTAAGATTTATATCAGTCAATCAGAAATCACATTTAGTGCATTTCAAGGAGATTAGTTCATGTATCAAATTACTAACGATATAAATACATTTTGTATGTTGAGTATCATACCTCCAAAAGATAAGTTTCTAGCAAATATCAAAAATGAAAAATGGACGGAATTAAATTTCAAAGTGCGCTTTGACTATCAATGAACCGACTGTGTGAACAAAACGAACAAAATAAATTATTGTGACCCGAGCATATCTCCAAACTACCGTATTAGTCAAATGCGTGTTGCGGAATACTAAGTTCCCAAATTAATAATCATCCAAAGGATGATATTTCATTTTTTACCACATATGCGACTATAACTCAACTGCTGAACTATCGAAGGCGTGGTCAACAATGCAAGCGAGATGAACAACAAAAGAGATCTCGAATGCGCAGCTAAGAAAAGGGACTCGGGGCATAACGATATGTCCCTGACTTTTTAAAAAAAGTCCTCTGGGCTGGGGCAGACCTCCCCTCCATCGAATATCAGATGAGGATTATTGATTGACTTTTCGAGTCTATTGTAAATGGATCTCTGACAGCCCCTCGAGAACAAATAGCTGGGTAATTACAATGGCTGATTACAATGGCTTCCCAGTCCGCTTTGTTTCTTGGATTTTTTCACCTTGATGTCTATATTCCCTCGATGCATTTACATACTTTCCGTGTGCCTTTTTGGGAGTATATAAGGATTCTAATTATCGCCTTTGCCAATAAAACGTGATTTAAATCCGAACCGCTTCATTTGAGCGCAGGCGTCACGTTTCCGCGTGAGCGACGTGAGCGCTGTCCTTGTTGCCAAACGCGGGGAAAGGAATATATCGGGATTTTTCCTTTCGGATGATGCGGCGATGTAATGGTGGAGTTTAAGTGTTGTTTGTGCTGTGCACGAAAAATAAATAATACGGTATTTATTGTTGCGGCTTCTGGGTGAATTTTTTTTATTTTTAAGAGCCTGAGTCACAAGGTCGTGGGTACCGTGAGAAATACCTGTGAGGTGATGTTTCAAGTACGTTCTCACCACTGTGAGTCTGACTATTAAACAATACTCGATTTGCATAGGTGTAATTATATTGAGTTCTCAAACTTCAACTTCTTGTGACAATGAAATTATGTGCTGTCGAGAGAATTTCATATTTCCCATAACGGTGCAATTGATATTCAATGAGTCATCTGTCAAACAATGAGTTAAACTTCGAAGGTGTATTGCGAAATTAGAAGTCATTTTAACGCTTAATTAACAAAAAAAAAATTCTAGTTCACTAAAAAATGGACGCTAATTTTTTGGAAAATGTTTAATTTAGTCTACTTTATCCTGAAACTGTTCACCTAGATATAACATTTTTATAATGAATATAACTATAATAGAGTTTCCGTAAAGCGGCCTAGATTTCATAGGACCCTAAACATAATTACTTTATATGTTTTGTAAAAAAACATGCATTATATTTGCAGGAAAAGCCTTCTTAATATGTTGACATTGGCACATTTAATTATTATGTCTTTTTTTAAATAAAAATTCATGAAATTTATTTTGCTTGTTTCAAAATCAACATTTAAGTACTTATTTTTACTTCACACTTGCAAAATTTATGCTTAGTTTGCTAAGCAACCAATACAAAGCTTCATAACATACAACTTCCAACATTTTTAAACGAAAATCCACTCTTATTCTAAAAAAAAAAATAACTTCCCTCAATAAACCCACTCGATAGAGCCATACAATAAATTTAAAAAAATATCCAAAACAAAATGCTCCACACAAAGAAATTTCTTTCCTTTGATAAAGACCGTAAAGATAAAAACCATTGCCAATTCCCTAATTGCCAGCAAACCTATTTGTTTCTCCACTTCAGAAAGATGTTAATAGGAGGGCCCACAGTAGCAGAAAGACGAAATAAATGACAGAGAAACGGAAAAGATAATCAACGGGTCCTTCCGAATGGTCATAATTGAGAAAATTCGATCAAGCTAATTGCCATGCATCCCCGTGCTCTGCTCTCCTTAATATACTCTATGCAAACAAGACCGCGGTATTAACGTGAAAGAAATAATTCATGCTGTGCCTCTGCATCATTAAAGTAGTTAGTGGTGCGATTTTCGGATGAGAAAAACGTGTTTGGATATTATGGAAATGGAAACTCTCTTGAATCGAGTTTACATTAAACTGGACGTTAGCTGGTGGAAGGTATTTCTGTATTTGCATATGCGCCGATGAAGTTCGAATGATGATGTATTGGGAAAAGCTGTTGGCTTTTGCTGCAAATGCTCCACACACAAAATAAACACATTTATTAACACTTTTTTTTGGACTCAAATTAACAATAGTTTCGTTGTGTCGTCAGGTAGAACACTTAAACACCTTATTGTGTGGTGATAGTGTTCTGATTATGTTTGGGAAATGTTAGAAATGTGGTCTATCTAAAAAATAGTGTGGTAAAGTGTTTTAAGAATGTGAAAGTGTTGTTAAATTTGGATCGAAACACTACAAGAACACATTTTCTGACTCTAATTTTTTAATAACACTTTCACAACACTATCTTTTACTCACACAACACATTCGCATCATAATGGCAACACAATCGCAATAATATTAGAACGCTTTAGATTAGAAGTGTTCATTATTGTGTTTATTATTATTATTATTATTATTATTATTATTATTATTATTATTATTATTATTATTATTATTATTGATTATTATTATTGCAAAACTGTTTCACGAGTGTGTCGATATTAACTTTCTATTTTGTTTTAGTGGAGTATAACAACATAAGCTGGTAACAACATAAGAGAAGATATCGTGTAAAAGATAAAAACTAATGTTTTTGTTTGTTTGTGTATAGAGCATTTTCCATTACATGACTCGGACCTAACAACGGCCTTAGCAACAGAAAATGTTAAATTTTTTTGCCCTACAGAGGTTAACAGTTACAAAAAATGACTGGCCGTGGAATTCTTCTATTGGAGCATTTGCAATCACGTGACCCCATACCTAAAAATCGCCTTAGCAACAGATAAACAACGGCCTTAGCAACAGTTAAAAGCCCTACAGAAAGTACACAGTTTAAAGAATATAACCGGTTGTGACGTCACTTGAAAACACACTATTGAGGAAATAAATTTCCTCCCTAGTTAAAATATTCGGGAAAAAAAAAAATGGGACACCTCTCATTGTGGGCGAACCGATCGTGGTAAAGGGACAACCAAGGTACCGTTCTTCAAGGTTTAACGAATTCTATTTAAGGGAACATACAAAATTTTCTTGGGGGGTCGTCTACATATTAAATTTAATACCAAGTCCAGATTTTTCTATGGACACCCCCAAATTTTATTCGCTTTTTGGAGAGGGCACACCTCATTTGCCCTAAATACCAAGTTTTGTGACAATATCTCCCCAATTAGCGGAACGGGGGTGGTCGGAATTTCGAAAATTTCGGTATAAAAATGGGGTTTAAACTTTTCTATCCTACTCTAAAACTACCTTTTGTATCAACACGAAATTTGCAGGATATATAAATGAAATGTTTCCAAACACAAATAAAATTATTTCATTAAGATATTCCATGTCTAATTATAAAATAATTCGAAATTAATTAAGGGATAAAAAATTAATCATTATTATTTTTAAAATCGTTTACACCATTCAATTAAGAATAATTATTTAAACGGAAAACCAGAATTTAGTGAAATTCTAATGAACAGTTTTAGAGAAAATTAAATAATTATAAATTTAATTACTTTAAGGGACCGTATACTATTGCAGAAATTTCACCCTTTTATTTTCATTTAATCTGTTGCATTGTTGTATGAATAATGGTAACAACAATGAGCTCATTTCTTTATCTGATAGCAAATGAGTGTATTAAAATATGAATAAAAATTAAAGGTTTATCCTGCTTTAAGGAATAAAAGAATAATGGCATTCCATCACTTTAAAAATTATAATTTATATGATAAAGATGAGTTAAAAAAAATTTTTCAGGATCCGCATTTGATGTGCTTTTTTATTTTACTTTGTCCCCTTTCTATCATTTAATTGAGGAATTCCCAAAACATACTAAAGTCTTAAAACAAACCGGAACATAAAGTCAAATTCTTAAATTAATTAAAATATTTTAATTTATAAAAAATCCTATTAAAAATTCATTAGAGTATAAAATCACTGAAAAACTTTATCGAGCAGAGCGCAACATATTCTTGTAGGATATAATCCCACATTATATCCCTTTTTTAATCTAAATACGATTTTTAGAATAGTGCATTGTAATTTAAAAATAAGTAGGAAGTAGCATTCATAATTTTTAATTTTATCACATAAAAAGCTTAAAGGAATTCAGATTATCGATATTTAGGCTCAGAACAATTGGGTTGTATGATGATCTATCTCATCGGTGCTACGGTCGTTTCGTCAAATCTGAAATTTCCTACCCCCACACGTTGGCCTTACACAACACAAATCGCTAAAGCGAAGATTAAACAGAAGCCAGGGGGTAGGAAATTTCAGAGTTGGTGAAACGACCGAGACACCTTTTCATCCATGCTATTTTGTTTGTTTTTTATCTTCCTGGTTTTTTTTTGCATGTTAGTTTTTAAAAACTTTTTAAACTATTTTACTACTAAAATATAAAGAATTAAAACTTTATAGTAATATTCTGTTTTAATTTATCTTTATTCTTTCTGAACTTTATATTGTAAATATTTTTCAAACCGTTTTTATATAAATAACTAATCAATTTTATACAAAAATATGTAACTTTTTTTTATTTTATTTGAAATTTTAAATTCATAAATTTAAATTAAAGAGAAGATTTAGAAAAAGGAAGATTGGATTTTTTAATAATAAATTATTATTTTTTTCTTGAGATGAAAATGGTAGACCAAGAGGTAACGCTCCAGACTCCTCTCTTACGGCTAGGATGGTTAGTTAAAATTTTAATCTAAAATAATTTAATCAAAAACTCGAATTATATAGAATATTGTCAAATTTGTGGATGAAATAGAAATAACTAGGACATTAGATGTGATTAGTTCCCAACTCTGTAAAAAAAGTAAGAGGAACACAATTAAAAAACTGGGTAAAATATGATAAATAATTTTAAAACAATATCATTTTAAAGAATATTCTATAAAAAGACATTCATTATTTATGTTTGCATTTTTAAAATTTGCTCTCTTCACCGCTTTAGGGAAATTTAGTGACCCTCCCCTCCATCCTCACATGGGATTTACCCCATAATACCTTTTAATAAAAATAATGGGTACTCATTAATATTTTTATGCATTCGTATCCGGAACTCTTATGTAAAACAGCGGCGGACCGCGGGAAACTCTTGGAATATGTTCTAGAGCAGTGTTTCCCAACCTTTTTCGCTCCATGCCCACCAAAGCCTTTCAAAATTTTCCATGCCCCCCGTGTCCTTTATTTTTTCGAAAATCCTTCTTGAAAAGTAAATAAAACCTGGTGGTCCATGTCCCACATGTGGGGCAATTCGGTTGAAAATTTTCAAATTGCCCCCCTAGAAATTCATATTGCCCCTCGGTGGGGCGTGCGCCCCACGTTGGGAAACACTGTTCTGGAGATTGTTTTCTATCAGAAAATACCACTTCCGGAATACTTAAGCCTTTATTCTGATGTTTTCAAAAACAGATAAACATTAAAATTTGTTTTCGATATTCTTTTTTCATAAAGTATATAACTACTACTATTTACTATTACTTAAAATGAAAATAAAATTTCTGATTTTTTAAAGACTTTTGCGGGTCCTTTAAAAAGAAGGTTGAATAAATGTATATTCTCTGATTTTAGAGCTCTAAATATATTTTTTCCAACTTCCTTCCCAGGTGGAAATAGTATTTGTTGATATTTTGGGTTGTTTGCGGTTTTTCTATTGTCCGATACCAAGAAACAGCAGATTTTCTAAACTGATACCATCCTGGAAAACAGGGTGACCGTACCCTATAAGAGGAAGAAATTATGATCATATGGACACGTGTATCATAAGCTATTCTCACAGACTGTCATTATTATTTTCATACATTCTGTATTTTATTTATCAGGTAAAATATGGTTTCTTTGAGTTCGAATTTAATTTTTCTGTGAAGGTATCTTAATTGTTTTGAAAATAAAGAATAATGATGCTTTAAAAGTGAATACCAATGTGAGGTATACCATCTTCTGAAAATCTTGGCATCGTTGGAATTTAACTGCAGAGAATTTACAGGGTTGATTCAAGGACAACTTATGTAATCAATACATCGACGTCTAAGAGTTCGCACGGACAGATAATTGAAATTTAAGTAGCAAAAATCATATAATTCAGTATACTCTTTAGCACATGAGAGTTATGTGCTACAATTGATTAATAAATGCTTAATTTAACATTTGAAAGCTTACAACTCCTTTAAAGCTGAAAACTAGCTCATCTTGGAAAATTAACATTATGATTCTTGGAAAAGTAACATTGTGTTTTTTCATGGATTTTTCAAAACGATTTAATCCTGTTTGGATCATACTTAAAGGGAGGTGACATGAGGGAGGAATCTTCCAATTAAGAAGGTTGTGAGAATTTTTTTTTTTTGCGATTTCTGCCAACTTTTCAGTGCGCGTACGTTTGCCCTAACGTCTGCGTACTTTTAGCCGGCACGTCTGATAAAAGTACGCATTCAAAATTTTATTTTCTTAGTGATTTTTAACATACTTTCTTTAAAGCCGAGACTTTCATTTTTTGAAGGTTGATTTGTGAGTCAATAAACTTACGTTCAGAAAAGTTTTGAAGCTCTAGCTTTTAAATTCTTGATTTTATAGCCCAAAAATATTTCAAATGTGTTCTCTTACCCTCCTTTCCCCTACCTAGAAAAAAATTAAATTGCTTAAACCCTTGCATTTTTTAATTCCTCTAGAAAAAAAACCAATTGATTTTTAAACATGATATTCAAAACCAACTGTCAAGTCGACCAAAAAGAAGAAATTTTCACTTTAAGAGGGTGAAAAGTTCTAAATACTATCAATAAAAGTTAATTAATTTTTTAAAATTCCATAGTAAGGATCCTTTGTGTGAAATTTCGAGGAATTTTAATAATTTTTGACTGTGGCAGGCCCTGAAACCGGTATACCTTTTAAGCCCCCCTGGGAATTCAGAGTAAGCAAATTTAACAAAAAACACTAAAAAGCATTTTATCCCAACTTGAAGCAGCTAGTTCATTGGGAAGTTTAAAATAATCAAGAAAGAAAGCGATTTAAAAAAAAGTGGTAATAATAATTAAGTTGTGACTTTAAGTTGACTGTAACCCAGAAAAAAAAGTTCCAAAATCCTACAGCAAGAATAATCGAGATATAAAGGTTTTTAACTTTCGGGGGTCCTACACTAATTAAAGATAAAAATTATTCTTAAATTACAACGGTATAAAAAGTATATCCACAGTAACCACAGTTTTAAAACGTTTTTCCAAGACCATATAAAAATTTAAATTTCGTACTTTTTATGTGCGTTTGTTTTGAACAAAAAACCTTCGAACATGATCATTTACTTAAAATTTACTAATTATGGTTATTAGATACATCTATAACACATTTTAGAAGTTAGCTATTGGTTCATTTTAAGAGTAGATAGTAGATACCCTGTATAAAAAAAAGACCAACAAAAAAGTTTCTAAGAATGTGAAATGGATAAAAAAGCAGAGAAAGCAAACTACTAAAAAAGGGGTAGAAATAAAAAAAAGGCTTTAGTTTTAACATCATTTCGAAAAAAACCTTGTAAATTTATCAAGATTTAAACTAAAGTCATTTATTACAATCAAAAATCAAAGACTACAAAGCATAATTTCCAAATTATATTTTTCTACGCCTCTCTTCATCTCCCAATCACAGATACTTTCCCTTAACTCAAAATTTCACGTCCTTTTTTATGTTTGTTAGATTAAAGTAAAATTATTAACACCATTCACTAGTCCTTTCAGTTAAAAAGCACATATAATAATGACAAAGCTGCAACAATGCGATTTACAACAATGTCCTAAAAATAAAATTATTTTTTTTGGAGATGGCCCCCTAATGCTTAATTGCTTGTGATCCTTCTAATTGGGGAGATATTGCCACAAAACTTGGTATTTAGGGCAAATGAGGTATGCCCTCTCCAAAAAGCGAATAAAATTTGGGGGTTTCCATAGAAAAATCTGGACTTAGTATTGCATTTAATATGTAGACGACCCCCTAAGAAAATTTTGTATGTTCCCTTAAATAGAATTCGTTAAACCTTGAAGAACGGTACCTTGGTTGGCCCTTTACCACGAGCGGTTCGCCCACAATGAGAGGTGTCCCATTTTTTTTCCCCCACTGTACGTAAACTTTCTTTTCACTTACTAGTTTAACTTGTTTTCTTTCTTGAATATAGTTCCAAAATACTATCAGCAAAGAACTAATATGGTAACCATTTAAAGAACTGTCCCACAAAATATCTTGATTTAGTTTATTATTTTTGAGAGAAGTGGTTAAAGGAAAAGTGTGGTCCAAATATGTTATCACAATGGTTGTGATAATAATTTAAGTTGTAACAATTTCAAATTGAGAAAATTTTAACAAAATTGTAAATATAATAGCAAAGCTAAATATAAAGACAGTTAGGATACTTATAGAACATAAAAATTACCTTTCCTAAAAAAACAAATAGCCATTTGTTGGCAAAACTGTGTTTTGCCAACATGTAAATATGTTAAATTAATTTTAATAACATGATATTTAACTCATGAACTTGATTTTGCACATATTTTAAAATTAAAACCATTCACACACCTGTACATTTATTTTCCATCTAAACTCAGTCACTAAATAACAAGAATCAAACATTTTCCAAAAACCAACTTACCATCAAACACAACAATTCAAAAATAAAAACCATTAAGGGGCAAATTTCACATTCAGAATAATAATATCCATCTCCGAAAACAATTTCTCAAAGTGCCCCAATCCGCACATCACCAGGTGCAATTTTTTTTTCGACTCGTATCTCCTGACGATCTATAAATATAAAACCCCGGAATACGAAATAAAAAAATTCACCCTCCATTTCTTAATAACCCGATCGATTATTATTATGAAAAAGGCATCTCCAATTTTCATTACTATAAGTAAAGAATTTATTAGTTCGCCGGACGATACCGAAAGCCAGCGTATATGGAAATGCGTTTAAAATTAGTCTCTTGGGATTCCCGCTTCCACTATTGGGGATGATAAATGGAACACCGGTGTCACTTACTTTGGGGTTTAATACTGCCTTGTCGGGTATTCTTAATGTTTTAATAACAACGATAAACTGCGGGAGAGGGAGGTATAATTTCGAGGAATTCATTCCACGTTACCGTTCTTTTGTTTTCTGGGAGAGGGGGGTTTAAGTGGGGATTGGGGATGTGTAATGGGATTCTCGTATTGAGAGTGCGTTCGGTTTTCGAATGTATTTTCGGCGCGAAGGTTAGAAAGTGTGAGATCGGAATAGGTAATGTTGGGGTGGTTATTGGGGTTGAATATTAATGGGGCATGGAAGAAAATTTGAAGTTAAAGTGGTGAGTGTAATGAAGGAAAGCGGATGTATTGGTTGATTTAGTGCTTTAATATTCAAATGTAGTTGTTTAATTGTTTAAGTTACAAATCCCAACTTTATTACCTTTATTTCGAGTGATTTAATTATACGTTTGAGAAATCTTCAAGGTCAGTCATTATTTGTAAGTAGATATTGAAATACGTTATAGTCCCGAGAAGAATGCAAAGCAGTAAAGTTTGAATAAAGGGATATTTGATATACGACAGTTGACAAATTAACAATATATGATGATTAAAACTATTAATTGGGTGATAGAAGTTATATAAATCCCCTAAGTAAGAGTGGATGAATTGATGAAAGTACTTTCTTACTCATTTTGTAGTCTGAGTTTTCTTAGAAATAATTTTTAAAGATGATTCAAGTCAATAAATTCAATTAAAATCAACTAAAGAAGTTTATTTTTGCCTTTACAATTTTTATTTAATCAATATTTTCTTTAAAATTAATTTTTTTCTCCATCTGATTAAAGTAATCTATTTTAAGAAAAGTTAATGATATATGCCTTACTAGTCTCAGGGATAACTAATAAAAACACCCAATCAAATTTGTATTAATGCCAACCTTGCAAAAAAATTAAAATACTACTATTTAGAGATGCGTAATACTAATTACCTTTTACCCCTAAAAATTTATTTCTATTAAATGTATCATTTGAGATATCATTATTAATTTCATATTAATAAATCTAATTTTACAATTTGGTTCGATTAAATTACTTAAGCATTAGAAGAAAAAATTACTTATGATTTAAAAAGAATGAATCATAAAGTAGATGGGATTGCATGACGGGATTTAATTAAAATAGTACATGTTCATTAAAGAATAATTTGAATTAATTCAGTTCATAAACATTTTATTTTGACCACTTATAATCCCCCCCTATCATTTTAAAAGTCCTTTTAATCTAAGAATTCTACTAGAATAGGTGAACGAATCTTAATGCATTTGAAACCTATCTCTGCATGGAAAGTAACTTCGCTTAATATCATCTAGAAAAAGAAAACAATGAACTAGAGTTACAAAACGAACAGAAAAAAAAACTTCATTCAACGTAGGTAGTTAATTCTCAGACAGAGACCACAGCGAAAACAAACCTATTATATTCGCTCCCTCTCTCTAAAAGATAGAAAGTTTATTACAGCTAGAGGGAGAGAAGCCATCTCTATTAAAAAAGAGAAATAAAAAAGCATTCCCGGTGTAAAATTTCCATTCCATTAGCGTCGAATCAAATTACAAAAATGCCTCATTTTGCTCCAGGTTGATTAATGGAAGTGGCGGATGGTGAAGCACCGTAAACACAGTTTTTCATTCGCCACCCCCTATATAGTTCTGCCCGCCGAGGTGTTTTTGGGGAGAAATCCTCGCCTTCTATTAGAACAGGCGCCGGGGCATTTGGAGGGGCTGTCTGTATATTGCATAGGTGTTAGGATTCGTTTTTTTTTCCCATTTGTTGAGTCTGATTGTAATATTGAGTGTGATTGACATCTTTGGTCGGAAAATTTGGGTTTAAAATGAATGTTTTGTAAATATGTGTGATAAAATTATTATTGAATGGTTGAAAAAATAATTATTTTTTATTTCTAAAGAGAAAACGTAATTAGGTTTTCAAAATGTGGGCGTGAAACTATTTTTAGTAATGAAGAGGATAAAAAGGTTACAGATGGTGGAAAATGATGAAGATGTTTAGAGAAATAATGATGATAGGTAGAGAAACCACTTGAAACCACAATGGAACTGATTTACTTAAGTATCATCCCCTACCTATTATCCCTAAAAATATTTTACCCTGATCATATTGAAATCTCATTCCTACCAATAATAACAACCAAATTAATTCATCGCATGTAAAAGATGATATCGTTACCACCACGCCAAAAACGTGATGTAACGATATTATAACGGACAAAGAGGAGATATATAAAAAATAAGAGAGCAATGATAAGGATTAGGAGGAATGGAGATGAGAGAAATAAAGAGGATGAGTTGAATTTAGAAAATATAAAGGATGAAGAGGATGAAGAAGACTATTGAAGTGTAATCACCAGATGAGACCGATGAAGATATTTAGAAGGATGAGATGAACAGAGATGAAAAATTGGAGTGAAAGGTTAAACGATATTACTGGGATAAAACCGATGAAGAAGATAAGAGTTATGATATGAATAATAACGATGGGTGAGATAAATAGAAAGAGATAGAACATGATGAGAGAAATTAATAGAATGAGAGAGATGAAAAGGATAAAAAGGTGAGAGGGACCAAAAATGTAATATTAAATAGATGAAAGAAAGAGGAGAGAACAGTAAATAAAATAAAAAGGGAGTGAATTAATTTGATAGAGTAGAATTTAGCCATATCAATACTTTTTTCATGTAATAAAACTGGCCCTTCCATGATAAAATTCCGAAGCTCTCATGGATCCACTGATTTAAAAATATTATTCAGACAAGGAAGAACCAATTTTTTTTTCACACTCAATAAATTTTAATATTCCCGTAGAAATGGGTTATAACGAGCACTGTCTACATCTTGTATTATTCCATCATGTAAAAGAATTTTGTCCTCAGAATCTATTATTAAAAAGCTTCTAACATTTGATAACTAAATTTCTTGCCAGGATTTAAAAGCTCCTTGGATCCAGAAATAATATATGTTCAAGAAAAATACAAAAAAATAATAATTTTCCCTCATTGAATAAAAGCATAAAAGCACTCCAAATCATATCCTCCCTACATCCTACCCCATTTTGAGCCTACCCGACCCCCAACCCCAACGAGCGCTAATATACTTAATGCCCTTTCGCGAACCAACACTCGTGGCTCTCCATAAAAAAGCCCCACGAGACACACACAAGCCGCGCACTGCATCACCTAAATTAAACCGAGAGCCCCTCTCTCTATCTCTCTCCCATACATCGTTACCTACCTGGCGCTCCAGCAGTCCACCTTTTGTGGATGGATATCCATAGAGGTGTTATAGCGTAGAGTGCGAATCGGTATGGTGAACTTGTGTGACAACAATGGTGAGTGGGCTAAGAAATTCATTAAATTGGAAGTACCATAGACGATTGGATTTCGGAGTATCGCATCTCTCTCTGTATTAGAAAAATGAGTGAAAAAGGGACAGGCAATTTCAGGTACAATTCCGTTAAAAAATGCCAAGCTCTTTTGGTCTTCAGCTATTCAAATATCAGAATTTTTATTGATGTCATTTATATCGCTGTATGTTTTAATTCGTTATATTTTACAATTTTTGATTATCTTTTTCTAATATTTGGTTTTCAAAGCTGCTTTGCAGTTTTTAGCGGGATAGATAATGGAAAAGTGCCCTGTTTCCTATGTGAGAGAAAACGATGCTGAAGGATTCAGTGAACAGTGAAAGAAAGAATTCTCCATCTGGTTTTGGTTTCCGATTTGTGACGATTTTGAAATATCGACCGTGATTCTGCATAATCTATGAACAGGAGACATATAGACAGATGCTTTGAATTGTATGATTTTTTTATTTATTGTCAGAAATATTGGGAAGCTAGACGTGCAATGCCTTAGTTGCCAAAATACCTGTCATTAAATAAGGAAATAAAATAATTCATTTTGTACGTATTTTAAGGAAACATTTTAAAAAGGAACGACTTCAAACTTTATTTTTCAATTGTTATGGGGGGGATATTTATAAAAATGCTACACATCATAAACAAACCTACCTAATTCGATCTGAACCATTTTCAATTCGTTCAAACAGGTATTTTCAGAACAGAAAGCGATCGAGTTGCAAAAAATAATTGGCGAGGCTTTTGGTCAGTTGGATCTTCGCACAGCGTTTATTTCGTGAATGGCTTCGGATATGCAAAGTAAGTGAAAATATCAAAACTTCAACAAAGCAATTTTATCACTATCCAACCCTACAACTGAGTAGATGGCCACGCTCACTGCTACAACAAAAGCAGATGTTCAAAAAGTGCATCCCCTATAAATAATTCCTCTACGAGGGGTATCCATTGTTGCGCGACTATTTAATGGATGAGTTGACTCCAGGTTCAAGGGATAGTCACCCCCATCCGCGTGTGGCTTTTTACCTGTGTGGGTGGGAGGGAGGGAAATAAACGAGGGGGGTCGAGAGGTATTGATCGAGTGGGGTAGAGTGTCGGTGAGAGGGAATTTTCGGGGTCGGTTTTTATTGTGTTTGCGGTTGAAGGTGTTTGAGTCTTGTTAGAGGTGTGTTTTTTTTTTTCGGTTGGGGAGTTGTATTGTGGAGTTGTTGGGGGATATTGATTTTCGATTAGGTGTCGTGTTTTGGGTCTCGTGTGAAATGTTGTGAGTGATTTTTTTGGGGTTTGTAAAGAGAGATTTGTGTTTTGAAGGGATTTTTAAATAGTTTTTAGTTTTTTTTATGTGATTTTTTTAGTTTTTCGTTATTGAATGATTTGAATGGAATGAAATAAATGTTAAGTGTTTTTTTTAGGTTTACTGGAATTTTCTTGAGAAGGATTGTATTTTAAAGATAAGTGAGTAGGTAAATTTGAGGTGAAAGGGATAAAAATTATCTCACTTTTACAGTTTCAATACATAATTTGATGAACCACTTTAAACTTTTAATTAAAAATTGAATAAGGTATTGAAAATCAACATCGCACGTTATGTTTAGAAGTACAAGTCTATTTTTTTTAATTCAATGAAAGGATTCTAAATATAATGTATTAATTTAAGCTATTATACAATTTTTATAGAAGTAAATAAGTATAGCAATATTGTTTTAATTTATTTTTAAATTTAATACAGAAACATGAGTAGTGGATTGCTTTAAACGATATTTTAGATATTATTTACAATCAATATTGAATTAAAAATTATATATAGTTTAGTTTTGAGTTAAAGCATTTTGGGTCATCCCAATATAATTGCTTTACATTTAACACACTTCAAATTTTACAAGATGAATCAATCAAATTCGTTGGAAAACGACCATCTAGTATAATTTATAAGCATACTAGCGCTTTCAGCGCTAGACCCGGCGTTGCCCGGGCCCAGTAAAACTTTATATTTATACCTATGGCGCACACGCTATCCCGGCGTTGCTCAGACATAAATGACGGGCTGCGCCCGTACTAAGTTCCTTTGACAGAATCTCATACACTTTAAAATAGTTGGGAAGTCATATTTGTTAAAAAATATTTAAAGTTAAGGTGTAACAGCATTAGCATTTACATAGACTGCACCACACAGAGGCCCTCTGCATTACCGTCCATAAAAATG
Source organism: Tetragnatha montana (assembly GCA_963680715.1). Taxonomy (NCBI): domain Eukaryota; kingdom Metazoa; phylum Arthropoda; class Arachnida; order Araneae; family Tetragnathidae; genus Tetragnatha; species Tetragnatha montana. Next base: position 16,103,191 of record OY796675.1, on the reverse strand, counting down.
GATTCAAACAGTTAAATGAATTTATTCGAAGAATTAAACAAAAATCAGTAAATGTATAAAAAGCCAGAGTAATTTAAAGGCACAGCTTTTATAAGAGTCCTTCAGCTGCCATGTTTAGCCATAAGCTCAAATATGACACAATGACACATAAGCATATTGCTGTGGATAAATATGGCGGCTGGAGGACTCTTATGGAAGCCGTGCCAATTTAAATTATGTGTAACAAATGGACGAACAACCTAAAAGAAAAGGAAGCCTCATCTGCCTCAAAACCAAAACCGTTCAATTGTTATCTTTCCCGATGAATATTGCCAAGCTGTTTTAGTAGCTAATGATTAAGAAAAAGTGTATGAAATGCCACTAATGTAATATTTAAATAACTTTAGGTAATTATGTGACTAAACACAAACAATTCTCAAACAAAAATAAGACTAAACTACTTTAAAAACAAAAGCAACTATGGTGAATTTGAAAGTGTGGAAAAAATGCACGACTGTAATCAAACTGATGTAAACTGTTACATAGATTTTCTTAGTGTTAAAAATGCACACAGAAAAGTAAGCCTTAGTTACTAAGTAAGATTCAAAGAATAAAATGAAAATCAGTTTCAGGATAGCACAATGCACTTAATGAATTAACGACGAACATCATCAAGAGCCAAACATGACAAAAAATACAGAGTTAAATAGAATAAAAAAGAAATCTATGCACAAAAAACGGAACAAAAGTAATAAATCAGAATAGTAAGAAGCATTCACAAAATGAAGGGGGAAAACGTTCGCCGCCTCTCAGCCATCTTCGGATGTAAACAGCCAAAGCCATATTGCTTAACAATCGGCGTCCGAGAAGTACGTTTGAGAAATAAAAAGAAATAACTGAAAAAGCTTTATACAATCCCCACCACAGAATGCTATTAAAAGCCAAAAGAACTAAAGTCAAATCAGTCTAGATATAAACAGATAATTTTTACTCAATAATGTAAACAGACCGAAGAATAAGAAAAACGTTGTTGGTTGCCCCTTGGTTGTTGCCAGGTTTCAAAGAGAAAATGGCTACCCCTAGATCCCGATGATTTTTAGCATTAGGATATTTGACAGGACGAATCCTAACCACTCCGAGAGTAGGAGAAGAGAGCTTTGGACCAATCACATACGTTGTACGGACAGTGCGAAGAAATAAACAACGCGGGTTTCCGGCGTTTCCGGGTTTCTATTTTATTAGTATAGATTTTCAACAAAGTTTGTTAAGAGAATCTATAAGTATTTTCTAATCAAGTGAAATTTCATTTGTTCGAACAACTCAACAAGCTCATAAACATAACCAGAAGGATTCTTTTTTGTTTGCAAACAACTCATTCAGTTCATCGCATTGTCTGCAACACACATTGTCTTCTGTGCGCATAAAATTCAAACGTTTAGCGAGCAACAGCCATCAAGTAAAGTCGCAACTACCCATTGTCAACTCTCCTCTAAAAAAAATCCACACAGTTTGTGATACTGACATAGGAAATAGCCATGCTCAGGTAATAAGCAAGGAACAGATAATGATGACAATGAGACGTGACACAAATTATCGTCATTTCTCTCGCTAGAGATAAGGACTGGGATGTATCTTCTAAAAAATAGGGAAAAAAGGCATTAAAAAAAGTGGGAGAAAACGCTATCGTGTTTCTCCAATAGGTGTCAGTTATAGCACTTTTTTTGGTTCACTGACCACTGCGGGAGAAGAGTTATTTCAGACGATAGGAGTTGCCTTAAGCGCTTGGTGTTATAGATGCTATTTATTTGTTTAAGATTTTGGAGGATGGAAAGCGATTTTATAATTTGGTGTAAAGAATATAGGTCTCCGTTGTTTTGATGCTAGATTGCAGGATAATTTATATTAATTGGGTGTTTCTTTGTTAATGTTGAAATTGGAAAAGGAATAAATGTTTTCAAAAAACTTATTTTATTGATTTGATGCCGTCATGTTCAAGGAATCATATCCATTCATAAATCATATCATTCTCTCAAACTTCATTATTGCATTAAGAAAGAAAGTATTTAGTAAAACGTTGAATTTTAATTTACCTATTTAATTTTTAAATGAAAATTTGAAAGTAGTTTCAGGGTCACAAAATGTTTAAAGAAAAAATGTATAGGAATTTTAAAATGAGCTAAATAAATGCTTGTTGAAAATAATACCAAATTTTGTAACGTTGCAGTAATCAATATTAGAAAAACAAGAGTCAAAGGAATAAAGATGCATGGATTTTTTTAGTTTATTGACAAGTTATTTAAATTCCTTAACAAGTGTAACATATAAATAACTTTAGTAATATTCTATACACTATCATTGTTCCATTTAAAACTATCCCGTCTTTAAAGTCTTTTATACAAATATTCCCATTTTAAAATAGTTCATCAACCAATGGCGTGTATTTTTGTTTGCAAAGAAAGGCTTATTTCTTTAAAAAAAACTTTAATGATTCGCAGACTAAAGTAAATATGTTAAACTTAAATTAGTTATGTTTATTAGCATTATACATAGCAATTTTCTAGGCTCTTGCTTAAACCAAGGATATTTTAAAACTAATGAACTAAATTGAGTTTTTTTTTTCATTTTGAGCAATATAAGTTCGATGAAAGATGACTATGACTGATGGACAGAGAAAAATATTCAGCAGTTCAAACACTAAAACCTTATTATTTAAAATTATTTTAAAAGTTAAAATGATTTCACAACCCAAGTTAGCAGAAATAAGTGATTGATTGTCTAATCATAACCTATTAAAATATTACGTATATCCGTCTTTAGATTTTATACCTCCGTATAGAAAAAAAGTACATCTTTCCAATCAGTGTCCCTTAAGGACTTGCGAATGTTTTTAATAATGATTGATAGATCGAACGGTTATCATTAGAAAGCTCATATGAGTGTTATGTAAACGGAAACATGCATTTCACTGTAACATACTGAATCAATTACGAGTTCTACACTTTTAAATCGTAAAAAAATATGATTATAATTTTAATGATTGAGGAAATTATTCGTAACTTGAATGAATAGGTTAATTCCCAGAATGAATGATACTTATTAATCATAATTTTGCGAACGAAGCCCGGAAGAGACATTTTCGAAATCGAAAAATGTAATTTTCCGGTTCTAAAGCGGCTATATCCTTTGAAAAAAAATGGTGTGGATTAGAACTCATGGAGCTCTTTTTCAATGATATAAACATACACATCTGCTTCACAACCAGATAACATCACAGCCGGAATCCGTAATAAGCGACTATTGTTGGCGGATAGAAGTGTGTCAATAACCAACGAAAATTAAATAACCAGAGAAAAGGGGGAAATCTCTCAACTCCATCTGCTCGCAGTAGAGAAAACAACTCAGCTCGGTGTCACAAAAGGACACGTAATGATACATGGTGCGGAATGAAACAAAAAGTATTCCGCCATTTTCGCATATGAGGCGAGAAATGTAATGTCTACGAGCGAACGATACATATCTTTATTTTCTCGTTAGAATATGAAACGGGAGATGATAGAAATTTCGCCTTGGATTGCTCAATTTCGTGTTTTTGCGGTCACGAATTTCGCAGATAGATCAGAAATTTATGAAGTGGTATTTTATAAAGATAGGTTAGGAGCTGGTTTTGTGTACATTGTTCTGGAATTGTTGCTCTTTCTTCCGTTTCTTTTTCCAGGTATCGTCGGGATTCATCGCTAAAGGTCAGGTCGTCCATCAAGATGATGGTGAAGGGGGAAATGCGATAAGGTTTTCGGACCTTATGCGACGGAGCTTTTGGTAGATTGATGCTTGCCTCTTATGAAATTTGCACAAATTTTGTGATAAGCTGATAGTATTCAAATGTTTTTTACTCTTTAGTGAATAATATTGAGGTCAACTAAATTATTATACACTGTTATTCTCTTTTGTAAAATTGTTTTCATGGAAAAAATTTCACTTGAGTTTTTTAGTAACAGATTATTACATTGGGTTATTACTATCGGTAATTAACCAAATTGATTTTGTGCAAAATTGGTGCGATACAGTTGTTTAAACCATTAAAATTTGAACTGTCTCAGTAAAATTAGAATAAGAATCATTAAAATATAAGGTTACTTAAAACTGTATTTCTTGAAAATATCTTGAAAAATATATTTCTTAATCGAACTATAATTAATTTTTGAGTAAAAATCAAAAAGAAATTTTGCATTGGGTGTCAACTTTTAAAGTGAACCAATAGATAAATTCCATACCGTTCGTTATAGATGCATACTACCGGTGACAAAAATGTTCAAAATGGAGCAAAGAATCATGTCTAATTGTTTTTTTTTTTTGTAATTTTTTTTATAAAATTACAAAATTTTAAATTTCATATTTATTAAAAAAAAAATATTTATTATTTTTTGTATCAAACAATATACCCTTCCATACACACACTAACCACAAGAAATGATCGGGATATAAAGGATTAATTTTTTTAACAAACGGGGGTCATACACAAAGTTTCTAAAGATTAATATTAATTCCCAAATCCACAGCAGTATAAAAATATAGTCTCCATGGGAAAACTAGATCCTAGTTTGATTGTTGAAATGTCTCTTTGGAGATGATCCCTCAAACTAAGAGATGTTGAGTGGAGGTTTTTGTTCAGAAATCACGAAATTTAAAGTGGTACTACTCGGTCAATTCTTGTCGTAGGAGTATATATTTTGTTCGTACGAAAAATGATGATACTTTTTTACTTAAGTAGGACCAGAAGAACGTGTAAAAATTCAAATTTCGTATTTTTTATATAAGACTTTTTTGACCAAGAAACCATCAAACATGTTTTTTTACTTCCATTTGAACATTTTTGTTGCTGGAAGTATGCATTTATAGCGAACGGTTTAGAAGTTAGCCATTGGTTCACTTTAGGAGTGGACATGTCAGTAGATATTTGAATTCTTCATTAAGTTTTCTTGTATCAGTGTGAGCAACAGTTTTTCACAGAGAAGAAGTTAATTATTTCATGATAAATTACTAAATCTTAGAAATGTCAAAAAAAAAAGTTATACAAAAGTAGTGTTCGGCAACTAGTGGTCAAAAAGTAGTTAACTACCAACTACTAACTAGTCTGGGAAAATCTAGTTGCAACTAGTAGTTAACTATTTTTTCGTGGGACTAGTTGCAACTAGTAGTTAACTATTTCCCAAAGTAGTTAACTACTAGTTAACTAGTCTATTTAATTTCATTACCTATTTTTTGCCCAAATTCTAATACATCTTTCTTATCTATATCACAAAAAACTTTATGCTTCGCTCAAAACGGCGGAGCTTTATTTCTGGTTATGGTATTTGAGTACTCTACCATGACATTGTAGTTATAAATAGCAGTGTAATTTTTGTATATTTTGATAAAAATTTTAAATAATTTTGAAATTTTAAACAAAATTGTTTTTTAAAGTAGTTGAAAATTTGAAAGTAGTTTCAACTAGTAGTTATTAAAAAAAGTAGTTCAACTACTAGTTAAACTAGTTTAAACCAAAAGTAGTTAAACTACTAGTTGATCGGTAGTTAACTACTAGTTGCAACTAGTTCTAATTAACTAGTGCCGAACACTATACAAAAGCAACGAACATAATACGAACCATTTACAGATTTTAATTCACCTATAAACTAAGTCCATACTTAGAAGAACATCGACAAGGAATGCTTAACAACAATCTTTCAGTCAATAATACACCACACATTCCTTATGATTTTGACGTGTAAAGCATTTGTAAATACTGTTGTTTTTTTTTATCCCAAACACCCATCTACATCTCTTAACGGAAACGTACACTCGACATCTCCGCGCATGATCCGATCAAATTCCGCTGCACTCTCTAATTAACGGCATTCAGCATGACAGGAATCTAAATACAACTAATTACCTCCTTGTCAGATGCCAGATTCGGTTGCTGCCAACCCCCCTAGCGCGTAGGAAGCGAAATCCTTGGGTGGGCCCACTTCTCTCCCTTCTTGAGTTATTGCGATGTGGAGCTACATCGGTGTGTGCAGACTCGTACATGCATGCTGCTCGCGACGTGTGTAGAAATACACTTCCTCCATAATACTTCCAGCACTACGTTAAAAATTAGCAAATTTACTGTCAGTACAAGAAGTGTAGATACTAACTAGTACTTTTGAGACGCAATTTTAGGAACAAAACAAAATAATTCCAAGGGAGTATGTGTAAAGTTTTACCCTAGTTTTATAAGATGAGTTGGTGAGAAGTCATGGAGTACGTACAAATTACTATGTATGATTAGTTTATTATGTGTGGTGAACAAAATTGTTAACTCTGAACATTTAAGTAAAATATGGGTTTTGATATAAAAGCCAATGGAAGGTAAAAATTCATATACAAATGGGGTAACTTTGTTTTGTTCGTTGCTTAAAGTATACCGAATTATTAATTGAGATATAGCTTTTTCTACGAACACTTGTCTTTAATAATCCCCAAAACACAACCCAAGCAGCACAAACGCTCAAGATTCGTCCAATTTATGTCATGTTTTACTTCTAGTAGCATTTACGTAAACTTGACATATTTGTTATGCTGTGCTGCTACGGAATAATATTGCAGGGAAGAACACCAACTTTTTTTTTTATCAATAATTAGGAATTTAATCATTTACCTCATTCTTCCCCATGATATCCGAGGAAAAAAATGAGGTAGTTTGGAAAAGTCACAGTAAAAAATATTTTTCTATATTTTAACCAGTTAGAAAGTATTATATCTTTATTTAAGAGACTACAAAGGTTTAATAATTTTGTCCTGCTTTTATTTACAAAAATCACAGACTATATTGCTGCATTAGGAAAACTACTAGGGATGATAGGAAGTGTAAACCTACACACGTTGCGAGATGAGGAGAGTGAACAAGCCCTTGGATGATATTTCGGGTTGTGTGTCAGGCAGGAGATGTTTGTTCTACAGCAGGGATGGACCTGGCTTGTGTGGGCTGGGGCCATGTTTCCTTTGAGATGTTCCTTGGGAAAATGTTATTGTTTCTTTTTCTTTGGTTCGTATTTGCCTTGAGATGGTTGTTCTGGATTTGAATGTTAGTCGAAGAATCTGTGTTACGCCAGTTGTATGTGCTTGGGAATTCCAGAAGGAGATGTTGAGAATATTTTCTTGCTATTGTCTTTTTGTTCCAGCCCAATACAGCGTTAAAGACTTTTAAAAAAGTGGTTAATATGCTACTGTAACAGATTTAAAAATAATAAATAATTTTGTTTTAATTTAATGAAACAAAAGGAGAAAAACATCATCTTTAAGATTTTACCTTGATTCACCATTGCTTATAACGTACTATAATCTTTCATTCCTTTTTTTGCTATTTAATTTTTAAAAGATTTGCTTTTTATTTTTTGTTTATATTTATTGCAAGTTTTTAAATCGTTATTGTTAGTTTTAAGACCTAGGACTTGGCCTTTGTCTCTTGTCTCCTGATCATACTCGTCACAGTACCATATAGAAAATCAATGAACACGACAACCAACCAGCGTAAAATTGATAAAATTTCTTTACCGCACAATAATTTCAATCAAAAATTGTTACTTTATATGAATTTAACTCATACTTAAACTAAACATTTTCAGTTAGTTATTAAAACAATTCTCCATAATGGAAAGTAACACTCTGCAATTATATATTTCCTTACTATACAAACACAGTTCCATACTTTGTTAAAAAAAATGTCAAACTTTCGGTATAGAATTCACATAAATGAATAAATTATGCCCTGAAGCTCACCCGACAGCATTTTCACTTGTCATGTTATTATTAATTATTTTCATCTATATATGTGTTTTTATTGTGTATTTGCATTTTATTTTCTTTGGAATTTTTTTTGTTGTACCTATATTGTGTATTCTTATTTTTATTATTAGATTAAATATGTTTCATTCACCTGTATGAGGTGACCTCACCTCCTTAGTGATACAAATGATATGTTTTCCATTTTTTTGTAATTTTTTTAATAATTATTATGTATGTTGTGTAATAAATTGATGGATTGATTGATTGATAAATCAATTCTTGTTTAAATTTGCATTTTAAGTGATCCAGAACCAAAATTTTACACCAACATAATAATAACAATACGCTTAATTCACTTCCCCACCCATCAACATTCCTACCAACAACAAAAAACCGGACACATAAGAAGCAACACAAAAGCAAAAAAAAAAAAGAGAGTTGGAGGGTCTGTTTTGTTCTCAATCTCACGGTGCTGAAGGCGAACTGCATCAGACCCAAAGGAAGATAATTCAGGAACCTGGTGATTGGCAGGGGATCTGGGATTGCGATAGCTTTGACGGGCTGATAACTGGAGACGTTTACCGCTGACAGTTGAAAGTGGAATTAATTCCGAGAGAGAGAAAAGGCAAGTCAGGTTGTCCCTGCACGTTTGAGTTAGGTGGGTATGCGCCTTTTCCAATGCTCTAACCTTGTAATTATTGTTGTTGTAGCGAGGGTTAGAAAAAAAATGATCTCCCCAACGAGTTAACTTTTGAAAGGGTATCACTTTGCGATTCAGGATTCAGGTTAAGAGATATTGTAATTGAGGGCATTGGTGGGATTTTTTTTATGGTTTTGAGCTTCCTGAAGAATATTTAGTTCAATGTATGTATCGATCGAGTGTTTATGATTAAAAATCATTGGTATAGATAAAAAACACAATAATGAGTAAGTATGTATATTGTATAATTAAAGCACACAAGTGTTTAAATACTTTTGTTACGTTTGGATTCCTACAATGAAGGTAAGTTAACTACCATAATCCAAAGCTTTTCATAAGTAAAATATTTTTTTACAAGATTACAAAAATAATGGAATCATCATTTAAGGCACAATATGATAATTCAATTTTTCCAACTTCTTAGGGGGTGAAAAAAACTAATTCCCCTTAACTAACTCTCCATTTCTATCAACAGAGCAATAAAAACAACTGTAAATAACAAGTAGAGACTGTTTTTTTAAGTTTTTTTTAAAAAAATTGCCTTTTAAACATAAATAAAACAAAAGCTATTCAGATACTGAATTATTTTTCTTTGCTTCAATATTTAATGAAAATAGCTTTACACCCTATTTGTACAAGTGTCACAATGAAATTATAGTTTCATTTGATATAAAAGCCCTTAAAATTATGCGTTTTTTATCTAATCATAGCTTTAAGCAATCTCTCTATATATAATGAAGGTGTCCCTGGGTTCCTGGCTGGGTTCCTGGGTTTGTCCGGAACAGATTTGGCTCAATTTCTCCAAAACTACCCGTCCGAATCGAACCAAACTTGGTACACATACGTATGGGGACGGGGGAAAGACAATGACATCATTTCCAAATTTCTAAAACCACCCCTTCACCCCCTTTTAGGCCTTTTTGTAAAAATCACCTTACTTCTCCACTAAAGAAGATCTGTTTAACTCGCATTGTTGCAAATAATACAACAAAAACAATTTTAAACATAAAACAAAGTATTTAAAGATAAAACTTGGCTAAAATTGTTTTAAATGTTTTAAAAAGGTTATTAATAATTTAAAAAATTAAAAACGGCCCTTATAAAAAACTTTATAACAGTATTTTCTTATTAAAAACTTCATTTTCCATGAAACTTTAAGTTGAAATAGAAAGTTTTAAGAATTAGACTGGTTAAAGTAAAGATTACATCATGCAGTTTTTTTAGAAAGTTGATGATAGAAACACTAGATCAATTTGTTATTTAACCTTATAATTTGTTTCTTTGGTGTAGTTTAACGGGATTTTTTTTTCAATTTAAACAGGGGGTATTTACAAATTTTGGGATTTCAAAAGTCTGTAATAATTTTAATGGATTTTTTTTCACTTAGAATGGATAATTGGGTAACTGTCGTAATTAAATGTGCAACACCGGAACTGGATGGTTAGGTTAGATTTACACAGTTGGAACCGGGAGGGAAAAGGCACAGGGAGCACGGTGATGAAAATGCACCGGGAACACCGAGATGAAAAGGCACCGGGGACACCAAGATGAAAAAGGCACCGGGATATGAAAAAATACTGGGAACACCGGGATATGAAAAAATACTGGGAACACCGGGATATGAAAAACTACCAGGATGATTGGTAATTATGGTTGCAGAAAATTAGGCATGTAACTTGAGAAAATTTTAATAAATTGATACACTCCACCCGTGCAAGGCCGGGCATATCAGCTAGTACAATATAAAGTACCTAATAAATATAAAAATTTTAAGAGAAGAAATTTTTTCTATGAAAACAGGTTTAAGAATTTTTTTTACTTTTATATATTTCATTTTTAGTGATTTACTTGAGTTTACATGGTGTGTTAAGTGTTATTTATACTTCTATTGAAATTTTTGAGTGTTCATTGCATGCAAGAAAACAATCAAGTATCTTAGTTTTGGTTTTCAAATTCAATTCAGTAGTGTTAATCGATTAAAGCTTATTGGGTGTGCTCCTTGAACAGGTTTGTATTTCATTAAGTCTGAATGAAATTGGCAAAGAAACAATAATACCAGTTAAAAACATTATGAATTGGTATGTATTACCAAACTGAATTCGAAATGAAAATTTATTTTGCGATAGCCACAAGTGATGAAAATATAGAGAAAACTTATTCATTATAAAACTAATTTTCCAAATATGCATAGGATCAATTTTCAGTAGTAGGATATGATTAGCAGTGTTACTTTTTCTTTGTAAATTAATAGTATCACGAGGTTCCTAGTCTTTTCCTGTTTTATTTTTAGGTTCTTTAAAATACTTTACACCAAATTATACTTCAGATATAAAGAATGCTTTGTCTCAGTGAAGACATTAAAAATATACCTTCGTAAACAGTTGGTTATCTTTGGTATAAGAATGATACCTTGTTTTTGCCTAGGAAAGAACTAGTATTATAATTTAAATATTTTCTGATCAAATATTCTTCAAATATATAAATCAGATTCGAGTTTCTAAACAAAGGCTGAATTTTGAGTATCAACTAGTTATACCTGTTATAGTATCTACTTTTCCTAAGATAAAACAATTTTATATATGAAAATTATGGTGTTTTTGTCAAGAAAGACGAATTAAAATATGAATAACGAAAGTGGTTGGGGATTCATGACAGAAATATTTATGAATAAAAATCTTAATTTTCTCATTTTTTTATTCCTAGGTATATACCAAACTTCCTCATTTTTAATGGTGTGGTTTAAGAAAACAACTTCATGCCTTTTCTCTACTGACACAATTTTTGAAATTCCTCTTATCTAGCAAGTAGAGGATTTAATTGCGTGTTTTCTGTTAATGCAATTGAAATTCTATTCAGAATTCATCAAAATTAAAAACAATATACGAGTTTTTAAGGAATATTTATATTACTTTTTGAAAAAAAAAGAGAGTTAGGTTAATGTGATTTGTGACTTTTCAGCAAAGTAGTCATATCTTTTGAATCTACATTTAAATTTAATACAAAATAAAAAAATTTGTATTCGAAAGTTTATGTTAATCATTTTTTTAAAAAGTATTTTAAAACTTCAAAACATAGCTTTTTACGATTTCAACTCAAGTACACTCTTTATTTTTAAAACTATTTATCTTTAAATTTATTTGAAGCTAAAAACACAATTTATTGTTCTTTGAAACATTTTCATTCTTTAACTCCCTTAGAAGGCATGAAAACTTTGTTATTAGAAGAACTCTTTAAAAGACAAAGGCTTTGTGTTATATTTATTTTCCTAAATGAAAATTAAATGTTTTAAAACTATTTAATTTCTGTTTTACAACTCTTAAACCTATTGTATTATTATTTAGCTTGAAGTTATAGTTAGATGGGAGTTAGGTGAAGTACGAAATTTACCATTTTAATATTTCAATTGAATTTTCCAAAACTTTCTCAGTTTTTCTAACTTTTTGAAAATTTTGAAAGAATTACTATTTTTGCAAGAATTTTTAAACTACAAACTAAATACTATCTGAAATCAAGTGCAAATTTAGAGTTTAAAAAAATGTTTTGAATAGGACCTTTTTAAATCTTTTTTTTTTCGAAATTTTAAGTTTTTCATTAAACACTCATTTGCTTCTTTCAAATATTTATTTAGTGTAGAAATAAGATATAAAAAAATAAATGCATACCAAATATTGAGTGTATGGGTAAAGATATGGAAAAATAAAATTTTTAGAGATGTTTAGTGTCTACTGTAGTCTTAAAGCATTCTACCTATAAATTTTTAAATTTTCTATAATTTCTTAAACCCTTTTAACAAAGAGTAAAAATACTTTCACCTCCAATCCTACAAATTAGAGTTAAGAAGCGCCGTATTACTATTGTGAGCATAAAGTATATCCTTATGTTATCTATCCATCTATCCTAAAGAAACTAGCTGGCTTCAACGTTTCACACGAAAAGTAACTTCTTCTCACTCCCATGGTTAGAACACTCAGTATTTGGCGAAATAAAAATTGATGTCACGTCCTTCCAGCAGCAACTGGTGCACTCCTCCCCCCGCTTTGCATTCAAGGGACACACATTTTTTAATTAACTATTGACAGCACTGATTGACTGGTCCAGAAATGTGGAAGAATAAAAGAAAGGAGGTCCGTTACTACTATGAATGGGAAGAGAAACATTGTATCTGTGTGTGTGTGAATGAAAGCTAAGTCAATTCAAGAAGAGTTGATTGCATTTTTGTGTGTACGGTTTTTCATTAACTTAAAACATTCAATGTGAGGATGAAGTATATGTTACGTTCACTTCTGGACGAATTTGTTCGGAATATGGCCTTACATGCTTTTGACTTTCTAAAACCAGTGCATTAAAATTAATTGGAAACTTCATGTGTGTATTTTTTTTTGTATTAAACTATCTAAAAACTATGTTTTTTTTTTATAATTTTTAAAATTTGTTAACAGAAAATATCCAAGTGTCACATTAAAATGAATAGTTAGGTATGTACCTCTCTTTCTCAAGCTTTCTGATTCAATACTTATTTTCATTTAAGGCTCAGAATGACTTGATTTGATTTTTAGACATTTTGAGTTATTAATTGAAGATTGTCAAATATTTAGGTATAGTTATCACTATAATAATTAATTTATTTCAATATTTAAAAAATTAAGTAATCCTCTTAAATTTATAAATATTTTAATATCATTCAAAACGTGTTTTTTAGTGCTTCACTAAAGATAATTTCACTAGAGATTATTTGAAAATTCAAAAAACTATAATAATGCCTGAAGATAAAGTATTGGTCATTCAAAAAGGCAAAAAATATTTGGCTTTTTATTTATTTGTTTTTGCAAGTTTAACAAGGTAATCTCAAAACCAGAACAATTATGTGATTGGTTCGCTATGATTTATGACTTTTAACCACACACAGAGTAGTAAATCCTGTCATTATTTTGATTAAAATGATGTAATAACCACGGAAGATACGTTTCTTTGTGTAAAATCTACGCAATGAGTTGTGATTTTGAAACATTTTTTTGGCCCTAAGGGATTATAATTGCTTTCCATCGAACTTCTCGAGCAGAGAAAGTACAATTTCTCCGTTTAAACAAACAAAATTGACAACTTAATAATGACCAATGTTACTTTGTCCTTTTAAACAATTAAAAACCCCTTCATAAAACCTAATTACCGTTAATATAACATCTTGTACTTAAATGCCCCCAAGGTCTTACCTACCGTCTTATTTGTCCATCTTTCGTAACCACAATTAAAGACAGTTTATGCTCCTTTTGACCCACAAAACCCCTACGAAATGTCATTGCAAAAAACATCTCTCTAAACCTATAAGAATGGGTTCCTCATCCTAAAAACACTTGTCATTTGCGGATGATAGTCACCTAGCACCGATTAATCATTCTCTCTGTACCGGATTGCCTCAACCACTCGATTCCGGCACATATCGATACGGCAGGTGCAACTCGATTCATTTACTCGGATCTTGGTCGAGTGATTAATTGCTAGTGCGAAGAGGGAATCCTTCATACAGTGTGGAAGCAAATGCGACTGAAACACAGATTTGAAGTTGACAAAACACTCATAGCAGGGCTTTTTATCAATGAGCAATCACTGCCCTATGGCGACCAGTTTGAGTAAACGGTTTAGATACCTATGTGAATACGTTTAGGATACACACTTGGGCTAAAGTTGTGGGGCAGAGCTGGATGATTGCTTGGAAAAGTAATTAATTCTGTCCCCTGGGCGATATGTCACGCAGAATGACACGACGGTTTAGCTGAATATTTTGGGAGATGATTGGACGATCGGTAACTGGTTCTGAATTTGACTCATGCCTTCCTTCAATCAGAGTTGTAAGATTTTATCCTCTGAAATAATGTCTGTTTGATTTGCAGCGGACGCTAAGACGATAAGATTGAGTGGGGATATTCCAATTTATTTCAGTAGGTTTAGATTGAGGTTACAAAAAATGCTACTTGTCTACTTAACGCGCGCACCATTCTGTTACCCGGAAATGCCCCCTAAAAGTGGAGTAAATGTAAAATTCTTATGAAAACAAGTAAATAACTTAAAAATTTGTCATTTAAGATGGTTTATAAACAAATTTAAGAGAAAAAGTTTCTAAAGAAAATAAATATTGGACTTGCAGTAAATAGTGCAAATATTAGTATATTAACTGTAATTTTTTTGAACAAGTTAAAAAAATTTATTTTAAGTTTTTGAAATATAAGTAAGAAACATGTAAGAAAAAGTTATATTTGCCTTATAAATACGCTTAATTATGTTTTTCTCTCTAAAATGTGTATGTGCTATTAACCAATGTAAATAAATAGATTATTATTATTATTAAAAAAATTACAGGTAATTTTATCATGCGATATGTGAAAAATATTATTATTTATATTGTAAAACCATATAGGAACATATGTTTTACAAGGCCAAAGCTTGACCAAACCATTTTATGCGTCGAGTTTTTTAATTTCAAATTCAGAAGCAAATTCACTTATCTCAGAAAAGAAACACGACAACATTCTTAAAATTTCAGGTGGTGTGAATGAATTCCAAGAGCACTCAAGAGTAGCTACACGTGGTTTCATCAGTTTATACGATAAAAAGGTTTCTGTGAATGTTTATATAATCGTCCGGACATCGAAGTTTAAGTTTACTCACTAATAATCCTATATAGGAAATTATTCGATTTTAAATAAAAACTATAGATACTACACAGTTACCATAGGATCAAAGATCAAAATAAAAATACTTTAATATTGAAGTTAAATTGCAGAATGTATTTACAAAACTATTTTCTCCACAATTACCCTACTTTTACATAAACAGAATGTTCCATTCTTTTGAAAACCAAAACACAAGATTGTTTTATTTAGAATGTTTCGATTTTCTAGACGTCCATTGTTTTAATGGTCACTTTTTTACTTATTGGCTGAACAGTAAAAACATCATTTGGCAGATTTCGACCAATTTTACAACCATTTTATTGCATTAGATTTATGTAGAATTTTTAAAATTCAGTAACTAATTTATCTTAGTAATATAAGATTTAAAAGAGGATTTCGACATGCAACTTGTTACTTGTATCTTATCAGGCACAAAATGATTCCGCGTGGCACTTGGGCCATAACGTAATAATTAAATTAACAACCAATCTTAGATATGTCGTTGCATCAGAAAAAGCATGACATAACTCAAATTAACTTTTCAGGGAGAGGAATAAAACGAACGTGTTTAATGTTTATATCTATGGATGTAACGATTGCAAAATTGGCTGCAAAATCGTTTATTTTAGGTGATTGGTTGTCAAATTTTGAAAAACACCCGAGATTTCTATTGAGTCCTATGAAAAATTTGGGGCAGTTAGGACTGAAAAAATTAAGAACTGATTTGAAACAAAAAGTGGATACTTTTAGTAATGCATAGACACAGCGGTTAAAAAAATAGAGCTCCTAAAACAAAGTTTCAGTAATTTCTTACAGAAAACTTTAGATGTAAGATCAGTACAGTCTTATGATTAGTTATACTTCATAAAGTCAAGTATCCCAATTTTAACCTTAATGGCTCAACCAGCAATAAGATTGAATAAGCTTACCAGCATAGTTAACTCTTAGTCTATACATTATCCCTAATAATAAATCTAAGTGTATGCCAAGCTACATCTATAACCAATTTGAATATAACCAATACACTTAACAAACAAATAGTTGACGTGGTCTTACTCTAGCTTAACTTTATTTTTCTCCCTTTCAGTAATTCAATTATAATCCACAGAAGCCATTCCCTTTATTCTACATCTACACTTGACTCCCGCATGCAATGTGTAATTGAAAACGCAACAATACGGATAGGAGCCCTAAAGGAGGTTCGCCGCAAATAATAATAATTCAAGAAACCAACTCTATTTCCCCAAGACATACTATTCATTCATTCATAGTTTGCTTTTCCCCGCAGTCAGTAACAAAGTAACATCTACGTGTCCGTTCGCCCGAAAGAGTTGATACCTAAGTCACATACCCGATTAGCGGCAATCCAATTACAAGAGCCCTCATAATCTCCAAGAGGGTAGGGCAGGCTAACAAATTGGGAACGTAGTCACCCTTCAATCCCGGTACCGACACTTGTAGGAGCAGGAGTGATTAATTGGTGCCGCCTATGATGGATCGGAGCCCCGTGATTGCGACAAGAAAAAAAATTCCAGTGTCCGATTCAACCTATGGGTCTTATGTATACTGTATATTGGGATTGTGGAAGGGTTCATCAGTGGAGGTCCGTGTGTTTAGCAATTAAATTGGGAGGCGATTGTTGTTTGGTATCGTTGTGTTTGGTTTTCCAATGATGGATCGGACGGTGGTTTTTGGTACAGGGTGTGTAATTTTCGGGAAATTGAAATGGATGGGGAGTATTTTGGTGGGTTCGTTTTTTGATCTAATTAGTCCCGTGCAATAATTGTAAACTTGATGCCGTTTGTGAAACAATGCTAGAGGTTCGCTTTTTAGTTTTCATTAAAAAAATGTAGTTTTGGGAGTAATTTTATGAACCAATTTCGGGTTTCTTTGTTCGCTTCGTCCTCACTTTATTTTTAAGAGTCCGTGTTGGTAAATGAAATACTTTTGTTTTGTAGAAGAGCGTCGAAGATGGGAGAAACAACTAGATTGAAATTAAACCAAGGAGTTAAAAATAAGCGTTTTCTAGTCTCCGTGTAGCAACCAATGTTTTGTTTCAATTTTCCTTAACACATGATAATTTCGATTTATTTTAATTTTTTAGAGTACTTTTTGCTTGCTCTGATATCATTTAGTAGAGAGTTTATAGTTTCTTAAGAGTGATATAAGCTTCCATTTGTAAAAAAGGTTAAAAATATGGAAAACATTTCTAGGAATGACAAAAATATTTTCTGCAACTTTCATTTATCGTAATAAAGGAAAGAAAACGTGTTAAGGTTAGTTATTTTTCTACGTCTGTGATACAATTGTGAAAAATTATAAGAAAAAAACTAACAAGGTATTAATTTTTAAGAATAAAGTAAATTTTTTTAACTTCCGTTTTTTAAGTGAATATAAAAAGGTAACTCTTTAACTTAAACTTTTAGGATTTTAAAACAAATGTGCCAGGTAAATTTCACAGAATTCCCAAAAATATTTTGTAAGGGATTGTGGCTTAAATAAAAAAATAGTTATTCTTTGATATACAAAAAAATAATAATAGAGAACTATCTATAGAATACTTATACTCTAAATAGGAATTATCAAAATATTTAACAATCACGCCATAAATTATAAGAACTACAATGCAAAACACACTGAACTTTAAAAAAATCTATTCTTCATAAATAGTAGGTATACCCACATAAATATTCTATATCGATAGCAATTATCACTTTTCAAAAAATGAGAATTCCGATATCAGCCGGGCAATTTTTAAAAAAAGAAAAAAAAAAGTTCGTGTGTATCTATTGTTAGTGGAGGAAACCGGTTGGATGAAACCATAAAATCATAATCGCTTCCATCTACTGTGAATATGAAGCACAAAAAAGGAAGGTTGTAATGATAGATTGCATTAATCAAGCTTTTTTCAGGCGCACTCCATTTTACATTTTGGAATTTGAGTTCATTTATTTGAGCCATTGTTAAGACCGATAACCGATAAAAAATTATATATGTCGTGACCAATCGCACGATTTAAAAAGAAATTCCTCGATCATCTTATTCGAAAGTATATTCTTCATGTTGTTTCAATGAGATCTTCCTTAGGTACTTATCTCTGCCTGTTGTTGCCGAGGAAGGGTTTTTGACCTTTCGCGTAAATATTTAACTGGTTCACTCTGAATTTCCCCCTCAAACAGCTTTGAAAACGTAGTTGAGATTCTAGAGATTAAAAAAATATGATTTTTCTATTTTCATCTCGTGTATTATAATCTCTAAAGCAGTTTATTTTCTTTTGTTTAGAATTGTATAAAAGTGTTATATAATGATTATCTAACAGTCTCACATATTTGTTTAAGTTAAATGAGACCATTTAATAATTGGGTTGAAAACACTTTCAGAAAAGCTTACATATAATTTTTTCCATTAAAAAACTCCGAATGGAGATAACAAGGTGTAAAATTTAGACGACTTTTGAGATTTTCTCTTATTTAATTTTACTGATTAAAAGTTACGCTTCACGAAGTTAAAATTAAAATTTAACAACCAGAATTGTAACTATTTTAAAAACTTTATATGTGTTATAACATGACCCTTTTGGAAATAACACTAAAAACGTTGCTAGTTAACTTACCCCAGAAAGTGTCACTCCATCGTTGAATTTTGAATGAACTGCATTCCTGCAACTACGAAATAACATAATTTTTTAAACTTCTGTCAAGAGCACACTAAGTTTGAAAATTAAGAGGGAAACAAAGAATACCACAAGCACAAGTTTATACACATCACAGATTATATTTACAAGAATAAGGCTAGACAATTTAAGCACACAACATAAACTTACAACTCTATTGGATATTTTTTTTCAAAGTTTAATGTTTAAAAGAATGTTAAAATTGAAACAGGATAAAAATCAAGGCTTAAGGGAAGTATAAAAAGGGTATACGAGTGAACGTATATTTTTTAAAAACAATAACGTCGTTAAAGTATTTTATAGTACTTTTTAAAAAAATGGGTGAATTAACTACTTATGATCAGAATCATTTTTAAATATCTGAAGTATTTAAATTTAGTTTAACACTAATAAAATCACTAGTTATAATGATACGTTGGACAATAAAATGAAAATAAAAATTTTGTGTCACTCTTATAAAGGTAATAAAAGAAAAAAAAAACTCTGCATTTGATATTTTATTTTTACAAATTTAAGTTCAAACAAATTATAAAAATAACTAAGCACCTCAACAAATGCAATTTCTTTACAGTGTATGCTGTGTGGCTCGGCTGACATTTTTCATTTTTCTCTCTTTCTCTTCTTACCTGTGGACACTTGATTATGTTAAATATTCTTAGAGCAGCTAAAAACAAAACATCCTTGCAAAATCTGCTATGTATGTTGCCAGTTCTGGTAATAAGTGCTTTTCTCCCATTTATTAGAATCCAAGCTCATTACTGTGGGATATTTTTCCATATGAGCTGCTGTCAGGATGAAAGTGGCATAAGTCCAAAAATACAGAATTTGAGAAAACCATGGCTTTGGGTTTCTTTTAAGATCCTAATCACCAAAGTCAAAGGCTAATAAGTGGCCTGTAAGAGCTACCTAAACATGTATTCTCCATAGGAACAACATAGGTGCCTTTAGAGAAACCCTTCAATTAATCAATACTACGTTTAGTGGACTTATACCATTTCCATTCTAACCAGCTATTATAAGTGTTTTTAAAAAGGTTAAAAAAATCTTTATTCAACTGTATGTCACTTAATTTGTTTATCAGTTATACCAGACTTACAAAAAGGTTAGTAAAGGCCTTTATGTGCACCTCAGGTAGTTTTATTTTTCATTCAAAAAGTGATCGCCGTATGGGTTATGTAACAAGCATTTAAGATTTTTAAAAATATTATGGTGTAGAAATGTTGATCAATATGCTGTATTGAAATATATAGTAGACGTAGTTAACTTTCTTTCTACGTCTTGTTCCAGCACATTTTAGATAGATACAAAAAAATACAACTAAAGAGATAAATAGAGGTCCATTTGGAAACCCAGGAAATCGAAATGAAAACAAAAGACAGTCAACCTTTCCCGAAAATATCTCCACTACGTAACGGAATTTCCCTGTTGATGAAACCTCTATCGATTCCCCACGAGAAAAAAAATCGATGAGAGTAGAGAATTACGTGCCACGCGCCCTAGTTACGTCTGCTTCAAGCATGCGCCGATTTTAATATGATAAACACGAATAAGAGTGTTCAGTGACTTGCCCGAACAGCCAAATCGATAATGCAATGAGCCATTTGTATGTACTCCCTTGATTCGCTACGGACAACCGCAGCAGGCCGATCGACCAATCACAGGCCTCGTATTAAGACTCGGGGAATTGAAAGCCGCCTTCCGATTGGCCGTTCCTGTTTTCCTTTACACTGGAGATAGGGATTTGGGAATTGCGTGATTAAAGTAAAAGGTTTTTCGGGAGTGTGTCTCTGTTCTGCGAAATCTTTATTCGTAGTCGAGATGTAAGTAAAGTCGTAAGCTGGGGGAGTAGTGATTCCATTTTTTTTTGGGGGGGGAGGGGGTTAGCACGCAACAGCTCGTTTCTCCGTTTTGGAGAATTACTGTGTTTGTGTCGGCTGGGAGGCTTTTTGATGTCCTCTTTTGCTGGAAATAATGGGGAAGTCCCATCGGGGCATTGCGCTCCACGTTTTGAAAAGGTTGATGCGTGTTTATGGAAATGGAGAAAAACACTCTTGTTCTTGGAAAAGTAAAATGCTATGTTGAGTTGATCAAAATTATGGATGCATTTTTGTATGAGT
This sequence comes from Tetragnatha montana, assembly GCA_963680715.1. Taxonomy (NCBI): domain Eukaryota; kingdom Metazoa; phylum Arthropoda; class Arachnida; order Araneae; family Tetragnathidae; genus Tetragnatha; species Tetragnatha montana. Next base: position 16,082,251 of record OY796675.1, on the reverse strand, counting down.
TTTACTAATACTATAACAGCAGTGGTTAATATTTGGTTTCGTATGGCTCTTACCAAACAAGACACTGGGGGAAGAATTCTCTCTCCAATATTTTTAGGATTTTCCATTTTTTCTAAAGGTTAGATGCAATTTGCAAAATGCGGACAGTCGAAGCTATAATCTGAAAGTATCTAGCTCGAATTTATCTCAACATTTTCATTGTTGTACACATTACATTAGTGTAGACACATTAGTTTACACATCTACATTAGTGTAGATCAGAATGTTATTGCTAAATTTTAATGTTCCTTTGTACTAATTTCAAAAGTAGAGGTTTTCAACTCGACACGAATAATTGTGAGGTTTTTGTCCCCCTGGTCTAGGTATGTATTACTCTGATTAGAACGGCTCTCAATTTTATAATTAATAATATATTCCTAAATGAGGATCAAGTTTGTGACAAAACATTCCGACGTGGTCAAAGGATCAGATCAGGATGACTAAAGATCATTTTGAACTGGATCATGCGTATGTATTGTTTATCTAGCTAGCTGGAACTTCAGGTAAAACAAATAAGATATCACTTAGTAAAGTTGACGGCTATCATAAAAAACAGAAAAACATGTAGAATTTCTCAGTGGATATGATTTTTTAAGGATTCTATACTTTAATTTAATCATCAAAAAATGTTATCTTGGATCATCATTATGCTAAAAGTGATAAAAGTATTTAATTTTTATACCAATGTGCTGTTTCATAAATTTTAAAACCATCCAATTTTACCCTATTTCTGTCATATTTTGTTCCAATTAATGATACTCTTTAAACGTAGGTTCAACGTTCTCATATTACATACTGCACCCTGCAGACTTCCTACCGAATCAGACTTCTTTGTTAATAAATTACTCAGGAAACTGTTCAAAAGGTTTAGTAATGAAAGCTATTCAACTAATAATAATGCCAAGAGTAAATACATCAAAAAGGAGTCAACTGGTAAATAAGCTATCACAAAGTGCCACAGCAGAGATTTAGAGTAGCTGAATAATATTCCTACCAAACTAGTACTCATTACTCATTCATGGCTAAACCTGCACACACAATGCCTTCTTCGGAATACGTCAAAGATATAAAAGAGAAAACGGATATATTTATACCTCCAGATTAAAGACCTCATTCATCTATCCCTTTCCAGAAAAAGGAAACCTCGCGCAAAAACCAGTTTCTGAAATCTTCTGACCACCACGAGATCCACCTGTCCGCATCTCTCATATAAAAGCCCACGTCACTCACTGACTCACTGACTCACTGATTCTGGAACGCTCGCACACTATGATGCCATCTCGCAATAATAATCATAATCATAATCAGAAAAATATAAAAGCCCACGTCACTCACTGACTCGATGCCATCTCGCAATAATCAGAAAAATAAATAAATAAAAGTAATTAAAATTATTAAAATTAAAATAATATAATAGCTTTTAAATATCTTTCAAGAAAGTTGGTTTACTTAATAAAGGTTAAAAAGTTACTTTTAGGGAAGTTGGTTTCTAATTCAACAATAATAAATTATTAAAGTTAAACTTCTTATTTAATGTATAATTAATAGGAACTTGAAGTAGTAACGAGCGAAGCTCGCATAAAAGGCTAGCCTAGCTGTAAGACCCGGCTTTGCCGGGTCGTAACAGCTAGTAAAAGAATAAGAGTAACAAAATAGCTCCCCCGAAGAAAGTATCAAGAATGGAAAGAGACCCGATCTTCTTCCTATTATAGCGTCCGAGAAAGAAATCGAATTCGACGGAGCGAGTTGAGTTGAGAAGTAGAGAAGGAAAAGCGCGCAAACGATTTTGTTTCCAGGTGCTTCGAGTTCGGGGACCTCTGTGTCATTTCTAGCGAGCGGGTACTGAGAGAAAGCATTGTTGTTGTTGGAACTTCCGGATGGGTTCGAAGGTAAAGTGAATCCTGAGACTTTCCAAATTTTGAGAAGAATCGTGGAAGGTTATTGGTTTTTGTGATTCATATGATGCACGCTGTAAGGACTGCTTTATCTATTGAAAGATGATTCGTGCATATAAACTTTCAATTTGCTTTTTTAAGTCGGCTCAAATTTGTGCCTTATTGATGAAACTCAGGATTGACAAACTCCTTGAACGTACTTGAAATTTTACTTTATCTTTATAAAACTTTCAGGCAGTATGGTGAATAACTTCACACGCATAAACATACCAAATATATCTAATATGAGAGGTTCACAACACAACCGAGTGAAATAATAAAGTGAAAACATAAACCCGTGAATTGACTGATTGATAAAGAATCTTTTAAAAGTATTTAGAGGGTGCTAAGTTAAAATAGTGCAACAACAAGCCTAAAGTAGACCTGGAGGAAAATATTCTGAGACTGGATATTCAATACCGTTGAGGAATGTTAAAATATTTAAAATCAAGGCAAGGGCAATTTTCTCATCCAGACCCTATTGGAAAATTTTTCCCTGTGTTCCATAAACCAGTATCAAATCATACTGGATCCAGTATCATTTATACTGGTTCCAGTATCATTTATACTGGTTCCAGTATCATTTATACTGGATCGAGTATCATTTATACTGGTTCCATTATCATTTATACTGGATCCAGTATAATTTGATACTGGTTTATGGAACACTGGGAAAGTTTTTCCAATAGGGGATAGCCATGAAAAACCTCATCAACTCTTTATGCAATGCAATAATGTACAAATGAATAAAAAGCTATAAGTAAAAAAAATTGAATCCTGGCATTTTGTGCAACAGCCTAAATACCTTAAATAATCAGTGATACTGTGAAAGTTAAAACCCCGTCCCCTCCTTATCAACATGTTAGCAAATACAGTGTGAATGAAAAATATTAATTTTTGAAGATAGCTGATTTAACTCTTCATTTCACACTTCAACTTGTTCCTTACTCCAAAACTAACAAACCAACGAACTTTTCAGGTCTAAATAAACCTTAAAGCACTGAACCAAATCCATTGTTTTAATGTTATAACTTTTAAAGTCTAGAATTTGTGCCACACTCATAGCATTGATTTCAAATACTGAATTTCAAAAGTTTCCTGCAACATCCCCGTTGCACAGACAGTTATTAGTTAACATTCAAAACACGCACTTTAAAACAACAAAATGCCGACAAACGTTCGGTTCACAAAAGACTACAAGATCTCGTTTGAGAGATTTTCAAGGAAAACCCCGCTTTAGAGAGAGAGAAGACAACTTCTTCTCTGTGTTTGAAAGCCGAAAATTTCTAGTTTCAGTTTTTCTCTCCGGACAGCTTTCTTAACATTCTTCCTCGTAAACAATGATCCCGAACAATCAAAGCCTTCGTTATATCTCTCTTGCTTATTCGGCGATCACTCAAAAAAGTAGGTCACCAAAAGGGAAACTAAAATATATATATCTCTCTCTCTGGTGTGGAGCTATTTGTTTCTGGGAAATCTCTTGAAAGCCCTAAAAGTTTTGTGTTTGAGTCATTCCATCAAAGAACTAAACAAGGTACTTTGTTTAGTACAAGGACGTTAGCTTGAAAGAAAATAAGGCTGTTTTCCGTATTTATTTACACGAGGAATTATTGATAGTTTTAGAAAAAATTTTAGTTTATGGTGGGGTTATACATCTTTGTGTTTCGAGACCAAGTTTAATAAATTATTTCTTCCAATTTAAAGAGAAAGAAAAACAATTGAAAAATACTACATAGAAATAAATCAAACAATAATGGTTTCAGACCTAAAGAGATTTGCTATTAGGGGCCATTCATTAATTACGTAAGGATGATTTTGGCAATTTTTGACCCCCCCTACCCCCATGTAAGGGCACGTAAGATTTTTCAAACCCCTCCCCCCATATTCTTACGTAAGATTCCATTTCGTTTCCAGCGCACAAAATGATTAAAAAAAAAGTAGAAACCAAAACTAATTAAGATTTCTCTCTCTTTTTACTTTTGTTTTGTTTCGACTTTTGTCAACTGGAATTCAACAGTTTTATTTTTTATCTTAACTTAATGCTACTCCAATAAAAAAGATACATTTGTGATACACATTCATTTTTTTTAAAAAAATAAAGCTTCAATTATATACCGAGATCGTCAGCATTTTTAAGTTTTTCTGGGGTTATTCAATATAGTAATTTGATTAGAATAATTGGAATTTGTTTACATTAACTTGGAAAATCTTACGTAAGAATGGGTTTGACCCCCCTCCCACCCCCCAAGTAAGGGTATGTAGAGATTTTTCCAACCCCCCTCCCCCTCAGGACCCTTACGTAATTAATGAATGGCTCCTTAGCGATTAAAAAAATAATGGGGATATTTAAGGATATATAATAAATGATTTGGACGCCGTTAAAATGGAAATTAAGAGAGTTCTTCGTATTTATTACTACAACTATACTAGTTGATATGGATACTACGTTCCTGCATGCTACTCCTTTTGCACCTGAACCTTAACTTACTAGAAATTCAAGTGGTCCAACTTGGTATTTTTTAAATGATAAATCTTTTATAAGAGTCTTTAAAATTATACACATAATTTCACTAAAGTATTTTTTTTTATATTTTGGACTGCTATCGTCTTGTGGCTCATTACTGCTTATGTATATGAACTATAAGCCCCCCCCTACATGGAGTGTTTTTAAAATTTAGACCTAATATTAGATTATAATAGGATTCCTTTAAATAAAGGAGAATAAAATTACTTTACAGTAGTTTTCCACATCTGGATACTTTTAATTACTCTATTCGGTCACGGTCGTTTCTCTTATTATTATTACACACCACGAAACATAATTCAACATCGCAATTATCTCTAAAAACCGGGAGAACAATCTTTTTAGGATCGTATGAACCCATAGAAAACGAACGAGTTATCTCAACCAAAGCTTTGAATGTACACCGAAATAAACATCGCATACAAAAGCGTCAATGTCTTCGTCGAAGCGACGCGTTCACAGATCAGAAAATTCCCTGAGATGAGGTAAAGAGACAAAACGAAAGAAAAAAAAAATTCGAACGATCCCATTTTTCTCCTCTCTCCGAGTGGAATGAAATGGAATCCACGAGGTCTTTGTCAAACGTATTAAAGAGGGGCACTTTTCGATGGACAAAAAAATGTTCCTTTTGTCGAAAGCGAGGATAAGTGGGGCGTGTCGGGTGGCCATCCGAAGAACACCGGGGGTGGCCAAAACGACGGTCCACATTGCTCAACAAGGGTGGCCGGTGGACCGTGGGATGGGTTCTTCCCAACCAACCTTGTAGGAAGTTTTGGATGGTGTGCTGCTGGGAAGGGGAGAATACAGGCGTTAACATTTATCTGTTTCACTGTCTAACTGTATTGAGTTTACAATCGATAAAAGTCAATATTCGTCACCACAAATCCCATTATTTTGACGTTGAAGTGTCAAACGGTATTCTCTTCATTCATTTTATAAAATTATTTCGATTTATTTTGCTTAAGTACTTGTGTTTTAAGCACCTCACTGTTTGAAATGGAAGAGTAGAGGGGGTAACCTAAAATTTTAGAATGTAAAATAATGAAAATTCTAAACGAACGTAATTGAATTAAATGATCCAATTGAATATAAAGAGGATAAGAATTCGAAATTTCAAAATTTATTTTAGTAAAAATAAGCATTAAATATAAAAATAGGTAAAATTAAGCCCATTTCCCCCCACCTGACCCTATTTAATGTGGTATTCTATGATAACTTACTATTAATGAGTGTCCAAATACCATGAAAACATTACCTCCAAAAATGATAATAAAAGAACAGACTTGTTAACTCCTTGTTAACTTTAGTCCATTGCATTATATTTTTTTATCATAACAGGAATATATATTAAGAGGAAGAATTTTAATCCAAACGCTTAGTTTCACTAAACATGGGATTTTCAAATTTTATCTAAATAATGCTAACAGTAGTTTACCAGTATACTCCTTATTTTATTCGAATGAAGGACTAAAATTTGACTAAAACTGTACTGTGTTGATTTTTTAATGATTTTTATCCAGAAGGTTTTTAATGCATTGTGGCTTTTGTTTATTTTGCTTTATTACCAACACTTGGTTGTAAGATGAGTTAATAGAAATTGTGGCAAAACAGAAGAAAAATTTAAATTAATGTTAAAACTATATTAATATTATTAACACCTCAGATTTAATATTTACTTACATAGGATATTGTAATGTGCAAGAAGACAAAAATTGAATGCAGTGCTGTACTCTGACATGTAGGCAATGATATGGTTCAAAAGTTAAATTTGTTGCGTCATTTTTCTTCAAATAATTTAGAACAATTATTTAATTAACATTCTTCCCATACAAATAATAAAGTTATTAACAATTTCAATGAAATTGAATCTAAAATGTCGAAACTTATTGAAATATCTAAGCCTTGACTTTCTCGAATCTAAATTTTCTAGCGGTACAATGAACTTCTTGATGTCTCTATTCTTCATTTTGACACGAGTTTAGATAAATCATCCTATTTCATGTATTTTATCCCTATAAATACGACGGCAACGTCTCACTTAGGCTCCTAAAAGTCATTTTTGTTGACACTAGAATAGAGCAAACATATTTCACCAAGCAACAATACCATTTCCAAACAAATACCGGTTACTTAAAATACACCTTAATGACCAATATTCCTCAACTTCCAAAAAAAAGTTTTCCACCCAAAGAATCTATCAAAACAACGCAACAAAATCCCGAAGGATATTTCATCCCGCATTAGCTAATGGTTATATAACAATGTGATACAAAAAGAGAATCTGCTATGTACTTTCACTTTGTTATCGCAGAAAGTTTCCGTTCCATAAAATGAGTGGAAATTTTTTTTTTCTCAATACACCCATCATCCCAATCGCTCGACTATGACGAGATGCTGTATGAAGGTAACTGAGGAACCAATAAGTGGACCTATAGTACAAAAAAAATCTTCACAATCAGAGCGGGGAAATGATTCAACTTCATTCTTGGTCCCTAGAATTGTCCTTTATCTTCTTCCTTTTTGGGAGACCTTGGGGTTAGCTTTTTTTAGTTCGTGTGTCCGTTCTTTGTGTTGCATAAGCGGAAACTGACGCCTTGCAGTAAGCCAGAAGTGCAATTATTACATATTTTTTTCTTCAAAAAGTGTATTACCAGTAATGACTTGTCGTGTGAACTGGCGAGTATCATTTTAGGCGATCACATTTTGTGTGGGAGTTTTGTAAGATTTGGGTGTCTGAAAACGTCGGATTCCTGATCCAGTTTTTTTTTGTCGGCTATTTTTGGGAATCTTAACGCCTCTGGAACTGTTACGAAGAGAGTGGGTAGTGTTTTACAGAAAAGGTACTTATTTTATGTGTCACTGACTTGTCGTGATAGAGCTGCTTTTCTTATCACACAATGCTTTGAACTTTCTTGAAATAGTTCAAAGAAAATCACCATCAGGATAAATCTTAATAACCTAGTGAAAAGATTTTACTATTCAAAGTTGCATATCTAAGCCTATCAGTTTTAGATAAGTTCACGCACAAATCCTTTTATATTGGGGAAAAAACTACTCTATCATATCTACTCAATTTTTAACATAACTATCATAACCTAGGCATTTGAATATAAATCTCTAAAAACATTTTCATAAGGGATACATTTAGCTCTCAATTTAATTTTAGTACAGATGTTTAAGATTATTATAATAAAGGTGTATAGAACATGGGGCCAAAAGATGTATCAAATGTCAAATTCTGCATACAATATTTTAGAGCCAACATTTCTACATAAATAAATAAATAAATAAAAATATTTTAATACTACTGAAACCTTTCAGAAGTTTTTTTTTAAATTAAGAAATAAATCCTTTTTGTTGAAACAAGTGATTTTTGTAGTAACGAGGAAGTACAACTATGGAACAATGCTCATTAAATAAATTTGAGGTAGTATAAAATTTACGATTAAATATCATGGATTGAAATATTCCTTATCTATAAAATATCGTGCCAATTTTTTATTCAAATGCCTATGATTCTAATTAGAGTACAATAAGGTCTCATCGTATCCTAAATTTCCAATTAAATCAAGTTGATTTTTTAATTAAAAATTTTGGATAATTCAAACTTTTTATCGGTACTTTTAGTTTCGAATTATCTATTTTTTCACTGTATAATGGAATTCATAATTTTTAGTAAACCTAAGCAAGTGGATTTAAAATTTGTTAGAATTAGTTTTTAATTTTTCTAGAAGTTTTCTACTAGTAATAGAAATTTTGGTTTCTGAAAATGTGATTTTAAATTTTAGTTTTTGAATTTCCCACTACTTAATAATAAGTGAAATAACTTTACTTAAAGCATATGTGTGTGTGTGTTTTGGAAGGGATTTTTAGTGTAACTAATATTTTTGTGAGTGTGAGTGTGAGATGCAAAGAATTACACTTTTTTCAAGTTTTAAATTATAATTTATAGATAATCTTTTCTACAGCTGAAGAGCACACGAAGCGCGGCGACTATCAGTACTCTGTATTCGCACATTTATATATCTGTATAATATGTATTTATATAAGTACACACACAGTAATCAATCATTTTGATGATAACAATACAGATTAATTAAAAACACGAAACATTGGATTTATTTACAAGCCTAGACATCAACATTTTTTTAAATTGGCAAAATTATGCGATTTGAACACGAAAGTCATCAAAAGTACTTCAATCTTTACCACAAGAAATCATTAGAGATGTGGACATCAATCCGGTAGGAAATATTAAATTATCAAAAAGGTTCAATCTTAAGAAAAATAAACTAAAACCCATTTTGAAAGTAAGTACTTAACTTTTAAAAATAATAAAACTATCCGATCTATCTATCTCATAACTTTTCCACCGAAATAAAGTAAAAGTCAAATTCATGTAAAGATTTTTGTACTTTTCAAGACTGTAGTGTGCCATGACTCAAACGATGATTAATTACAAATCTGTTATTGAAAGGGCACATTGATTTATATGTATAATCTATCTAATAACTTTACAGTTTGCCTTTCTTGACTTTGTTCACACATGTAATACTATTTAACTCCTTTTACAAATTCAAGGGAGTTTTCAAACAACAATCTTAATACATTTCTTTGTACACGAGTAAAAACAGGGATATGAGGATATTTGAAGATGAATTTACATTTAATTGAGCAGTTTTGTAATGTTCTATGATTTGAAATTCTTCATACCGAGTCTTATAGAAAGAATATTATTTTCTGATTATGCACAAAAATAAATATAAACATTTATTAATTATAAAAACCTAACTAAACAACAATTTACGTTATCAATTTTTTTCGTATTCTAAAACTATTGTTTTCTTAATTCAGGCTAAACATTCACATTAACTGTAATGATTCCTATGTAATTTGACAATCTAATTTAATAAGACTAAACTAATTTTGGAGTCTATTTTGAACAATATTATCATCTCCCTGTTTTTACAAATTTTAAAATATATAACTTTGAAATTTAAAGAAAGTTTAATTGATTAGAAAAGCTAAATAGAAACATAAAAAGCGAGTACATCTTTATGCCATATAAAAATTTTCTCATCCGTTGGCTCAGAAATCGACAAAAAAAAGCTAAAATAAAACTACCGTATTACTTTCTACTATTACAAATGATAACTTTGAGAATATTTCCCAAATTATTAATGGAATTTATTTGTACTAGTAAGCTAAACGATGATTCAACAGATTAAAAGCTACATCCGAAATAGAAAACTGAGCGTTAGTTTAGAGAGAATTGTAAATTGTTAAAACTCAATAAATTAATTCAGTACAATCAATCATAGAATAATTTAAAAAAACCTAAATCTAAATTAGAACACACATTTCAGAAAAATGTAAGCAAATATTAGTACGTGATTTTTCTTTATAAAATTTTGATAAACGAAAATATAGATAACAGCATCGTCATAATATAAAAATGTAAAATATTATCAATAAAAGCACCATGATCAACAAAAAATGCAGCATTAATAAAATGTCTAACCGAAGTAAATATTCAAATGAACATAAATAAACTCAAACATGTAATGTAAAATTTACATTAAAATCTGTAAATGTACAAAAGCGAGAAATCAAAAATATATTTACTCTACATTATAATAATTTCATAGTAAAAATCCTATAAATCTCTCATTCTATATATAGCTAGTATTTATGGTAGGAATACACGAAGTCAGTCAGGACTAGAAATTTGATTCATTTGACGTTATCAATATATACTTTTTAATGTAAGAAATATCCTCACATAAACCAAGCAGTGATTCAGTTGGATAAGATTTGCTACATAAAAATTTATTTAATTTACTTCACACACCTAAAAGAATGATTTTAAAATATGTGCTAAAATTAAAACTTGGTCATTAGGATACGTCAATACTTAACGTACCGCAATACCTTATAATAAAAGAGTAAGGATGTAAGTGTAAGATATTTTTTAAGAACCACAGATAAAGTAGAAAAGCAATATATTCCATCCCATTTCTAAATATTTGTGTAGTTTGTAGCTATAGAATAATTTTTAAGAACGAATAAAGGTAAAAAGACGTTAATTTTATTCTATTTCTTAAGCGCGGTCTGGAATTGGGTTAGGACATTAAGCTGAAATGTTTCTGAAGTTTTGGAATGTATTGGATATTTCTTTCTATAGCATAAAAATCCACTATTTCTTAGTCCAACCGAACCACTGCATTAAAATGATTTAAAGTGTTAAAAAATTAAATAAGAGAAAAATATAAGAATTTTGAGAAGTAGAGATTAGGAATAACGTAATATTTTAGTTATATATATATTTAGTTATTATATAATAACGTAATATTTTAGGTAGAGATATTAGAAAAGAAAAATCTATTACTCTAAAGCTTTTATGTTTTTCCAGCCATTTATAAAATCAATTACTCAAGTTACATGTAATTGTGAAATGGCCAAGAGTTGTATAAAAGATACTTTTAGAAACACGGAAAATTTTACAGTTGTTGGTCCCAGAGTGTAAAAAATTTCCATAGCAACTGCAAGCAAACACTGAAACGAAGAAAGTTACAAACCAAAAAGAGAGGGAGGGGATAGGCAGCTAATTTTGATAACTGAATGATTGCTCTTTAGGGTAAAGAAGATGAACATAGATCATAAATAAAAACAGAGTACGGATATTATACGCTCTCTACTTGATGACTTTCTTTCTTTGAGAATATTTTTTCGTTACATTCGTTGTAATTACTTGATAAGTTTGTCTGAGCGGAATAGAGGTTAATGTGAAAATTAAAGTTTGGATTGTTTCTTAATTCAGGTTTCTATCAAACAGTATTTCCAACGGTCATAAAAATTAATTACAGATAACTCAACAAAATATTCAGAAGTTTCCCCATTTTAACCATGCTTGTCCCTTTCAAAATTGTAAGTCAGACACTTTGTCGCAACCAGGTCATGCAACTTAAAAAAAGTAAATAATTTTTCCTGTACAGTCGACTCCGCTTAATGTGATCACATTTGTCCAAGATCAAAATAACAATATCCGGTTGATAATAATAAGCGGTTCCATACTAAAAAGTGGCAAACACTGTAGAACGAGTGTTTGCATTAAAATCACAAATGTGTAGGTAATATTGAAGTATTTAAAACGATTTCCAAGTAAGGATTTTGCAACTTAAAACATTTTTAAAGAAAATATGAGAGCGGACCGTACAACACTACTAAATTATTGGCTCTCGCTAATTTTGTATGGTTATGTGTTAAAATTGGTCTTCAAACTAGATAAAGGAGGTTTTTAGGGTATTTAACCAAATTTTGATAACATTAAGCGATATAGTGATAACATAAAACGATACATTTTGCGGTAATTTAAATAGGAGTGATCGGGGCCAGTCAATTTCGATAACATCATCCGACTGATAACATTAACAGTGATCACATTAAACGGAGTCTACTGTATTTTAAAAACAGTCCAACTTGGTTTACATTAAATAATCTTACCGCAAGAAAGAAAATCGCACAAGCAAAAGAGTGTATCACATCCATTTAGAGTAAACGGAATCTTCAGAGCCTCGAATCACAGATGGCGACTTCGCAGAACGTCTGGGCTCCGGAGAGAGAATATGGCAGATCTGCGTTTCCGTGTGACCACCGAGCTTATAAGACTTCAGAACCACGTTACGTCATGATAGCACGAATGAAACTAGCATTTGGCGATTTCTTGTAAATACCTAGAAACCTCTCTTAAGGCTTTAATACTCACTGATATCTTATGACCGAAGTACGTCACTGCTGGAGGATAAATTTTGAATTTGATCACTATCATTCAATAGAAAAAAAAATTATATTTCAGCTTGATCATCCCCAGAAGCTTCTTCTATTCCAGGGTTTGCCAAACTTTTCTTCATATCGATGCTTACACGAAATTTGTCTTTACCATCGACCCAACACTCCTAGCCTTCCCATTCTAAAAGAAATAATGTAAAAGGTCAAAATTATCAATCGAATCCTTATATTTTAGGATCAATTTGTCCATCTGAATTAAAAAAAATACGAAACCTTAAAAAATATCTTTGAAATTAATTGGGGAGTATCACCTTTAGGCATTTTTAGACTTTAATTTTGCTCAGAAATCCCAATAGGAATTCTAAACCTTCATGAACCTATTGAGTTTTATCGACCCCCTTTAAATAGATGAAATCGACCCCCAGGGGGTCGATATAGACCAGTTAGGGAGTCTCTGTTCTATACGATACTAGGATAAAATATTATAATTTGTTAATAATCGGCTTATAGTATGTTGGACCAGAGAGGAACTGGAATGGTGAAAGCTTTCACGGCCGAAATGAGCAGTGGTCTAAGGAACTAATTTACAAACGGTTACAACAATTTTACCACTGAGGATTTTCTTCAAATTTAAGAACGAAGCGTTTGAAAATATCTCCTTGGACCAGGTCCCATCAATTAGAAAGATTTTTCCATCAATGAGGATTTTGAAAAAATGTTTTTCGGGATTAATTGCCGAGGTCTAGCTGGTAAAAGCTGGTTTGAGCTTTTACCAGCTAGACCTCGGCAATTTAGCCCAAAAATATTTTTTCAAATCTTGCCTGCCGAGATTTGCTGTTGAGAATGCTGTTTTAATGAGGATTTTGTCTTAAGATTTACAATGACCACAAAATGCTAGTTTCACTTTTATCATGACGTATACTCGCAAGTCTGAAGGCCTTGTAGTACCCAAGGTGGTGTCGATTAGACAGCCGTGTGCCTCTTCATGTGTAGAGAAAGGTGGTCTGACCTGGAGAAGGCCCTCTCGCACAGTCTGCACTGGAAGGGCCTGTCCCCGGTGTGCTTTCTGTAGTGCCGCGTCAGTTCGTCGGACCTCGCGAACTTCCACCCGCACCCCTTCCAATTGCACTGGTAGGGCTTTTCGCCCGTGTGGGTCCGCAGGTGGGCTTTCAGATGGGAGCTCTTGGTGTAGGTCTTGGAGCATCCCGGATGCGAACAGGTGTGCGTCGTGATCTTCTTCCGGCCGAAACTCCGCCGACCCCGCTTGGGCTTCCCTTGTTGTTGCTGTTGCTGCTGGGGTGGAGACTCCTGTAGCACCGCTGCTGGGAACACAGTCTGAGGGAAAGCGGCGGCGGCGGTGGTGGCACGATTGTTGCTGAGTAGTTCGGCGAGATGCGGCGAAGACGGAGGGGTCACCATCCTCAGGTGAGGCGGAGGTGGCTGCTGCTGAGGTGGCAGCGGAGGGAACTGCGCGAGCACGTGCGGCGACATCAGCGCCTCCAGTCCCGCCGCCGCCTTCATCGCCAACTGTCCTGTCCTCTCCGGGGATGCCGGCGGGGACATCTGACTCGAAATCGCCAAGTTGGCGGTGTTGTTGTTGTACGCCGCCCACAGGTTGTTGGGTTGCTGTTGCTGTTGCTGTGGATGGTAGGGCAGCTGCATGCTCAGTTGCTGTTGGAACCTGCTGTCCTTGTCCAGGGGTAGCAGGAGGTCGTCTGGGGGGTCCAGCGAGGGGGTGGGGGTCACCTCCTGCTTGACGACCTCGTCGAAGTTGACGTCGTCGTAGTAGACGGAGGGGGTGGTCGAAGAGGGGCTGTTCATGCCGAAGTCGATGTAGAACACCCCCAGGTCGTCCGAGTACCTGGAGGGGTGCTCCTCGGGGGCGTTCAAGGGAGGGGCCATCAGTCGTTTCTGGACGCTGTCCATTGTGTTTGGGGTGGGGGTGAGGGGCTTGTTGAGGGGGTTGATGGGCATCTTCATGTGGTGCTCGGAAGGGTGGATGTCCCCCAGAAGGACGCTTTCGATGTCTTGCCACATCTGGAAGAAGAACAGGGAATGAGGACTGACTTAGGTTTAGAAATTGAAATAAAACAGAAAAGTCATTTTGCTGTGATTGGTTCATACTTAGACATTAGAAACTGTGTGCACTTTTTTTCCGAAAATTATTTTAACTAGTCCATACAAACTACTTCTAATTTTGGAAAAATTCAAATATTGTAAAAAAACATTGATTTTAAAATTCGGTTGGATGTAATAGACAACAATAAAAATGTAGCGATAATCACACAAACGTTCAAGCTCTTTATCTAGATTTTCTACTGTTGGTGAGTTTGGAGTTTCTTTTTCTGCTCAATAACATAACGCTGATCATAAAATTTTTATGCATTTCCTGCTACTAATAGGGGATTTCCTAGTTTGGTGGGCGCTTTTTTTTCTTAAATTCTTGTCAAATCATCTAAAACTAAACTAAAACATTTGTCTTTTTACTTTTGGAGAGATAACTAATGCATGTATACAAGACAATAAGAGCAAAAAGTAAGTAAAGCAATATTTTTCAATTCATATTTTTAAAATTCGAACTTTTTTCTATAGAAAACCACATACATACTTCACAAGTTTTTTGAGAGTACATGGAAAAATTCTTGAATCATTTTCATTAGCTCATTTCTAAAATTTGCAAATGTTTATGCATTGATATTGAACACTAAAATATCGCTTTTCATATAATTTAATGATAGGAAAAATATATTAACTTATATTTTTTTAATAAAAATTCATTTCAAATTCAAAAGGTAAGATATTTATTTGCCAATCATATAGGTCAAATATAGTTATCCTTTTAGAATACAAATAAAAAAAACCAAGAATTCTTATAAAATATTTTCCACTCACAAAAGCATTCAAAAACAAACTTAATGGAAATTCCAAGGAAAGCGGTTTTTATTCGGTGAAAATGACAAAAGCTGTTTTTGTCACAAAGAGGAAAGAATCATAGCCCGAAGAAGAAAATAACAGCTTATTATGTACTAACTTCTTTCAAACTGCTACTTGGTTTTGACGAAAGTAAGGTCATTAATCATTAAATGACTTCCGTTCTGTAATGAGATTTTGACCCGCGCTCAAAAGAAGAAAATGGTCTTTTGGAAGTTTCTAATTATTTTCGAGTGGAGGGGACATTCATTTTTCAGGTATTTAGTTATTTATAACTTCGAGAAAGCCATTTAAACCTCTTTTAAAGATGGATGAATTTTGATGGAGGTGGGATTGCTTTTAAACATGTTGTTGAGTGATTCTTAAAAGATGGGAATATGAGAACCTCTAAAAACACATTCAGTTTTGCTTCATACCTCAATTATTTCGTGAAACTAATAACATGCATTAACCGGTCACAAACAATGAATTCCAAGTACCTGAGAGAGTTTCAACTTTTAATTTCAATTAAAAAGGTTAATAAATGCAGTTAGGGAAATTTGTATGCCAAATATAACTTTTTAATCTGGAAGATAATTATACAAAATCCTACACTGTATTGCCATTGAAATATAGAATCAACTTTACGTAACGTTTTAATGAAATACTGAGAAAAAACCCTAATTTCCTAAAGGCACTGGTTATTGCTACGAAAGTAACAACTCAACTCAACTCTAATCTCCCTATTTTTTTTTAATTACAAGTTAAATTAAAGCATAATAACAAAAGTTGCAGCCAGGAATCGAACCAGGGACCATTGGGTTACTAACTGCACACTATAGCACTAAGCTATCGGTTCTGAAGCCAGAATTGATCAATAACGTAATTTTAATGTTATAAAACACGTAATAAGAAACTTCTACTACTGCGCATGCTTCCACTGTCGTACCATTAACCACTACGAATGTAGTAAGGGAAATTTGTATGCCAAATAGAATTTTTAATCTGGAAGAGTTAGGAAAAATCCTACACTATATTATCATTGAAACATAGAATCAACTTTACGTAACGTTTTAATGAAATACTGTGAAAAAACCCTAATTTCCTAAATAACACTTCTGCTCATATCAAACCACCATAAAAACTCGACCACTTTCTGTCACAGAGAACGCACTGACCTTCCTCGTAATCACACCCGATGACAGGACAAACTCGACCGTTTCTCTGTCAAGTTTTCCCTCGTAAAAAAACGTTTCCCATCGCTCGTTCACTTTCCGCGTCTCGAAAACGTGACGGAAGAAACCGTTCCTCTCCTTCGGAGAAATAAAGCAAAAGAAATCGATGACAATTAAGAGCTACTGATCCCTGTCGATACAGGGAGGAAAGTGTGACAGATGGCGACCAATTATAGAAAAAAAAAATATTTCGCAACCTTGGTCCAGTTTTCTTGGGGATTTTTTCTTGTTTTCGAATAAACAACAACTGAGTTAGTAACTGTGTGGTCAGTACAATAGTGTCCGGTGAGGTGGAGCAATTTGAGAGTCAAAATGTATGATTTATGGATAGGAATTTATCCACATTCAGGTCATTGAGTTGTGGTGATTAACTGGATAGGTATTTTAACTACATAGTATACTATTAAATATTTTGAAAGACATTCATTGTTAATTTTTTGATAGAGAAAGGGTTAATATTAGTTATTTAAATGTGACTCATGTTCTTTATTTCTGCTACTTATGTATTCTATTTCTATCTCTCTGCTTATTTTTTCTGCTTATAAAAAATCAAGCAAACATAAGCATAAATTCCTATCCAAATTAATTATTTTTTAAAAAATGAAATAATAATGGTTAAAAATTTGCATACAATAACTATCGAAAATTTAAGTGTCGATAATTTAAATAAAATAAATTGACCCTAAAATATCCCCGTATAATCAGAAAAACATATTTTGAAAATTTTCCGCAAAACTCAATTTCACGTTACCTATTTTAAAACTCTTATTAAACTAAAACCTTTTCTAACATTGCATTAAGAACATTAGTTTTCTTTGAAGTTTCGATGGTTGATTTATAGTTTTGTCTTCAACATTTAGCCTATTTTTATAAAAGTGTGTCAAAATTTTACCCAATATAAGTCAACAAATGATTGCAAAGTAGGCATTTAAAAATATAGAAACTTAAAAACAATATTTATATACAATGAGTTTGCAAATTAAATTGATTAAACTTGAATGAAAAAAAAAATCTTTTTAAATGACAAGCGGTAAAACCCTAACTTAAAAAATATTGAAGAGTTATCAGTGCTTGTCAAAAGTTTCATATCTCTCAAAGTCTCATATTAAAACCTTATTTAACTATACATTCACTTTCAATAATAATAGTTTGTAAAAACACTTGTCACTCGAGGGTAATACTAGTTTAAATAATGAGCAATTTACTCAACCAGATGGTAGAACAAAAGTGAAAGAATGTCTTAAAAGGAAAACAGCCCTCAACTGTAGGTCACGGTATTACCTATACCCCAATGACCCTTCTTTAATTCCACTCCTTCAAGAGATTTATTTGTGCACTTTGTCGACTTTCACCGGACTCTTAAATTACAAAGCAATTAGAGCACATTACCCCATTTTAAACCGCGTAAACAGCCAGCTCTCGATATGACACGATCGCATCTATCACCTAACCAGACGCAATTACGCAATCAGACTTCGACGATGGAAGATCGTAGAGGAATAATGAATAGAGAGGGATTCAGTATGGTGACCCTACGTGTCAATGTTGTGATTGGCGAAAATTTGGTTAGTTAGCCATCTTCGAGGTAAGTTGCCAAATCTGGTGAGGGTGGAAATACGTTAAAGTTTGTCTGCCCCGGCTAGGAACGAGTGGCAAACCTAAAGGCAGTACCCACAGCAGAAAAAGAAGCGGCAAGTGTACTAATGGTTATCTCACTTCTATTAGATACCCTGCACTCGCCACTGCTTTTTCTGCTGTGGGTACTGCCTTTAGGTTGGCCACTCGTGCCTAGCCGGGGCAGACAAACAATACCTCTTTGATATGGAAAGTTTGCAATTTCTGGCAATCATCATATTCAGGGATGAAAATTTGCTAATCTCGCCAACCTGACCCAACTATGGAAGATCTCTTCCAATAAAAAGAAACCCACAACATGGAAAGTCTTACTGTTTAGGAGTTAAAAATAATCGCTCAGAAAAATGATCGAAAAAAGCCCGTTATAATTTTTTACTTGTGAGAAAACAATGGCAAACCAGTGAGCAAACAATTTCTCCATTGAAAGTCAATACTCCCCCCAAAGTCAGTCTCCATTCAATCATAGTAGGTGATTTTAAAACGCCCATCAATAACGCTTATTGATAATTTGAGATGGTTTTTGAAATACCATTTATTCCAGGTTATCCGAGATCTAACTTTGAA
Source organism: Tetragnatha montana (assembly GCA_963680715.1). Taxonomy (NCBI): domain Eukaryota; kingdom Metazoa; phylum Arthropoda; class Arachnida; order Araneae; family Tetragnathidae; genus Tetragnatha; species Tetragnatha montana. Next base: position 16,063,622 of record OY796675.1, on the reverse strand, counting down.
TAATGATTGATGCAAAACTCAAAAACTACTCTCTAAAAACTTGTTTTAACAATACTTTTAACAGCATATTTCCATTTTTATGTAAAATACAAATTATGTCTGTAATCCCGCACCACTATGAAAAAATTCTGTTATTTTTACAGATATTCTACTGTTCTATTATAAAAAATCTCCATTTTACATAAAATGCAAATTTTCTCGGTAATTCAGCTGCACTCTCTTCAGAGCTATGATTTTTTTTTGTTGTGTTCGTCTGATCGCTACTCTTTGTGTTTCTTATTCTAATAAGCATTATTGTTGCTATTATTTATTAGATCTATTCCCAGTGTTGACTGTAGCTTTATATATTGTAAAATATTTTTTTAAACTTCGAAAATCACGAAACCTTTTGTTAACAACCTCATAAATTATTTTTTTTATGCATTAATTGTTGTCAGAGGCTTGAAACTAACTGATTAAGCCACATTTAATGTGGTAAAATAAATTTATCTGAGAAATCCTTTCGGTAATACAAATATTACCTGTTGTACAGAGAGAAGGTCTGTATGCTATAACAGGATTCCATACAACAGAATTTCCCTGTAGAAATTACAGGATTTTTCTGGCAGAAAATTTGACAAGATTATGCAGTTAAAAATCAACATATTTCATTTAAGAGTGTGCATAAAATCGAGTTTTGTCATTCTGCGAGATGCTCAAAGCTTTCTCTTCCTATAACAACTCCATGCTCCAGGTTGAGACAAAAACACCAGGCCCGTCCCCATGGAAACCCAAGTCGGAAACTAATTTATTCAAGTCTCCTCGAGTCGCGAAATGAAAAAGCGAGCTCAGCAGACAGACAAGAAGTGAATGGAAACTTTGATGCATGTCTGACCCATTGAAGTAGGTTGGTCCGTTTTTCTTCCGCAGCTAACCCGTTTGATGCAACACGGCCGCTCTGTGTGTCAGCAGCGGTCCATTGATGCATTCCTGCCAAATTATTATTTGCCTCGTTTTCTGCGTTAATATTAAATAAGAGTGGATTTGCGGTTTTGCGATGTGAATTCTTGATTGGGTCATGGAGGGTTTTTTTTACCTCGTGTGGTGTATGACGTGGGTGGTCGATTGATCTTGTAGTTACTCCCACGCGAAATTGGGGTTTATTCGGAGGGATGGTTTTAGTTAGTGGGTTATAATTGAAGAGATTGCTCTTGGCTTCGTTGGAAAGGGAAAGTTAATGGATAGTAGAATGTTTTGTGTTTGAGTTTGTTTTTATAAAACGTATCCTTTGGGTAGTTTAAAAGGTAGTTTTAAGGCAAAATTTTAAAAAGGCATTCACGTATTTGAGTATTTTTGGAAGAAATAAAGGAACTAATAAATTTATTTGTAATTAAAAATTTTTTAAACAAGGTTCTCTTGAATGGAAATTAAAAGATATCGAGCAAACAAGTTGCTGGACATAACAAGAATAAAAAATTGAAAACTTGTAGGATATAATCATATGGTTTTGAAAGGAAAAATATAAAGGAGATGTCACGCAAAGAAAAAGGGATATGAGAATTAGGATATTCAGAAATCCTTCTCAAGTGGATTTATTAACCATTTCACAAATGCAAGGTAACATTACAAGCTTTAATTTTTCTTTTTACAATATTAATATTGCAAACTAATGAAATAAATTTATTTCATTAGTTTCACTTAAATAGCGCCTGAATAGGTAACGTAAAGTATGTGTTAATATCAGCATTTATGGATCAAGGTTAAAACAAGAATTCGATATAGGAACAAGCACTTGAAAATTTAAAATCTCAGTAAGTAAAAAATAGAAGAAAAATATAATTAATTTGATAAGAATTTGTAGAAGCTATTAACTATCATTTAACTGTTTTCCTTCAAGTTTTTTCTCTAAGCACTGCATTCTTTAAAAGTTTAAATTTTGAGCAAACATATTATTAAATACAGATTTAGACAGTTATTAAATACAGTTTTTCTACTGGTTTAGGTAGTGTAGTTATGATACAAAATACCTTTAACTAAACTTTTCCATGAAGTAATATAAAATTTAAACATTTAACTATTTTAATAGGTAACATTCAGTGAGTGTAAATTACAATACATAAAACGTTAAAAGTTATTATATTATGAATAGTACACGTGATGGAAGAAAAATTTCAGCAATATTTAAGTTAAAGTAAATATAATTTTACATTGTCCTCTAAAAGCTGTTATAAATAACACATAGAAATCGTTCCATGTTCAAAATCATTTCCACCATGTTCAAAATCCGTTTAAAAAAAACTCCCTATTGCGATTCTGTGAACAATCTCCCACCAAACATTTCCCCCGCTATTACACACACAATACATGATTCTAATTATAAAAATTCTTTCACGATTTAAAAACGGCTTTTCTAAAAGCATTCCACCCACTCCACAAACGACAACAAACGAGGGAGGAAAACGAAAGTGGAAAACAAACCTCCCTCAAAACAGGCCGGATGTGAATAAGAGGAAATGAGGTGGTTCGTAAAACCTCGGGCCGTGCATCAATGAATCCGAAAGTAAATAAACGTTCCCGTTGCCCTTTTGTGTGTTGGAGCAGCAACGAGCTCTCTCCCTCTGTAATTAACGGTGCTTTCGGAACCTAGCTGAGAGAATGCCGTGCGAGAAAATGATTCTAGAGAGAGAAGAGAGAAACCGTAGAGATAGTTTGGGTAGAGGGAGCGAGAGCTGAAACCCTGCATGTCAAGATTGAGAAATAGAGAATTTGAGAGTCTCGTGGACGGCTGGATTTTTGAAGAGACGATAACTCTATTAGAAAAACTATTTAAAAATTCAATGATTATTTGGTTCTTCAGAGAGAGGGATAAATAATAACTTTCTCGAAAATAATATTTCTCCATCTAAGTAACTTCCTTATTTTTGATAGTATCATCAAATACTCTGTATTCCTAGAACGAACTGACGGGGTAACAAATTTAACAAAAAAAAATTTTGAGACGAACAATTACAAAGTTTTTCCAGTTAATCATTTTCTTGTATCAATGTTTTCATTGTTGTCTCACAGTTTAGAGTGATACATAATAATATAAATAGCAAGTATGATATAGTTCTATGACATGATATTTATCTAGAGTTATCAGAAGTCAATTTATCCAAGATTTTTCAAACATAACCCTTGCTTCCTAAATTTAGGTATTTATTGCTTTTTATGTTAAAAAATTTTTGTGAACATTCTTTACACTATGTTAAAATGATTCTCTTTGTTCAATTTAAACCTTAAACTAGTACTTTAAAGGTATTTTGAGATTGTTATGTGGGTAAAAAGTTTTCACCATTAGTTAATATTTACTCTTATTATTAAGATTAAATTATTAAACCTTTCTGGTTCATAAATTTTAGAATTTTTCAAATTCCAATTCAAATATATTAATAAAAAATCAGTACAAAATTCATAGAAACAGACACGAAAGCATCACCTAAATAAACAGAAAAAGAAATTGCCAAAGGAAGCCAAAAGCTCTTCTATGGGTTCATTTGGGGAAAAAATCCTTCCTCAAGATCAAAAGTAGAAAACATTAGCATATCTTGGCATGCATCTTTATAACGTTTTTTAACAACCTTTACCCTTGTGTAGATAATGGGTTGAAAGGGAGGAATCACACAATCACCAAAGAAATACATGAGTACAGGTGTTATAGAGGCAGTTGATGCTGACACGATCACTTCAATAGGTTTGATGGGTACTCTAGTTACTGGTGTCTCTATGAAAGGGAAAAAACCGGGTATGGAAATGAGTCTTTCACTAGTGTCGTGTGTGTGTGGTCGGAGAAGTAGTTAGTTGAGAGTCTGATTCATTTGGAGAAATTATTTTCGTGAGAGACAGAGAGAGAGAGGTGCATGTGATTGCAGGCACTATGGGAAACGGGGTGCTGATGGTTATGGTCTGATCAGGTGTATGATTAGTTAGTTTAAACTTTGGTTCTTTTTCGGTGTTAATGGTCATGTGAGTTGTGTGGGATAATTGTAATCGTGGAAGGCAAGACGGTTCGGATGAAGTGTAAATGTGGAGGGTATTTCCTTATTTTGAAAGTGTGTCAAGATAGGTAAATGTTTTAACTTGTGTAAGTAAAGTGGAAATCAGATGGTGGAAACGAAGTAGATAGGGTGTTCGTGGAAGTTCGTTGTGGCTTTTGCGTCCTGGTTTCATAATTTGGAAAATATTAAAATTAAATAATGGATAATAATAAAGAAAACTGTGGTAAGGTATATGGAAGAAATGACAAGAATAAATAAATTAAGCTAGGGTTGTTGGAAATAATTCTAGACACTTATATAAATCACAAGCTATTATAATTTAAGCAAGACTTCCCCACATTAAGTATCAGACGGGACTAATTTTTTCATTGATATCAATGTTCTAAAATATCATGAAATACAAAGTGTAAACAAAGGCATACACGGATATGAAGTTACTAATAAAATCCAATTAAAAAAGTAAACACGATTTTGCTATTCTATTCATGTATGCTATTCTTTGTACCAATACAATCTCCAAATTAAAAAACATTTCTAGTTAATTTTTATCGTTTAATTTTATACTTCTCTATACTTTTTAGCAAAGATTTTATATCAAAAATTATTTTTGTAATTTTCATATTTTGTAAAAACAAATATCACAATTGGAACCACCTCTAATAATCTTTAACTATAGCTTGATTTTCTTTAAAATATAGATATTACGTATTTGCTAAGTTTCAGTAACTTTGGATGGGAAGAAAAATTAATAAACTTCCATTTGAAAAACACAAGTTTAAAAAATTTATAAAGTTCACCAAAAATAAATAAAAATATAAGAGTTAATAAATTAACTGTTTTGCTTAAAATTGATATGTTGCTAAAAGTTTAAAACAATTTTGAATTAATTTAAACTTAAACATAAAAAAACTCAAAGTAATTAAACTATTTCCAATTCAGTAATACATTTGTTCATATATACCAAAAACGTACAATTAACATATAATCAACTTTATTTTTCATCGAAATAATTGTTTTTAAATTGAAATCTGAAGAATTTCTAACTTGTACTTTTCAACAATAAAGGTATATCACAATGAAATACACAAAAAGAAAAATTAAAATCGATACAAATGGTAACAGCAATCAAAAATTATTTTAAAATCAAACACATATTCATCAGGGAATTTAACATCAAATAACAACCAAATCCACACGAAAATTAACATTTTCGTGTCAATACCAACACCACAAAACTATCTGAAACCCAACTAATGACATGGCATATTTCTCTCACAGAAGTTCAACTTTCTCCCATAAGATTTATTGCAGCGTTCATTTTTAAATATTTAATTGCTACCCGAGGAGAGTCCACTGTTTGCTGAGCGACAATTTACCAATCCAGATCCCGTTTCGAAAAAGCAATTAGGGAAAGCCTAATGACAATTTCCTAAATGATCGCTTGTCTTTTTCGTTGTAACGATATTGAGTTTCAAGCTACGGAAGGAACTCGACCTAGAACTGAGGATTATGATCTAGATCGGAGATAGTGTTGGAGAATAGACTAAAGTAGACTGAAGGGAAATTTCACTTTTAACATTGTTATAGAAATATGTATTTTCATGTACAAATATGCATTCCTTTACATTTTAATTCATTCTTAATTTAAGTACATATATTTTCTTAAAATTGTTAATATGCTGCAGTAAAAAATTTTTAAAAAGGGGGTTTTTAAGGACTGATGGAGATAATTAAATAATTAATAAAAAATATAAATGTCTCTATGAATATAATGAAAAGCTCATAATTAAAAACTCGACTAAAAAACTCATAAAGTAGTCATTATGTAAAGGTAAGTTTCGATAGAAAAATATGTTATAACCACATTTAAAGAGAATGTTGTTTCTGTCTGTAATTGTACTTCATCACAGTACTACACTTAATTGATGATAATTCAGTTAGTTCCCCATCTGTTCCATAATTCCCATCTCATCCCCAATGCTCTTTATAAAATCTTATGCCATATTAAGCATTTAAAACTGTACAAAATAGTAATCGGTTTGACTTATTTATTGGATCATTTTCCAGGATTCCAGGCCGAGTCTTTTGGATATTACATTTACATCCAGTCGTTTCGCCCTCTAATCCGGAGGGCATCCTCAGAGAAAAAACAATTAATAACAAATATAAATAGGCAAAAGTTTAATTATATTTAAATGGGAAAAAGTGTGGATCCAAAAGATTTGGGCAAATCCTGTAAAATGATTCAATAAATAGTTGTTCAGGGCGTGGAAGTTTCCATGGTTTTAATAATTTGTAATACTACTTGGTGTTGCATAAATACATCGAAAGCATGAAATATTTTCAGAACACTTTTCTGTTACAAATAAATTTACAAAGATTTGTGAAGGGAGATAAAATACTTTGAGTTCAATTTATATTCGTATCATGTGTAAAATGCTTGGGAATATAGTAGCTATCGAATTGAAACCGTAAAGATTAAAACCATATTGTTTGTAGTGCATTAAAATATTATAGCAAACATTAAGTGTTTAAGTGTTCATTAAGTGTTAAGTTGTTTACATATTTGTCTACTCTGCTACATATTTGTTTAGAGAAAAATTAAAGTTCATTTAAACTTGCTTAATGCAATTAAAGTCTAGGAACTTAGTTTAATAAGTGCATCAGTGCATTGAAATATCAAAAATAATAGTTTTACAGAACATATTTTTCTGTAACATATTTCTTTAACAATAGTTACAGTTCATTTCAATTTGACAATAATGTAATTAAAGCCTAGGAACATAGTTCATTGGAAAACATGACATAGGAACATAGGAAATAAAACATAAACCATTACTTTATTTAAAATATCCATTTTTCGCTATAAACATAAATAATCTACTTATGATACTTAATTTTTTAAGGTAGTATACTTAAAATATTATTTTTGAAAAGCATTAATAGTTTATGTTGTAGGAGAAGTTTACCAAATTTGCGTGTGTAAATATCAAAAGAATGTGCCTAAAACGGTTCATCTAATAGGAAACTTAAGAATATTAACTAGCCAATACATCATTGCCATGCAATTAAGTTAGTGACACATTTTCTTGACTTGGAAAAAAAGAAGCTCAAAAATAAATTTTCGGTGTTCAACGCCCAGAAAATCTCCGAGACGTACATATGGTAATTAATTACGTATAGACAACTGTTAGGTCATCAATAAATGTCAAATACGGACGCATTACAACTTAATCATGAAGATTAACGAGTGGAAGATGAGATCTAAAAATCTTTTTTAGAATCTGATTCTAGCTCCAGTAAGTCAATTAGAGACATTATTTAAGTAATTAGAAGGTACCATTTATCTAACTGAAATCATTTACACTATTTCCTTCTGAACATTCGATATGTGATTGCGTAACAGAGATAAAATTAAATGGTATAGATGTTTCACCTGAAAAAATAAAAGTTGCGGTGTATGTTTAAGTACCATACTAAGTGTTTGTGAAGAAACTATGCAAACAAGAACAAAAGTTAAATACTTTTTTGTAAGATATTACATAACAAATTTTCCATTAAAAAAAATCAGAAATTGATTTTCATGAAGATGATGATAATGTTAAATGCTTTACTGAAGCTGATATAAAATGTAGAGTTCCCTTATACGTGAGTAATGGGAATTGTCATTGATCAAAAGAAAATAAGTTTTCAATTATAAAAATAGAATACTCTTGGCAAAATTAACTTTATGTTCTTTGTAATGTGAATTCCTGGTAATCCCAGTTTCATACTTCGAACAACATTTTAGTAGGGGCAATTCAACGTGATTTATTACACAATAAAATTTTTGTTTCGGGGATCTTTGGATCCCCTTCGTCAGTGCTAAAAACTTCTTACAAACATTCTAGTGTTTTTAAAAAACTGCTTCAAAAAATTCTATCATTTCATATACAGTAACTTTCACTTTTCATAAAATTACATTTTTTGTGATGTTTTTTTTCCTTGTTGCAGTTTCACAATTATTGAAATAAAGGTGGTTTTTTTTTCGTTTCTTCAAAAGAACATAGTATCGATTTTATAAACACTATAAACACCCTTTTATCCACCCTTTCTTACATAGTTGCTAATTTTCTTACGACAGTAGTTAAAATTTGATCTGATGAAGTTAACTTAAATTATGCTGGTAATATTTTAATATAAACTTGCGTTGTTCAAACAGAAACATTCAAATCAATCTCTCTTCCCTTCCAGACTCATCCTAAGCAATATACTCTTAGTTTAAAACTCTACATAATGGATAAAACTACGGCTGTTTTCAGGTGTATATAAAATCTTTGAGCGAGGGACAAATTAATCAAAGAAATGCTTTGATTCCTCAGTTCAAGAAATAGCACGTTATGTGTTCCTTCAATGTTACCTTCACTGTAAAAAGGGATCAAGATCAAAGATCCTCAAAAAAGCTGTATGTTGTTGACCTTACAGTTCCCTTGCTCATTAAAAAAACGAGCAAACAATATTGTTCCCACAAAAGACCTCTCAGATCTCAAGTTTACCACAAAAAACCACGACCTCGTCAATTCCACCACCACACAACTCACAAAAAAAAAACGAAGGTGAGTTCCACGACCTCCAAAGGACTCTCACTGCCCACCAAACATTCGATTCCGGAGACAATGACCAACCACCCCAAAGAAGACGGCGCGTGCCGACCTCGAGTTGAGTTGCATAACTCCGCAAACAGCCCCCTTTGTGGATCGGAGCCCTTTGTGAAGCACTAAACGGACTGTTTGCAGTGAGCAAAGTGTCCGGCTTTGTTCGCCGCCGAAGCGTGGCTGCTCGCGTGGAGGGCACGACCCCGGCGGAGGGGAGAAACAGGTGCTTTTGGAGGTGAGTTGTGCGACCTGCTGACTCTGGATGGGACGGGAGCGTGTCGGAGTTGGGAAGATGTCGATAGGATGTCGTTGGGATCTCGTGTGCTCTAAGGGCGAGGGTAAACTTTTATTACGGACAGAGAAACCAAACCACCCCAACTCTCAGCTCATCTCCCCCGATCTCTCTGTTTGGTTTGGGGGTTTTCACGTCCGAGGAGGGGTTTTCTTATCTTCGGTAATTGACCACACAAAGAATCAGGGGCCATAAACTGAGGTTTCTCCGGCTAAAATAAAAGTCTACGACTCTCCTAAATCAGGTGGGCAAATAGCGGCCCGCCTAGAGGTTTCACCAAGACAGTTATCAGAAATAAACAATCGAATACTCTTAAAAAGTATTTTAAAACACTTTTTGGCGTGATAAATGCAAAAATTTTCCTGGACAGTTCCCCGGTTCCTCCGTTTACCTTTAGGCCTTAAGAATATGGAGTTACTTTAGTTTTTCCTATGGTGAAATCATGAAATTCCCTTGTTACACTAAGGTGGATAAGGGCAATCCACTCCTAGTGTAATCTAGGATGCCTCAGTTATAAAAAAAATTATCACTATCATTGAAATGAAATTTCCAAATCTTTTCTTCTGATTTTTTCTAAAATTTGGGATTACTCACAAAATTTTGAAAACCATCAGGGCCTTGTTTATACAAATTGTATGTTTTATGTGAAGCTGCGTTTAATCCATTATTTATTATTAATTATAATTATTATTATTATTATTATTATTTATTATTAATCGTTTATTCCTTTTTTCACGCATGAAATAAATAGCTAAAAACAACTTTTGAAAAATAGACTTCTATATAACTTAATATAACTTGTATAATGTATATATACTTTTAAAGAACAATTTAAACTTTGTATAAAATATAAATGTACTAATAAAAACTACTGTTTCAGGTGGTGCGACCCTCTGATAACATCCATTTCCATGAAGCGACCCTTGAATAAAAACAATTGCCCATATGCTCACCCCTACTCTAAATTATTACATTGGGATATACACTGTTAAAAATCGCCCTTTTACGCTTTAATTTCAGTGAATTTTTATGGATTTATTTTGTAAACTAGAAAACGGAAGTTTTACCGTGAAATTTTCACGTACTCATCCAATGTATTCTTACGCCTAACACAAAATGTGAACTTTTAAAATTGAGATTACATAAGTTTTTTCAGGGTTAAAATATTTATTTTCATTTTAATTAAAGTAATAATTATAAACTACATAATGCGCTTAAATAACATACAAATCTTCCTACAAGGTTTAATAGGTTATAAACGAACTAAGAATAGGTTAGATTAGGTTAAGCTTATAAACGAACGATCCCTCAAATGTGACGAAAATAATTAGGCAACAATGCTGCCATAAATTTCAATCTTTTGAAGAGAATTTTTTTACAGTGTAGTTGAGCAGAACTTTAGTATAGGGATTTTCGTTTATAGTACTTGGGATTGTTAATACATGTTATGAAATTTTTTTCTACATTATGTCCACTAGTAAGGAAAGAATGAGGAATGAGCTATGATTGAAAAGAAGAATTAGCTACAATGTATATTATCCAGTAAAAAGAAATTAACGTCAGCAGAGGTAATTTTGGTTTGTATGAAGAATTTTTGCCCGACAACATAATTAAAATATTTCACGGATTGTATCTGTATTATGGGGAAAGTGATTATTGTAAAACACATTGCAAGGCAAAACATATTAAAACTTTCATTTGTTATAGTCTATGATAGTTAGTCTGCTAAAATTGCCCTTATATAATTTAGAACCATTAATAATATATTTATTTTGGTAAAATTAAATGAAAATCATTGTCATTGTATTATATTTTCTACTGAACACACAAAATACTATATTATTTAATACTATTACTGAAAAAAGTATAACAGTTTTTAATAGCTTGATGAAATGATGATGAATTAATGATATAAATTGATGAAAGAAGTGTAATGTTTATTTAAGAATCACTTTTATATTATATTCCTTTATAGAAATACTGTAAATTTCATCGCAATCATTTTGTTCATAAATTGTTTAAGATAACTAAAAGGTCTTCTAATATTAACTTAATAAATGAGCTTCTATTATTTATTCAGATAATTTCTATTTTATTTTTGCTTTTCATTTTAACACATGCATTTTTTTCTTTTGTATGTAACATTGATAATGATTTGACTTTTTTAATATCAGCAATAACAAATTAAAACCATTTACCATTTCATAATGATGAAATTCAATCCTTAAGTTGCAATCACTTCACAGTTGGTATCCAATTTACTACGTTATTTTGTTAATAGTATACAAAATAAATTTTAGGTAATAATAAAATATTGAAAAGTACAATATTTTATACACATTACACAAAATATTCTCTCAGAAAGCCTCACAATAAAATATTACAGTCGTGACAAACGTTTTGATTAAGTTTTTGATTGATAAGTTTATTATAAAAGTCTCAAGGGTTTGTGAGACTTCCTGAATGCCATTTATCATTTGTATTTTGTTTGAAATAATGTAGATCGAACTTAAGGAAAGCGTAGGTGAAACAGGTTACAGTGTGTGAGTTGTTTTTAACCCATTTAGGTAGCTCATCTAGTGTCAGATGCTCTTATTTTTGCCTTTGAAATGAACTTTACCTGAAAATATAACTTTTTCGACTTATGTTCTTAAGTATCATCTAATGAAATCCAAAACTAAGAGGGTTTCTTTTAACTATGTAAGCTAAGATTACTGTTTAATACAGTTAAAGTTAAATTGTATAGTTAATTCTAAGTAAACAATTTAAATCTCTTGTAGCATTTGTTATTAAGAAATGGAAATATTAGGTTTTTCTGCAATTTTTTGTTGATAAAAGATCACAAATTAGGAATTCATATCAAATCCTCCATAAAATATCTAATGAAAGCTTCAACTTGTAAAGTAGATTTACTAATCAGTTAAATTTTATAACTACTTAGCTCATTGAAAACTGAAATTCAAGGAAAAAGAATTAATTAAAAATTAGTTTTATTTTAAAAATGTAATACCTGCATGTTAACGCAAATCTAAAAAAATATTTAAAACCTAATTAAATTGCCATCAAAATCTAGATTTATAATTTTTTTTTTCAAAATAATGAAATATGTAGACGATGGCAAGGGAAATATAATTGAAAATTCTATGCAGTGCATGATATACAAAATGAAATAAACTATTTGAACAAGATTTATTTAAATATCAAATTAAAATACTCAAGTTGCATGATCTTTTTTTTATAAACTGTGCACTATAAGTTTCTGATTACATGCTTACAAATATGCCTGACTAATTTTTATTTCTATGTAAGTAATAAAGCTAAAATAAAAAGTTCAGAAAGCACGATTTGATTAAAATAACTATAGGTACTGAAAAATTCTAACATCAAATAAGATATGAGATCGAATTAGTAAAGAGTAACAATAGCTTGAATAACTAGATCTCTAAAATCTTGATTAACTAGATATGAATATTTGTAAAACGTTAGGCGAATTTACATACAGATCAGTAAAATCAGCATAATTTGAACTCCTTTTAAAATAAGATATAATGAAAATCCGATTTCTTCATATCTACACTGTTTAAAATTTAAAACTACTTAGTTAATAAGGTATTTTTACGTAGTACTCGTATCTTTCAAAGATCATTTCAGAAAAATTACAACACTAAATAATACACTAACTTGGCCACAATTACTTGCAAAAAGAATGATATAAGCCATTTCAAGGAAGGTATAGGAAGGTCTTTTCTATAATAATGTTGTTATAAAAACTAGGAATAATGAACTTTAAACTAAATGTGTAATATAATAAGTATATAAACGACAAGAGTTATGGTTAATTGTTTAAAAGCACATTAACATACAATTTACTATATATATCAACAAACCGTTTTATCCGCCCCATTTTAATATGAAATTATGGAATTAAGAAATTTTAAATGATACCATAATTTACCAGGTAAAAGACATACACATTAAAAGAAAACTTTTCAAAAATAAAACCGTTTAAAAATAAAAATAAATCGATGGAAGTAAAAAATTTTAAACTACCGAACAAACTAAAATTTTTTTGACATGGATATTAGCATTTTTCTACAGAACTAGAACTTTAGATTGATTTAAAAATCGGTATTTTCATCAATTAATTCTGAATATAAATACTTTTAATTATCCTTTTTATAAGTACTGAAAAACTGTATTTTTAGATGTAACTACATTAGTTTCACTTGAATATTGAGGTATACAGTGTGTGATAACAAATTCTAAATTTGAAAGAAGGAATATTATCGAAATAACAAACTTGCATTTTCTCATACATAATTTGCCCAATTGAAGAATTGTATTTACCTTTGAAAAGCATTGTTAATTTAAAATGATTGATGACTTGAGGAAAACAGAAGTTAAAATATTATATTTAAGAATTGAAATAATCATTTACAAATTTTTTCCTAAATTTAATTACAACTTTTGTTGTTAAATAATTGTTTTTGATGACCAAAAAATATTAATTAATTAACTTGCTCAGCCAATAATATAAGTAAAGAAAAATATTTTAAAATATTATAACTATTTTTCGAATATACAAATGTTGTTTGGATGAAATATTAAAATATTATAGTTATAAGTTGCATAATTTTTTGGAATGAAGTAAACTTAAGCTTCTTTATGGAATTCTTTTTCATTTAGTATAATTGTTTAAAAGAAAATCACCTTGTTATTATCTAGATATCATTGTACAAAAAATATGACAAATAAATAATTTAACTAATGGAATAAGTAACTTGAACTATACAGCGAGGTAACCTTTGTTTCTAGAAATAAGGTTAGGATAACTCACTGAATAAACTATTTTCAGATTGGTATTAGAATACCGTCTTTATAATTTTCATTTGCCATTTTAAACTTCATTTCCTTATTCGAAAACGAAACCATCTTGTGGTTTCAGTAAGTGTGTCATAAGTACACTCCACTAACTTTTAAATATAATGCAATCAAAAAATATATTTCAACAACTTAAGAAATAGATCGAACTTGATCTTTTAAGGAAATAGTATTTCCGTTAAGGAATTTAATTGCTTTCCTTTACTATTTTAATTTGGGCATCAATATCTTGAAAATGGCAGTGACTCATGACAGTATATTTTTTAAGTGTGGCTCTGCTTTAACACGACTATGGAATGTTTTGAGAAATTACATCAAGAACTTGAATTTCACACGAAATTTTAATTTCAATAATTTTTAAATACCCACATGTAATAAAAATAGCTTAGGTCCTTTAACGTTTTAAACAAATAGTATCGTTTCATAATAGTTTTTCAGTTGTAGACTATCAAACGTAATTTTAAACATGGTTAGGTATGTTGAAAAAATAAATTTGATACAGAAAATACCTAAGATTGAACAAAAAAGAAATAACAATATTATTCATAGTTTCTTTGGTAAATATCTTTAAACATTAGACACATTTCAAAAAACTCAATTGCCAAAATGAAAACGAAAATTTAGTAAGGTATCATATATCATCAGATTTAAAATTGACATAATTTAGAATATCTTTTAGTATTTTAAGTAGGAAATAAATTTAAAATAATAATATAATTTTTGATACTCCTTTTGTAACTAAAACATTTCTTTAATAAATCATATGTGAATATATGATGAAATTTGATACTTTAAAGTGTCGACATAAGTAGGTAGTACATAGAACTTAAGAATCAGATGTACTGACAGAGATTATTAATACCTGATACCTGAGAGTTCTAAGACATTTCTTAAAATGAGTAAAATGCACACCATGTTTTCGATATCTAAAATTTTAGTATTCAATTCCTAAAATTAACCAAGCTATGGACGAATAAAATTTAGGTTTTGTTTGCCATCTGCCACTCATTAAAGCACCCTAGAAATACTTTTATTCCGTTGAAAGAATGACATAACATGCTGCGGCTATCACAAAGCACAAAATACCCGCTAATAATATATTCACAGTCCAGCTAATGCCCACTACAAACGGCTGCATAATCTTGAAATTATCTCCCAAGCGAAACCCATTCCATTTATGCAAAGTGGAGAACATCTAAGCAGCATTCTAATGGTTACCGAGTAACTAAGTGGTTTAATCTCCAGCGAAACACAATAACAGCGTATACGACCAAAACCCATTACGGATTGAATCCGAACCTCACACCGTTCGGTTAAAAAAAACCCACCTCTCTCCAAATTACCAAACGTTCCAGGTGTGGTCGATAAAGCGTAAAATTGAAGCAACCCGTTCGAATTTTTTATTTGTTCCATCGGGGGAACCTCAGTGTGAGGTCCGCTAACGACCGTTTCCGATCCGAAACTCGGAACCATAAACATTGTCGTAAAAGCAACAAGTCGTTAACGGAGAAGAAAAACTGGGGATGAGGTGTTTCTTTTGTTTTTTGCGTGGCACTTATCTGCCGTTGAGGCATGACGGGATGGATGAAGACATCAGATTTTCTTTTCATCTGGAGAGCAAACAGAGAGCATATGCAGCAGGGGGAGAAGCACGGCTCATATTATATGTGGAAGTTCTTTTCTGTTGTTTTTTTATGTGGTCTCATTGATTTCTTATTGTCGTACGGAACCTTTATGGAAGCGTTTATGCCATGTAAATTCTGGGTGTGGGCATGACGTGAATAAATATCACGGTAAGGGAGCATTTACAAATTATGCCACACAATTTTTAGCGGTTTAATATCCCTCTATCATCGATTTCAGGGTGCTTCATATAAATGTTTCAGAACTATTAGGTGGGGTAGGGTACACCTATACGACTCAGAATCATATTATGGGAAAGGGGAATCTGAAATGCACCCCTAACGCCTTACTAGGGGATTTTTATAAGTAGGCATGGGAGGTTGTATTATCCCCAGTGGAAATTGGCTTGTAACCTTTTAAGATTGGATTAAATCCAGCAAAATAGTTCGATTCCGGCATTTATTAGATAAAAACCAATTTAAGAACTGAAAATTCAGTTAATGCTTACCCAGACCTATCGGTTTTATGTAATAAATGTCTTATTCGAACGATTTTGCTGGTTTTAATACAATCTTAAAAGGTTACGTGTCAATTTCTACTGAAACATTTATCTGAAACACCCTGCGTACAAGTGGCAAAATGTCGATGCATTTCTACGCCTTTCTCTTGTCACACTATTGAAGTAAAATTTTTAACCTAACTTTAATATCATATTTAAAATTTTTCTTAACAATTTTGTTACTTGTGAAACGGATTTTAAAAACACAAACCAGCTTCTAGTGTACTCAGTTTTGTTATGCCCATATCCATAGAATTAGAGAGCTAGTTTTTTTGTCTCATAAAAAGTTGGGAAAATAGAGTTGTGTCTTTCTGAGCCTCCTTGTGACGTATTCTACATTGCAAGAGTAGTGGTATAAAACAATTTTGAAACTACGATGCCACATTGTTTGAAATCCTCTACCCTCGGTCGCATTGAGTCACACACATACAGAACCCTCTCCGTCCCAAGACATGTGACATAATTTGAAAAAAAAAAGCATTTAATTTGTGGTAAAAACTTTTAGGAAATGAATGATGTTAGGAAAATTTACGTACATTTCTTTATTTAAACGTATGAAATATGGTATTTAATAACATTCCTTAGTGGATAAAGGGCAAATAAATAATAAAATGAGTAATAAAAGTAAGTTTTATTACAGACAATTCAACTTTGATACTTGTTTACATTTAGTACTCTCTTTTTGACGCACAAATTCTATTAATTTAATGCTTTAAAGAGGGATCCAAATTTGTTTAATATGTTACTTTATTACCTGTCACAGTACAACTGTATAATATACTTTAAAGATTATAAAAAAATTATCTACAACTATTTCAAACTTGAGTTATAATATTTAAGTATGGATAAGTTATTGCTAGTTGTTTAAATGTTATTTAGCTTTGAATTTTTTTTGGAGAATTAGCTTTAAATTCTGTTTTGCGTGTATTAGTTAAGTTATTATATACCCTTAACATAATAATTGAAACTGCTTTATTATACATTACTCTATAAGTTCTCACATATGAAAACAGATATTTTTATGTAGATTTCAATAAGAATTAAAAGATCAGACAATCTAAATATTCAATAAAGTATAACTTAATATACAAACAGATGACTCTTATAAAGTTAAGCCATGCATATTGCATCATATATAATGATTGATAACATACTCTGATAACTTAAAATAGTTTAATCTGAATATAAGAATGAAAAATTATCTGTGAGTTTCACATACTACTAAAAGAAAGACGGACCAAAGACGAATGGGTCTCTTAGTTAATTTAGCATCTTAATCCAGTCATAATGAAGCTTGTCCCATAAAAGTGACAGTAACCATGCCGAAGTGACAGGGAAGTCATAAATAATGCTGTTACGAGTTTTCTTACATCAGATATAGCTTCTTAAAAAAGTGTTTTCTGTTTTGAAAAAGCCGTTGAGGTCGAAACACTGGCATTACTTATTCTAAAAGCGTAGTCTTCTTGTTATATTGCTCAGTATGATTCATTACAGCATGCATATTAAATCTTTCAAAGATTTAGAAGCAATCTAGGCTTGTAAAGTTGACAAAGTGAGCTCTAAGAGTAAGTTTTTACTTGAAATGAGGAATGGGAATTGATGAGTTTGTGTAATTGTGGTAACAAACGTAGTATGTCATTTAGGGATTTTTGTTTGTCATAAAAGTTAACTAGTAGGGCCGTTAAAGGGAAGAATTGTTCAGATTGTGATAAAATCACCAAAATTGCTGGAGGTATAGTTTAAAACATGCTGAATCCAAAATCGACCGGAAGCACTCTGGCGGAAGCGTTGTTTTGGACTTCCGGTCAAAAACAAAATGGCCGCCCGCGGACCTATTTTCGGTTGTTTTAATGATAAAAAGATAATTTTGGTGACGAATATTATGTTTTAAAGGTCAAGGATCATGATTATGATACAAAAATGTGCAATTTATGTATAAAAAATTGATTAAAATTCAATAAAATCTCTTAAATAGTGTGATAGAGTCAATCGGTAGGTTTTTTCTCAAAACATTCGTAAAGAAGTTTTTATTTCGACGGTTTTACATGTTATTGAGGTGCTGATTCCGAATATCAAGTTTGCTGTCACGTGGTAGGTCGGCTTTATATAAAAAATTGCAAAACATTTCAAAAAATCTTAAAAATGTTTTTCTCTATCTTCAGATTTTTGCTTATATTTCAGAAACTATAACTTATTTGAAGATGATCTCAGTTACAAAGTTCAAGTAAACAAAATTTACAATAAAATTCACTATTAAACTTCCATTTTCTGAAGAATAGTAGTTCAGTTATAGAGTGCTGAAAAGCAGCTATTCTTTTGTTCTTCTGCAAAAAAGTGACAAACGTACGTTTCCACCCGCTAGAAAACAAGTAATATCCACAAATTTTTATGCCACGTGAAAGAGAATTTCATTCCTCACTAAAATAGTACCCTACATTATCATTTACTAAGAAGGGGGAAGGAGATAAGCGAAAATCGCGAATAAATTTTTTGCGCCTTGCAGCCAAAACGAATCTTCCTAGCTGTTTATCTCCAATTTTCGCTTTACTTTTGGTGTATTAACCATAAGAAAAAATATTTCGTATCAATTGATGACTAAGCATGTTCAAAAATAATTATAAATTATTAAATATTAGATATCAAAAATCGCCTCAAAATTTTTACTTTAATTATTAGTTTTTCGTAATTTTCACAAAACTTATAGTTTCTCAAAAAAGTGCAGTACAACAAATTAAAGTAGTACTTAAGATGCATTATGGTTAATTTTTATTTTCTGACGAGTTGTTAAGTGTTTATATTAAGCGTTCTGATAAACAGTGATTTTCTCGTTTGTGTGTAGAAACTAAATGTTATTTCATTTGGTATAAAATGTTTGAAAATAATTTTTTCTTTATTTAGAGATTTATTGGCAAAATGGCAAGCATTCTTCACTTTATTGTAAGAAGAAAAATTCACTTTTCTTTAGAAAGCTCTAGCGGCGATACCGCTTGTCAAAAGATAAAAATGAACAAATATGCTTTTTATAAGAATTTGGTGCACTGCACTTTTTTAGAAACATTGGTGGCAATTTTTGATTTGAAGTGACCTTTTAAATAAATGAACATAATACATAATGAATATACATAATGAATAATACATAATGAAAACAAATACAATATCAGTACTTTTAAACATTCCTATAATTTAATACATAGATTTAATATTTTGTTGTATTTTCCGAGTAAAATAACTTAAATTTACTTAATTAAGGAAATTAATTAATAAGTAAATAATTTTAATACTTAATATAACGTACGTTTGTCACTTTTTTGCAGAAGAACAAAATAATAGCTGCTTTTCAGCACTCTATAACTGAACTACTATTCTTCAGGAAGTTTAATAGTGAACTTTATAGTAAATTTTGTTTACTTTAACTTTGTAACTGGGGTCATCTTCAAATAAGTTATAGTTTCTGAAATGTAAGCAAAAATCTGAAGATAGAGAAAAACATTTTTAAGATTTTTTGAAATGTTTTGCAATTTTTTATATAAAGCCGACCTACCACATGACAGCAAACTTGATATTCGGAATCAGCACCTCAATAACATGTAAAACCGTCGAAATAAAAACTTCTTTACGAATGTTTTGAGAAAAAACCTACCGATTGACTCTATCACACTATTTAAGAGATTTTATTGAATTTTAATCAATTTTTTATACATAAATTGCACATTTTTGTATCATAATCATGATCCTTGACCTTTAAAACATAATATTCGTCACCAAAATTATCTTTTTATCATTAAAACAACCGAAAATAGGTCCGCGGGTGGCCATTTTGTTTTTGACCGGAAGTCCAAAACAACGCTTCCGCCAGAGTGCTTCCGGTCGATTTTGGATTCAGCATGTTTCAAACTATACCTCCAGCAATTTTGGTGATTTTATCACAATCTGAACAATTCGGGTGTTTTTTTCCCTTTAACGGCCCTATGATATAAATCCCAATTGTTATATAAACGTAACACTGTATGACATGAATAACTCTAAAAAAATAATAACCGGGAGAAAATTTACATTTTGTATGGTAAGTATAAGAATCAAGAGCAGTTAAATTTTCATTAGTAAATTCTATTTAAAAAATAAGTTGAAATTAATAGTTTTTGTATATATGCCATTAAAATAGTAAAACTGGTTACTATCAGAAGAAAAAAATTGAGAATACTCAAATCAAAATTGTATGTTATGTAAGTTTTTAATGTTACTTTCATATTTTTATAAATTCATATGCTTATTTTTATAATGAGATTTCAGTGAAGCTGTCTTCAAAAATAAATAATTAAATTAAGTTAAATTATTTTAGAACTATTTCATTACTTGAATCTTAACTTGGTTATCGTTTCCTTATCATAATTTTATTTACTACTCAGTGAAAATATACAGAATTTAAAGAGTTAAACTATATAATACATATTCAAAAATAGTAAAACTGCTAAAAAGTGTAAGCTGCGTAAGTGTATTTTATTTTTAGGGTATTTACCCCTTAAAGAAACCAATATTGTGATCCTATTAGCTAAGTAATAACATTTATTTAGCTTTGTATCTATTAAGGATTAAAGAACGAATATACGGAATTTTATATCAAATCATATGTTTTCGAAAAGATAAGATGATTGTGGAAAAATTATATACAAAAGGAAAAACAACTTAGTTTATATTCTAAATCTCTAAAAAATATAATAATTTTAGCCCTAACGAAGGGAATCCAAGCAACCCCGAAAAAATTGTATGTTTTAACCTAAAAATGTGCAAATAAACTACGTTTCCTTTCCTTTAGTTATGTTTTTATTGAACGATATTTTGTTCCAGCTAAATTACCAAGGTACAAAACAAAATATAAAACAATTTCCTAAAAATCATTGAATTTGGTTGCTTTTTCAATTTAAAACAAACTTTAAAATCCCCTGATAGAATCCTTGAATTTAAATTTAAACTTTTCCTAACTAATATTTTTTCCTTTAATATTTAGCTCCTTAGGGGGTCTATATTCCGTCGATTTTCTAACAGAAACGAATGCGTTTTAAGTTAAATAAAGCTATAAATATCCACTGGATTTTATTGCATGCAAATTTTATGGAGAAATATAGAACAAGAATTTAAAACGGAATGATAATTATTTAATCATAATAAAAAATTCGTTAAACGCACAAAAATAAGAATTTAATTTTAAGTAAATACCTATTAACATTTTAACTGCTTCAGAACAAAACTGTGGTATATCTATCACAGTTCATCACACAAAGACCCAAACTCATTACGTAAGAGAAGATAGTTATACACTGCATATGCTGAAATCTTTATCCCTTTTTTAGAAACAAAACGGCAAGCAGCTCGAAACTTAAATCAGCCGTCTGCTTCCTAAGAGCAAAAACAATGAAACCGGATCACTAAGTCCGATCGAAACGCTTCCAATTTTTCGAAACCTCGTTTTCCTTTCAATCTCTCGAGAGTACGCCATCTGCATACAAATTCGGAACCGATAGAACCGGTCAAGAGGTCCGCTAGGGAATCAATATCGACAGTTCTTATCTCTCAATAGACAATAACACAATGGCTGTGCATCGAAACGCGCCTGCTCCACTTTAATTTCGCGACGTTGTCCGGTTGCTACGGATCTTTTTACATCGGAGCCTTTGGCTATAAACCTCTTTTCCCTCGCGTTATTGTTAAGGAGGAGTGTTGAGGGGATTGTGTCCTGGGATGATTATCGTTTGCAGAGATCCTTCAGAAATAACTTTCACTTCTACTTCCTTGTAGTAGTTTGTTCTTTTTTTGGTGATTTGTCTGAAATATCGTTTGGAGTTTTTGGAGTGATTGTTATCGAAGGTTGTGGGGGTTGGAATGTTTTTTTTTGGGGTAATGATAACTTGGATCTTTTCATAATATTTATGCGAAAAACTAAGAATGAAAAGAATTATCATAATACCTATCTTGGAGAATTTATAAAGGTCCTTCAGTGCAGTTTAAGCTTGGATCATAATTTAGAGCTATAAGGACCACCCAAAAGATTCGTATTACCTAAAACTTTGAATTTAAGAAGTAAAATTAACGTAATCAGAAGGAATTTTAAGGGACCTAGACCATATAAAAAAATCACCTTCATGACTTTTAAATAGAGATGTTCAAGTTGTCATAACCTATATTTTAAAAGCTTGATTGACTTTTAAGTTATGATTTCAAATATTTATCTTTCAACCTTTCTTATTTTTCTGAGGCAATTTTTTTTCAGCAAATTTAATGTAATACCTACATAAAAACACAATTTATTTTTAATTTATGTTTTTAAAAGTAAAAGCAATAAGTATATTTCTTGTTTGAAATATAAGTTAAGAAATTATCGAAAATTGATCATTTTGTTGTCAAAAATGTGTCTGTGACTGGCGTAGTCCATTTATCACAGTAATCTTTTAATATTTAAAAAACCGTTAAATTTATGATGATTTGCATGCAGTTTTTAAACTATTTGAAAATTATTCACTAAACTTTTTCAGAATATTTACAATTTTACACCCAAAGCAATTATGAATATTTGGTCTAACTAACATGAACTAACACAATTTGTTTAGAATATCTGTATAAACATTTATCCTTGAATCATTTTCAAAACATATATCAGCATAATAAAAATAGAGCGCTGAAAGAAAGATAAAATAAATATCCTACTCTTACATCCTTTTTTCAAATCTACATTATAAAATACTCAACAGAAAACATTTTAGGAAGATAATTATACTATTCAAAATTAAATTTGATATGAAAGGGATCAGAAGCGTATTAACATTATACGTAACACCGAATTTCATTATGTACGGGATAAGTACTTATTTAAATATGAAAATAATACTGATAATAATAAATTGGGAACTTTAGTATTTTGTCAGGTAGTGAACCTAATTGGAAAAGCATTAAGTTGATGAATGTCTTACATATGTAAAACTGAAGGAGAAAATTCGCTGCGAGGTAACAAATACGAAATAATTATCTTTGAAACTCAAAAACAGAACACTCTTGAAGAAATTAGAATAAGTAGCAATGGAATTCAAAACGCATATAAGTAAAAAGTTAATGGATTTATGATGTTTGTAATTATTTGAACTTTATACCTAACTAGTAATTTATCAAATTATCCCTTAAAGACTTTCAATTAGAGTAGTAAAAAACAGTTATCTCTCTCTGAAAATGCTGAAAGATGTTTTCTATGGAGGAAACTTAATTACAATTATAATAGATCAAAAATTGACGTTTAAAAACAAAATATCGATGACATACGAATGATTTTTACTGATTTGAGTTTGGTTTTACATTTGATGTGTAATTCCGTATTATAATTTTACTTGCAAATTTTTAGCTCTAAAAAGGGCCATAAAGTAATTATACTGACACCAATCATATAACTGAAACTATATTATTTTAAAATAATCATAATAATTATGAGCTCTTTAGTAGGAAAAAGGAAAAGACAAGTTTATTCATGATTAATCATAATAATTATGAGCTCTTTAGTAGGAAAAAGGAAAAGACAAGTTTATTCATGATTCACAAATTTAAAATAGTACTTTACAAAATGGAAACTGGTTTTAATTATCTCATTCTCTTGCTTATATTTATAATTGAACCCACATTCAAAAATTAAATTTTAGAACTATTGTTTGTCTTCATAACAATAATTTTATCTGTTATGCATTCTTAGATTATTTTCTCCTAATTATTTCTATGAAATCGATGAAATTACATAAGTTATAGTTTCGCAAACATTATTCAACTGTGAATATTGATAAGGTACATATTTATTTATATTCAATTAATACTTCCTTATACTCCGTAGCTTTTAAATTTATTTCAAGCGAATTTTTCAAATAGTTTAGTCAAATTTGAGCAAATAGGGATGGGATTTAAAAAAGTGCTATCCCCAAAACGTTTTATTTATACACTCAAGATTATTTTGTCTACATTTACTTCAATTACTTTTTAACTACACTTTTGAATACTATAATAATTATGTTTTAACCCTTATTTAAGAATTACTATTCTTAAAAATTTAAGAATTACTAATATTATTCAATAAAAAAGTAAGAAATTTGAGTCGGTAAGATTTATTGCTTATTTAAAATTTGAATTAATTAATTATTATGCTTATTTAACATTATTTAAAGTGGGAGGTATTATTTTGTTCTGCAGTATTCATCATGTATTTATCGATATGTTACGGGCAAAGTGATTAATCGGGCATTATTAATAATACCCGAAGTGGAGGCGGGCAAAGTGATAAATTTCATTGATAAATTCCATTAAATTTATCACATTGCCTGGGCATTATTAATAATGCCCGATTTATCACATTGCCCGTAACAGATACATTATATTTCATTATATAACTACATGAATTATAACATTTGGATGGTATACAAAAAATACATTAAGCTTTCTTAAATATTTGAACATATACAGCACATCATTATCTATAATCTGTATCCATATCAACTGACTCAAAATGTAATACTTGTGCTGTAAGTGCTGTAAAGAGAAAATCAAGTCTTTCAGGTAGGTCATAAATTCAAACCTTTCGCTGAATAATAAGTTCACTTCCAGCAAAACATAAATAACAAAACACTAATAACGAATAATTAATTATACATAACCCCAACTTAAACAGCCACTTATCGAAAGTTAAGCAAATTCACTTAATTGAATTTAGAATATTCCCTCTTTTAGCATGCGAAATTCTTCTCCACTCCATATCCATAAATCAGAAGCAGACCTGATGAAAATGGAACACTCAACTGATTTTCACCGCGAGTTTTCGATTTCATTTGCAAATATAATGAAGAGCTCTTTCTTGGAGGAAGAATCAAACTTAATTGATATGCACAGGGGATGAAAAAAAAATTTCGCTAATTGTAGAAGTACCGCGTCCTTGGATCCTAACTAAACAGTTACCATCGAAGAAGAGAAAGCCTGGTATAAAAGGATTAAGCCGTTCTCTGTCTTTCAGGGTTATATAGACAGCAAATCGAAGGCCAAGAATTTACAACTAGTGGTTGGACTGGTTTCCTAATATTTCCGGCTGCCTATTACCTTGTACTTTTTTCTTTGTTCTTCGCGATACATTCGAGAGGTTTAGAATGAGAATGGATTAAGTCTCACAAAATCGAGTAAACCATGGGACTGGGATTTATTTTTTGTCCTTTTATCTGGTGTGGTAGTAATCTAAATAAAAAGTTCAATAAGTGGCCTGTTAGTGGTCTGAAAATAAAATCTGCCTCTCTACATGGAAAACCTGAGCACCATGGTCGCTGGGAAATAATAACATAAATGTTACGGTCAAATAAATAAAAAATACCAGTATACCGGTATTTCACCAAAACGCTTCAGTTATTTTCTAGGAACATAACTTGGAAAAAATGAGCAACCCAGCTTTCCAGTTTTTCAAGGAAAGTGGCATATTATTTTACAATGTAAACTTAATCTCCTAAATTTTATGAAATAGTTTTTCTATAAGGCTTTTCTAAAGTCATTTGAAGAAAATAACTTCAATTGGTGATAAATCATGGTGTTACAACAGGGACCTTAGCCCCTTTGCATAACAAAATAATGCAATAAGACATAAAATAATATGAATTACGTGTTCTTATTCGTCTCTCATCGATATTGATACCTGTTATTAAAATCTGAATCAGTAAAATAAAGATTTTAAACCTTGTCAAACATTACTAAAAATAACAAAAAATAAAAGAAAATTAAAGTGTTTTCGCTTTAATCTGCAAGAACAATACAAGACAAAATATTCCAATAAATCTGTTACTTTTCTTACGTTGAAAGTTTAAAAGTGTTCACCCCGTGTTACGGCACTCAGAACTCATTTCGACGGACTTATACCACTGTTATTCTGAACAAGTCATTTAGATGTCCATGTGTCGGCTGCTCTGGTATGATTTCTGCGTAAACGTCAAGTTTTACGGCTGAAGATATCGAGCCGTAGCAATTAATGCATCGTTAAAGAGATGGTACCGCAGGCTTGGTTGGACGATTGCTCAACGGATGATGATTTTTCTGTGTCTCTAATAAAGGGGTGAGGTTAAAAGAGGTTCAATTTGCTCGATGAACTTGAAAGTGCCATTGTTTGATTTAACCTTAGTCCCGTTAATGCTTTTGTTCTCAGGTTAAGGTTAAGCGTATTCAAATAGACGGAGGAAATTCTTGATCTTGCTTTCAAAATGACTTTTCTTTTCGTCGGTTCAAACGAGGGAATGAGTTGAATTCAAGGTTTTAATTTATTCGTCACGATTTCTTTTTCGATTTAGGACGAATTACGAGGCTTTTATCAATGCGGAATGGACTCTTTGGGAAACGTTGAACTTGTTTTGATTGCAACGGTTTTTATTGTTGCATCAATCCGTCAAACCTTAATGATGTAGGTAAATTTTGAATATGTATATTTGTTTCAATGGAAATAAAAATGGAATATATAAATTTTATCAGGGAGATTATTTTTGGTAAAATTTCTAAATATCAGTGCATATCTGAGTTTTAGACACTGTTCTTAAATATAGTTATTAGAGAGAGATAGAGATAAACGAATAATATATAATTAGCATAACAAACATAGTAGAGACATAATGACTTTAGCAGTGCTGACCTACAACTTAAGAATCGAACCATTTGAAACCAATTGTGTGTTTACATTTAGAGATAATAAAGAATGATGAAAAGTAATTAAGCAGTGAAAGGAAATATGTATCTATACAAAACGATTTCAGCTCTTACCCTTCAAAATAAATTCATAGGTACTAATCACTTTACAAGGACATACTATATGCACGGACAAAGCTTATTTCATAACTTTAAATATTCTACATAACAATAAATCGATATTATAGTTCTTGCATAAGTGAGAGAAAGCATTGCCACAAAGGTAGAATGGCATTAACTTGAGTCAAAATACTTCACATGCAACTTTTAGAAAAGGTAGTTGCACAGTTTATAGTTATGATTATGAAATAGTATATGAAACAGCGTAATTTCAGATTTAGGGAATATTATAGTTTAACCTAACAAGGAATGGAAATGGACATAAATCCGGGATCGCAAATGCCATAGAATATTACCTAGAGAAGTAATTTATTTAATTCGCGAGAGAAACAATTGTATTAAAATTACAGGAAATAGGTGAGATTACATCGTTCTCCTTTTAAGTGAACATATATTTCAATGGTTATTTTCGTAGTTGTCCTACTTAAAGATTAATGAGTTCAGGGTTTTGTTACAAGTAACTATTCAGGATTTAAATCTTTTCATTATTAAGTGAAAGCATTATGCTATTTATTCCTTTTAATCTGAATGCACGCATCCCCAGGAATTTAATTCAAATTATTTTTCATAGGTCTCATATTATAAAGACAAAATGAAGCAAACGCTCTATTAAAAACCGTAGCAATTATTCGATCTCAATATGCATCTTCTCCCCTGCCATAACCGCAATCATTCCCCGATACCCATCGCCTAATTATACATCAACCCCCAAACGAAACTAGTTCCCGATGACAACCCCAAAAACTCACGATAGATTGTCAGCTCGAAAACGTGATTTATAATGAATGAACCCTAATAATAAAAGCTGCGCACCATTCGGGCGGAAAATCTCAACAAACAACAACAGCGATCTCGGACCTCATTTCCAAAAAAGATTCCGAAAATAGCTC